>JASPKZ010008357.1:1345000-2577455 GCA_030220185.1 Diploptera punctata
GGTAGCCGTATTTCTTATGGACTCAGTCACTGCAAAATAATGGTCAGACCTGTTCAGAATATTAAAATGGAGGAGCTTTTCTTTAATATGGTAATTATAACACTGATAAATATTTCGTGAAACACGACTCCGATTGGTTGTAAAACAGAAATCATTGAAACGTGATTGGTCATTGACTCTTATTTGGGGCATGAGTTAAATAGTCAATACAAATCATGACCCGCACTGTAGACGAGCGATTTAAGGCATGGTGCCTTGGGGCAGAGTTATAGGACTTGCGCTGGTTCGAGTCCTAATGGGGGAAGACATTTCCTCATGGTATTTCTTCGACTAGTAGGAGATCCAGAATCTTGAGTAAATTGGGTAACTACAAAAATAACGTCTCCATGTTGAGAAAACCAGCTGCAACAGTGGGGACACCCGAAATGCTTGCCACATGTCACTACTACACTGGCTGAATGATCGTCCTCTCTGTAAATGATACAAGCGGATGTGAGGACAGCTGCTGGCTGCTATGTCAAGGGCCTTTTAGGCCCGTCGCGCCATGGAGTTTCTTTTATATAGGCTAAAATCATATGGGTTATTTTCTTCTTCTTCTTCTTCTTCTACTACAAGGTTTAGGCTATGCAGCCTGTTCCGGCGAAGTTAAAGTGGAGCCCATCTTCTACGTGGTCGGCCAATATCTCTTGTTCCTCTGGGATTATACAGGAAGGTTCTTTTTGGTATTCTTTCGTTGTTCATTCTCATTAAGCGTTCTGTCCATTTCTTATTATTTTCGCTGATTTTATCTTCAATTGTATATATATTTAATTATGGGTCCTTTTCTTTTATACTAATTTAATAATATTTTACTTTTACTTGCTTATGTTCATTATCCATAGTAATTCTGCCCGAAGGCAGGTCCTTCACTGGAATCATAGCATTTTCATGCTATGCTTGCAGCTTTACTAGGGAATTGTGTAGGTGTGGTAGCTTCCCGTTGCTTTCCACACCGGTGAAGGATGATGATGATAATGATAATGGTAAGGATGATAATGATAAGAATGATGGCCATATGATTTCAGGGACCGTTTGGGCCTGACATTTGTCTTACAGGTGAGGAAAAACCCCGATAAAAACCTCACCCAGAAAAACTGGCCCGACCCGCTGCGTGACAAGGCAGCACGCTACCTCGAGACCACAGCGGTGGACATGTTCATTATAACTAGCCCATTTTACCTTTCATATATTTAGTTCCCTATTCTTTTTTTTTTTTTTTTTGATGAGGCTACTCTGTAAGCAGTTAAAATTCATCATCATAGTACATTCACGAAATTAGGCCATTTGTTGACCTGTTTCGACCTCAAGAGAAACACCATCCAGAAGTCTTTTGAGTGGACGTCCTGGTCTTCTTCTTCCTGCAGGTTGATATCTTAACATTTGTTTTGGTATCCTGTGATCTTCCATTCGATGAACATGTTGCATCCATCTTGACTTATAATCAGAAAGGTAAAATTGTGTGTTGTAATTAATTTATACTCTATACATGTATAATGCAACTATATATTTTAATAATTATTTTAGCTTGAATAAGTAGGTAGACTGTTCTAAGTGGGAGCAGAAGTTTAAAAAAAAAGTTAATCAGAGAATTCTATAAACTGATAACGCTCTAAATTAAAAAAAAATCCGGAAATTTAAATAGTCAAAGAGACACATAGACACAAATTAAGTTAAAACAAAAATGTTTATTTTAATTAGCAATGTAAAACAGTTGTTCAAATTAAACAAATTTCCTCCAGTTCATTAGTTTTCTTATCTAGGAATTTAAATAGACGACGTATTATATTACGTTGATATTTAGTTTAATTTCCTCGGTATTCTTTTAGCAGAAAGCTGTTGATAAGGTTATTACTCGTGCACTCTATTTTAAAGTCAGTAAATTTTTTAGTTAATGCTAATATAAACATTATAGAAACGGATCTGCAGATTTGTTGATATTACGTGTAACATTTTTGTTTAAATTATCTTAAGTGCACTCTAATTTGTTTATGATATAATTATTTCCTCGATATAAAAATCTGGTAGAATTTGTACGTTATATACGTATTTCACTTACTCTGCTGGATAAGAAAAGAAATGAAGATATAAGAAAGGAACTAAATATTTTCAAACTTACAGACCGAATAATTAAATATAGGGACGACTGGAAAGACGTATTGATAGAATTCCAGAAGGAAGATTTCCAAAATTATTGCTAAATTATAAACCGCACGGAAGGAGAAATGTTGGTCGCCCACACAGAAGATGGTCTGAACAATTTTAACAATTGTAGCTTTCATGAAACCGGAACGAGCCAACAGGCTTAATCCCATGAGATGATGATTATTATTATATACCGGGCTTCCAATAAAAACCCGGACCGGCCTCACGGGGTTTCACCCGTCAGGCAGCGCTCTCTCCTCGTCCGCATTTCACTCTGCCAGCCGCTCGTCCTTGAACTAGTCAGTTTACTATCGTTCGACAAGATGAGACGTCAGCTGACATTAGAGCAGCGCATTTATGTGTGTAAATACTATTATAAATACGAATCAGCTCGTCACGTTCGCGAGGAATTTATTCGGAACTTCCCTGGACAATTACCTCCTTCCAGATGACTAATTTTGAGACCACCGGTTCAGTACAAAATAAGAAACACACGCGAAGGCGTACGGTTCTCACCGAAGAAAAATTAGGGAAGTGTTTGAAGATAGAGTGATTAGTGCTGGTGTATGGCCCCCTCGCTCCCCAGATCTAACAGTGTGTGATTTTTATTTGTGGGATAGCCTGAAAGACAAAGTGTACAAAACAAATCCGCACACATTGGAAGAACTGAAGAACAACATAAGAAATGAAATCAGAAACTTGACAGTGCCCGAACTACAGCGTGTCAATCTAAATGTGTTTACTCGGTATAATACCTATTTAACTGCGGGAGGACAATATTTCCAGCATTTTCTATAAGGTAAGAAACAGTTCAAGGACGGGTGGCAGGCAGGGTGAATTGCGAGAGGAAGAGACAGCACTGCGTGCCGGATGAAACTCCGTAAGGCCGGTCCGGTTTTATATTGGAAGCCCGTTATTTCACTTCTCTTGTAACTCTGAATCATCAGCATTTTTCCTCTTTTTATACAGTCACGAATAAAAAAATATAATGTTTCAAAATCACAATTTCATGTCATATTTCCAAACAAGTATGTTTTAAAAAGTTCGAGAATTTAATATATAATATCCAAATGCTATATTTTTTATGTGTAGGAAAATAAAAATTCAATAAAAAAAGTGAAAGAATTTGCATTACAAATTCTTTATGATGTGATAAAAATACCTGAACGTTCTATTGCTGTACGCGTATTGAAGTGCTTTTGAATTGAGACAAAATATATACCGTAAAAGCTCTTTAAATTGACATGTAAGGACTGCAACAAATTTTATATAGGAAGAACAAACAGGAGTTTTAACGTCAGATTTAAAGAACATTTTCGAGACTTCATTCACGCAGAAGGAAAATCAAGCTATGCAAAACACGTTATCCATTAAGGATATCGCATGTTAAATATTGAAAACACCCAACAGTAATGCACAGAGAAAATAATCCAGCGAAGATAAACGTACTCGAAGAGATGGAAATCATGAAAGCAGCTCACTACAACAACAGTCTGATAAACGAAAATGAACCCAATACACGTTACCCCCTCTACCAGATCTTCAGTGAAACACCAGTTTTGAATCCTGCCGATGATGGGACAAGTCCCGAAAGCGCTACAGTTAAATAATTAATTAAGTTGAGGAGACGGACCTTTCAGGTGAATATTCTATAATTTTATATTTTAATTTTGAATAATACATCAACGGAACACATCATGAATCTTATAAAAGTTAATAATTTATTGCAAACCAAAAATCTAGAACGTAATTACGCAATAAATATAGTGAAATAACTACGATGCTAAACACAATATACAAAATCTATATTGAACTTCTAAAATATATAATTACTAAATGGTTGGATATTCAATCATAATAATGTATGTGGTGTTTTATGGCGTTATAAAAATATTTATTGATATAATAAAATATTAATTACCGGTAATTTTTTGACATATTCATTAACAATAATTACTATGGTGTTTTAAAATTAAAATAAACTGTAAAATCGCATATCATTAATTCTAACTATAAACACGACCTAATTTTATACCCTCAGATCAAAATTGCTACTATAATTAAAAGCTACAGTTATGTTATATTTAAGGTCTGGCAAAGAAGTAATATCAGGCGTTTTAATTATACGAGTGGAAGTTAAATGTATTTCAAATGTATGTGTGACATTAATAAAACATCAAATGGATTTATTGGATATTTTACACTTTAAAGTAGAGAACAAAAGTATTGAATGTTAATGAACAGATTTTTAACGCGTTTTCAACATTTTTTGCAATAATATCAATAGCATGAGGGTTTATGTTAAAATCACATCCCCATCCACACTGCAATATGGATTGTATTGGATCATCTAAATGCATTTATTTTCAATACTAATACCCAAATTGCAATATTAGTTTCAGAATTAGCTGTAATAAATACTTTCAACCGATGATTGACAAGGTAGGTCTATTTGTTTTTAAATTGGAGGAGTTACTAAATACTTTATCCTACTTTTTAATCTATGAATTTAATGTTTTGAATAAATCAAATATAAACTGTAACTTAGAGCTATTATTGATAACTAGTGTTCGCCCATTGGTCGAAATTCAACTATAAATAACACGTCGTCACTGCATTTATGTCACTTTGTATTATATTAGACATTGTTAGTTTTAAATGGGGGCGCGCCGTAGCTTAGTGGTTAGGGCACTGCGCTACAAGCCGGAAGGTCGAGGGTTCAAGTCCCGGTGGGGTCAGGATTTTTAAACTGACCTAAACCTTCTGGCGGCACTATGGCCCTGGGGTCGACTCAGCCTCTAACGGAAATGAGTACCAGACGCTTATTCTGGGGGTAAAGGCGGCCGTCACGCAGGGCTGACAACCCGGCTGACGTCAAGTGCCGATTGTCTAGTAAAAGTGGGAGCCTTAACCTCCTACTACCCCAAGGGCCTCCTGAGGCCTGTAGTGGGAATACTTTACTTTAGTTTTAAATGTTATTTTATTTAATTTGACATTGTATTGGAAGTTTTATTATCACACATATATATATATATATATATATATATACACACACACACACACATTGAAAATGGATTAACTGATACCTTAAAATTAGTATTATTTTGTTTTGACATTCATTTGATGGAATACATTTTCCCTTTTGTTTTGTTCTCGACATTTCTTCTTCTTTCTTTTCTTTTGTTGTTGTTTATATAATAATAATAATAATAATAATAATAATAATAATAATAATAATATAATAAGATTAATAATAATATAATATAATATCATAATATAAAAATTATATGTAACAGATCTCTATTGAGTATTGTACAAATATTGTAGATTGTATACGTAAGGAGTGTGAAGTATGACGAATAGAGACTTCTAAATAAACGCTTCGACTCTACGTCGATATTTTATTGATAAAACTAAAGCTCACAAAAAAAATCTGTTCACAAACAGAGGACAAAAAGGTACTTAACTACTGTTTTGTCTTTACCTATATATATATATATATATATATATATATATATTACTTACTCACTGGCACTATCGAACCCGTAGGTTCATGGCCGCGCGGACATAAGCTCTCCATACATCCCTATCCTGAGCTAATGCTTTCCAATCATTCCCTGTATAATCTACTTCCCTCAAATCATAGTTAATGTTGTTCTCCCACCTCATTCTTGGTCTACCAACTGGGCGTTTTCCTTCTGGCTTTCCTACAAGAAGTTTCCATGCACGTCTTTCATTCCCCATACGTGCAACATGTCCTGCCCATCGCAGACTACGAGATTTAACTGTTCTTATTATATCTGGCTTCCTATAAAGACCATGCAGTTCATTGTTATGTAGTCTTCTCCATTCACTTGTCTGTTCATCTCTCTTTGGTCCAAAAATGTTCCTAAGATCTTTATTCTCAAATACTCGCAATCTCCTTTCCTCCCTTAAAGTAAGAGTCCATGTTTCGCACCCATATAATATAACTGGTAAAATAATAGTTTTATATATTTTCAGCTTAACGTTTTTTGAAAGGAGTTGGGACATCAAAAGTCTCTGTAATGCATAATAGCACGCATTTCCAGAATTGAGCCTATATTTAATTTCTTTGTGCATCTCATTCCTATTTGTGATTATTGTTCCTAGGTATTTGAATTCAGCCACTTCCTCAAAATTTCCCTCATTTGTCCTTAGCTGTCCATTTCCATTATATACTGAATTTCTACGTGTGACCATATATTTAGTTTTATTGATATTTACTTCCAGTCCCAATTTCTTAGTGTTACTCAATAGTGTGTGCGTGTTGGCCTTTAGTATCTCCTCGCTATCGGCCAGTAGTACTACATCATCAGCATAAACTAACAGCTTATTAATACCATTCAGTTGTAAGCCTTCCTCATTCTCTAAAGATTTAATGGCATGCTCTAGTACAAAATTAAATAGTAGAGGAGATAGTGCATCTCCTTGCTTCAACCCATTCTGGATTTCAAAAGTGTCTGAAAACTATTTGCCTACACGCACCCTACTCTTTGAGCCATTTAGACACATTCGTATAAGTCTAACTAACTTTTTAGGAATTCCGAACTCCAGCAGGATATATATATATATACTGGTTTAGAAAGCACATATTTCCAACCAATATTCTTTTAACGTTATGGTACTGCCACAAACGAACAACTTGTTTTAAAATACATTTACAAACCCTGTCATACTGCAGGAATTACATTCCAATACACTGAGCGAGTCGCCTATGGGATGGTGGCATGAACTATGAACCACACATTAGACAGGCACCTATTGGGGACTTCTTTGAAGATAGCTCGCGATGACGTAAGATAAGGGGCACACACCCAAATCCAAGAAGGAAATTTAAAATCTGCTATCCCACCAAAAATCGATTCCGACCGCCGAATTGAAGACAGTAACTCTGTCGACCTCACCAAGGCGACAGATCAGTTTGTTTTTATGTACAAAATATTTCTACCTAAAGACTTATTAATGTACATGGTACGATAGGCCCAGGACACTTTTGGCCTACACATCAGTTAATGGTGTGACAATCGTTCAGATGGACGATTATCCAGCCAGTACAGGGGTGACATGTCAGGATGTTGGGTTCTACAGCTTTTGTAGCAGATTTATCAACCTGGAGAATCGTAGCTACCACAGCTCCTCATGATGCTGATAAATTCCCACACACTTGCCAAAATATCATGAAAAAATTTCTTCCACCCATGGGGACTCAAATTTAACCCTTAACTTCACAATGTATCTTGTAAGATACTTTGATTTAATTTATTTATTATTGTTTATAAAACAATAAAAATAATTGATCATAAATTACTTCAGTTTGTGTCAAATTACTTAATAATATGCAATAACACTATACAATAATAAGAATAAATAATAACAGAGATATAACTTATGAAGAAAAACAAGATATAAAAAAATGCAGAAATTTCAACATGTTTATGGAACAATCAGGCGAGCACTAAGGAACAAAGTAAGAATAATACGCAGCTAAGATTTTACTCAACGATGGCATTACCAATGACGATGTATAGAAGTGAGGCTTGGGTCCTGAAAGAAAAAGAAAAAAAGTAAAATTCAGGCACCGGAAATGAGCTTCTTACGGGCTGTGAAAGATTGTACAAAAGAAGAACATATTAGAAATGAGGATATTAGACACAAACTAAAAGTACAATCACTTCAACACATAGATGAACACAGGGAAAAAATTGGATACAACGTCTGCAAAGAATGACAGGGGATAGGATACCAAAGATGGCACTGATGTATAATCCTGGAGGACGAAGATCGGTACGTAGACCAAGAAAGCGCTAGGCTGAACAGGTGTGAGATCGGAACAGGCAAAGACTATTCCGTGAAGAAATATATTGATGATGATGATGATGATGATGATGATGATGATGATGACGAACTTAGAATTTTATTTGATTTTGTTTTCTTTACGGTCCGAAACATTTAAATAACTGGCACAAAAAATTATTATTTCGCCAATTTAAGGGTTAACATGCATTTAGTAGTACTGCGCCAAGGCATTATGCTTCAGGACTGTATGGCTACTCAAAATTAATTAATTTTAACATAATAAGGTACACATTTTGTAGAATAAAGAGATATAAGTTTTAAAATAAATAACTCCTGTGTGCAACGCAGAGTATAATCGTTAGTAACTATTTTAAGAATGTTATTTTATATCAGTTAATACAATGCAGATATAAAAAGTGATTGACACAATGTGATTTTTTTGTCGTAGAGAATTTTAATTAAATTTAGATTAAAACTTTAAATACATACAAAAACATTGGCGAAAACGAGAGAATCTGCTTTTCGGAGATAGAGAAATGTAAATTACTGTATAGCTTTAGCGCTGACTACGTTTAATTAATTCCATCATGAATTAGACGAGATCTGTTTAAAATATATATTCCCTCCGTAAAATGTCTCATTCAACGTTGTAAAATTTTAAAGAGTTTAACCACAAATTAACAGTTGTATTAACATTATTTTAAAAATTTAAAATTATTCGCGATAAAATTATTTCAAAAAAATGTTAACTTTGCTAAAGTAAGATAAAAATTCTATCTATCTTCGGGTTTTTACAGCTGCTGCCGTCTTCCCGCGCCAAACCTCCAAAGCCTACGGTCTTGGGCATCTTCGATGCTTAGCCCTCTAGCTTGCATTACTGTCTTCATGTTTTCCTTCCATGTTAACCTTGGTCTTCCTCTTTTCTTCTTTCTATTCGGATGCCATTCATATAGTTGCTTCGGCCATCGCTCATCTTCCATTCTAAAAACATGTCCTAACCACTTTAATTCCTTTTCCTCAATTCTTTCAATTATGCTTTCTTCTGCTTCCATTATGTTTCTAATTTCCTTATTTGTGACACGTTCTAATTTAGACTTTCTGGCACTTCTTCGTAAATAATCCATTTCTAGAGCTATTAGTCTATTTTTGTAGTACTTATTGATTGTCCATACCTCACTTCCGTACATTGCAACAGATTCCACCAATGTTTTACCAATATATTTTTTTGTGTCTTTCCAAATATGCTTATCCCACCATATGGAATTTAATGATATTATTTTGCTACTCAATTCAATTCTATGTTTTACGTTCTCTTTTCCTATTCCTTCGATGTTATAAAATTAAAAACAAAATTAACGGACTTCTACGTGACTTAAAGTGAGGTGATGGATTATGTATTAACGGACTTCTACGTGACTTAAAGTGAGGTGATGGATTATGTATTAACGGACTTCTACGTGACTTAAAGTGAGGTGATGGATTATGTATTAACGGACTTCTACGTGACTTAAAGTGAGGTGATGGATTATGTATTAACGGACTTCTACGTGACTTAAAGTGAGGTGATGAATTATGTATTAACGGACTTCTACGTGACTTAAAGTGAGGTGATGGATTATGTATTAACGGACTTCTACGTGACTTAAAGTGAGGTGATGGATTATGTATTAACGGACTTCTACGTGACTTAAAGTGAGGTGATGGTTTATGTATTAACGGACTTCTACGTGACTTAAAGTGAGGTGATGGTTTATGTATTAACGGACTTCTACGTGACTTAAAGTGAGGTGATGGATTATGTATTAACGGACTTCTACGTGACTTAAAGTGAGGTGATGGATTATGTATTAACGGACTTCTACGTGACTTAAAGTGAGGTGATGGATTATGTATTAACGGACTTCTACGTGACTTAAAGTGAGGTGATGGATTATGTATTAACGGACTTCTACGTGACTTAAAGTGAGGTGATGGATTATGTATTAACGGACTTCTACGTGACTTAAAGTGAGGTGATGGATTATGTATTAACGGACTTCTACGTGACTTAAAGTGAGGTGATGGATTATGTATTAACGGACTTCTACGTGACTTAAAGTGAGGTGATGGATTATGTAATTATATTCCCACTAATTTTCTAAAATCTATCTTACATTAAAAAATCTGCTCTGTTGTAGACATATTTCTTCTAAATCCACATTGATGATCTCCCATTATAACATCAATGTTAGGAGTAAGTCTGCTTACTAATATATTCTTTTCGAATCGTATATACTCAACCTAGGATTTAAGGAGAGATCAGGGCTTGCTTGGTTTAGGATAGGGGCATGGAAATTTCTAAAAATTAGCGACGATCACGATATGCGAATATGTCCAATGTGCGGGAACTTTGAAGATGAGATACATATATTAGGAAAATGTAATGATTTAGAATATTGGAGACGTGAGTTATTACCGGAAAGATTTCTAAATTCAAATCGGGAAAGATTGGCATGCTACGAGTTATTGGTAAATCCAGAAAATTGGATAAACCTCGGTAAATTTCTGGACAAAACGCGGAAAATAAGGACAACACTCATTCATGAATAAATATATGTTATCAAAATGCAATACCATTAATTCTTAACAATTATATATAAATTAATTAGTGTATAATGCTATTGTGTTATTTAATTGTAATATTATTGTGTTTTCTTTATGTAATTGTAATGTTAATGTTTTTTAGTGTATAATGCTATTGTGTTATTATTTAATTGTAATATTATTGTGTTTTCTTTATGTAATTGTAATGTTATTGCTTTTTTGTTGTTTATTTTTCTTTAATCTAGTAGCAATTATTACTTTATTGTAACGGACTGTCAACAGCACGTACGG
Source organism: Diploptera punctata (assembly GCA_030220185.1). Taxonomy (NCBI): domain Eukaryota; kingdom Metazoa; phylum Arthropoda; class Insecta; order Blattodea; family Blaberidae; genus Diploptera; species Diploptera punctata. Next base: position 1,355,873 of record JASPKZ010008357.1, read on the forward strand.
CTTACTGCCCGTGCGACCCATATTTGTAAATAATATTGTAAATATCTTACTTTTGTCTAACAAAGTCCTACTACTACTACTACTACTACTACTACTACTACTACTACTACTACTACTACTACTACTAATATAAGTATTAAAATTTTGTACGAAATTTAAAATAATGAGATACCCTTGTAATTGTTGTAATGAGTTTAGAGCATGAAATTTATCTTCCTAAAGTGATTAAACTTAGCTATTTTAGAGTGGATGAAAATTGTTATTACACAATAAAAAAGTTGGATATAGCTAACTAACTCACTGGCAGTATCGAACCCGTAGGTTCATGGCCGCGCGGACATAAGATCTCCATACATCCCTATCCTGAGCTAATGTTTTCCACTCCCTGTATAATCTACTTCCCTCAAATCATAGTTAATGTTATTCTCCCACCTCATTCTTGGTGTACCAACTGGGCGTTTTCCCTCTGGTTTTCCTACCAGAGGCTTCCATGTACGTCTTTCATTCCCCATTCGTGCCACATGTCCTGCCCATCGCAGCTCTACGAGACTTATCTGTTCTTATTATATCTGGCTTCCTGTAGACCATGTAGTTCACTGTTATTTAGTCCTTTCCATTCACTTGTCTGTTCACCTCTCTTTGGTCCAAAAATTCTCCTAAGTACTTTATTCTAAAATACTCGTAATCTCCTTTCCTCCCTTAAAGTAAGAGTCCATATTTCACATCCATATACAGTAATATAACTGGTAGAATAATAGTTTTTTACATATTTTCATTTTGACGTTTTTTTGAAAGGAGTTGGGGAGTCAAGAGTCTCTGTAATGCATAATAGCACGCATTTCCAGAATTGAGCCTATGTTTAATTCCGTTGTGCATCTCATTCCTTTTTGTGATTATTGTTCCTAGGTATTTGAATTCAGCCACTTCCTCAAAATTTCCCTTATTTGCCATTAGCTGTCCATTTCCATTAAATAATGTATTTCTATGTGTGACCAAAAGAGAAAGATATATTATCTAAATTTCTCATGTTTATTCGGCAGCTAAGGAAAGGTACTAAAAGATCAACTTATATCGATATCACGCGAATTGAAACATAGCTGCATTATCTAGAACAGGAAAACATGTGTAAATAATATTTAGCCCAAAAAGTGTGTTCATTTCGTGTTGCTTCTGATAAAATGACATGTTTAGATTTTAGCATGAATGGCTGGGATAATGACCCTCTCCATCACGAATATAGATTGAGGGATTGAAGCCCGGGACCTGGTCAACAATATTGCAGAGGGATTTAGTTTAATTATAGGATGGATATGGATTTTAGAGCCTCCATAATAATATGTCATAAATGATGAGTTAATGAATCCTATAATGACGTTACAATAGACATAATTGAAAGCTGACTCTATAATTGTCTTTCGCGTTTTATAACTCAATAACGAACAAAGCGACCAGCTGTAAGGATCATTTATACAATGGCGCATTTACATTTTAATGATGCAATTGAACGACCAAACTATTCAGCATTCAAACCCTAAACGTTAACATGGAAAATCATTCAAGTCTTGGAAATGTTAATACTAACAAAATTCATATCAATTTCCGTTGAGGTGAATGTCATAAGATAAAACTTTTGAAATGTACCTGTTGGCAGGTGCCGCCGTCCTCAACTTTCAAAAAATAATGTATTTAAAATATTGTTTGGAGGCCTTTCGGAAGTTAACTTCCATGATCAGCAGGATGAGTATGCGCTACTAGTTGATTTATTTATTTATTTATTTATTTATTATTTATTTATTTATTATTTATTTATTTATTTTACCTGATGGAGTTAAGACCATAAGATATTCTCTTCCACTTCACCAGGGTTAAATTATACATACAATAAGAATTATGATTGAGACATAATAGATATAAACTACACAATATAAATTTGACAAGGGTAAGAAAGAAAAATAGTAATAATAGCAATAATAATAATAATAATAATTTTAAAGTTGTATCAAAGACGTTGTAGACGCAGATGGTCTTGATGTGTCATTCACATCATCCTGCTGATGATGGAAGTTAACTTCCGAAAGACCTCCAAATAATATTTTTAATGCATTATTTTAAGAGAGTTGTGGACGGCGGCACCTGCCAACAGGTACATTTTTTTTTATCTTGGAAATGTTGTTTACAAAATTGTCAATAGAACACTGCTGAAGTCTAGGAGTTGTCATTGTCTCTTGAGTTGTGGCATTTGTCTTCCAATTTTTGAGAGAATTATTTTAAAAAATTGTAATGTTCCTTGCCTCTAGTTCCAAGAGACGCAGGTTCAAACTTGGCTGTGGTCAGTGTGTTTTTTAGGATGGAAAAATCCAAAGGGCAAGTCCTCGAGAGAGACTTCAAACCGTGGGTCCCGAGTCTGAAGATTTTTAAGCTTGTTAAAGAACCACAAGCCTGAATAGACATATGTACAAAATTTAGCTACTGTTTTCCCATCCAGTAATATCTTGGTTACCCACTAGATGTCTCATCGAGGCGCTAGGCCGACCTCCTACACTCGCTAACATCTATGGGTAAACGAGATTAACTAAATTAACTTGTTCAATAAGTTCCCTAGCACAGGGAACGAAAAGAGCTTAAGAACAAGAAGTATCATTGTCACTCATATTCATAATAAATTAAATAAAGACAACTAATCCATATAGTTCATAACAATAGAATCCGATCATCACAATTCTACCAAAAACTACGAGATAGCAATCAAATTTATCTTTCTGTCCGATTTAAGTGTCCAGATGCCATGATATACAATTAACTATATTCACGTAATATTCACTTGGAGTACTGTGTAAGTTTATAAAATTTATAGTGGATCCGTAGACTTAAATTGTACTATAGCTTTAAGTGTAGCTACGTACTATATGTATTGTAGTATCTATTCAAGTTCTTGTGTAAATACAACTGATTTTTTTTATTTCTTGTTATTTCTAGTCGTTTTAAGTACAGCTGTCATATGGGGACATTTCTGAAGGGTTTACTATGATTGGTACGCGAAATTCGAAAATTTTCTCCAGTCCTAGAGACATTATAGCATCGTAATCTTTCTGTACGATGAGCGTACACTTTAAATTCATTGAGAGAATTTTTTTTAATCTACTGCCGATATCATGTATCGTTTTTAGAAAACCGAAATCGGTTTGTGATGGAAAACTTGGAGAAAATTTTAATTGCTTACTGCAAAAGCGAGTTTGTTTTGTTTAACAATCCACTGTCCCCTTAAGGGGGGACTAATACCTTTAGCCATTAAAAATATGGCTTTTTTCTCAGCAACAATGCTGGTTACAGAAATGAAATTTGGTATGTGATATCTATATTAAAATGTGAGTATGTTTGTGTACTTAAGTACAATCTAACTTTAGTCGTTATGGTTAATTAAATATTCAAAATATCAGCTGAAAATTTTGCATTGTCTTGCCATTTCCCTGATAATTCTCCTAAATTTCAATATATTTTAATGATTCTTGTTTTATTTTACTCAATGTTGTAGCTACAAAATATGCTACAATTGTTTAATTATATAGAGTGCAAATATTTTATTTTTCATTTCAAATTGATGCATATTCATTTTTGTTAAAATTTGCATTACAATTTATTTAATAAAATATAATATATACATTACTAATTGTAGTATCTTTTGTTCACCTCTGTAAACTACATATACATGCAAAATTTCATCTCAATATCATGAAAACTTTGGGGAGTTATCAGGGAAACTGTATTGAAAAAATGAAGTTTCGGAAAACAGGCGACAAACTTACCAAAGATGTACAGTAGGTAGCTTCTAAAATTAAAGGGCTCACTCGAGTGACAGCATTTCACATTTTTAAACATAACTCCAAACGTAATAGAGATATTAATGAAAATATTTCACTAATTTAAAGATGAAGTTTCAATCTATATAAAAAATTAATTGAAAAATGACTTTTTTTGACCCTCAAAGATGTGGGTCCCCCCTTAAAAGAGGTGACTGGGTTTTTATAATAAATGTTTAAATGTTTTAATATTGAAACGAACTGTTTTCAATCATATATTTTTACTACATTAAAACATAGAATATGTTCTAGTATTCTAGGACATAAAAGTTTGTAACATACGATCACAACATATATCGCATCATGGGACATCACATCAATCCACTTCACTATCTTCACTTCCACACAACTGGAATTCCGTATCACAGCATCGGGGGCTGCCGGATGTTAGCATTTTTTAAAAAGAAACCTAAATTTATATTTGCTTTAACCTAGCTTCATTATTAACCCGTGTAAGGTACATATATTAATTGGTGTTTCTCGTATAATTTGTCACATGTATACTACATATACATATATTATTATTATTATTATTATTATTATTATTATTATTATTATTATTATTATTATTATTATTATTATTATTATTATTATTATTATTATTATTATTATTATTATTATTACTACTACTGTTGGAGAAGATCTGCTAGGATATCAAGGAGAGAGAAAATTAGAAATGAAGTTATAAAAGAGAATATGAATGTACAAAACTCAATTTTAGAAATTATCCAAGAAAAGCAACTAAAATTGTACGGGCATATTAGGCGAATGGACGGTGAAAGATTACCGAAGAAAATAATGGAATGGACACCATCAGGAAGGAGAAGGAAAGGACGACCAAATCTCACGTGAATCCAAGGGATTAGAGAAAATTTGAAGGACTGAGGACGAATGGAGGAAAATTATAAAGCGAAATTGAAGACAAATCATTGGTGTCGGAAAAATGTATAAACATTGTTAAAACGTCCACCGCTGTGGTCTCGAGGTAGCGTGCTGCCTTGTCACGCAGCGGGCCCGGGTTCGATCCCCGGTCGGGGCAGTTTTTCTGAGTGAGGTTTTTATCGGGGTTTTTCCTCACTTGTAAGACAAATGCCAGGAAAACTTCAAGGTCCAAAAGGTCCCCGAAATCATATGGCCATCATCATCATCCTTATCATTATATTATCATCATCAGCATCCTTCACCGGTGTGGAAAGCAACGGGAAGCTACCACACCTACAATTCCCTAGTAAAGCTGCAAAACATAGCATGAAAATGCTATGATTGCAGTGAAAGACCTGCCCTCGGGCAGAATTACTATGGATGGATTGTTAAAACCGGAAATATATATTTATTATTATAATACTATTATTATTATTATATTATCATCGTCATATCATCGTCAGTATTATCTCGTCAATATTATATCGTCAGTATTATATCGTCAGTATTATATCACCAATATTATATCACAAGTATTATTATTATTATTATTATTATTATATTATCATCGTTATGTTATCATCGTCATATTATCATCGTCATATAATCATCGTCATATTATCATCGTCAGTATTATCATCGTCAGTATTATCTCGTCAGTATTATCTCGTCAGTATTATCTCGTCAGTATTATATCACCAATATTATATCACCAGTATTATTATTATTATTATTATTATTATTATTATTATTATTATTATTATTATTATTATTATTATTATTATTATTATTATTATTATTATTATTATTATTATTATTATTATTATTATTATTATACGAGTAAACTTACCTTAGAGACGAAGTAAACAAGAATCAAATAATTAATAGCAGTTTTTTTAATATTATTTTGAAGTGCATACAGTTTATCACATCATTCACGAGGTTTATGAACTGTTTTTCAAATTTTGTCACTTCAATAACATTTGTGATGACGTACTTAATGTTTAAAACGACCATTCTTTTTCCCACCAGTAAATTGTTAAGAGAGTCGAGGAATTTGCTGGGAACAAGCAAGCATAAACGATGGATGGCGCCTACACTTGAGAACCTTTAAGGCTTACCGGCGACAAAATTAATTACATAAATGAGTTAACCGAGGGTCTATACTAAGAGGCCTTAACCCTTTGATAGCAACCCTTTCCTTACGTAAAGGAAAGGAATGAAGTAACAAGTGGGACGCAGAAAGTTATCAAGTTATACCAATTTTGTGACGCTGTTTCTTCTCATGCTCCTAAATTTGGCTACATTTTATTACCAGTACAATCTCCCTTCACTTTATTAAATTCTTTAACAGCCACAACTTATTCTAGTACTTGCTAACAACGACATCCTGTCTACAACATCCTAGATTATAAATATTAACTTTTAAGATTCGGGAAACACTCAATGAGTTTTTTATTATGGTTGACAATATTACTATAACCTGGCCAAAGCAGAGTCTGGCAAATACTTGCGATCAACAGACAAATTTAAAGGTATACTCATTTGTGGAAACAAATGGAGTATGACGTTAATACACGTTCAAAATTATTATTTGTAAAATTACAAAAATATAGCCTATATAGTTCTCAATATTTTAAACCCCATACTGATCCACCGTTGAGGTTGTTTTGTAATAAGTTAAAAAATAAAATTATTATCTGACATAACAGTTGTCCTCAACCTTAAAAATGAAAACGAACATGGCGGCTGCTAGAGCGATTTTTAAATTTCAGGTATCAGATAAATCCTTATCAGAATTTGGGTGATTCTGAGATTTTCTCGTTTTATTCCAATGGCATATACTGAGTTCCGGTGCGATAAATATAAATTGCCACCGTTAGAGCTATTTTTAAATGTCCGTTTCAGGTTATATAGGTATGCATTGGCTTTCATTGGTAAATTTCAAAATTTAATTATAACATCGAAATAAAAAGAAGCGTTACTGTTACAAAGTAAAATATTATCATAAGTAATGCCACGAGTGATTTCCAATTTATCTAGAGAATTTGGAAATCAAGAGTGGCATTTGTTAGGACTATTTAACGAATAAAATTAAGCTGTTTACTCACAAATCATTATTTAACTGTAGTTATTTTAAAATATCTATATATCTAATGTAAACGGCGATGTTTGAAAACAAATGAGAAACGATAGGTACGCTTCATCTGCTTCTTTTGTTTATCACTGCAACTAGATCATACTATTTCAGAATATTCAAAAGGAGGAGCTTTCTTTAATTTGGTAATTATAACACTGATAAATATTTCGTGAAACACGACTCTGATTGGTTGTAAAACATAAATCATTGAAACGTGATTGGTCATTGACTCCCATTTGGGGCATGAGTTAAATAGTCATCAAAAATTCTTTCTTTATGTAGAAGACGTAAGGTGGCACTGAGAGCGATGTCCCGCTGCCTTCTATGATAGAACATTGTATATATGTAATGAAAAATTAACGTTTGCACTGGAAGCCTGAATGAGAAAATGGTATCTCACTAACGTATATAGTTAGAGGTCCCGTGTTCAAATCCCGGATCAGGCGTTTTTTTTTTACATTTAATATATTTATAATTAACACTTGTACTAGGACTCTCTCCGAATAGCATCAAAGACGACGTGGACACGCTGTTGAAAGGTAGGCACATCAGGAACTGGTTCAGCATACACAACGCTTTTCAGCTGCTCCCAGAGGTAAAAATCCAGGGGGTTTAAGTCCGGTGATATAGCAGGCCATGCAACAGGGCCGAGAGAATTATGCTATTCGTCAGTGCCATCTACCATGACAACGATGCATTTATGGACACTTATTCATAGGACATTTTTTCCTCAATTTCCAATCAGTAATCAGTCCCTGCAGTTTGTTGGAGTAATTAAAATTCACCACACACACACACACACACACACACACACACATATATATATATATATATATATATATGGTATGATAAGAAAAATAAATGCCTGGACGGGATTCCCGTCCAGGCATTTATTTTTCTTATCATACCATATTAAGCTTGCATTGCTCAATGTTAAACATTTAATTGTAACATATATATATATATATATATATATATATATATGGTGTTGGAGTAATTAAAATTCACCATATATATATATATATATATATATATGGAGTAATTAAAATTCACCATATATATATGGTGAATTTTAATTACTCCAAAAAACTGCAGGGACTGATATATATTGTCATGGTCATTTTGGGCATCTACTAGGTAGGATCGATAAAGATATGTAAAAAAAATAAAATATGTTTTCATGAGAACAACTTCATAACTTCATTCCTTCGGAATTTGCTAGTAATAATTATATTAACAAGATATTGTTATAGCAACTAAACACGTCAACATCTATAATAGCATCATCTTCATGGTATAGGTTCCATGGCCTGTTCCAGCTCAATACTCCATCCTTTTCTTGGTCTGCCAGGATCTCTTCTCCCTCGTTGTTTGTTACGTCCAAGCCTGCTTCGGAAATCTGTTGTTGTCCATTCGTTGCAGGTGTTCAGTCCATCGCTTGTTGTAATTATAGATTTGATGTGTAATTGGCATTACTCCTAACTCTTCTCTTATAGTTTCGTTCATTATATGATCTCGTCTTGTACATCCCTTAACTGCTCATAAAAATTAAATTTATGTCGACTGAATATTCTTAATTTCTTTCTATCTCAGGACCCAGTTCTCACTGTCATATACTAGAGAAGGGACTGACATAATCTTATAAAATTTCAACTGTGTTTCCTTTCTCGTTTTATTTCCAAGTTTTCGTCTAATTGTGCCTTCAATTAATTGAACGAGAGCCAGCTTTTGTCATGACTCCATGTCCTGTAGTTGTAAGTAATTTCTCATTACTTGAGAATAAGTTTTGTCTGTGAATTAGAAATTGATTTAAGTGTTTACTTTGTAATAAGCAATATCTTATTACTTAAGGAGAGAATCTATTTTTAACTCTTACATGGCGAAATACTGATTTCTCGTGCCAGTTATTTAAATGTGTCCGATTGCAGTGAAAACATAATAATATAAAACGTAAATTATTACTTTATATTATGCAATATGACACAAATAATTTCTACTCATTAGTTATTTTTATTGTTTTATTAAAGATACTAATCAAATTAAACCAATGTATCTTATGGGACACATTGTCAAATTAAAGGGTTAAATTTGACTTAATAGAATTTGTCGATAAAAAAAACTTAATATAAAGAAAAACAGAATTTTCAATCGAACTCTTTATTACTATTTCTTTAACAACCTATTGAAACTTTTTTTTTCGTGTTTACTGTTTTTTCACTTTGTTTTTACATTATCTTTTCCCACCTTTTTAGCTCGAACACTCGACACACACCCAAATCCAAAGTATAATTTTTAAATCCACTACTCCACCCGGAAATCGAACCTGGGTCCCCCGGAATGGAATGTAGAAACTTATCGGCTAGACTACTTCACGGCGACAGACATATTTAAGAGAAAAGAGTTATTTTAAAAGCAGTCTCTTATATCTAGCCAGTTGAAAATCAAACCTGGGACTTATTATTTGTAATCGATCACTACTGATTCACAAATAATACTTTTGTTATACATTAAATACATTCTTTGAAATGTTGGAAAGTATTGAAGTGTTTAAATTCAACAAGCTAATAAGTTTCCGAGAAGAGAATACAATTCATATATGTTATTATTACTGTTTCTTTTGTTCTTCAAGTAAATAATGACAAAAACTCAAATCTAATCAAAATATTCAGAGAATTTCTTTAGGCTATAAACAAAACTAAAAAAAAAAAATATAAAATTTCATATTGCTACAATATTTCTACTTCAGAGAATTCATGTTTTTGTTTTGCCAACTTAAGCTCTCTTCGACTCTAGAGAATTTGCATTTGAAGGTAGGAATGGCCATGACACTGGTATATACAAATTATATTAAGTTCATCTGCAGTGAGGTGTAACTAGAGGACTCTCTGATCTCTCTTTTTTACCTATATGCGGTAAATTTTGTAGCAATGGAGTTGGTTCACATGCTTTCTGGGGAATTCGTAAAATATTTCATCCACGCACTAGAAATTACACACAACTCGAGCATTTACAGTAGTGTACGTGGTCTACAAATGCTACTTCGTTCTTTCACAACAGGCTCTAATAAATAAAAATGCCTGATCTAACCTTCCTACACACTAGTAGAATAATAATATGTAGAAAATATTTCATATAATTTCTTCCTATGTTGCTAAAATTACAATCGAGCGAAGTTGCTCTTACAAAGCATATGAGTCTTCTATTCGAGTGTTTCATGGTTCAAATCACGGCACTGACCAACTTGACAGGAGTTTTTCAATTTTCCTTAGTAATCAAGGCAAATGGAAGATTGGAATTTCATATAGTAGAATTTATTTCATCATAATTATGACAGTATGTTCTTTAACAACTTATGTCAATAGAGTCGCAATTTGAATCTGGGAGTGAAAGGGTCTAATATTTTTGCCCATAGGCCTCTTACTTCAGGCTTTAGATTACTTACATCCGTAAGTCTATGACATGGGACTTAGGACTTCACTTCCTTCCCTTAGGAGGGCTAAGGTCTGGAAAAATCAATCAACCCTGCCAGATTTGAATATGTGAACCTAGAAACCAGAAGCGATCATGGCACCATTAATCCATAGAGACTTACCCAGACTATAACTCATGCCCCAAAAGTAGTCAATTACCAGTCACGGTTCAATGAATTTTGTTTTACATCCAATGACAGTCGTGTTTCACCTCGCTCTTTGTCGATTTCTCTTTATCAGCTCCTGCTTTTGTGATAAAGAAAGCTCCTCCTTTTTAATATTCTGAACAGCTCACAGCATTATTTTTCTCCAACAAATACACTGAATATAGCAAATAATGAACAGATACCTTGATTTTACTGAGTTGGTTACTAAAAAAATTAATTAGTAACTATATTGTTGAATATAATATATACACTTTGATATGTTTCATTATTTCTCCACTAGGGTTAATTCTTACAATATTGCGATCCTATTTGGCAATAAATAATATGATCAAGTTGCAGTGAATATACATAAACTCACATTTCTGATTTGTTTTCGAACATCGCCGTTTATATTAAATATATAAATATTTTAAAATACCGGTAACGATAATTAAATAATGGCTTTTGAGTAAACAGTTTAATTTTATTCGTTAAATAGTCCTAACAAATGCCACTCTTGATTTCCAAATCCTCTAAATAATTTGGAAATAACTCGTGGCATAACTTATGATAATAGTAAATTACCAAAACCAAAAAAACTCGAACTGGAGACCATCTAAACTATCTCGTTCGATAAGTTACTACAGAAGTTTAACTGGTATAAAGAAACGGTTATCGTAAACTGAGATAACTTAACATCATGTGCATGAAGAGTTTAATTGTCTTTTGAGGTTTAATATACACTGTATATTGGAACTTCATTTATACTGTAGAGTGTGAGAGAGTTCCTATGATTATATATTACACTGGTCAACATGATTTTTGTCTCATGAGTACCAATAGTTGTACTTAATGCAGTTTTTTATCGTGTTTTCAAATACGTATTCGGAATCCATCACCCACAGTTTTTTTTAAATTTCAATTTCAATTAATGGATTTAAATAATTATTTTTAATAAAACAAACATTAAAGGTATTACGTCAAAATCAAAACATACTGTGGTGTACACTGACTTGCAATATGCAATGAGACCAGTTCTACACTGCGAAGAATTGCCCATACCAAAGTCTCCAGAACATGTGACATTAGACGAAGAGAGCTCAGATTCTGATGGAAGTAAGGAAGAAGAAGAAACAGATTTTGGTGATACAACTTTTGAACAAAGCTGTTCATCTGAGCCTCATTTATTGACTCAAGAAGATCTTAACGATCCCATACGAGATTTAAAGTTATCCAAAAACCAGTCTGAAATGCTTGGTTCCCAGCTAAAAGGATGGGATATTTCTGAAATATTGCGTGATGGAGAAAAACCGGTATCATATTTGAATTCAGGAGAAAAAATACTATCAGAATCACGTATTTTCTTTCTGAGACAAAAAAAAAGTTTATTTTTTGTTGCTCAGTGTTATCAACCTCAAAATGAGCACATTTAATTTCTTCTTTATGGGATGAAGTTACCTCAATGGGTCTAAGTCACTTCAGTTTACAGTACGTTAGATTTTAACGATCACTACATGTTTACAATAGGGGACATTAAAACATCTTGGATATGGAATCAATGTTGATTCACAGTTACGGAAGAGACAGATAACGTATGTTGCCTGCCTTTTCTCTCTACTGCTAGAGTTTATTTATTATGCGAGCTAGCAATGAAATGACGGAAAAGCGAGATAAGGACAATACAAAATAATGTCATTGCCCATGTCATAATTCGGACGCTAACATAATGGGTTTTACATATTATATATTAAACAGTGCCAACTAAATTGGAAACACCATCTAGAAAGAATGAGTTCAAATCGGATCCACAAAGCTGTTTATAATTAAATACCAAGAGGACGAAGATCACTGGGCCGTCCTATGAAACGCTGGAGGGAAAATTTTCTATAGGATCGTAACAGGCCTTGGCCTAATACTTGGAAGGAAGAAGAAGAAGAAGACATATTATATTATATTTAACAGATTAATAAAACACTCGTTCTGTTTGACTATTTATAATATAATGTTGGTTGGTTGGTTGGTATCTAATGTCGAGCACTTGATAATGAAATCATTCGCTCTCTTGCACTCCAATATTTAGCAGAAAGGCTGGTCTCTTCTACAAAAGCTGGACAACGGAGGAGATGGTTTCTTTCCATATCTTCATTCAAATTGCAATTATAATATAATGTTCAATAGCCTAAAATACTATCCAAAACTATGTAAAAGTGATGTGTTTGGATTGGTTCATTTTTTCACGTTCTAATTTCCGTCGTTCTGTCACTTTCTTATGTTCCTTCATCAATTTGTTTTTACATTCTTTTGTTTTCTTTTGTTATTGATATAAAATTTGTAATAATTATGCTCTTTAAACTAAGACAATGTCATTTCTCTATACATTTAGAGAATTCAAAAGGAATGAAGCTATAATAATAAAAATAATAATAATAATAATAATAAATATTATTTATTATTATTATTTTTTCTGGCAGAGTTATGACTATAAGGATTTCTCTTCCACTCAACCAGCACAAATTACAAGTAGGCCCTACATATTTGACTTAAGGATATTAAATTAAAAATATTTTTGGAAATTGTATTTGCTACGTATAGACACTGCAATGATCATGATCGAAATGTATATACCTATGTATATATGTGTGTGTGTATACGTGCGTGTGCGCGCATTACCGAACCCGTAGGTTCATGGCCGCGCGGACATAAGGTCTCTATATATCCCTATCCTGAGGTAATATTTTCCAATCATCCCTTGTATAATCTACTTCCCTCAAATCATGGTTAATATTATTCTGCCATCTCATTCTTGGCCTACCTACAGGACACTTGTCCTCTGGTTTTCCTACAAGGATTTTCCAACCCCCCCTTTCATTCTTCGTTCGTTCCATATATCCTGCCCATCACAATCAACGAGACTTAACTGTTCTTCTTATATCTGGTTTCCCATAAATATCATATAGCTCACCGTTAAATACTCTGCTCCATTCGCCTAACTGTTCATCTCTCTTTGGTCTAAAGATTTTCCTAAGAATTTATTCTCAAACACTCGTAATATTTTCTTCTCCCTTGAAGTAAAATTCCGTATTTCGCATTCATGTAATATAACTAAGAGAACAAGAGTTTTACAATTGTCAGTTTACTCTTTTTTTTAGAGAAGTCTCTGCATTGCTTAACATGCATTTCCAGAATTAAGCCTATATTTAATTTCTTTGTGCACCATATTCATGTCTGTAATTAGGTGTATTGTTCCTAGATATATGAATTCAGTCACTTCTTCAAAATTCCCCTCATTTGTCCATTAATGATCTACTGACATCAATTTGTATTTCATCGAAACCAAACTTGGCATATAACAATTAATTAAAAAAGTAAGGTCGAGTTCGATAACAAGCAAAATCTGACTGTTAGGTGTAGGAGCTCATCTAAAACGAAAATTTAAAAATCGCTCTAGCGGGCGCAATTTTCTATGTTTCAAAATGCAATTCAGTATATGCTATTAAAATAGGTCGAGGAAGATATTCTTCAAAAATCAACGAAATCTGAATATTAGAACTGGAGGTTTTCCTGGAACCTGTAATTAAAAATTTACTCTAGTAAATGCCATATTCGGTTCATCGCAACGCATAAATATAATTTAATTAACTATTAAATTGGCAATGTATCCTATCAGATACATTAGTTTAATTTATTTAATAATTTTAATAAAGTAGTGAAAAATAATCGGTAGATATGATTTAAATTGGTGTCAAATTATACAACACTATGCATATAGGTAATAATTTGTTCTACATGAATTGTTTTCACCACAGTCTGACACTTTTAAATAAGCTGGCAACAGAAATTGAGTTCCTCGATTTTAACAAAATAAATATATATTCCGTAAACCAGCAAAATGGGAGCATAAATTTGAATTACTGAACAATTGGCTTAGTTTAGGCAGTTTCGGCGTGACGGACTTTTGTTCTTTAAGATAATTATCACATCTTTAAGAGACCAATCCATTAATTTATTAACTTGCTTTCTATATTCGTCATGATATATTTGTTCTATTATTGTATCAAACACTAAAAGTAAACAAAAGCATAAAGAAGAGAAGTACAAGAAGCAGGTAGAAATTTTAATGTTTTAACTTCTTAGAGCAGGGTCGTTAAAAAGTGCTCACTACGTGTGACAAGATGCTCCTCCCCTTCCTATTCAACCTTACGTAGGATACGCCGACAAGTAAGACACTGCTACTCACTTGTCAGTTGTGTTGTTTCATTGGGAGTGCACCTGCATATGGATAGGCGGTGGGACCATCTTTGCATACCTAGTGAGCACCATTTAAAGGCCCTGTCTCAAGGTACGTAAACACTTGCGCGCCGCGCGCACCATGTTCGTCAGATTTGGACGGGGTTTTAAGGTGCGCGCGCGCCGCGCACATGCGGCGCACCACGATCCACTCATTGTCGGTTTTTTCCACGAACACTTTGATGGTTCGCTGTTTAGATTAGGACGGGTACTTGAGAGGTTTGTTGTTTTCGGCGCGCACCTTATTATTATTATTTGAGTATGGAGTGGTCAGAGGGAAACATGTTAAAACTTATTATACTTTTTTTAACATTATTTTTCACTGAAAGTAATTAATATTATAATTACAAAGAAATAAACGTTATCTCAGTCAAAACATAAATTTATTGTGTCGACGTTTCAATCTCCTTATGTGAGATCATTTTCAAGACATGTAAATTTATAAACAACCACGTCTTGAAAATGATCTCACATATGGAGATTGAAACGTCGACACAATAAATTTATGTTTTGATTGAGATAACGTTTATTTCTTTGTAATTATAAACTTATTGATTTTTATAGAAACAAACAATTATTGTGGGATCCTCAACATAAGGATCGTTTTAAAAAATCATTGACAGGAGATTCCTGGAGGGAAATAGGAGATAAAATGGATATATCTCCGGATACATGCAGGAAGAAGATAATTACTTTACTTTCTTCCTACCGGCGAGAGAAAGGTAAAATATTGTTATATTGTTGACACATAACTTAGTATTGGTTGGTTTAGCGCTACAATAAATAGTGAAGATCGTCAGGTCAATTTGCACGTTGATGTCTATCGATATTTTTTAATCTAAGGAATAAAAAAAATGATTTCACAATATTGTTACAGCATGCCTGTTTTTTTTTTCAATGTTATGTATTTTTTTTTCATGTGTACTAAACACGTTCATTTCATAATGTTATATATGAAGTATCACAAAATAATAGAATATATAAACACATACTAGTAATAAGTGTATTGGCGGGACAGTCCCGATTTTTAACAATTTGTCCCGCGGCATTTTAAAAAAGTCCCGATTTTTGGGAAATAATGCACGACAAGCTAGGGACCGGCGGGAGAACGGAAAGGGAATATACGGTTTTTGGCGCCCATGTAGTTATTTCGCCAGGATATGAATTTTATATTATTTTTGTTAATTTTATAATGTTACACTTTAATAATAACAAATCATTGTTGAGAACTGCTTATCAAAGTTTACATTGTTGATTCGACCACCATTGTTTGGTAAATAAAGTGTGGACATAACAAAATTGCAATTGAGTGTTAAGACTTTGAAAGTTATTTTATATGTGAAATATAATTTAACAAATTCTTGTGAAAAAATTCATGACATTTTAAACGACAGCAATCTACTTAAAAAATTCACTCAAATGAGAAATATGCCAAAGAATAAAATAATACTGGTACTATACATAATTTTGTAATGTATTACATTTGTATATTTTCTTATGTTGATATCAAAATTAATATATTATAATACTATTTTTGCGTTCTATAAAAAAATTTTGTTGCTCCATAGAGTATCTTTACATTTTATAATCTATAGAATCAAATAAGACCAACATATTTTTTCCATATTTCATAATATTTTGGCGAAATGTTCATATTTTAGTAAAAATTTAATATTCCTTCATACTTTTCAATTTTTTTTTAAATAAAATTTCAATGATTGGTTAAAAACATTTCTGAAGTGATTGTAGTTTTGAAATTATTTGACAATGTATTATGGTATACAGGTAAAAATTCCTCAGTATCCCATACAGAACAAAATAATTTTGATAAAAGAAAATAATTGAATAAAGATACATGGAATGACCAAGTGTAGGTCTTCGTCTCTGCAAAATGTCTACTGAAGGTTTGTGGGTTTCCTATGGATCGCAGAAGGTTCGTTGAAATTAATAATTTCGACGATCATAACACGATCGGCGCGCGCGCGCGCGTGTTCGTGGCGCGCATATGTGTACGTACCTTTAGAGAAATCGTATTTCAGAGCTAGGTCAAAACAAACAACGTTGCCGATGCATAAATCACCACTTTCTGTTCATATTCTCAAGACATTTCAATGTCTGCAATCGTACATTAAGTTATTGAGTTAAAAAGCTGAGTTAAAGTTCGGGAGTTCTGCTTGTAGCATGCACATTCATACAATATAATAAAAAACCCTCTACTATTCATGAGTTAAACATTTTTCTGCATAACTGTTTCACATGAATAAGATGACATGGTAGAGGTTCTAATTTAAAATGTTGAAATTCGTTACGTACTGGACATGCTGTTAAATTAAAGGAAGGAGCAGGTAATTTGTAAATAAGGCGATAAATTTGTTTTGTTCACTTACACAGGTTGAACGTGTAAAGGCTGCTATTACATTTAATATGTGCATAGTGCTTCTTTAATAATAAAGACTAGAGTCACGTGACTTTGCTCCTTTATCTTCATACAGAATTCAAAATTATACATCTCTTATACATACCGCCTCTATACAGCAACACTACTATACACTTCTTACAACGCCTCGTATATTTTTAAGTATTCGATCGCTTTTCCCTATAGGATAGAGATGGATTTATACGCACTCTACACAGAATATATAAAAAAACTCTATTCAAAATGGATCCCAGGAGGAAGAAAGGCTCCTTAAACACGAAGTTTTCTGCGTTATTTAACTTTATATTACTTATTTCTAACCACGCGACAATATACGATATGATATAGACCCTGTTCCCCAACCTGTGGCTCGCCAACCCCCAGGGGGTTCACAAAATATTTCAACGGGTTCGCCAAATTTTTCCGTAATGGCGGATTTCGAAGTTACACCTATTACTATTTCCTTCATTTCTGCGGCATTGTAATAATAATAATAATAATAATAATAATAATAATAATAATAATAATAATAATAATAATAATAATAATAATTGGATTCGCAATCCCTTCGAAGAGTCGACTATTTTAGAATCAACATTAAGCGTAAATGAAAAAGAGCAGCATCTCGAAATTTCTACTGGTTTTAAGTCACAGAAAAGTTATAAATCTTTATCATTAATTGGATTTTGGTTAAGTTTAAAGGAGTTCCCAGTGTTAGCGAATAAAGTCATAACGGCTTTATTACTCTTTTCATCCACATATGTTTTTGCGAAAAGTCGATTTCTTCATGTGCCTATTTAAACAAATAAATACAGAAACAGACTTTGTGCTGAAAGTGATTTGAGACTTTATTTAATTTCTGTGGTTCGTGACTTCAAAGCTCTGTGCCATGGAAAGTAGGCTTAACCTTCTCACTGAATTCCATGGTAGAAGTGAGTAATTACAATAACTATTTAACTCATGCCACAAATGCTAGTCAATGACCAATGACGTTTCAATGAATGTTGTTTTACAACCAATGACAGTCGTGTTTCACCTCGCTCTTTATCAGCTCCTGCTTTTGTGATAAAGAAAGCTCCTCCTTTTTAATGTTCTACACAGGTCAAAGCATTATTTTTCTCCAACAAATACATTGAATATAGCAAATAATGAAAAGATTCCTTGATTTTACCGAGTTGTTTACTAAAAAAATAAATGAATAACCCGTAATGTTGATTATGATATATAGTTTGATGTGTTTCATTATTTCTCCACTTGGGTACATTCTTAAAATATTGCGATCTTATTTGGCAATAAATAATATGATCAAGCAGCAGTGAATGAACATAACCTCACATTTATGATTTGTTTTCAAACATCGCCGTTTACATTAAATATATAAATATTTTAATATAACTATAGTTAAGCAATGATTTGTGAGTTAACAGCTTAATTTTATTCGTTAAATAGTCCTAACAAATGCCACGCTTGATTTCCAAATCATATAGATAAATTATATAAATAAATTGGAAATCACTCGTGGCATTACTTATGAAAACTTGTATTTATTATTGCAACTAGGCCTACACGTTGTGTAACTTTTAAGCCGTAGCTAGAGTAACTTTAGGTTTTAAGGGTTAAGTTAATTTAAGGTTATTAAACCTTTTGCTCGGAATTAAATTTTATGCATGTCTACTGTATGTATATTTATTTAAAGGTCAGTGGTTCATCCAACTCAGATCGTTGTGGAAGGGGTTCGCGAGTCGAAAAGGTTGGGGACTGCTGATATAGACAATAATAAATAAGAATTCAGCGGCAGTTTCAATGAATAGATTTCTCATTCGATCTGCTTGAGCTAGGTAGCTCACATCAGACGACAAAAGATCTTACAGCGAGCTATAAGACGTGATACACAAAGTAATTAAATGCACATAATTCATACCTGACACCAGGTTGGAGTTGGGCTTTTGACACAGAGGACATAATACAATTAATTTCGTACAACAAATAAGATCAGATACAATAAACAAACCACAGGCTATGTTTTTCTATATCTGTTACAGTTAATACAGGTTTTCCACTTTACAGCAGTTCGCCCTTAATTCCTGCTTTCCAGAGATTCCTATCTTCCAATTGTCCTTCCATACCTCTGTTCATCTTGGCATCATATATTCCCTCATACCATGTTCTTCTACTTCTCCCTCTCTTCATTATGCCTGGTACCATCCAATCCAACACCTGTTTAGGCCACTGTTCTTCCGACATCCGTTGTACATGTCCATACCACTGAACAGCTCTCTTTGTCATCCTATCGATAACAGTTTCTAGTGCATTCATTCCATGTCTAATGTATGTATTTCTAATATGTCGTAGCCTGGATATTCTCATACTTCTCCGTAATCCATCCATTTCTGTCGCCAAGTTTATTTTCTGCATCCTTTCATTTACTGTTCAGCTTTCTGATCCATATGTAGTAAAGGGACTTTTTTAGACTACAAGTAAGATATATACAATGTTATTTACGGGCAGTAAGCCGTACGTGCTGTTGACAGTCCGTTACAATAAAGTAATATTTGGTAATAGTATAAAGAAAAAAGCAAAAAGAAAACAATAATATTACAATTACATAAAGAAAACAATAATATTACAATTACATAATAATACAATAACATTATACATTAATTATGTAGAATTATTAAGAATTAATGGTATTGAATTTTGATAACATGTATTTATTCATGAATGAGATTCATATGTAAGTATACTGGTTGGCTGGTTGGTGTCTAATGTGCTGCATCTAACACTGGATTCATTAGCAGTCTTGCTCTCCAGTACTTCGAAGTTTTGGAAGTTTCCTCTTAGACGGCTGCACAATTGTTGATATGTTCATCATCCATTTCTTCTTCTGATATGTAAGTATACTTTCTATTATTATATGTATAATTTTTTTCTGGTCAGATTTATATTCCACAAAATACCATTCAGGGATCTAATCGCATTCCTTGCACAATTTACTCTGTTAATACTTGTATATCTAAATGTCTAAAGCAAAGCTAATGCTAATGTTTATACGCATCAATTAATTTTTTTCAATAAATATTGTGTAAAATTTGCAACAACCCTCTCAGTACTTCAAGAGCAACTTCTTTAACAATAAATTACGGTATTGTAAATGTTCTGCAGATCGAGGCAAAATGTTTTGTTATGGTGACATTTGCACTATTCACCGATGATTTCTATACCCCTCAGTTCATAAGAGTTCTTATAATATGGATCGTAATAGATGGACTTATTTTAAAAACTATTTAACTTGTGCCTCAAATGGGAGTCAATGACCAATCATGTTTCGATGAATTTTGTTTTACAACCGATGACAGTCGCGTTTCACCTCGATATTTATCTAATTCCGTTTACCAAAATAAAGAAAGTTCCTCCTTTTTAATATTCTGAACAGGTCAGAGAATTATTTTGTAGCGACTGACTCTCCAACAAATACGTCTTTAATAAATATGAAAATCACATAAAACTTTTAAGTCATATTTTTTTAATTAAATAAGTTATGGATTTTCATCAAGTAAACACCGATTCAATTGATTACTAAATACGTTTAATAAAGCAAATAATGAACAGATTCCTTCGAACTACACATTTGATAATTGTATGTTCAATAACTGTGTTTTTAAATAATGATTTTACTGAGTTGTTTACTAAAACATATCTATAATGTTGGTTATAATATACCTAAGTAGCATAATAGTTTAGTACGCTAGCTCGTAAAGCTAGAGATTTGGGTTTAAATTCCGGTTTAAGCAGAATGTTTTATCATTAGTTGTATTCACTATTTATTGAGTCGATCGTTGTGTTTAATTTTTACTATTGATGTTACGTACAGACTCTATCATTTCATAATACCATTATGGTGTTACGAGATACAGTTCCTAGTAAGATGTATTGCCTCCTGAGCTACTTGGTCCAAATTGAACTGTCACTGAATTTAATTTTTACTATTGATGTTATATAAGGTCGGACTGACATCCTCGCTTTAAAACCTGGAGCTTCGGTAGGATACACTTTGAATCCTACCATCAAATTTGAAACTCATAGAGACCAAGCTGAGGAAGTTTATCATAAGTAAGGCCACGAGTGATTTCCAATTTAACTAGAGGATTTAGAAATCAACAATGCCATTTCTTAGGACTATTTAACGAATAAAATTAAGCTGTTTACTCACAAATCATTATTTAAATATAGTTTTTTTTAATGTATATATTTAATGCAAACGGCGATGTTTGAAAACAAATGAGAAATGTTTGGTTATGTTTCATTTGCCATCCAGCAACTTGATTATATTATTTATTGACAAATAGGATCGCAGAATAGTAAGAATGCATCCTAGTGGAGAAAAAATTATACACATCAAACTGTAATCTAGCCAGAGACACAAATATTTCTTTATTTGAAATTGGGTAGCAACAATGAGTAGCAACTACAGGTCGAAAAAAAAACAGGTATAACGGCTGGGGGACCCGACATGCTGATCACATATCACCCCTATATTGGTTAGATGGTCATTCATTTCTGTGATTAACACATGTGGATATGAGATCATCAGCCGGCTGGTAGGCCAAGGGCCATGGAGGGAGGGCCTATATATAACATCAATAGTAAAACTTAAAAACAGCGTCAGTTTCAATAAATGGACTCATTATTTCCATCTCTTCGGGCCAGGCAGCTTCGCCAGATCGAAGAGAACAGATTGAACCGCCATCCGCTACTCGTATGCTCATTATAGGCCATTTTCATATTTCTTATTGTGTTTCGCCAGTTGCAGCTGCAGTTATTTTATTCATACAATATATTTTATTTAGATTGTCTCAGTAAACATGTGGTTATATTGGTTCCGAGAATCGCAGCTATAAACCCGATCGAGTTCGGTAGGTTTCCCCCCCCCCCAGGACGTAGAGATCTTGAGTATGACTGACAATGGGACTTGGTGAGTCCCGTATCGTAGATTTACCTCAAGTCTAAAATATGGGGCCTCTAAGCAAAATGTATCGTCTCTTTTAACGCTGAAATATGAATTTCGAAACATCTTTAAATAAAAATACCGTACTATCTACCTCCTTCGCCAGGTTCTACAACTTCCTCTTGAAATTTGTTGGCCTTCTCTTTTTTTTTTTGTCCTATTTTGTATGAGATATTTCCAATTTTTTCCATCTCTCTCAAGCCGTTACCTACTTTTATTTCATTTATAAAATCAAACTCTAGGTCGCGACGGGCCTAAAAGGCCGGCTGGTGGCTTCACATCCATATGTGTCAATCATAAAAGTGGATGATTATGAAGCTAATACAGCAATGACATATGGCCATTATATTGGTACCCAGCCATTACAGCTGATTTTCTCACCCTAGAGCTGCTATTTATTGTAGGTACCCACATTCCTTACCAAGCTGTATGGGCAACAGTCTCATTCTGGTCTAAATTTCATGAAAAATTTCTTCCCTTATGGGGACTCGAACCTGTGCAAGGTATAATGCCTTGAACAGTCCGACTACGGCGCGGGACTAATTTATCGATACACACCAAAAATTATACAGTTGGACAATGTGAAAAACTAATTATTTTTCAATTTTCATCCGAGTAATTCCCATTAAATTTTTAAGAATTTTAGGGTTAATAAATTCTATCTTCAAGCCACAGTTAGTCCAAAATCATTCAAGATTAAAATTGTATAAAACACTGGCTCTTCCAACTCTTTTGTATGGTAGCGAAGTATGGACGTTGAAACAGAAGGATATACAGAGACTTAGGTCTGCTGAAACGAGATACCTTCGGAGGACTGCAGGATACACACTACTAGATCACAAAAAAAAATGAAGACATCTTAGAAGAATTATACATGGAACCTTTAGAAAACAAAATTTCTGATTATAAGTCAAGATGGATGCAACATGTTCATCGAATGGAAGATCACAGAATACCTAAACAAATGTTAAGATATCAACCTGCAGGAAGAAGAAGACCAGGACGTCCACTCAAAAGACTTTTGGATGGTGTTTCTCTTGTGGCCGAAACAGGTCAACAAATGGCCTAAATTCGTGAATGTACTATGGTGATGATGATGATAATTCCCATTATATCCTTATGTTACAATTATTATGTATCTAAAACCAGATAAAATAATTTTAATATACATAATATAATTCAACAGTCATTAACAGATTTCTTTATTTTCAGTTTTAATTCTGAAATAATAATAATAATTGTTTGGTAAAAGATCAAAATTACTAACTTAATACTTTTTTAAAGCAATGCTTTTTACATAAATTTTAATCATGAACGTTTGCATCAAAGGCAATTCAGTTGGGAAAAAAATTCATTTAACGACATAAAACGTGAAAGAAACAAAAAAAAAAGTAATCTAAATTCTGAGCAAATATAACTGGGCGAGTTAATAATGACCATTTCAATTACGACTACAACTTTATTTTCTGCACTCAAAATGCATTTTCAACCTTTCAAATTATTAATTTTTGTTTTGACTCGCTTTTAGGAAAGCCCTTATCAATTATTACATGCCAACTTTATCAGTGATCATTAGTATTATTTATAGCTAATAACTTTGAAAGATAATATATTTTCTCTCTTATGTTTTCCAGAACTTATTTTTTGATACACCTCTCTGATTGCAGTCCTCGGGAGCCAATTCCGTTATTCTATATTAAACTTACAAAGTTTTTTTTCTCCTGCTTACATATTTTCTTTAAAAAAAGTAAAGTTCTAAGGTTTATTCCTGGATTTTCTCAATATTCAAAGCAAATGCTGGGTTGTATTTTCACTTTATGATTCTTCTATACATTAATAATTTCAAAATTTATTAAAAACCAGATAAGACACGAGGATATCCGTGAAGAACTGCAGATCTAATCCATAAAATAAAATATATTTAACAACAAGATTCAGTGGAAAGAACATGTAGAAAGAATGGAAGAAAGTAGATTACCGAATAAAATCTTGCATTATTTTCCGAGAGGAAGAAGAGAAGTCGGACGTCCTCGGAAGAGATGGTCTTAGATCTATTAGTGAAGACGGAACAGGCAACTAATGCCTAACCAGGAAGTGAGGAAGAATAAAAAGAATTAAAAACCAATATCGGTGAACCATTTACAAAAACTCGGGTTTCACAAAAATCGAAGTATACATAAGTAAATATTGTAGGTGCGATATAGCCCAAATAGTTCCAAAATACAAATATAATTAAACTTTTTTTAAACTGTAATTTCTCGAGATATACCAACTATAATGGGTGGAGGATCCGACATGCTGACCACATTTCACCCCTACACTTACTGGATGATGGTCTACCTCTGTGAATAATATATGGATGTAAGACTAGTAGTCGACTGGTAGGCCAAGGGCCTTCCAGGCCAGGCGCCCCATGAGATTCTCACAGTACGAGGAATCACAGGTATTATCGCATCACTACGATGGTTGTCTATTTATATAAAAGCGGGTGCCGCGCGACATGATTGACATCCTGAATTATTATAGTGGCGGTAGTCGGGCATCTTTGTATTTAATTATATATAACAGCTGCGGGGAAACAAAACGAGCCGCTGGACAACCATCATAGTGAGGTTATAATATATATATATATATATATATATATATATATATATATATATAAATATATAAAATATATATAAAATGTAAAACTTAATTTATCGAGATAATGATGCCGACCAGAAGAATGGATAAAATATTGTTATCGCAGGGTTTGATTTATGTATTGAAGAATTGACATAATACTCAGTGTTAAATGTAAGTCCAGATGTAAGCCACGGTATTTCACTGAAGTTTCGAAGCGTAGAAGCCGAGTTCCAAAACTTTTTTTTTTTCAAATGCCCCAGGTTTGTGTTTCGACATTCCTGGTTTCTCTCCTGGCATGGCGTACTTCTAACCCACTTCTGAGGTTGGGGCGCCTGGAAGGCGGGGTTACGTTGCCCCGATGATATGATGGGTGATGATGATGATGATGATAATGGTGCGCCAGGAGAGTCCCTAATCCTAAGCTTAACCTAAGATGAATATGAATGGTGATGATTGCGATGGCCATATGATTTCGGGGACCGTTTGGGCCTTAAAGTTTTCCTGACATTTGTCTTACAGCTGAGGAAAAACCCCGACAAAAAACCTCACCCAGAAAAACTGTCCCGACAGGGGATCGAACCCGGGCCCGCTGCGTGACAAGGCAGCACGCTACCCCGAGACCACAGCGGTGGACTGAGTTCCAAAACATAGGCTAGTTGATAGTGAAGCCGTGTAGGAGCCTTGGTAAAAATAGCGGCTTCAGATTTTTTGATATTAAGCCATTTAAACGGCGAGTTCTCTCTGCAAGGTTTGAATACGATGAGGAATTGAACTAAGTTTAAGTAAGAAAAATAGACATGAAATATCTGCAAATGAAGCGATTTACATAGAAGGATGGGAAGGTAAATCAGAAACATGTAAGTTATAAAGAAGAGGGGAGAGGTGTATTTCCCTGCGGTACTCCCGCTAGGAGAGACAATGAGATTTATATCAATTTATTGAGATGTAAATAGTTATATTTGTATGAAAAGTCGATATAATTTTTATTAATTTTGATGTATAATTATACTAAATGATTTTATAAATTAATCCAGTGATTCACATCGTACCAAAAGCTATCTCAATGTCGAGAAAGACTGCTATTGTGCTTTGATTTGCATTGAAGTTGGTAACAATTTTGTCAATTAGTTCGCTAATTGTAGAGGGATCCTGTGAGAATTTAAAAAGCCGATTTGATAATTTGGTAATATGTTTTTGTCTGATTTAAAACTATTATTCTACCAGTTATATTATATGGGTGCGAAACATGGACTCTTACTTTAAGTATTTGAGAATAAAGTACTTAGGAACATTTTTGGACCAAAGAGAGATGAACAGACAGGTGAATGGAGAAGTCTGCATAACAATGAACTACATGGTCTTTATAGGAAGCCAGATATAATAAGAACAGTTAAGTCTCGTAGACTGCGATGGGCAGGACATGTTGCACGTATGGGGAATGAAAGACTTGCATGGAAGCTTCTTGTAGGAAAGCCAGAGCGAAAACGCCCGGTTGGTAGACCAAGAATGAGGTGGGAGAATAACATTAACTATGATTTGAGGGAAGTAGATTATACAGGGAATGATTGGAAAGCATTAGCTCAGGATAGGGATGTATGGAGAGCTTATGTCCGCGCGGCCATGAACCTAAGGGTTCGATAGTGCCAGTGAGTAAGTAAGTAAGTTTTGTCTGAAACTTCAATTTTGAATCTAGTAAAAATGAGTTTATCTGGGATTTTCACCAGAAATGGCAATAAACTTAATGCACTACATCGTCTGGATTCGTTGGATCCTTGCCTGGTTTCGGGAACACAACAACTTTGGCAACTTCTAGGCTGTTGGGAAGTAATTAAATTCAAAACAGAATTTGTAGATAGTAAGGACTAGTAAGAGAGCTATTTGTGTAAATGTTTAATTGCAAGATTTAGAATTTTGTCTATCCCAGGCGAGCAGGTATTACAGCTAAATTGGACGTGTTGCTCGAGTTCTTTTACAATTTGATAAATATCATGGAGGATGTTAGGGGAAGGAAGAGCCAGGAAAGTTTTTACTGTATCGTTAACTTCATCTTCATGAACGGGTATATGTAGGCCTAGTAGGAATCGAGCAGCAAGTTTGTCAGCTAAGACGTGATCTTTATCACTTGAGTGATAGGTCCAGAGTCCATTATCATTGATTGCTGTTGGAGCGGTAAATGCTCGGCTGGTTTTGATACATATAATTATGTGTCATGCGGAGTATTATTAATGTCGTAATTATTAAAGGAAATTTCCTAGTTTTCTATTCGTTCACCTCGAAGTCTATTCCATACCAGATTAGCATATTGATTGTATTGGTGTTTAATTGGCAAAACAGAGTCAAGAGTCAAGATGGGTCAGCGCAGACTGCGGCTTGTTAAGTGGCTAGAGTACCGTCCACCAGCCTCTGTTAATTAACTCGAAAATGTTTGCTCTTAGAGCGAAATTAAAAAAAAACATGTTTCAGGTAAAAATCCTATTCCTAATGGTCCGATTTTGCTCGTTAACAAACTGGATTTTACTTAAATTTGAAGAGAAAAATTTTCGCCCAGAATGTGTTAAATTAATAATAAAAACATCAATAGGTCTTACTTTTTATTTGATTGCTGTATGTCGAGTTTGGTTCCGATGAAAAAGATCAACTCGTTCACACACACACACACACACACATATATATTTGTCATCGTCATGGTCATTTCGGTGTCTCGTATGTTGGATCGATGAAGATTTTTTCAAAAATCTTCTCATGAGAACCTCAAAAGCTCCATTCTTTTGGATTTCACAGAAATATCTTAACAGTTTTATATTATTACATATCTAGGAAAATGCTCCGGGCATGATGGTTATCATACTCGACTCTGGTTCCGAGGTACATGGGTTCAAACCCGGCCAGAGTCAATGGATTTTTAGGACCTAAAATCGTGAGTATAGCTTCCTTCGGAAGGAAAGTAGAGCCGTAGTTTGGTGCCAGATTTGCGACAGATAAAATAACATCAAGCTTCGTAATTAGAAACTTCTGGGCATATTTCCTCCGCGCTTTCACGCCTGCAATTTAATTATGCCGCTAACGACCTTAACTGTTAAAGAGCGTCGTTAATAGTACATTACGATGCGATGTTGGGAAGTGTTTTTACAGAAGTGACGAAATGTTTAAAAACCCAGCGATAGCGTCATTCTGTAAAACACTTCACAAACGTGCGTACATTATTTTTTTTGCACCATGGTGTTTTCAAAATAATAAATAATAGTAAAATAATAACATCTTTGTTGGAAATATTTGCGTTCATTATAAACAACTGATTAACGTTAACAGTGTGGGCAATGTTCAATAGTTGAGACTACAGCAGGCCGTGACACCAATCGCGGATAAAATAGCGACAAGTACGTATATATTGTTTTATATTGTTTCAAATAAAATTCAGTGCATTTAAAATTTAGTGATTTGTTTCGAATAATGCATATTAACACTACCTTTTGGATATATTTTTATACATACATTGTACGTAGTAGCTATACATAAAGGGCAGTGGTTTTACTTCTCACGCGTGGTTTGTAATATGTAATATTACAGTATAGTTATTTAGGTTGGCAACCCCGAAATGTAGGATGTTGGACTTTCAATCATTGTCGCCATTGCTTGAGTACGACAAAAGGCACTATCGCGCAAAAATGAATATTGTTCACTGCTGTGGTCTCGGAGTAACGTTGCTGCCTTCTACGCAGCGGGTTCGGGTTCGATCCCCGAACAGGACATATTTCATTGGTGGTGTTTTTTTTGGGGGGGGTTCTCCTCGCCTGTAAGACAAAAATCAGAAACATTTAAGGGCCTAACGGTCCCCGAACATCATCTGATCAGCATACACATAATTATCATATTCGCCATGTTTATATGAATATACGAGTGAAAGGTGTGTTCCGTCTTAGGCCGGTATTCAAGAACCAAACTTTCCGCGAAGAGCGACTCTCAGTCCGTCTCTCCGTGATTAACTATGTGATAGAAGGCGATCCTATTCCAGATGAGTGTGGAAGTTATCGTATATTAGCGCAATATACAAAAATAAAGGGAATTAAAGAGATCCAGCAAATCACAGAGGGATCAGTGTTATGGCAGCAATTAGTAGAATGTTAAGAACGATTATTAAAATTAGATTGGAGGAACTAATATAAAATAAAATATCAGAAGAACAAACAGGTTTTACATCAGGAATATCGTGCCTTTATAATATATTTGTGATTAGGCAGATTACAGAAAAGATGTTGTTTAGCCATATGGCATTTATAGATCTGTACCGATCAACAAGCTTTGGGTGGCAATGGAGAAGTTTGAAATATCTAAATCTATATCTAAATCTCTTATACATTTTATAAAAAGAATGTATGATTGTAAAGCAAGTATTACGGTTGGAAATAGAATATCCTCAGAATTTTATATAACAAAAGGATTAAGACAAGGGATATCACCAACATTGTTCAAGATATACTTAGAAGATGTATTAATGAAATGGAATAAGTCTTGTAGGGGAATGGGAATCAACATTAATGACCGTTTACTGCACAATTTATTATTCGCTGATGACCAGATTGTAATAGGACAAGATAAAGAAGATATAGAATATATGATTAGAAAGTTGGTAGATGCTTTTGACGTAGGTGGACTGAAGATAAATTATATCAAAACAGAATATATGGTAATCGGAGGAAATTCAGAAGACCTACAAATAAATAATATGATAATTAAACGTGTTGAAGAATTTAAATATCTTGGATCTATAATAGATAAATCTGGTACTTGTGAAAAATATATTATTAACAGAGTAAATTGTGCAAGGAAGGCGATTAGATCCCTGAATGGTCTTTTATGGAATAGAAATTTGACCAGAAAAACAAAAAAAAAAAAACAAAAAAAAAGAGATTATACAGACAATAATAGAAAGTATACTTACATATGGATCAGAAAGCTGGACAATAAATGAAAGGATGCAGAAAAGAATCTTGGCGACAGAAATGAATGGATTACGGAGAAGTATGAGAATATCCAGGCTACAACATATTCGAAATACATACATCAGACAAGAAATGGATGCACAAAAACTGTTATCGATAGGATAACAAAGAGCGCTTTACAGTGGTATGGACATGTACAACGGATGTCGAAAGACCAGTAGCCTAAACAGGTGTTGGATTGGATGGTACCAGGCAGAAAGAAGAGGGGGAGAAGTAGAAGAACATGGTATGAGGGAATATGTGATGTCATGATGAAGAGGGGTATGGAAGAAGGACAATGGGAAGATAGAAATCTCTGGAAAGCAGGAATCAAGGGCAAACTGCTGTAAAGTGGAAAGCCTGTATTAAGTATTAAGTAAACTATGTGGGTCATGCAGAACCTCCTCTAACTGGTTCACTCTGTCCAATATCATGTGCTAACAAGATATTTATTTGAAAAAATCTGGAAACAATTGAAAGATGAGAACCACAGCTTAGGGAAGACGGAGATTGTATGGCCTAGAGAGCTTGGTTCTTGAATACCGTCCTTAATGTTGTGTTGTCTTGCAGGGGCGTACTGGGTTGAGCTAATCACTCATTCAAAGGTTTAAATGTCCTTGTGTGGTCAAATAGTATGTTGTGTGATCCAAATTTTAAAGTCCCTCTCCCAATAGGCCTTGCCACTGTAAGACCCGTGCAGGTGGGACATGTAAAAGTACCTACAAGATGAGAGGTTAAACTATTATGGAGAATAAAAAAAGAATTTAATTAGATGAAATATTAATAGTAAAGTTACTAGGAAGGTAAGTTATTAACTCTTAAATTGGCAAAACGGTAATTTCTCGTATCACTTATTTACATGTGGGACCGCACTGAAAACGAAATCGTGCAAAACTATTATTATTAGGTATATTGCATAATTCCACACACATTTCAGTAATTTCTTATCGTTAGCTTTCTTCTGTTTTTATTAAAACTATTAGATAAATTGAAACAATTAATGTATCCTTAGGATATATTGCGAATTTAAGGGTTAACTTTGTTTTCAAAATATGAAATGAATCAATACATAATATACTTGACTTCATAATTTGCTAAGAGATATTTACTAGTCTGATTGTACAGAACAAAATATAGCAGATTAAATATGTATACAAAGAATTATCTCTAGATCGTGTATTTAGGGCATCATTAAATTTTCTCTACGACTTAAATCTGGTTCTATTATCTCCCATCGTAGTTCATACCGCATTCTTTCTCAGTAAATCTCCTCCTTTTTCTTATTTTCTTAAAGATTTCACTTGTTTATTTTCTTAGTCTTGAAGAGAGATCTGAGCTTACTCCGTCAAGTTGGTAACACAACTGGATGGAATTCTTGCAGTCATGTTTATTGATGTCTTAACTTGGCAGTGCAAAAGCAGATTATAAATTAATGTCAGAGAGGAAAAATGTACCTCTGTAATGCAGAATTATCCTGCCACCATCGCGCTAATTAATGCTATGTAACGATGCTCTCTAAAAATCAGATCATTTGCTTTGCTCTCAAACCTGAACGTGAAAGGACCGACAAAGTTTGCCAGAGGCCTCTTACTTCAGCCGTAAGGTTCTTTCATGTGTCATAAATCTATGATATGGGACAATCCTGTAATAATTCGGAGGTCGCGACCACAGATATCCAAGTTGTTCGAGGATAGTGTCCAATCCATAGTTATTTGGGTCTCCAAAATTATTGGTGCCAAGGAGAATGCGATAAATAAACACCGGCCAACGCCGGGCTATCAGCTAGTATCAAAAAATTAAACCAATCTATCCATTGCCAATTGAAGAGCTAAAAATATTTTCAAAGAAGTACTTACTAGTGCTTACCATGACTATATAAAAATGTTAGCACAACTTTAATTGATGCCCAAATTTCTAGATAAATTTTAAAGAGCTCAAATCATGACCAATAAAAAGTATAACCTGATTTTATACAATGGACCGAATAGCAGGTAGAATTATTAACATCAATCTGGTAACACCCAAACGGTCCCCAAAATCATATGGCCATCATAATCATTCTTATCATTATCATCATCATTCTTATCATCATCATCATCCTTCACCGGAGTGGAAAGCAACGGGAAGCTACCACACCTACAATTTCCTAGTAAAGCTGCAAAGCATAGCATGAAAATACTATGATTGCGGTGAAAGACCTGCCCTCGGGCAGAATTGCTATGGATGGATTTGGTAACAAATTTTATAACATTCTTAAGTTTGATTTTTTTTGTAAAAATTCCCGGTCATAAGGGTGTGGGCATTTATCGTAACTTAAATACTAATACTTCAAGCAAAATTTAACCAGAACTCTTTAGCTAGTTAGATTTTTTATTAGGAATATTCCACAATACAGTGTTTCTCCTTCAACCCAAACTGATTTTTCGCCAGAGGTTCCTGTCTAATGCATCTTCTTCCCTCAAATCTCTAGCTTCCATCCATCTCCTCACTCCATCTTCAACATTCTCTAGGTCTGCCTCTTCCACTTCTTCCATTAGCTTTCCAATTACGGATTTTCTTTGGTATTCTCTCTTCTTCCATTTTTATGAGGTGTCCATACCATTTCAATTTTTTTCTTCTATTTTTTCTAATTTTTTTTCAACTTGCAAAATTTCCCTTATATTGCTGTTTCTGACCTTATCCCTTCTTGAAATTCTTGTCGATCGCCTCCAAAAATCAATTTATACTGCTAACAGCTTGTTGGCTTGTTTTCTACTTAGCTACTTAGATAAGGCACCATATTTTCTTTCCAATTTCCCTGAATGCCAAGAACTGGAATACCCGATCATACCAGATTATACAGGGCAAGTCAAAATGTTGTGCAGGTTTTCAGAAATTTATTATGTGAAATGTAATGAACATATAATATCGTGAGACATATTGTATGAAAGGTAAACTCTCAAAGTTTAGTTGTCCACTTCTAAAGTTCCGCGTTCACCCGCAAGATGTCAACAGCAGAACAGTAAAGGAAAATGGCGTTGACTGGGGATCAGAAGTCTTTCTGTGTGCTTGATTACCATGTAAATAACTCTGTGACTAGTGTTCAACGACATTTCCGTACCAGATACGATAAAGACCCGCCGGATGGGAGATCCATTCGTAAGTGGTAACACAATTTAGGGATTCAGGCTGTATCTGTAAACGAAAATCGACTGGCCGTCCGTCGACGAGTGAAGAGACAGTCGAACGCGTTCGCACATGCTTCGTGCGGAGTCCACAGAAATCCACCTACCGGGGAGCGACAGAACTTCAACTACCACAAAAAACTGTATGGCGGATTCTCCGGAAACGTTTACAGATGAAACCCTAACCACTTGCAACTGGTTCAAGCCTTAAAACCCGCCGATTATGCTTTGCGAGCGTCCTTCTGTGTTGATTTTCTCGCATTAATGGAAGAGAATGAGTTCCATGAGAGGGTAGTTTACAGTGATGAAGCGACTTTCCACCTTTCAGGAAAAGTGAATAGACACAATGTAAGGATTTGGGGAACTGGTAACCCCCATGCAACTCTGGAACAATCAACGCGATTCTCCGAAAGTGAATGTCTTTTGTGCCATTTCCCATGCAAAGGTTTATGGGCCCTTTTTGTTTCATGAACGTACTGTGAACGAACATGTTTTTCCTTGATATGCTACAACAATGGCTCCTTCCGCAGCTTGAAGCGGATAGTCCAGATTTCATTCTGCAGTTGGATGGTGCCCCTCCACATTACCATGGCAGTGTTCGAGACCATTTGAATACGGCTTTACCACAACGCTGGATAGGCCGTGCATCTCAGGGTGATCAACAACTCATTCATTGGCCACCTTGTTCACCAGATCTAACCCCGTGTGATTTCTTCATGTGGGGTCTTGTAAAGGATCATGTTTACGTACCACCACTTCCAACAACACTGCATGAACTGCGTGCCCGCATCACAGCAGCCATTGCTGATATCGACCGCGGACTGCTACAGAAAGTTTGGCAGGAGATTGAATATTGGCTTGACATCTGTCGTGTAACAAAAGGCGCTCACATAGAACATCTGTGAATATTTAAAAAAAAAAACTTTGAGAGTTTACCTTTCATACAATATGTCTCACAATATTATATGTTCATTACATTTCACATAATAAATTTCTGAAAACCTGCACAACATTTTGACTTGCCCTGTATATAATTACATTTAGTCAACTTAACCATTAAAACCCTCCAGCAATCAGCATCTTACAGCTATAAGTTGACAAGAAGTTGCGCGGGGCATGAAGAGAGGGAGGTTGTTATCCCTGTGAATACCCGATGCACGCAGTTCTATGTATTGAACTGTATTAATCATTCACAAACCTTACACAGTCATGTTATGAATTTATATATATATATATATTTCATTCAGTTGATTATAGAGATTGTGTTTTATTCGTCCATATGTTGAAAACAAACTCACTGGCACTATGGAAATCGTAGGTTCATGGCTGCGCGGACATAAGCTCTCCATACATCATATCCTGAGCTAATGTTTTCCAGTCATTCCTGTATGAACTACTTCCCCCAAAGCATAGTTAATGTTATTCTCCCATCTTATTCATAGCCTAGATAGTTATGATTCAGCGTAGCGCTTACAATCTCTTCAATTTTTTATACAACGTTTAGATTCGCTTGCTGATAACTGAAGAATTTCGTAGCAGGTCATGGAAATTCAGATCATTTTTCTTAAAGTACATTCACGGAATATACTATTCATGACGAGATTAAAGATATACGGCTTTTACATAGAAAATTAAATAAAGTTTCGTCAACGATGAACCATGGATAAAATAAGTTCTCGAAACAGAACATATTTTTACAAAATTCAAGTTTTTAACATAATACAAATTAAAAGGTAAATGATGAAATGCTATTATGAAGAGAATAAAAAGTTTATAAAAACAATAGAAAGAGAATATGAATCTTCTAACGAACTGTCTGGCATTGTATGTCTTTAAATGAGTGTTCTTTCTTTTAATGAGAAGTAATGGTGCATGCAGACATTGCAAAAACAGTTATAAATCTTCTGTTCATTTTATTACATAGCATTCTTCTTGTTAATGGACGTTGATTCATTCCAACTTCTGAAAGTCACTGAAAATCTTCATCAAATAAATAATGAAAATCGGAAAATTAATGTTATTATAAGTAAGCCAAACGTATGCAAAGAAACAGTCTTTACTCTAAAGATACTATTAGAAAAAAAGCAGAGTATTAAATTTATAAACTCTTTTTCTAATTTTGTATTATAACAAGACGTTTGACGAATTGAGAGGATCATAATTATTTAAAATTTGGAAAACAAAAGCATGCCTACAGCAATCCATTATTCACATCAATAAAGGGGATATTAAGATAAAATTAAAATTAGATTAAATACGAAACTAATAAATCCATATCAATTAACAAATGCGTTAGACAAGGATGCCCAAATATATCCTACACTGTTCAACATATATATTAATGAAATTATTTCAGATTGGAAACCGGAAGTTACAAAATGGATACAAATTTCAAGAGGAAGAATATCAAACACTTTTTTTTTCAATAACTAACTCACTGGCACTATTGAACCCGTAGGTTCATGGCCGCGGGGACATAAGCTCTCCATACATCCCTATCCTGAGCTAATGTTTTCCAATCATTGCCTGTATAATCTACTTCCCTCAAATCGCAGTTAATGTTATTCTTCCACCTCATTCTTGGTGTACCAACTGGCTGTTTCCCTCTGGTTTTCCTACAAGAAGCTTCCATGCACGTCTTTCATTCCCCATTCGTGCCACATGTCCTGCCCATTGCAGTCTACGAGACTTAACCGTTCTCATTATATCTGGCTTTATATAAAGAGCATTGTACTTTGTATACACCCTTCATTATATGTTGTTTAATAATTACAACAATAGAAAATCTTCAGAAACAACTTCGAGTCAATATCAGGCAATCGCTCCACTTTTCAGCGATTCCGTAACAAGTCGCAACAATATGTCAGGTAGAAAAAGATGATCGGACAAGAAATTGTATAATTTACATGTTGCAGTGATTCACATCGATGGGATCTAAACAATGAACAATCAAGGCGAAAGGACC
Source organism: Diploptera punctata (assembly GCA_030220185.1). Classification (NCBI taxonomy): domain Eukaryota; kingdom Metazoa; phylum Arthropoda; class Insecta; order Blattodea; family Blaberidae; genus Diploptera; species Diploptera punctata. The sequence continues at coordinate 1,391,848 of JASPKZ010008357.1, forward strand.
AAAGTAATAATAGTAGATAATAAAATAATAGAGAAAGCTATAAAATGATAGTGCACCACTAAGATAAAATAAAAATCATATAAAAAGTATGACCGAGAAGAAGATGGGACTACAATTAGAGACAATAGGAAGGGCAATTGAAACAAACTGAATTAGGGGGGATATAAAAGAAGGTGCAACGGCTATTATGAACGTGGGTAAAGAAGAATTTATAGAGTAAAGGAGAGGGGAGGTTCTGGGATTGCGGTTCACCGCGCTGGTCTCTATGTTCAAGCTACACATTTTAATTAAATTAGTGAGGGGGGAATTGGAACAGAACGCTACAGGCTAGATCAGACAATGAACAGAACAACAAAAAATATTCTACATATTCCGCATTTCAATTTGCTAACTAGTATTTGTGATGTTACTTTTTTAACAGAATATAAAGTTTCGTTCTGAACTTCAAAAACTATGATGTTACACTTTGATTTGTTTATTTAGCGAGTTTAAAATTACCTCTTCGTGCTACATGTTAATCCCGATCTCAGCCAGTGTGTTCCTACACCAGGGAAATTTTCCCTTTCTTTTTTTTTTTTTTTTTTTTTTTTTTACTTCAAGCGCGACAGGCCGAGAAGGTCCTTGCCTACCAGCCGGCTGCTTTCCTCACGTCCACATGGGTTAATCACAGAGGCAGACGGTCATAAGTCAGTGTAGGGATGACATGTGGTCAGCATGTCGGGCCCCCAGCCGTTATAGCTGGTCTTCTCAACCTGGAGTCGCTACTTATTCTAGCTACCCAAATGTCTCACGATGCTGGGTGGGCACTGGTCCCATACTGGCCGAAATTCCATGAGAAAATTTCTTCCCCCATGGGGACTCGAACCAGCGCAAGTCCCGTAGCTCTGCGCCAAGGTTTCTTGCCTTAACCATTCGGCTACGGCGTGGGGCATTTCCATTTCATACAAGGGTTAAGCCTATTTTACTTCTAAATCATTTTAATTTCCTCCCAAAGGAAACCAGAATTGTACTATAAATATATAATGGAGTTCCGTAATATAGAGTCATAGCCTCTCCTTTGTTAGTAGTTACTAGATCCAGTTAATTTAGTTACCCTACTTTCCCACTGATGCCACGAATGGTATGCGTTCCCCGACGACTCAATGAGACATCTAGCAGGCAATCAATATATTATTATCGCCTCACTGTGATGGTTCTCCAGCGGCTCGCTTTGTTTCCCCGCAGCTTTTATACATATTTAAATAAAATTAAATACAAAGATGCCGACTACCGCCACTATAATAATTCCACATGTTAATCATTGTCAAGCATTGTCGCGCGGCTCCCGCTTTTATATAAACGGACAACCATCTTAATGAGGCGATAATACTAGGATGTTGAGATCGGTAACTTTTGCTTAGATGCATTTTTATTCACATAAGGATCTTTTACGAGCCTGAAAATCTTCAGACTCGGGACCCACGGCTTAAAGTCCCTCCCGGAGTACTTACTTCATGGATTTTTCCATCCTAAAAATCATCGACCCCTGCTGGGTTTGAACCAGCGACCCTCAGGTCGAGAGGCTAGGAGGATAACCACTATCCACCACGGCCGACTTCAGCATTCTTATGCCACGCCCTGAAAAAAAAATCGATCGAACCTGACTGGAATTGAACCTACAAATCTCGGAAGCAGACATCGTAACTGCTATATCACTGCGAATGCCTAATCCCTGAAGTGGAAGAAGAGGAAGAAGTGGAAGAAGTGGAAGAAGAAGAAGAAGAAGAAAATATGAAGAAAAAGTATGATCTTCGAAACATAATCAAATCGACAATGGAAATTTAGTGGAAAAATAGATGGAAGGACTGAAGTAAGAACAATTAAAACAATAAACCCATTAAAATTGATTGAATTAAGCCTTTAGAATAAAATCCGGCTAAAAAAGGCATTCCCCTCCTTAAAAATAAAACTTTACAAGGATTATAAAATTGTGAAGTTTATATCCATTCGTTATTTAAGATTTATTTTTTTAACCCTTAAATTCATAATGTATCCTTTTGGATACATCGGTTGGTTTAATTAATTTAATATTTTACATGAATCAGAAGAAAAAGAACAAAAAGAAGCTACTTACATATGTATCAAATTATACAATATACATACAGTAATAACAGTTATGCAAGATTCCGTTTTCACTGCGGTCCGCCACATTCAAATATCTAACAGAAAAAATTGTGTTTTTCCAATTTAAGGGTTAAATATCAAGAATTATATTAGTTTTTTTCCCGAAAATTAAGATAATAATCCAACCAATCAAATCTATAAAATTATAAAACTTTATAGGGGATAGTGTGGAGAACGTTTCACTGGAATGGAAGAATGAGAAGCGTACGGTGACACCTTGCTTATGAGAAAATTCCTAAATTAACTTTCACACGTTTATACATATGTCTACAAAGTATTTGATGCGGGGTACAAGCATTTTTATAAATTCAGTATTTCCTCCCCAGTGAGAATATTAGGATCGCTTTGCGATGTGCGACTGTTTTCAATTCATTTCCATGAATGCACAGTTTCATTAAGATAATTATTACCGTCAGATACAATAATTAATCATTATTCCAGCTGTGTGAATTGTAATACATATTGTTATAATTATATTATAATTTATTTGTTCATGCGATCATGATATTGCCGTTTGAATAATAATTTTTAACAACCCAAATAAAAATCCAACAAAATTTGTTATTTAAAACAAAATCGTTAATTAATTTTAAATTAATATTATGAATACATGTAGAGATTTTTTTAACAAAACCATGAAATAAACAGATAACGTATTTCTAAGTGCTTACTCCAAGTATCGTTTTTAACCCAATTAAATAATGATACCAAGTTCCGTTATAATTGTTAAAACATATTTAATATATACCGGTACTACTTTATTCCTTCTTCATAAAATTAAAGGATTTTGAGATACTTCATCTTATGATGACTATTTAACTAACTCCCCAAATGGTAGTCAATGACCAATCACGATTCAATGAATTTTGTTTTACAACCAATGAAAGTTGTGTTTCACCTCGCTCTTTATCGATTTCTCTTTATCAGCTCCTGCATTTGTGATAAACAAAGCTGAACAGGTCAGAGCATTATTTTTCTCCAACAAATACATTGAATATAGCAAGTATGGAGCAGATTCCTTGATTTTACCGAGTTCGTTATTAAAAAGAATGTTGATTATGAAATACAGTTTGATGTGTTTCATTATTTCTCCACTAGGGTGCATTCTTATATTTTGATCGTATTTGGCAATAAATAATATAATCAAGTTGCAGTGAATATACGTAATCTCACATTTCTCATTTGTTTCCAAACATCGCCGTTTAACATTAAATCTAATATATAAAAATGAATATTTGTTTGTTTGTTTGTTTGTTTGTTCGCACTTTATGCGCGGCCATACCGTTGATCCGATTTTCATGTAGTTTGTTGCAAAATGTTCAGGAGATTCCCGGGATGAACATAGGCTATAAGAGAGTTGTGATATTCAACCACTTCACCCCTTAAAATCACCCTTTGCGGTGAAAAATGTGAAATACAGTCCCTATTTTGACGCTTAAGTGGCTTACGCTGCCTAAACCATAACAAATACACCACATTAATGTACACAGAATTGAATATCTCAAAAAAATCTACAAAAAAGTTCGCGACAGCATACGTTTATCTTCTACGGATAACTCACAATAACCATTTTTTCCTTTCATTGATGACAAGAAGACCGGGATAAGCAGATTCCCAGGCAATCATAACAGCGCACGACTGGTGGTAAAAACACATTAACATTTATGTAGGAGTAGCAGCGCACGCCGGGTATTAGCTGGTATATAAATATTTTAAAATACCGGTAACTATATTTAAATAATGATTTTTTAGTCTTCTTCTTCTTCACTTCCTGGTTTAGGCAAGAGTTGCCTGTTCCGTCTTCACTAATAGATCTAAGACCATCTCTTCCGAGGACGTCCGACATCTCTTCTTCCTCTTGGAAAATAATGGAAGATTTTATTTGGTAATCTACTTTCTTCCATTCTTTCTACATGTTCTTTCCACTGTATCCTATTGTTAAATATATTTTCTTTTATGGAGTAGATCTGCAGTTCTTCACGGATATCCTCGTTTCTTATCTGGTCCATTCTAGTGCAGCCTTTTACTCTTCTTAAAAATTTCCCGCGCCGTAGCCGAGCGGTTAAGGTAGGAAGCCTTGGCGCAGAGATACGGGACTGCGCTGGTTCGAGTCTCCATGGGGGAAGAAATTTTCTCATGGTATTTCGGCCAGTATGGGACCGGTGCCCACCCAGCATCGTGAGGCAATTGGGTAGCTACAATAAGTAGCGGCTCCAGGTTGAGGAACCAGCTATAACGGCTGGGGGACTCGACATGCTAACCACATGTCACCCCTACACTGGCTGTTGATCATCTACCTCTGTGATTGAGACATGTGGATGTGAAGGGCCAGCAGCCGGCTGGTAGAAGGGCAACCGCTGAAAAGTGGAAAGACCCTCAATCGGAAAAATTTCATCTCGGCTGCTTGGATTTTACTTTCTTGTTTGGTAGTGGTAATCCAAGATTCACTCCCATACAAAAGGACAGGGACAGCCATTGTTTTATAAAATTTTAATTTTGTTTGTTTATGGGCTTTATTATTCAATGTTCTATTTATTGTACCACAAACAGCTTGAAACTGATGTGTTTTGTGTTCAATATTTTTATCATACCCATAGCTGATGTCACATCCTAAATATTTAAAGTGGGATACTTGTTCAATAATTTCATCTCTAATTACTATTTTTACACGCAGAGTATTTCTTCAACAAAATGCTATTACTTTTGTTTTACTTATTGAAATTTTAAAATTATAATCGCTACATATTGCATTTAGTTTGTAAGCAGCCAATTGTAACAGATCATCATGGTGTAAACAGATTAATTTTATTCGTTAAATAGTCCTAAAAATGCCACTCTTGAATTCCAAATCCTCTAGATGAATTAGAAATCATTCGTGGCATTACTTATGATAAATATTTACCAACTATCAAGTTTCATCACTAGAAAACAAAAATCCATCCAGTAGAACGTTGAAAATATCGTAAATACTGTTTACTTAAGCCTTATGATATTACTTTCTCCTAAAACGAAAACAACTAAAGTTCGATGTATGCTTCAAGTTTATTTTTTAAAGGTAGTTTCTGTCGATTGTACCAGACCACAGTACTACACCTCTTCCTAGCTAAGTTCCAGTTTTAATGTAAACAAACCAGATGCATGACTGCATTTTCATTTGTCGAATATTAGTTTTACGTTTAAGTGTGTAAAAAATGTATTTTAGTTTCTAAAACTCAAAATAAAGGAAATAAAAATAATAAAAATATATTTTTAGCACATTTCTATATACGTTATATGGGAGAATCTTTATATACATATATTAAAATTTTAATATATTACATAAATAAGCAATTCGTTGTTTACTTCTAACGCTTGCGCATTGCAGAATACATTAGAATTTCATTTGATCCAAATGGCTGCTTCTTCTATACAATTTGTAAAGCATCAAAATAGAATATTTTTGAAAAGCGGAGATATAGACTACTATTTTGAATGTTTTCAAAACGTTTAGTGAAAATATCTTACATTATACATTGAGGATGTGAAAATAACAGCACGAGTTACAGGTAAATCAGCATGCAGCATACATTCTACTCCTAATGCAATTGTAAATAAAGAATATCTATCGACATTATGAAATAAAAAAGTAAACGTCTGATTAGGTAGGCCCATATATACACCGTGTCCCATTCAAACATCCCACATATTAATTAATCATAACTCACAAAGTATGCGGAATTATGAAATGAGGTTGGTATTAAAAGCAAGTGAAACTCAAAGAATTTTTGTTTTCATTGTTGCAGTTAATTCGTCTGTCGCATGTTGAACAATCCCATCCCCATAATAATTCTGCCCGAAGGCAGGTCCTTCACTGCAATCATAGCATTTTCACGCTATGCTTGCAGCTTTACTAGGGAATTGTATGTGTAGAAGCTTCTCGTTGCTTTCCACACCGGTGAAGGATGATGATGGTGATAATGATAAGGATGATGACGATGACCATATGATTTCGAGGACCGTTTGGGCCTTAAAGTTTTCCTGACATTTGTCTTACAGGTGAGGAAAAACCCCGATAAAAACCTCACCCAGAAAAACTGTCCCGACCGGGGATCGAACCCGGGCCCGCTGCGTGACAAGGCAGCACGCTACCTCGAGACCACAACGGTGGACTGTTGAACAATATAATGACATAAAACATGTTCGCCAGACATCACTCCACTGGACTTCTTGCTCTGGGGGTATGTAAGAGACCGTGTGTTTGTGACTCCAGTACAAGATCTTCATGATTTAAGAACCCGTATCCTTGACACAATTGCAACAGTACCAATGGACATGTTGGACAGAACGTGGCACGAAATCGAATACAGACTTGATATTGTTCGTGCTACTAATGGTGCACATATATAGGTGTTTTAGTGTGTGCCAATGTGTAGCAATGACAATTCTTTGAGTTTCGTTTAATACCGGCCTCATTTCATTCTTCCGCATACTTTGTTAGTTATAATTAATTAAAATGTGGGAAGTTGGAATGGGACACCCTGTATTTTTTGTCCTAAATAAATAAGAAATGCAAATACTTAATTATTGGTACCATTTTATCTTGTATTCAGTCTTATTTCCCTTAAATATGACAATTCCGTATACAATTTAAATATGGCGGGTAAAAGGGAGTAATATCTTTAAGTAAGTTTGTTTACAGTACAAATGGAACTTAGCTCCATTTTGTCTTAGTTGGTATGATAGTTTAGAAAGTGGAATATTTCTTAAAATAAAATCTGAAATATAAAGTTTGATTGACAAAATTTACTTTGGAAAAACTGCACTTAAACTAGCGTGAAATATTTTCAAAGTCCTATAGAACAACAGTGCGCATGCGCCAGAGTTTATAGAGCCAGCGATAACCCACAATCGAACCACATATCGATTATCATCCTTGATTACTATCCGTCGCTATGAAATTTAAATGACCAATACTTGCAATAAGTCCCCAAGTCTATGTTTAAAAATATATTAATAATATAAAAATTACCAAACGTTTATAAAAAATGGGTGTACACTTACTTACCACTCCCTAACGCTGAGCCAACCAGCGATAACCCAAAACAGCGATAGAAAAATCATAGAGTACATAATATACTCTGTGGACAAAATAGCAGTTAGTTAACTCTTTTAGGTAATACAGGCCCTTCCCTTACATCCTCTCTTCTAACTCTACTCCTAATTACCCAAATTGCCCTCCTAATATTAGAATCAGCTCATCACAATATTGTCTAACAGTGTCATAATATTGTGATTTGCATATTTAAATAAATACTTCAAAATTGTCTAATAATGTTATAAAAATTGTTTGAAAAAGTTTAAAATATTAAATAATGTTAGTAAATAGAGAAGAAGAGCTATAGTTTACAACAATATAACTGAAAAATCAAGCGCTAGTAGAAGTGCAGTTGAGCCTTTACTTTTACTCACTGGTTGTAATACTTTTTTTAGTTTTATACATAGGCATCAATAAGACTTTTCTTTTACAATTGTTGTACTTACTTGTGTTTTGTTCAGAATTTATATCGAAGGCTTCACGGATACACGCATTTTTATTTCGCCCCATATTATCTTCTACATGTAAATTGTAAACGACGTGAACACACTGGCAATCAGGAATAAACTGTTTGCTGAATTGTTTATAATCTGATATTTGTGAGCACTGCTCCAAAAAAAAAAAAAAAAAAAAAGCAAGCTTGTTTGCTAACTTACCAGCCCTGACCATTCTAAGAAGTAGCTAGAGATAAGCAATAATACATTAACTGAATACTGTATATCATTCCATGTTTATGTAAAAAAACGTGAAAAGAAAACGTATTTTTATTCAATCTGTTTGTACTTTTTAAGTGATTTTTATCATGAATTACTCATAATCTTTAATTGAAAAAAAAAGTATCGCTAAGAAAGTGGTTATTATAATTGATTCAATAAAACTAGAATATTTTTATTTTTATGTATAAATCAGGCATGATTTTTAAATTTATTGATTAAAAATGGTGATTGTATCATGATTTCTTGGAAAAAAAAGTATCGATTTCAAACCATGATAAAAATATATGATATGGGACAAAGTTACACTTTAGCCAAAAAAATATATAGGCCTATATTTCTTAAAAGTACAATACAAGGGAGTTTATTATGTTGCTGTATTTTGGAAACACGTTTGAACTATCAAATAATTACTTTAAAATTCAAGTTAAGAATTTGTTATTTTCTAGCTAATGATTGACAAAAAGTTTCCTAGAAGTGGAACAAAAGTAACGCGAGTTTACGGTGCCACTAAAATTTCTGTTTCAGATTAACCCCCACTATCAATGGACCAATTTTGTCTATTAACAAACTGGATATTTGTTTTCTTATTCAAATGATACCTGTTAGTTTTGTTGAGAGAAAACAAACATGGCTGCCATTAGATCTAATTTTAATATTTCAGGTTTCAGGTAAATCCCCACTTTTCATAGATTTTGCTGATTTTTTTTTTTTTAGAAATGCCTTTCTCAGTTTATTCCAATAGCATATACCGAGTTCCGTTGCGAAAAATCTAAAATTGCTGTCTCTAGAGCGATTTTAAAATTTCGTTTCAGGTTATACCCTACTCCTAATGGTCCAATTTACCTGGTTAACGAGCTCGACCTTACTCTTAACTATTTATATATGCCGAGTTTCGTTCCGAAAAAATGAAGCTGCTAGGGCGTTAACATTAAAAACATACATATATAAAAGCCTATTTATATCATGATATCAAGAACCTAAAATGTTTATCATGATGATGATATTCATGGTCATTTCTAATGTCTATTAAGTGGGATCGCTGAAGATTTGTAAACAAAAAATCAATATTTTCATGCCCCAAATGGGAGTCAATGACCAATCACGTTTCAATGAATTTCGTTTTACAACCAATAATAGGCATGTTTCACCTCGCTCTTTACCGATTTATCTTTATCAGCTCCTTTTTTTTATAAAGAAATCTCCTACTTTTTAATATTCTTAACAGCTCAGAGCATTATTTTTCTCCATCAAATACATTGAATATAGCAAATAATGAACAGATTCTTTGATTTTACCGAGTTGTTTATTAAAATAACTTAATAACCTATAATGTTGATTATAATAATTATACAGTTTGATGTGTTTCATTATTTCTCCACAAAGGTGCATTCTTACAACATTGCGATCCTATTTGGCAATAAATAATATGATCAAGTTGCAGTGAATATATAATTTCTGATTTGTTTTCAAACATCGCCGTTTACTTTAAATATATGGATGTGGTAGGTTTTATGTCTCTCACAATTCTACACTTACACTCTTATGCCACTGATGCGCTAAACACATGTAAACACGTTTTGTACTGTTTTAAACATTTTCCAATGATCTTCAAGCTTTCTTTACAATATTTTATATTTATATATTTACGTAAAACATGATCGTGGATACATTACTTGCTTGCTACTTTCCCATGTTGTTCCAACGTTGCCACCATTTGAAAATAATTTCAAACAATATTTAGTGTTAGTGTACGTAAATTTTGTTTATAGTTCATTAAATAGTATGCATGTAAATTGCTTTGTTACGTTAGGAAATGGGAAGTTGGTTTACGTCCATTTTTTTAAGCATTCGGGAATAAATAATATGCATGTAAATTGTTTTCTTTAGTTAGAAAATGGCAAGTTAGTTAACGTCCATTTTTTTTTTTTTTTTGCATTTGGAAATTTATTCCCAAAGTTGGTAACGCCGACTGCAGAGCCATCTACCGGAGGCTATATTATCCATTACAGCAATTCCCGCAACTCGCGCATGCGCACTGCGATTCTGTGGAACTTAGAAGAATTCGTCTGAGACATACGAGTATAACCGACTTTTTCCAAATATATAAATATTTTAAAATACCGTAAGTATATTTAAATAATGCCTTTTGAGTAAACAGCTTAATTTTATTCGTTAAATAGTCCTAACAAATGCTACTCTTGATTTCCAAATTCTCTAGATACATTTGAAATCACTCGTGGCATTACTTATGATAATATCGATAGCTTCTATTCCCTCTAAATTCCCTAAAAATATACCCAAATAAACAGTTATATTTGGAGTAGGTCTGCTTTAAGCACCAACTAGGGAAGACAAAAATACTTTATTATAACGCGCATTAATATAAAATCAATACAAATTAGCAATATTCCAGACTAAACATAGGCCTTCCAGCATTCAAATAAAACAATCTTGAAGGTAAATTACAGGTTATATAAGTTATAACAGTTTAAAATACTAATTATTTCATGCAAGTTCCTCCATGAAACTTATAAAAACACAGAACACTATTTACGATTTAGTTTTTCACATATAATTTTAAACCGTCTTGAAAAAGTCCGTTGTTTTGCTCGAGTGGCTACAGCACTGTGTTTCTTCTCTGCAAATTGTACTGCAGAAACGCTCTATGTAGACACTTTAGGCGCAATTTAACTGTTCAAGATAGTATAACTCTCCATATTACTTGTAAATATTATTACATGGGTTTTTATTTATTTTTAAGAACATTAAAATACGAAGTCTACTGAATAATGTTCTTGTGTATTTTTGTAATTCTTAAATGGAATAACTCGCTTTAATATAGTACTTTAATATCCATCCATAGTAATTCTGCCTGGCGGCAGGTCCTTCACTGCAATCATAGCATTTTTCATTCTATGCTTGCAGCTTTACTAGGGAATTGTGTAGGTGTGGTAGCTTCCCGTTGCTTTCCACACCGGTGAAGGATGATGATGATAATGATAATGGTAAGGATGATAATGATAAGGATGATGGCCATATGATTTCGGGGACCGTTTGGACCTTAAAGTTTTCCTGACATTTGTCTTACAGGTGAGGAAAACCCCGATAAAAACCTCACCCAGAAAAACTGCCCCTACCGGGAATCGAACCCGGGCCCGCTGCGTGAAAAGGCAGCACGCTACCTCGAGACCACAGCGGTGGACTACTTTAATATAGTACTGTTTTTTATTCTTCTTGTAACGGAAAACACATGTGTCACACCAGAGACTGCTTAGGGTGTAATACATTTATAAACTCTCAGAAATTATGTGACAAGTTTTGCGCCGAATTTTTGGAAACGTGGTCAAAGTTAAAACTGGACAAACCATGTCATCTCACACATGTCGTGGGAGGGAACGAAGAGGGTAGTGTACATACCAGAATCTTTTAATTCTCAAGCTTAAGAAAATGTCCATTCCCTCAAATGTAGGTCGGAAATAATAAAAACATCCCCTAAGCTTGGTGAAGGCGTGACTTTGAGGTAGGGTAGTATATATATATATTGCTTTTGAGAAGAATCAGGGCTTTTTGTATGTTTATGTGTGATCCAGTGAGAGACACATATAGTTGAATAATAAACAACACTTTGTTTCTGTAACAAACTGCATCCTTTAATTCTTCAAGACTTCGCTATTTCAACGAAACCATAACCATCATAATTATCTTTCACACCATATTTAATCATCTAATCTACAGAATTCCTGATACATATTTATCATAAGTAATGCCACGAGTGATTTCCAAATTATCGATAAATTCACGACTCACGAAGTGAGGAGTGAATTTATCTAGAGAATTTGGAAATCAAGAGTGGCATTTGTTAGGACTATTTAACGAATAAAATTAAGCTGTTTACTCACAATTCATTATTTAACTATAGTTATTTAAAAATATTTATATATTTAATGTGAACGGCGATATTTGAAAACAAATGAGAAACGATAGGTACGCTTCATCTGCTTCTTTTGTTTATCACTGCAACAGATCATACTATTTTTTGCCAAAGGAACGCAATATTGTAAGAATGCTCTCTAGTGGATAAAAAATGAAACACATGAAACTGTAGGCCTATATTAATTCATTTTTGATGTCGTATGATGTAAATATGAAAATTATATTTTTCTGGATTGTTACCTGGGAAAAAATACATTTAAGAAAGTGCAAACAGTGGTTTCTTTTTTTGGTGGTATAATCAATTGCTACAAATGTTTTTATATTAACTCCCTCATGCGGCATGTGTAGACATTCATGCACTATATATATATATACAATCTGGTAGCCGTATTTCTCACAGCCTCAGTCACTGCAAAATAATGGTCAGACCTGTTCAGAATATTAAAAAGGATGAGCCTTCTTTAATATGGTAATTATAACACTGATAAATATTTCGTGAAACACGACTCTGATTGGTTGTAAAACAGAAATCATTAAAACGTGATTGGTCATTGACTCCCATTTGGGGCATGAGTTAAATAGTCCTTTTTAACCAACCGAACGCTACCGTACACACATCGCACAATATTCTTCTTTCTTGGAAAATTGTTTAAGTTAATTAAATGGGCAGAGGCCTATACCAAGACTACATTTTCTTAGAATTTGTATTGGGTACATGACCTTAGGCAGATTGCATATTTTACATATTTAACTGTTCACTTATTGAAATGTATGCTCTAATATCTGTACTGAATATTTTGGACTCTCCAGGAGACTAACACAAAATTGAAATTGAATATTAATGCTTACAATTAGACTCCATTTGATTAAACACAAATGCACTTTAATTATACGTATGATATATAAAAAATATAATAGACTAATCATAATTAATAGCCGAAACAATCACCGTACATTCTTTTTTTTTTGTTCAATGTCACCAGTTTGTCATTTCGACATTTCTGGTATTCTCTCCTGGCATTGGCGTAATGTCACCCTCTCTGCGCTGGGACGCCTGGAACGCGGGGTTACGCTATCCCAATGATAAGAAGAGTGATGACGATGGCTAATGATGCGCCAGGGGAGGCCTTAGTCCTGAACCTAATCTAAGGCTAATATGATATTAATGATAATGACAGATGAATGGAGAAGACTATCGACAGTAAACTACATGGTCTTTATAGGAAGCCAGATATAATAAGAACAGTTAAGTCTCGTAGACTGCGATGGGTAGGACATGTGGCACGAATGGGGAATGAAAGACGTGCATGGAAGCTTCTTGCAGGGAAACCAGAGGGAAAACGTCCAGTTGGTAGACCAAGAATGAGGTGGGAGAATAACATTAACTATGATTTGAGGGAAGCAGATTACACAGGGATGATTGGAAAACATTAGCTCAGGATGCGGATGTATGAAGACCTTATGTCCGCGTGGCCATGAACCTACGGGTTCGATAGTGCGAGTGAGTTTGTTAGTTAGTTAGATGATGTTCGGGAACCATTTGGGCCATGAAGTATCCTGACATTTGTCTTATAGGTGAGGAAAAACTCCGAAAAAAACCTCACCCAGGAAACTTGTCCCGACCGGAGATCGAACCCGGGCCCGCTGCGTGACAAAGCAGCACGCTACCTTGAGACTACAGCGGTGGACTCATGCCTATCTTTATATACAAAAATTCAACATGCTGTATGTTTGTACTCGCAGAACTCGAAAAATGGTCGGTCGATTGGATTGAAAATTTGTGTATAGATGTTTCCAGGTACACAGAGTGTTTAATCGCCATTTATCATGTTCCAAAACCAATAGGTGATGGAATTCACTGAAAAGAAGAATTAAAAAACACTCTAGCAGTCGCAATTTTTTATGTTTCACAACGAAACTTAGTTTTCTCTATAGAAATAATCCGAGGTAAACATTGTCCAAAAATGAGAGAAATTTGACAATTAGAAATGGAGGTTTACCTGAAATCCGAAATTAAAAATTGACTAGCAACCGCCATGTTCAGTTTGTCGCAATGTATACCATATAATTTAATTAACTTTTAATATTTAATTTGTTTAGGCGTAGCAGCGTACGCCGAATATTAGCTAGTTATATATATAAATTTACTAAAAACAAAACAAAAATTTAAAAGAGAAAAAAGTGATAACGTAGTAGATAAAATTTTAAGAACTGTGAGTTGCGAATCTTATTGTGTTCCAAGACTCTTCTACCGACAATGGGTACAGAGTATAGAATTAGCCTGTCTTGCAATTTCGCAGCATGCACATTAAGCTAGTGAGAGTGCATTTTGTGTGGGACTGGAAACAATGGGAAAACCAGTTTTTGAAACAGAAGAGTCTCGCCTCTATCCATCTCCATGCTCATTAAGTGCAGAGGTGACGCCCTACACTGAACAATATGGTTCTTCACATACTGCTCGACTTGTAGCAGCTGTGACCAAATCACTTCATGGAAAAACCGTCCATTTCCTTATAACATTGTTACAAGTGTGTTTTAAATTGTCCATTTTTCATTATAAATAATCTATACATTGAACAATACACGTTGAACTCTTTAACAACGTTACGAATTTAAGATACTTTATTCAACAATTTCAAATTACTGCAAGCAGGATTTCAAAGAACATATGAATTTTTACTATTTCAGATACTTTTGAAATTCACAGCAGGTTCAAGTAAGGAGACTCACTATCTCTTCTGGTATTCAATTTTGTACAAGAGCATGCCATCAAGTATTTAGATGATAAAGGTGTACAATTCAATAGGGTGTTCAAAACACTGGCCAACATGATTTTTGTCACATGAGTACCAATAGTTGTACTTAATGCAGTTTTTTATCGTGTTTTCAAATATGTATTCGAAATTTCTCCATCACCCACAGTTTTTTTTATTTCAATTTAAATTAATGGATTTAAGTAAATATTTTTTAATAAACGTTTTTTCGTCCATTTGTCCATTGTCAAATAAAACTCAGGAGATTTCAGCTATGGAAAAGAGATATCAAGGCAAATGGAATCCTAATTTGCTGACCGATTATTGTTGGACCATCAAGAGGGATGCTCCACAGGCGAAATATAGCAGAAAATCGTCATTTCTTACTTTCTAGGTGAGTCTGAATGTTCGAATATTGTGTAGTTACGAATGTAGAAAATATTAAAGTGTTTGAAATTATAAATGCCTGTCTCTCGGAAACCTTGCGTGATGGAGAAAAGCCGATATCATATTTGAATTCAGGATAAAAATACAATCAGAATCACATATTTTTCTTTCTGAGACAAAAATATGAAGTTTATTTTTTGTTGCTCAGTGTAATCTGTTGGTATATGCTGATAAAGTAGTAGACTGTTATTAAACGATACTGAGGAAATACTAAAAACCAACACACATTTTCCATTAAATAAAATTAAGAAACTGGAGCTGGAAGTAGATATCAATATAACTAAATATAAGATCACATAGAAATACATTAGGCCTATAATGAGAGATGCTATTAAATTGTCAGCATCAGAAAGCGTAGATTACTTAAGAGGAGACAAAATAAGAAATAGTCTGATGAATTTGCCGACATTATAAAGAAAAAGAAACCAGCAAAAATGGATTGTAGAACAGTAAAGTAGAACAAATGGATAACATCAGACGGGAAACCACTAGGTTTTTAAAGAGTACAAAGAAGAATATTTGAGAGAGAGAGAGAGAGAGAGAGAGAGAGAGAGAGAGAAAGGAATAAATATTGATCTCGAACTGAACCCAAAAAATGGGAACGTCATAGAATTGTATCAGGGAATTAACATAGAAAATAAAGGGTTTCAGAACAAATGTAATTATGAACGAAAACGAGGATACGAATGGAGATTATGAAACTACATTAAATAGATACAAAAGTTATTTTAATCAGCTATTAAATGTACATGCAGAACAAGATAGGACGTGAATGATTTACAGACAGCAGAAATATTAGACACAGAGCCAAGCGCATTAATTATTGAAATGGCGAGAGAAAAATTAAAGATGTATAAAGCATCAGGTTCAAATGGGATCACAGAAGAACTGATAAAAGCAATGGAGAAATTTTTATGGACAAGATATATCGGTTTCTTATTATAATTTCGACAAAAGAGAATATTTCAAATAAGTGGAAAGAATCAATTATCATACAAATATATAAGAAAGGAGATAAAACTATGTTTAAATTATGTCAAGGAAGGGGAAATAGAAAATTCTACAGTGGCTACACATGCATGGTAGGAAAAATATCTTATCGAAAGGAAGGCCAAGTTAATAAAACAAATAGAAAACCCAAAGAACCCACTGTTTGGGAAAAAATCTACATTAAAAAGGAGACATTATTTATCTTTGAAATTCCCGGGGAAAATGACTTGATTTCGAGGTTCCTCAGTCTACCAACAGAGGCGGTTGACAGAACAACGGTCACGAAATTAGTGAAGATTGAACTGAATTCCGAAACTAGTTTAGAAAGAGGAAGAATATGAGGTGAGTGATAAAAGTTTACGTAAATAAAGAAATAAAACTGACTGCAACAACTATTGGGGCATCTCTTTACTTTCAATTCCCTACAATATTCTAACAAATATATTAGTATCCGGACTTAATCCCTACATCGACGACATAATTGGTTATCAATGTAGATTTAGAGAATTAGATCTACAATATATCAGATTTTTAGTATTAGACAGATTTGAAAAAAGAAATGGGAATACAATAGCAATGTATATCAACTATATATATATATATATATATATATATATATATATATACACACACTTCAAAAAAATGCATACGATTCAATTAAGGGGGAAAAGTTCTATAGTATACTGCTGCCTTGGAAATTCCTATAATGTTAGGCTTATTCGAATATGTCAAAATGGAACAAAGAATAAAAATCTTAAATCTTTTAAGGAGATCAATCTCCCTTCAACTATCAAAAGTCTTGTATTCAAGAATTATAACAGGTTGAAATTCTGTTGGAGTAGTATAGGAAGTTAATTTATTAAATTTGTTTATTGTGTGTAACAATTCTAGTCAAAATTAAATTCGAAGCTGTATGGATGTTCCCAAGCTTGTAACTTATTTCTGTTGGACCACTCAAACAGATATCAACACTATAAGTAACTTTATAAATAAAGATTGCACCGTGAAAGTTATAATTTTAAGATTAGTCAATTTTGACAATAATTATAATTACAAGAATACAATTCACATTGTTGCCATGTTTCCTCCAAAATCCAATCAAACTATTAACTAGTATAAAAATGAATCGATTCTGCCAGAATTTGAACTCATGACTTTCGGAACAAGAGGCTAGCATGGTAATCATCATTCCACCGAGACCGTCAGAGAAATGAGTTCTTCCTGCACTTATATTAAATATTGTAATATAATACGATACTAATAGCCTACTGTTAAGTATGTGGTGGTGAGAGGCTGTACTCAATTCAAGAAGAAATACTATTGCATCACATGGTACGTTCGATTTTTACACTCTACTTGTTTAATTCGTAAGAATTAAGGTTGACTGAAATCAAAAAGTGATATAAGAGAAAAAAAACCCCAATGACTAAAATCAGTCTTGCTTTGGCAATTAGATTTAATTCACAATTCATAGAACAAATGTCTTCTTTAGAAGCATAGCTACATAAAATGTACTGTAACTACATGGTGTAAAAAGCTTGAGTCTATGTCTCATAATGCACAAGCATTAATGTGTTTGTTCATTAAATTTAATAGAGGACATCGATTTTTCGATAATTCTTGATGAATGTGTGAAATAAAACAAAAAGGCATCGCAATATGTTAATTAAATGTGACGTGTAACATTAGACAAATAATATAGTATACTTCAAACAATATTGTGCATCTGTTTTATGTTAGAAATTTCAAAGCTTGTTTTTTATATATATAAGAATGAGAATTAAGATTTGTGAGTTTGTATTGAACATAAATTTCTACTTGAACATCAGTTTCTGCTCCCCAGGGATATATAAATAATATTCAGGCTTTCTTTTATTAAACCCTTCATCATCATAATAATCATTTAAACTACATATCGCGCAACATTCTCGCGCCTCTGTTTATTTTCTTCAAATTACGGAGGTTGTCTGGAACACACAGAACTCAACACAGATTCAGCTGCTGCGAACTAAAATTCTAATGCTAGTATTGCACAAACAAACAATTTTAAAATATATATTTGTGGGTATTATCATAGACAAAAAGCTACTGGAAGCTTTTGAGATGTGGATATGGAGAAGGATGGAGCGTATAAGATGGACAGACAAAATAAAAAATAAAGGTATGCTGGACAGAGTGAGTGAAGGAAGATCAATGCTGGAACTCATAAAGAAGAGGAAAAGAAATTGGATTGGCCACTGGCTAAGAAAAAACTGCCTGTTGACGAATGCCCTAAAAGGAATGGTCAACGGAAAGTAGGTTAGAGGCAGAAAAATATATCAGATAGACAATATTAAAATTAATTATTTATATGCAGATACATAAAGGAAGGCTGAGTTAAGAAAATAATGGAGAATGCTGAGCTTGCAGTGAAAGACCTGCTCTTGGGCAGAGCACTATGCATGTATTTATTTATTTATGTAACATAGATAATATCATTATTCTGTAAGAGAGGGTGCAATATCATTATTCGGTAAGAGAGTTTGATTGAACAAGCGCCAAACGGCGTTATTGGATTCGGTTGTTGCAATAAATTTTACTTGCATTGTGTTATTGCTGATAACGATTCAGCCGTCGATGGAGAGTTAAAACTAGCGGCTACTTTTGGTGCTTTTCGACAAGAGTAGGCTCATTTAATCTTTTCGCTTCTCTTTACATCATCCCTCATACAGCGCAGTTATTTACACACAAATACTTAAATATACACTCATCCTACACATCTCTTTATCTTCTTCTTCTTCTTCTTCACGGTTTAGGCTTATTATTTATCTAGCCTGTTCCGGCTCCAAATTGCTGCTCTTTCCATATTTTCCTTGGTCTTCCCAAGCTTATTCTTCCTCGTGGTGAATAGTTGTATGCTACTTTTGGTATTCTATTCTTGCCAAGTGTTCTTTCCAGTTTGTTCTGTATTTCTCTACTGTGGTGTTTAATTCATCTACTTTTAATTGTTGTCTTATTTCTGTGTGTTTTTTCTTGTCTGTTCATTGATATCCCGCTATTGGTCTGAGGAATCTCATTTCAGCAGCTTGTATTCCGGCAGATTGTTGTGTTGTCACTGTCCATGTTTCGGATCCATAAGTAATAATAGGCATTGCCATTGTCTTGTATAATTTCATTATTGAGTCTTTCCTGGCTTTATTTTTCACACTTCTTTTTAGTGTACCTGTTATATAATTAAACTTATTTAGTTTGTTATTTATATCTGTTTCCGCTGTGTATGAAATTTCACAACCCAGGAAGTTATATCTTACTACTTGTTCTATTGGTTTATTTTCTAATATTATCTTTGTCCGAACTGGATGAGCGCCCTTGAAGGTCATTGTTTTTTATTTTTGTGAGGATATTTCCATGTTGTATCTTTTTGATATTTCATTTAGTTTATATAACATTCTTTGTAGTTCGTCCTCTGTTTTTGCTATTAACATCTGATCATCTGCAAAGGCTACAGTTTTTATTACTATATTTCCTAAGTTAATTCCCCCAGTCATCATTTGCTTCCATGATCTTATCATGTCGTCGATATAAACATCTCTTTATACTCAATTAAATACATCTACATAAAGTGTCTCCCTAAGTGGCGTCAAAATAGACCACATTAATGTCATCTATCTCCGAAGTGCGGAATCCAAGGCATGAAAAATGCAATGGGTGACTTTGGAACATACATCATTTTCTGAAAAATTAATTTCTCAAAGTATCATCATCATCATCGAAAGAGTGACGATCTTTCACCGTAAAAATACAACCGTCAATAAATGCGGGGAAAGCATTCTACTGGGAAAAGCATTAGCTCAGGATAGGGATGTATGGAGATCTTATGTCCGCGCGGCCATGAACCTACGGTTTCGATAGTGCCAGTGAGCAAGTATCATCATCATCATCCTTATCACGAAGCAAATCCGTTTTAGGTCATGTGACCTGTGACGGAAACCTAACGAAGATGAGAATATTGGAACGCCAATTCTGGAAGTCTTTTCTTTATATTCTTCCCAGTTGATTTTTTTCCATTCTTATTGGTATCTTTCGATATCTTCATCTAAACTTGGTACTCCAAGTTTTTCTCTGATAATAGTGTTCCTTTGATGATTCAGTCTATAAATTCCTAACAGTGAACGTAAAAAGCGCATTTGGCTTACTCTAAGTTTATGAGAATTTCTTTTATTTTTTATGTTTTTTTGTCTAATGCCACCAGGTTGTCTTTTATGACATTTCTGGCTTTCTCCCCTGGCATTGGGGAAATTGTAATCCATTTCTTACGTTGGAACACCTGGATAGCGGAGTTACGTTACCCCCGATGATATGATGGGAGATAAATGATAATGAATTGCCAGGAGAGTTTTTAACCTAAACTTAACCTAAATTCCAGGCCATGGACAACCACAGGAATAATTCCCTTTAAGGAAAAATTCCTATGATTTGACCGGGAATCGAACCCGGGACCTCATGAACAGTAGTCAGGAACGCTAACCACTAGCCCATGAGACTGGTTTTAAAATCCAAATTTCACTTTCGTATTTTTTAAAGTAATAAAACAGAAAATATTTTTTTACAGTTTTTGGAACATCTAAAAGTATTTATAACGTTATTTTTAATAACGTGTTATGAAGTTAAACGCCACTGATATCGAAACATTCATCGCTTTTAATAAACCACGAAAAAAGAGAGATAGATGTCCTATTTCTACTGTTTCCACTATGTTCCCATATTAATGTTGAAAACCGTCCCATGCATATCTACATATAAATCGCATAGGTAAAAAACAAACTTTCCCTGTTGGGAACTGCGATGTGAAAAGAGAATTATTCCTATTTAAAATTCAAAAACACTGTTGGGAACAAAAACTTGGATCTTTACCATGTTGGAGAATGAACTGGTATAATGGAGTTTCCATCCAATATATCCAACTGCATCTCTATGATAAAGTTATACACTCGTGGTCAAATAGTAGACTGCACAAAATAAAACGAAATAAACGAATTGATGTACTGAATATAGCAACCAAAACCCAAGGTAGTAAAACCAGAGGCTGATTCAAACATATCACAACTACAGTCAATAATTGATATTTTAATTGAAAATAACGCTATATGTATGTATTAGAGTAATGTCCAAAAAGTAAGTTATATTGCTATATGGTACACAAAATAAAACACTCCACTAAAAAATTCAAACAGATTCTATGAGCGGATTCTATTGTTCCACAGTGAAGAGTCCCTGAAGAGTAACAATTTACATTTTACCGACAATAATCGATGTTACATCTAATGGATTAAATTCACTTCCGACAAAATAAACTCCTGTACTGCTATCAAGTGATATATATCGTGATTAAAGCTACACGTTTTCAGCTATTGAGGTTGTTTTTCATGAATATATATTTTTAAAAAATTGAAATCTTCATCGACCCTACTAACCAAACATAAAAAATTACTATGACAAAAATGTATACGTTTATGTGTATGTATTTATTTGTGTAAATACATAACTAACTATCCATAACTAACTAACTGGCACTATCGAACCCAGAGGATCATGACCGCTCTCCATACATCCCTATCCTGAGCTAATGTTTTCCAATCATCCCCTGTATAATCTACTTCCCTCAAATCATAGTTAAGGTTATTCTCCCACATTATTCTTGGTCAACCAACTGGGCGTTTTCCCTCTGGATTTCCTACAAGAAGCTTCCATGCACCTCTTTCACTCCCCATTCGTGCCGTATGTCCTGCCCATCGCAGTCTACGAGACGTAACTGTTCTCATTATATCTGGCTTCCTATGAAGACCATGTAGTTCACTATTATGTAGTCTTCTCAATTCGCCTGTCTGTTCATCTCTCTTTGGTCCAAAAATTTTCCTCCGATCCGATTGAGGATCTTTCCACTTTTCAGCGGTTGCCCTTTTACCAGCCGGCTGCTGGCCCTTCACATCCACATGTGTCAATCACAGAGATAGATGATCAACAGCCAGTGTAGGAGTGACATGTGGTTAGCATGTCGAGTCCCCCAGCCGTTATAGCTGGTTCCTCAACCTGGAGCCGCTACTTATTGTAGCTACCCAATTGCCTCACGATGCTGGGTGGGCACCGGTCCCATACTGGCCGAAATACCATGAGAAAATTTCTTCCCCATGGAGACTCGAACCAGCGCAAGTCCCGTAGCTCTGCGCCAAGGCTTCCTACCTTAACCGCTCGGCTACGGCGCGGGACCGCACTGCCTGTGCTACGGATCGTCCAAGGGTAGTTAGAGGAGAGAAGTCTCCGCTCTAGCGGAATGACAACAAGCACCTGAAACATCCTAAGTACTTTATTCTCAAATACTTGTAATATCCTTTTCTCCCTTGAAGTAAGAGTCCATGTTTCGCATCCATATAATATAACTGGTAGAACAATAGTTTTATATATTTTCAGTTTCACGTTTTTTAAAAGGAGTTGGGACGTCAAAGGTCTCTGTATTGCATAATAGCACGCATTTCCAGAATTGAGCCTATGTTTAATTTCTTTGTGCATGATATTCCTATTTGTGATTATTGTTCCTAGATATTTGAATTCTGCCAGCTCCTCATTTGTATTTAGCTGTCCGTTTCCATTATATAATATATATATATCTATGTGTGGTCATGTATTTAGTTTTATTGATATTTACTGCCAGTTCCAATTTCTTAGTGTTAGTAAATAGTGTGTGCGTGTTAGCTATGTAAATACATACACATATATATTGTTGTGTAATGTGGTTACGGTAGCGTTTGGTTGGTTGAAAGAATAATATGTATAGGTTAATTCTGTAGATTGAAAGATTAAATATGGTATGATGGGTAATTTTGATGGTGATGGTTACTTTGAAATTTCGAAGAATTAAAAGATGAAGTTGAAACAGAAACTAAATGTAGTTTTATTTAATTATATGTGCTCTGTCCTCGACCACACATAAAAATACAAAAGCCAAGATTCTTCCCAAAGACGACATATATACATATTATCCTACTGGAAGTCAACGCCTCTTCACAAAGCTTAGGGGGAGTTATAATTATTTCCGACCATATTTGAGTAAAAGGATATTTTCTTTAGACTTGGGACAGATTTTGGCAAGTCAACTACCCTCGTTTCGTTCCCTTTCTACGACATGTGTTGGGATGACCAGTTCTGTCCAGTTTATTTGACCCGTCTCCAATAGTAGGCGTGAACCTGGCACATAATTTCTGAGAGTTTAAAACTATACCCTACACTCTAATCAATTCAATTGTGTAACACATGTTTTGATTACAATATATGTTAACGCTCTAATGGCCGAAATATTTTTCAATAAAACTCGACATATAGCAACAAATTAAGAAAAAATCAGGTCGAGTTTTTTAACCAGTAAAATCAGTTAATTAGTAGTGGGGGTTAATCTAGAGCGAAAATTAAAAAAAATATCCAGCGGCTGCAATTTATATTTTTCGCGACGAAAAGTATTTTATATAAAACGAGTAAGGTATTATGCAAAAAACAGTGAAGTCCGACTATTAAGAGTGGGTGTTTACCTGAAACCTAAAATTTAAGAATTGCTCTAATGACGTGATGTTCGTTTTGTGCAACGAAACTGGAGACATGTGATTTAATTAATAAACCAGAAAAATCAGACAATAAATTCGACTTGCTTACGAATTCGTTTATTTTCGCAATTCCTCCACGACTGTGTTTAAATATTCCGGTGGCAATGCTAGTTATCAGCAATTGTAAAATGTCCCCAATTATCCTACGTCTGTTTACTGTATCAAATTGAATATCGCATAACACATAATATCATATATTCTCGAAATCTGGGGTTGCCGAACGTTAGAATCATTAAAAATTAATATAAATTTATATAATTGCTTTAATTTTGGTTTGATATTACCTTCATGCGTAATGTGCATGGTGATTATTGTATTATATAATTATTGTTGTTTTGTTATTAAATTTATGTAACTATTATTTATGTAACTATTTATGTAATTATTATTATTATTGTGTTTAGTGTTATGAATACATAGAGTATTTTATATAGAGATTTAATTATTTTATAGATTATTCAAGTGGAACGTTGTTTTAATAAGCTTTAGACATTATATTTCAGAGCCAAGTTAACTGTAACATCTCTACATTCGGACTATGGAATGTTACTGCAGTTAGGGGAGTTGCAGGTCAAAACTCAGTATTTAACCCTGGAAAATTAAGGGACTTCTGTCTGTCTGTCTGTCTGTCTATCTGTCTGTCTGTCTGTCTGTCTGTCTGTCTGTCTGTCTGTCTGTCTGTCTGTCTGTCTGTCTGTCTGTCTGTCTGTCTGTCTGTCTGTCTGTCTGTCTGTCTGTCTGTCTGTCTGTCTGTCTGTCTGTCTGTCAGTGAAAGCAAGAGCAGCTGATGGGTGAGTCAAGCTACCATTTTTCTTAATATGTATCTAGGACTTTTGGAAAGGGAATCAAGTACATTAAACAATTTAATACTATATTACAAAAAGGGATATTAAAATTTTAAAAATGTAGATTAGGGTAGATTTATAATCCCACATCTCCCGTTCTCAAACTCTAAGAAAGTTCGAATGTAGGGTTTCATAATATAAACTTAGATTAGTTATTTAGGGCTAGAATACTTAGGGTTATTTGTAATCATTATTCTCTAGAAATAAAATAGTTAAAATTAAGAATCAATTTATTTATTTCAAAACACGTATGCCATATGTAACTGTACATCCTCATACTAACGCTCGGCTAGAAACTCATGCTACCAGAATTTCCAACTCCCGAAGGTCCTTTAAGCCTAAGAAAACCAGCAGTTCGTAACATTTAGCCTATAATAATAATAATAATAATAATAATAATAATAATAATAATAATAATAATAATAATGTATATGAATTGTATATTGAATTTTTAATGTATTAGAATTTAAATATTTATACATTTTATTACATATGTGTAGGGGACTTTATAAGTGCAATATCAAAAGGGGAAACATAAGAATATGCTTGGAGAATGTTAGAATTGTATATTTTGATAAGAACAAAGTTGCCTTATCGTTTGGTGAATAAGGAGGTTACAACATTGTTGATATATCTGGTTGCAGCTATTATATCCACGCTGTTACTTCGCATATAATGGACATCTTGATCTCTATAGAGAGCCCTTGTTGTTTCAAGAACACTCGACTCTCCCTCGTTAAATGAAAATGGGATTGGGACTTCGAACTCAGCTGCTCTAAATGTGTACTCGAGTCCCATCTCCTCATCATAGTGTTACAAGCACTGCCAATTTAATAAAAGCAGTATACCAATGCAGAGATGTCATTAGGTTTTATTGTAAATATCTATAGATCATTTATTTATATATATATAATACTAGTTAATTGCACTTCGTTTCATTGGTACTTATTCATCCCAATCTGCTATTAATTAACTAGCACTTTCGAATCCAGTGGTTTATGGCCGAGCAGACAAGAGTTCTCCAAACATCCCTATCCTGAGCTAATGTTTTCCAGTCATCTCCTGAATATTTAACTCCCTTCAGATTTTTCTTTGTCACTACAGCCCAGGTTGGGTTTTGGCCTCCCTCGAGAGTTTCTGTCATTCCTCTCTATTTTGGGCAACTCTTTTCCTGTTCCTAAATCCTGCTCCTGGTGCATCCTCTTCAGGCCAATCCTCTCACCGTAGCTTTGGTCTACTTCTACGGCACTTTCCTCCAGGATCGGATAATAAAACGTCTCTAGCTGGATCATTTTCAGACATTCGAATGACATAGCCTGCCCACCTCAGCCTGCTCATTAATCAGCTAGTAAAGCTGAGAATTTGTCCTATGAGCGCCATCTTCCAGCGTCTAATATTGCATCACAATCCCCCCCCCGAAATTATGGTTAATGTTATTCTCCCACCTCATTCTTGGCCTACCTTCTGGCAGTAGGTGTTAATGTTATTCTCCCACCCTATTCTCCCATTCTTCTAGCAGTAGATAGGCCAAGAATGGGGTGGAAGAATAACATTAACCATGATTTGAGGGAAGTAAATTATACAGGAGACGATTGGAAAACATTAGCCCTGGATGGGATGTATGGAATGATTATGTCCGCGCTGCCATGAACCTATGGGTTGGATAGTAGTAGAAGGCCCATTTTTTCCCCCTTTACAGAGATTTAGGCGCTCTCCCCCTACAGGGAAGAATTTGAACCATACTAATTTAGTTACATTGTTTTCGTATAGATGCCATTTTGAGTGGTCCATGGTCAGCGTTCCGCCTCATACTGACATCTAGGAAACCAAGGTAGTACTAGGACGGGAAAATTCGGTAAATTTTGCTTAGAGGCCTTTTCATTCAGGCTTAAGGATCTTTTACGAACCTGAAAATCTTCAGACTCGGGACCCACGGCTTAAAGTTCCTCCCGGAGGACTTGCTCCTTGGATTTTTCCAGGTTGGATAGTAGTAATGAGTTATTTATTATTTTTGTTAAGGGGATATAGCATATTTTCTTGCTGGTGTCCCACCTCGGATGAAAGTAATATTTTGTATAAGACTTTTTCAAATTCATTAAAAATTAGACTTGCTGTCTGAATTCCTTCATAAACTATTTTTTTTAATATAATTTTGTCAGAATAAAGGTTAATATCTGAGTAATAAATGGGATGAAAACTAACAGTATACGTACACTTAACGAAAATCTAGATTATTATTATTATTATTATTATTATTATTATTATTATTATTATTATATATATATATATTATTATTATCACTATCAGCCTTTCAAGGGAAATTCCCAGTAAGAAGTAAAATTTGCATTCAGAATTCAATATTAGAGCAAGATAATTCATATAAATACTTAGGGTATAATCTAACTTATAATGAGGAATGTGATATATCCTTTAAAATACAAAACTATAATAAAGCTTTAAGAATTATCAACCAAGTTTTTAAACCATCAAAAGTGCAGAGACACACAAGAATGAAAATCTATAAAATTCTCGCTAGACCCATAATCTGTTATGGCAGTGAAGCTTGGACCATCAGAACTCAGGATGATCGTCATATTACAGCCACGGAGATGAAATTTCTGCGACGAACTGCAGGTTATAGCCTTCTAGACCACCAAAGAAATTCAACAATAGCCAGAGAGTTAAATATCGTACCTATATCTGAATACCTCCAAGGATATAGAAACAATTGGCTAGCCCATATTCAGCGCACGGATCGTCACAGAATACCAAAACAAATTCTTCACTACATTCCTCGAGGCAGAAGATCTGTGGGTCGACCTTTTCGGAGATGGCGGGAGACCGTAACGGGCCACTGGGCATAATACTTGAAAGGACGATGATGATCATCATCATTATTATTATCATTGCATTAGTATTATTTTTATGTCCACCGCCGAGGTCCAAATACGACAGCTCGTGCTCCTGTAATACCCGAGTGATTTGGGGCATGTAACTACAAAAGAAGAAGTTAAACTAAGGCAAAGAGAGATTATCATTTTTTTATTGCGAATGAGCTCATATAGAACTGTGCAAAAGTACTTAGAGGCGTTTCCTATGATTCCGTATTTCCCTCATGTGTGGCTATAGGCTTTCTTTCTCTCTTCTGTCTACGTTGTTCCAGTTTTTTTCTTCGGTTTGTCCTCTTGGTCAACCTACAACTTGTGGACCTTAATTCTAACGATATCGGTGTTTATGATATCTTCTTGAGTAATTCCTGCCAATTCTAAGCTCTTTTTCATTTCACCAATACATTTTATAGTGTCTACTGATGTTTTACTTATATTTTCGTAGAATCCCAATATTTGTTTTGAAAGTATATTTGAGTTAATTCGTTTAATCTTCTTCTTCTTTCTTTCATGTGATAGACCTAGTGGTCTGTTACGGTCTCAATCCAACGTTTGAAGGGTCTGCCCAAAGATCTCTTGCCTGGAGGCTGGTAATTTAAGATCTGACGTGGTATTCTTGTTCTGCTCATTCTTCTTACGTGCGATTTCCAGTTTTTTCTGTATTTTTGTACATATTCCATGACTGATTCTGTTTGTAATTCTTTGAGAATCTCACAATTCCTTTTATGGTCTGTTCTTGAGTAGCCTGCAGTAAGTCTCATAAATTTCATTTCTGCCACAGTTAGTCTTTGTTCATCTACACTGCGAATTGTCAAGGCCCCACTGCCGTAATTCGTTTAATATGTCCACAACATTTTAATCTTTGTTTTCTAATATCACTATGAATGCCTTTACATAATTTTATTTCATTTTTACATTTGAGTCTATATGTTTCACCTATGACTTGAGGATCTAAAATTTTCCTTATGATTTTGCATTTATTATTAACTAACTAACTCACTGGCTCTATCGAACCCGTAGGTTCATGGTCGCACGGAAATAAGCTCTCCATACATCCCTATCCTGAGTTAATGTTTTCTAATCATCCCCTGTATAATATATTCCCTCAAATCGTGGATAATGTTATTCTCCCACTTCATTCTTGATCCACCAACTAGGCGTTTTCCCTCTGGTTTTCCTACAAGAAGCTTCCATGCACCTCTTTCATCCCCCATAGGTACCACATGTCCTGCCCATCGCAATCTACGAGACTTAACTGTTCTTATTATATCTGGCTTCTTATACATATCATGAAGCTCACTATTAAATAGTTTTCTCCATTCTCCTGTCTGGTCATCTCTTTTTGGCCCAAAAATTTACCTAGGAACTTTATTCTCAAATACTCTTTCCTCCCTTAAAGTAGGAGACCATGCTTCACATCTATATAATATAACTGGGAGAATAACTTTGCATTTATTATTATTATTATTATTATTATTATTATTATTATTATTATTATTATTATTATTATTATTATTAACATGAATAGTTCATACCTGGGTCCTTCTACGGAAAATGAAAGTCCGAGATCCGGCTGCAAGATTATTACGTTCATTGAGTGTATGAACAAAATCAATTTTTTTTTCATAAAATTGTGAATGACAGAATACATTTTTGCCGATTTGCCTATTAAAATTCGGCCGCCAGTATGTTTAATTAAAATATAATTTATTTACTTATTCGAAATAATTTGATTCACTTGTTTTTAAAATAAATTATAATCCAGTTCGCAGAAATCGATTTATAGAGCTTGAAAAGTTTTGGTTGTCATTGCAACACTTGGCCGTAAACCTCCTCGCGGCTATGGCAGGCTGTGACACCAATTAGTAATAAAATGGCGATAAGTACGTATATACAAAAAATATATCCAAAAGGTAGTGTTAATATACATTATACGAAACAAATCACAGCATTTAAATGAACTTAACTTAATATACATTATACGAAACAAATCACAGCATTTTAAATGAACTTAACTTTATTTGAAACAATATAAAACAATAAATACTTATCGCCATTTTATTACTGATTAGTGTCACAGTCTGCTGTAGCCGCGAGGAGGTTTACGGCCAAGTGTGCAATGGCAACAAAAGCTTTTCAAGCTCTATACATCGATTTCTGCGAACTGGATTATAGGCTAAATTATGTTAATAACAAGTGACCAAAGAGAGATGAACAGACAGGTGAATGGAGAAGACTACATAACAATGAACTACATGGTCTTTATATGAAGCCAGATATAATGGGAACAGTTAAGTCTCGTAGACTGCGATGGGCAGGACATGTTGCGCGTATGGGGAATGAAAGACGTGCATGGAAGCTTCTTGTAGGAAAGCCAGAGGGAAAACGTCCAATTGGTAGACCAAGAATGAGGTGGGAGAACAACATTAACTATGATTTGAGGGAAGTAGATTATACAGGGAATGATTGGAAAGCATTAGCTCAGGATAGGGATGTATGGAGAGCTTATGTCCGTGCGGCCATGAACCTTCGGGTTCGATAGTGCCAGTGAGTTAGTTAGTTAGTTAGTTAACAAGTGAATCAAATTATTTCGAATAAATTAATTAATTATATTTTAAATAAACATACTGGCGGCCGAATTTTAATAGACAACTCGACAAAAATGCATTCAGTAATTCACAATTTTATGAAAAAAAATATGATTTTGTTCATACATTCGATGCACCCGGATCTTGGACTATGATATATTAGTTGAAATTTCAAATACTGCTAAGTACCTGACTGAACTTTGTATTCAGTAAACTTGACTGAAGATGTGAACAAGTAACACATAAGCCTATTACATCTACTGCTCGCCTCAAACTAGAAGCCTCATAATAATTGACTTAACGTCTGGAAGGTCAAGCAAACTTTGACATTATTGACTTAGAATATCCCACACAAACTTCATCTTCTGCGTTGTGTTCAATCTCTCGAGATCATAATGAGATCTGAAATCCCGTTTTCTAATGAACGTCTCACAACATCTTGTTCTCATTACTTTCTTTCATCCTTCAAACAAAAATTGTATATCAACTCCACAATGTCACTTCACATTTTGACAAACAAAATAAATATTGGAATTTTTAGGAATTAAACTATGAGTTATTATTTATTTCAGTAAAATTGTATCACCTCACCTCATATTCGTCTTCTTCTTAGACCGGTTTCGATATATTATTCGTTCCATCGTCAGTAATTTCTTGACCG
Organism: Diploptera punctata; assembly: GCA_030220185.1. Classification (NCBI taxonomy): domain Eukaryota; kingdom Metazoa; phylum Arthropoda; class Insecta; order Blattodea; family Blaberidae; genus Diploptera; species Diploptera punctata. The sequence continues at coordinate 1,422,537 of JASPKZ010008357.1, forward strand.
TTATGTCGCCTTGAAAAGGCGCCCTACAAGGCGGATCTTCAAGAAGACATAACAAACATTAGGGATGCAATTGAATAACGTCCCGAAACCGATCTAAGAAGAAGAAGAATATGAAGTGAGGTGAAAAAATTACTTCTTCTTGTATCTTGTAAGCCCATGTTTTCCCTTTTGCAGAGATTTAGGCGCTCTTCCCTTACAGGGAAGAATTTGAACCATACTAATTTAGTTACACTTGTTTTCGTATAGATGTCATTTGAGTGCTCCGTGATCAGCGTTTCGCCTCATACTGACATCTAGGAAACCAAGGTAGTACTAGGACGGGATAATTCGGTAAATTTTGCTTAGAGGCCTTTTCATTCAGGCTTAAGGATCTTTTACGAGCCTGAAAATCTTCAGACTCGGGACCCACGGCTTAAAGGCAGAGGCAGGGACCAGAGGCAGGGAGCATAACCACTAGTCCACCGCGGGCGATAAAAAAAATTACTTAATAAAAAATATGTCAATATTAAAGATAAAAACGGCCTATTAATATCTCCCACAAAAAGTAATAAAATTATATTACGTGACGAATTTCTTCTTTAGAGAAACTTTGAATATCTCAAATCTTATCTTTATTAGGATTATAAGGTAACATGCCCCAGTAGCAGGCAATGAAGGCTCATGTGGGCAGAGACTCGATGCGTGATTCATATACAAACGACGACGAGGAGGAGGACTAGGAGGACGAGGACGAGGAGGACGAGGAGGAGGACGAGGAGGACGAGGACGAGGAGGAGGACGACGAGGAGGTGGAGGACGAGGAGGAGGACGACGAGGAGGAGGACGACGAGGAGGAGGAGGACGAGGAGGAGGAGGACGAGGAGGAGGAGGACGAGGAGGAGGAGGACGAGGAGGAGGACGAGGAGGAGGAAGACGAGGAGGAGGAAGACGAGGAGGAGGACGAGGAGGAGGAGGACGAGGAGGAGGAGGACGAGGAGGAGAACGACGACGACGAGGAGGAGGAGGTGGAGGACGACGAGGGGGAGGAGGACGAGGAGGAGGAGGACGAGGAGGAGGAGGACGAGGAGGAGGAGGACGAGGAGGAGGAGGACGAGGAGGAGGAGGACGAGGAGGAGGACGAGGAGGAGCGAGGAGGAGGAGGAGGAGGAGGAGGAGGAGGAGGAGGAGGAGGAGGAGGAGGAGGACGAGGAGGAGGAGGACGAGGAGGAGGACGAGGAGGAGGACGAGGAGGTGGAGGACGAGGAGGAGGAGGAGGACGAGGAGGAGGAGGACGAGGAGGAGGAGGACGAGAAGGAGGAGGACGAGGAGGAGGAGGAGGACGGAGGAGGAGGAGGAGGAGAGAGGAGGAGGAGGAGCGAGGAGGAGGAGGAGGACCGAGGAGGAGGAGGAGGACGACGAGGAGGAGGAGGAGGAGGAGGAGGACGAGGATGAGGAGGAGGAGGACGAGGACGAGAGGAGGAGGACGACGAGGAGGAGGAGGACGACGAGGAGGAGGAGGGACGACGAGGAGGAGGAGGAGGACGAGAGGCGGAGGAGGACGACGAGGAGGAGGAGGAGAGAGGGAGGACGAGGAGGAGGAGAAGGAGGACGAGGATGAGGAGGACGAGGACAGGAAAACGAGAGGAAGGAAGGAAGACGAGGAGGAGGAGGACGACGAGGACGAGGAGAACACGGGAGGAGGACGCGGGAGGGGGACGAGGGAGGAGGACGAGGAGTGAAGGACGAGGAGGAGGGACGAGGAGGAGGAGGAGGACGAGGAGGGAGGAGGGACGAGGAGGAGGACGAGGAGTGACCGAGGACTAGGAGGAGGACGAGGACGAGGGCGGGACGGGGCGAGGAGGACGAGGAGGACGAGGAGAGGAGAAAAAGAATACGAGGACGAGGAGGAAGACAGAGGAGGAGGAGGACGAGGAGGAAGGAGGACGAGGGAGAGGAGGAGGAGGAGGAGGTGGACGAGGAGGAGGAGGTGGACGAGGACGAGGGGGAGGAGGAGGTGAACGGACGAGCGAGGATGTGACGACGGAGGAGGGAGGAGGAGGAGGCGGACGAGCGAGGAGGAGGACGACGAAGAGGAGGACGACGATGAGGAGGAGGACGAGGATGACGAGGAGGACGAGGATGAGGAGGACGAGGAAAGAGGACGAGGAGGAGCGAGGGGGAGGAGGACAGGACGAGGAGGACGAGGAGGACGACGAGGAGGAGGAGACGACGAGGAGGAGAGGAGGAGGACGAGGAGGAGGAGGAGGGCCGAGGAGGGACGAGGACGAGAAGGAGGCCGACGAGGAGGAGGGAGGACCGACGAGGAGGAGGAGACGAGGAGGAGGAGGAGGACGAGGCGGACGTTTGTTGTGAGGACGAGAAGGAGGACGAGGAGGAGGACGAGGAGGAGGATCGAGGAGGAGGGAGAGGAGGAGGACGAGGACCTAGGAGGGCGAGGAGGATGAAGAGGACGAGGAGGAGGAGGACGAGGAGGAGGAGGAGGACGAGGAGGAGGAGGAGGACGAGGAGGAGGAGGAGGACGAGGAGGAGGAGGAGGACGACGAGGAGGAGGAGGAGGACGAGGAGGACGAGGAGGGCGAGGAGGAGGACGAGGAGGAGGAGGACGACGAGGAGGAGGAGGAGGACGAGGAGGACGAGGAGGACGAGGAGGAGTAGGAGGAGGGACGAGGAGGACGAGGAGGTGGAGACCGACGAGGTGGACGAGGAGGAGGAGACCGACGAGGAGGAGGAAGAGGAGGAGGAGGAGGACGACGAGGAGGAGGAGGACGACGAGGAGGAGGAGGACGACGAGGAGGAGGAGGACGAGGAGGACGAGGAGGAGGAGGAGGAGAAGGAGGAGGACGAGGAGGAGGAGGAGGACGACGAGGAGGAGGAGGACGACGAGGAGGAGGAGGACGACGAGGACGAGGAGGAGGACGAGGAGGAGGAGGAGGAGGACGAGGAGGAGGAGGAGGACGAGGAGGAGGAGGAGGACGAGGAGGAGGACGAGGAGGACGAGGAGGAGGATGAGGAGGACGAGGAGGAGGAGGACGGAGGAGGAGGAGGAGGAGGACGAGGAGGAGGACGAGGAGGAGGAGGACGAGGAGGAGGACGAGGAGGAGGAGGGGAGGAGGACGAGGAGGAGGACGAGGAGGAGGACGAGGAGGAGGACGAGGAGGAGGACGAGGAGGAGGACGAGGAGGAGGAGTAGGACGAGGAGGAGGAGGACGAAGGGTGGACTTCATCCACGCACCGAACGATCAGTCATTTTCGGGGCCACTACCGAGACAGCATGAACATTTACGACAAGACACATCATTCCCTCATGAATTTTATCTAAATAAGGCAGTATTATCCTATACGGATGATTACGACGGTGATTTGGTGTTCGTGGTCTATTGGGTCATTAAAGATTCCCGACATTACTCTTTTAGGTGAGAAAAAATCTCGAAAAATCTTCATCCAGCATATTTCTTCTAATCAGGGATCGAACCCGGATCCGTTGCAACTGACGCAACAATTGTACCATTAGACACAACAGGATGGACCAATATTAGTTCTAACGTGTAATGAAGTACTAACTAACTAACTCACTGGCACTATCGAACCCGGAGGTTCATGGCCACGTGGACATAAGCTCTCCATACATCCCTATCCTGAGCTGATGTTTTCCAATTATCCCCTGTATAATCTACTTCCCTCAAATCATAGTTAATGTTATTCTCCCATCTCATTCTTGGTCTACCAACTGGGCGTTTTCCCTCTGGTTTTCCTACAAGAAACGTTCATGCACATTTTTCATTCCCCATTCGTGCCACATGTCCTGCCCATCGTAGTCTATGAGACTTAACTATTCTTATTATATCTGGCTTCCTAAAAAGAAAATGTAGTTCACTGTTGTGTAGTCTTCTCCATTCACCTGTCTGTTCATCTCTCTTTGGTCCGAAAATCTTCCCAAGAACTTTATTATAAGCTAAATTATACACTATAATAGTTAGACTTAGAGTTAATTTTCATTATAAAAAGAATGAGAAAAGATGCCAAATTAAGCCAAAAAGAGGGACAAGAAGGTGTTCTTTCTTTTACAACCCATAACAGTAATTTATTTTTAAAAAATTGAAGGTGTACAAAAAATGCTAGTATTTGTAGGGAAATTAGTTTTTTTTTTTTAGTCCAGAGCTGTGATGAAGTAGCAAATTGATTTGCCTGAGACACAGTGGATCCGGGTTCGATCATTAGTTGGAACAAGTTTCGAGATTTATTTTATCACCTATAAGACAAATTTTAAAAAAAACTTCAAGGCCCAAATACTCCCCCGAACACCATTTGGCCATCAAAATCATCTTGTTTAGTACGAATGTATGATATGTCTTGTATTAAATGTTCGAGTTATCTCGGATGTGGTCTTGGCATTGAGTTAATCACTCTTCCAAGGAGGCTCTTTATGACCTTGAGTGGTCAAAAATAAAGTATGTGTTTGATCAACAGTAAAATCCATTCCTGATAGGTTATACATTGAATACAATTGTTGTGGTATATCATTTATTTATTTATTTATTTATTTATGTATTTATTTTACTTGATGGAGTTAAGACCGTAAGGTCTTCTCTTCCACTTTACCAAGGTTAAATTATACATACAATAAGAATTATGATAAGTTATGTATAAAGTTGACAAGGGAAAAAAATAAAAATGGTAATAATAGTAATAATAATAATAATAATAATAATAATAATAATAATCTATAATTAGATTAACCTATACGGTCCGGGTGGGGGGCACGCCGTAGCGTAGTGGTTAAGGCGCTGAGCTACAAGCCGGAAGGTCGACGGTTCAAGTCCCGGTGGGGTCAGGATTTTTAAACTGACCGAAACCCTTCTGGCGGCACTATGGCCCTGGGGTCGACTCAGCCTCTAACGGAAATGAGTACCAGACGCTTGTTCTGGGGTAAAGGCGGCCGTCATGCAGGGCTGACAACCCGGCTGACATCAAGTGCCGATTGTCTAGAAAAAAGTGGGAGCCTTAACCTCCTGCTACTCCAAGGGCCTCCTGAGGCCTGTAGTGGGACTACTTTACTTAATACGGTCCGAGTGGCGTGCTGAATGCAAAAGTAACTAAAATGGGAAAGGTTGAACCAAGGCAAAGAAAGGAGGAAGGAAAGAAAGAAAGAAAATACTTTATTTGTTAAGTATAAATATTGATTCTTCGAAGTATAAATGTGTTGTAGCATATAGGTTCTCCAATTTGATTCCCGAATCACAAATTGTGCTTTACATAATGGTTTCATCTTCTCCATGTAATCCTGCTTGAAGATCCGGGACAGAGTTACCTTCGGCAATGAAAACATTAAATTTGTTACGCAGCAAGCAGTTTAGATACAGAAATAGAAGTGAATTGAGAAAAAATCTGTTAATTTATAATCCGTTGTATTTAAATTTCAATTTGTATGAAATTCAATGCTGATTTCTCAAGGAATAAAATGTGTAAAATCACTGCTATTGATTCCAATTAAATTAAAAATGTGAACATCTTCCATTGTTACAGGTGTGCTGTATTCAAATTTGTTCAGTCCTGTATTCACTGAATGTAGACAAGTTCACTACTCCCAAGATGACAATAAGTAATTTAATATTGAAAATAATAGTAATATATATATATATATATATATATATATATATATATATAGGACACTGAAAAGTAAATTAAATGACAGAATTCGCTATACAAAAATATTTTAAAAAGTAGCACATGAATAATGGGCAGAAAGTGACAAAGAACTAAAGATCACAGAAAAATAGAAGGTAATTGAAAATTGCCCCATTCTCAATTTCAGGCATCATATCACACATTGAATTCTATTAGAGAGTTCTAATTTGTCTTACAAAGAAAAGGCGCATATCTAAAAAAAACCTAAGCCTAGCCAAAATATTAGATAAACAAGGTAAATTAAGACAGAAATTTCCATCTTATTAAATACTTCTCCAAGATTATGTCTATTCAATATTATTATCATTAATATTACTGTATCATTAATATTATACCATTATCGTCACCGTCATCATCACTGTATAATTATCATAAGTAATGTCACGAGTGATTTCTAATTTATCTAGAGGATTTGGAAATCAAGAGTAGCATTTGTTAGGACTATTTAACGAATAAAATTAAGCTGTTTATTCAAAAGTCATTATTTAAATATAGTTACAGGTATTTTAAAATATGTATATATTTAATGTGAACGGCGATGTTTGAAAACAAATCAGAAATGTGAGGTTATGTACGGGTATATTCACTGCAACTTGATCATATTATGAATTGCCAAATAGGATCGCAATATTGCAAGAATGCACCCTAGTGGAGAAATAATGAAACACGTCAAACTGTATATTATAATCAACATTATTAATTTATTTTTTAGTAAACAACTCAGTAAAATCGAGGAATCAGTTCATTATTTGCTATATTCAATGTATTTGTTGGAGAAAAATAATGCTCTGAGCTGATTAGAATATAAAAAAGGAGGAGCTTTCTTTATCACAAAAGCAGGAGCTGATAAAGAATGAGGTGAAACACGACTGTCATCGATTGTAAAACAAAATTCATTGAGACGTGATTGGTCATTGACTACCATTTGGGTCATGAGTTAAATAGTCATCATAATTATTATATTGTTATGAACAATATTATCATTATGATAATTGAATCATTATCATCAGTGTATCATAATTTTATAATTAACAATATATCATTAATGTCACTATCATAATTATTATTGCAAAATTATCATTGTATCATTATTATCATTATTATTGTATTATTATAATAATTTTTGTATCATTATTATCATCTTTTGTATCATTATTATCATCAATTTTGTATCATTATCTTCATTGTTGTATCAAATTGTACCATAATTGAAATATTATTGAATCATCATTGTATTATTAACATCATCATTATCATTGTATTATTGTCATCTTAATAGTTGTATCATTAATCTCATCATTATTGCATTATTATCATCAATATTATCATTATCATCGTAATATTATTATCACCATTATTATCATAGTTATTATGATCGTTATTATGATCGTTATTATGATCGTTATTATGATCGTTATTATGATCGTTATTATGATCGTTATTATGATCGTTATTATGATCGTTATTATGATCGTTATTATGATCGTTATTATGATCGTTATTATGATCGTTATTATGATCGTTATTATGATCGTATTATGATCGTTATTATGATCGTTATTATGATCGTTATTATGATCGTTATTATGATCGGTTATTATGATCGTTATTATGATCGTTATTATGATCGTTATTATGATCGTTATTATGATCGTTATTATGATCGTTATTATGATCGTTATTATGATCGTTATTATGATCGTTATTATGATCGTTATTTATGATCGTTATTATGATCGTTATTATGATCGTTATTATGATCGTTATTATGATCGTTATTATGATCGTTATTATGATCGTTATTATGATCGTTATTATGATCGTTATTATGATCGTTATTATGATCGTTATTATGATCGTTATTATGATCGTTATTATGATCGTTATTATGATCGTTATTATGATCGTTATTATGATCGTTATTATGATCGTTATTATGATCGTTATTATGATCGTTATTATGATCGTTAATTATGATCGTTATTATGATCGTTATTATGATCGTTATTATGATCGTTATTATGATCGTTATTATGATCGTTATTATGATTAATATTATTATTAATATTATTATAATATTATTATTATTATTTAATATTATTATAAATATTATTATTATTAATATTATTAATATTATTATTATTAATAATATTATTAATATTATTAATATTAGTATATTTTAATATTATTATTATAATTAATATTATTAATATTATTATTAATTTATTAATTTATTAATATTTACTATTATTAATATTATATACATTTTATTATTCATATTATAATATTATTCATTATTATTATATTATTAAGTAGTATCATTATTATTATTATTATTATTAATATTATTATTTCCTTCTTCTTCTTCCTCTTCTCTCTTCCTCTTCTTCTTCCTCGTCTTCCTCTTCTTCTTTTTTCTTCCTTTCTTCCTCCTTCTTCTTCTTCCTCTTCCTCTTCTACTTCCTCTTCTTCTTCATCTATTCTTCTTCTTCATCTTCTTCTTCTTATCTTGTTCCTTACATGCTTCTTCCTCCCTCCTCTTCTTCTTCTCCTCCTTCTTCGTCTTCTTCTTCTCCGCAGTCTCCCTTCTTCTTCTTCCCTTCTCTTCCTCTTCTTCCCTTCTTCCTCTCTCCTTCTTCTTCTGCTCCTCTTCTTCTGTCTTTCTTCTTCTTCATTCCTCCATCCTCACCTTCTTCTTCTCTTAATCTTACCTCTTCCTATTCCTCTTCTCCTCTTCCCTCATCCGCTTCCCTCACTCTTCCTATTACTATACTATTCCTATTACTATTACTATTACGATTTACTATTACTATTACTATTATTATTATGATTATTATTATTCAATTCTTATTATTATTCATTATTCTTAAGGTTATTCACAATTCAATCATGTGAAATTTGTTTAGTTTAGAAACCAAAGTCGACAATATCTTGGTAGAATCCAGCACCCAATATTTTACTACTTGATGGGCGTAACACGATTTGCTCTCAAGTTGTGGGAAGCGGCGCGAACTTGTGCATTTCTTGAGCGAGTAAAAGAGGAATTGTCAATAAGCACCTGGTCACAAGAAGTAGATAATTTCACGGAAGTAGGTTGCTTTACTTCAAATCTCCCCGTCACAGCTGTTAGCGCTCCCTCCGGATCTCAGCGAGCCGGAAATAGAGCCCGGATTCCGGTCTCCGGTAGGATTATGGAGAAACCTCCGGAGTCTGACTATTTCTGTTAATATCACAGTCCCGTGGTGATGGTGGGGGGAGGGACGGGCTTCATCTATACGTGGCATATCCGGAGTAATAATACGCTCAGTGACCCAAATTCAAATCTCGTCTCTGAACAGGGTGATATAAATTTCACCACCTGAATGCACACCAATCATACCCGGTGAAGTGATGCATTCTTAACAAAACTTACCAATATTGTACAGTTCAAAGCAAAACACCCAAACTAAAATTAATAATTTTACTACAAAGGAAGAATTTGTCCCAAGCTAGCGTCATTTATTTATTCATTTATTGAACTTGGCGGAGTTAAATCCACGTAGCCTTTTCTTCCACTTAACCAGGGCAAACATCATCATCTTCATGGTAGGCCGTCGGCTTGTTCCGCTCTCAGAATTCATCTCCCAATCAACATGTTAATTGTAATACAACAATCACAATAATCTAGTATAACAATTTAATATGCGAAGTCAGTCCACCGCTGTGGTCTCAGGGTAGCGTGCTACCTTGTCACGCAGCGGGCCCGGGTTCGATCCCCGGTCGGGGCAGTTTTTCTGGGTGAGGTTTTTATCGGGGTTTTTCCTCGCCTGTAAGACAAATGTCAGGAAATTTTATGGCCATCGCAATCATCATCATTCATATTCATCTTACGTTGTCGAAAGACAAACCTAGGGCATTTGGGGGAAAAAAAAAATATGCGAAGTCAGTATTTTTAAAAGTCATCCATTAAGAACCACCGTTCAGTTTTCTATATAACAGGTTAAAATTATAACATATCCAGTCGTTCTCAATTAAGTAAACGTTCAGTTAAAACCTGAAGATGGAATATATTCCGAAAGACCTACTAAGATTTTTTAAATGTATTGTTTACTTAGGTGAAGACGACTAAGAGGATATATTTGCATTATTTTAACCTTTGATTAGATGAACATTTGTTCAACAGATAATAATACAAGTGATTTGTTACAGTAATATAATAATTAAAATTAACATTGTCTATTTGCCTTCGTTTAACCTTTTTTTTTCTTTTATGTTATTTTTCGTGCCCCATGCCACCAAAGATATTATAGAGACAGGAATGAAGTTCCTAAAAAAATTAGGACCAAAAAGAGATTAACGGACAGGTGAATGGAGAAAACTTCATAATAGTGAGCTACATGGTATGTATATAAAGCCAGATATAATAAGAACAGCCAAGTATCGTAGACTGCGATGAGCAGGACATGTGGCACGAATGGGGAATGAAAGACGTGCATGGAAGCTTCTTTTAGGAAAACCAGAGGGAAAGCGCTCTGTTGGTAGACCAAGAATGACATGGGAGAATAACATTATCCATGATTTGAGGGAAGTATATTATACAGAACATTAGCTCCGAATAGGGATGTAGGGAGAGCTTATGTCCGCGCGGCTGTGAACCTACGGGTTCGATAGAGCCAGTGAGTTAGTTACTCAAAAAGTTATTAATTTTATTACTTCCTAGTAAATTTCTTAAAAATAGAAATAATATATTCTCACTTTTTTTATTCTTTCTCATTTAATATATTTAGTTAAAATAATAAATTTACCAGAATGAATATTCATACTCATAAATAAAATTCCACTCCATTCATAATACTACCTAAAGAATTATTATTTCATATTATTGAATAGCTTCGCAGTACTTTCACCTTAATTATTTCCTTTCAATTCCCTTCTTTTTTATTATTATTACGCCGTAGCGTAGTGGTTAAGGCACTGAGCTACAAGCCGGAGAGTCGAGGGTTCAAGTCCCGTTGGGGTTAGGATTTTTAAACCGACCCAAACCCTCTGGCGGCACTATGGCCCTGGGGTCGACTTAGCCTCTAACGGAAATGAGTACCAGACGCTTGTTCTGGGGTAAAGGCGGCCCTCACGCAGGGCTGACAACCCGGCTGACATAAAAGTGCCGATTGTCTAGAAAAAGTGGGGGCCTTAACCTCCTACTACCCCAAGGGCCTCCGGGTCTGTTGTGGGATCACTTTACTTTTTACTCACTTTATTTTTATTTAAACATAAATGTTTCGCCAAGGGATATATCACGGAGTATTCAGAGTTTTAGTTATACACTTAATTATTGTTTTTGTTGTAGTTGATGGAAGATCTTCGTGAGAAATTCCCTTAAGAAATAATTAACGCTTCTCTAAGCATAAAATATTCATTGTTTCAGTAATCATAAAAAATTACTTATTTTATCATCAGTAATTCCTCGGGAATCTTGGAAATAAGCTTCATTAGTAATAATAGTAATAATAATAATAATAATAATAATAATAATAATAATCTAGGGTGTGGTGGACTAGTGTTACTATCCTCGCATCTGATTCCAAGGTTCGCGAGTTCAAATCAGGCCGGAATTGATGGAATTTAAATGCATAAAAATGCTCAACATGACCTCCTTTGGAAGATAACTAAATCCATGGGTTTGCGTAACGTAGATTATGACACGTAAAAGAACCTCAAGACTAAAAATAGAGACCTCTGAGCAAAATGTATTGGTCTTTTATGTTCAGATTTTAATTTCAGTAATAATAATAATAATAATAATTATTATTACTATTATTATTACTATTATTATTATTATTACTATTATTATTATTACTATTATTATTATTATTACTATTATTATTATTACTATTATTATTACTATTATTATTATTATTACTATTATTATTATTATTACTATTATTATTATTACTATTATTATTATTATTACTATTATTATTATTATTATTATTACTATTATTATTATTATTACTATTATTATTACTATTATTATTATTATTACTATTATTATTATTATTATTATTATTATTATTATAACAGAGTAGGTGAAAACGCATAATCCTCAAAAATATAGTTCTCTTACGAATTATTTATGATGAAGATACCAGAGCAATCATCTAATTGAAGTGTTACTGTGCTAGCAATATGGAGTATATTACGATGCGAGGTTGGGAAGTGGCTTTTACAGAAGCGAGGAAAAGTTTAAAAACCGAACGATAGCGAGGTTTTTAATTCCCGAGGTTCAGTAAAACATTTCACAAACATGCGTTGTACATTATTATTTTGCGCAATTGTGTTTTCAAAATAATAAATAATAGTAAAATAATAACATCTTTGTTGGATATATTTGAGGTCATTATAAACAACTGACTAACTTTAACAGTGTGGGCAATGTTTATTAGTTGAGATTACAGCAGGCCGTGACAAAATCAGTCATAAAATGGCGGCAAGTACGTATTTATTGTTTTCTATTGCTTCAAATAAGGTGTAGTTCATTTAAAATGCAGTGACTTGTTTCGTATAATGTACATTAACACTATCTGTTGGATATATTTTGAATATAAATTCCACGTAGTATACATAAAGGGCAGTGGTTTTACTTCCCGCACGAGGTTTGTAATATGTAATATTACAGTATAGTTATTTAGATTGGCAACACCGAAATGTAGGAAGTCGAACTTTCAATCACCGTCGCCATAGCTGTAAATACAACAAAACGCACCATCGCGCAAAAAAGTATTTATTTGATTTTTTTAACAGAAGTAGAGTTCTCACAAGTATCGTGCAATTAATAACTCAGGAAGGAAATGAAATTTTATAAAAATAATATGATCATCATTAATTAACTCGTAAAGCATTATTCTAATGAATTGGAGTTTTATCTTTCTTTCAAATCAGTTGTTCTTTTATGTTCACTCACAAACTGTTCATTGGATAAACGACAAAATTCAGAAATAGAGGTGGTTAAGGAAGCTACTTTAAATAGATTCTGATCGATTGACAAAGAACTGATGTACTCGTAATAAAACATTCAATAAGGTTAATAGCATATAAATTAGGTAGCTATTGTTATTTTTTAATGACAGATCGATTTAAAGCAGTGGTAAAGGTATCCGTTAGCATGGAACCTGTTAATCTCATTTGCGAATTCTGAAAAGCTTTAGTAGAGAGCTTTACATCCCTCAACATATATATTTCACACTGATGGCATTTTTATCAATCATATTAATTACACATTTATAATGTATGTGAAAAATTCATTATTATATCTAAATCACACATACGAGTATATAATAAAACAGTGTATTTCCAATCCCTAGAGAAATTAATAGGCCTATAAATACCGCATTAGGTTTAATTTACGAATTCATAATAGTTATTGGAAGGTAGGAATATTTTGAATGAAACAAAAAAAAAATTAAGAATGTCAATAAAATCTGGTAAGAAGCAAAACCGTGAACTCAGATCAAAGAATGGTGCCCATGATCTTTAAATCACCAAGGCCAGTAATGTGACCATAACATATAGGTACTTTTAATTCTGACAAGTTAGTCAAAACCCATTTATTAATAACATATCCATAACATACAGAGAATGTTGTTTGCGATTCAAAATACAGAGTGTCCCATTCAAACCTCCCACATTTTAATTAATCATAACTAACAAAGTATGCGGAATTATGAAATGAGGCCGGTATTAAAAGAAACAGAAAGTCAAAGAATTTTCATTGCCACACATTAAAACACCTCTATATGTGCACCATTAGTAGCACGAACAATATCAAGTCTGTATTCGATTTCGTGCCACATTCTGGACAACATGTCAATTCGTACTCTTGCAATTGTGTCAAGGATACGGGTCCGTAAATCATGAAGATCTTGTACTGGAGTCGCAAACACACGGTCTTTTATATACCCCCAGAGGAAGAAGTCCAGTGGAGTGATGTCTGGCGAACGTGGTTTTATGTCATTATTTACAACATGGGAAAAATGAATTATCTGCAACAATGAAAACAAAAATTCTTTGAGTTTCTCTTTCTTTTAGTACCAACCTCATTTCATAATTTCACATACTTTGAGAGTTATGATTAATTAAAATGTGGGAGGTTTGAATGGAACACGGTGTATATTTATCATTTCTTTTACAAATACCAACCTTACGAAAAGAAACAAAAACTATATAACTTTGATTGTAGTGGTCTAAAATATAAGGGAGATAAATAGAAATGATTATGTGATAATATATATATATATATTCGTTTTCATAAATGTTGGGCTTGTCTCGTGATAAATAAATTAGAAAGACATTGTCACTGCATTTTTTTGTGGGAATTAGTACTTAGTGTTAAGAAAGCATAACCATTCAGGGGAAAAAATATGAATTTCGAGACTCATATTTACTCTCCCCCCCCCCTCCTCTCTCTCTCTCTCTCTCTCTCTCTCTCTCTCTCATTCACTCTCCATATCTCACATTCTCTCACACTATCTCTCATTCTCTTATCCTCTATCACTCTCTCTCACACACTCACATATACAGAATCAATTTTTCGGTTGAATTATTTTGAAGATTTATATAACTATATACAACTTTCCTTATTAGAGGATTGCCTCAAGGACAAAGTGATACAGACAATTAATTTTGGGAAATTGATGAAATACATTAAAAATTTTCAAATTGTAATTGAAGTATACATACATACCATAAAGTAGAAATTTTGTAAAGATGGTTTCTTAAAATTGAAATTGATCCTCTAATGGCAGCGATGGCAATTTTAGAAAGATACACCCTGTCCAAATCTAAGGAATTCCATTATTATTAATGTTATTAGTTCGTACTTTTAGAAGTTTAAATGCATTTTATTTTTATTTATTTTTCGTTGTCAGCCCAGAAATTATTAAATGGGAAGTATTTAATCAGTTCCCAAAGGATGAATTAAATGAAATCACTCTCGCTCACACTCACACGTGTTCACATAATTCTCGCTCATTCACACTCTCTCACATCGCACACTCACACATGCTCGCACACGCACTCACGCTCACATTCACATTCAGGTCAGAAACAATAATTTTTCCTTTAGTAAAAGAAGATTTTTTAATATAATATTTTGAATTCTTAGAGAAAAACTATGTTATAATGTTATTCATAATTATAAAATTCGATTAAAAAACTTATTTATTTTGGGGATTTAATAATGATCGTGACAGCGTATTTTAAAATGCATGAAAATAGCATCAAACTTTTCAAAACCTGTCTTGATATTTAAGACATTAAAAATGTTGCAATTCCTTACTGATTAACTAAATTCCTTTGCTTGTAGATTGCTTTGACGGGAAGATCAATTTCCAATTGTTTTCAAACAGTTGTGGAATGTTACCAACTATGCGAAGTACACAAATAATACGATATTGGAGGGTTTTAGCATCTCAATAAAATTCTCTCAACAACATCCTAGTCAAATCAAACTTGGCACGAAACAACGATATAGCCTCAAGTTCCATCAACAACAGACACCTATAAAATGCAAGTAATCTATTTACCTTAATTCGAATTAGCTGAAATCAAAGCAGAGGTGTATTAATGTTAATAATATAATCGAATAATCAATCCAGCTGAGGAAATATGTAGGTAGTTTGTAAACAAAGGAATATTTAGTTCAATAGCATCATTAAGACAATTCATTAATACTAATGGATTTAGAAAAATTAAAACGAAAAGTATAATTTTCTCTTTCCCCCCATCTATATATTTATCTATCTATCTATCTATATATATATATATATATATCATCATCATCATAGTACATTCACGAATTTAGGCCATTTGTTGACCTGTTTCGGCCTCAAGAGAAACACCATCCAGAAGTCTTTTGAGTGGACGTCCTGGTCTTCTTCTTCCTGCGGGTTGATATCTTAACATTAGTTTGGGTATTCTGTGATCTTCCATTCGATGAACATGTTGTATCCATCTTGACTTATAATCAGAAATTTTGTTTTCTAAAGATTCCATGTGTAATTCTTCTAAGATGTCTTCATTTTTTTTGTGATCTAGTAGTGTGTATCCTGCAGTCCTCCGAAGATATCTCATTTCAGCAGATCTAAGTCTCTGTATATCCTTCTGTTTCAACGTCCATACTTCGCTACCATACAAAAGAGTTGGAAGAGCCAGTGTTTTATACACTTTCAGTCTTGAATGCTTTTGGACTAACTGTGGCTTGAAGATAGAATTTATTAACCCTAAAATTCTTAAAAATTTAGATATTTTTTGCATTTACATCCTTTTCTTCTTCATATGAGATATTGCATCCTAGATATGTAAAATTATTCACCTGCTCCAAAATTTTATTGTCCAGTACAATTTTACTTCTGACAGGATCTACACCTTGAAATGCCATAATTTTTGTTTTTTCTGTAGATATCTTTAATCCATATTCTTCTGTAATTTTGTTAAGTTCATACAGACCTTTCTGTAGATTATCTTCGGAATTTGCTATTATTATTTGGTCATCTGCAAACAATAGGGTGTTTAATTTTCTATTTTCTGATATTCTTATTCCAAATTTATATGTTTTGTTCCAGCAACATATTACTTCATTGATATAAATTGCAAAGAGTGTTGGGGATAGGGGGCAGCCTTGTCTCACACCATGATTTATAATTCCTTCTTCAGAAAATCTGTTATTTAATTTAATCTTTATGGTGTTGTCTTTGTAAATTTTTTTGTATGTTCTGCCGAAGTAAATTTGGTATATTTCTGTCTTCCAATATATTTAAGAGTTTTGATCTCTTGACTGTGTCGAATGCTTTTTCAAAATCTATGAAAGCAAAATGTGTTTCTAAGTTGAATTCTCTTCTTTTTTCAAGCAATAGTTTAACAGAAAATGCTGAATCAATACAAGATCGTCCTTTCCTAAATCCATTTTGACATTCCATAAGGAATTTTTCACTGAAACTTTTCAATTTTCCATTTAAAATGTCTGCATAAATTTTGTAGCATGTGTTTAACAAACTGATTCCCCTATAGTTGTCCATTTTTCTCTTGTCTCCTTTCTTGAACAGGGGTATAACAATGCTTGTCTTCCATTCTTGTGGTATATCTGCATTTTTGAATACATTATTAAAGAAGGACAACAGTCTTTCATGGAACTGTTTGCCTGCATATTTGTACAATTCTGAATTCAAGCCATCTGTGCCAGTTGCCTTCCCATTTTTTAATTTCTTTAAACTATTGTTCAATTCTTCCAATGATATTATGGAATCTGTCTCATTATTATTTCGCAAAATTGTATCTTCATAGCTATTGTCAGTCCAAAGACTTTTATAATAATTGAAAAAATCTTCTTCTTTTGTTACTCCGCAATTAATTTTGGTAGATTCTTTAATATCTTTATTCAAATGTTTTAATATTTTGAAAGCATTAGGTTGGAGCTTATGCAAATCTGATTCTAAATGGTGTAACAAAATTTAACCATGTTTTCCTATGTCTCTTTCTTATTTCCCTCTTAACAATAGCTCTACAGCGTTTGAATTCTATTTCATTTTCTACTTTCTTTGTGTTCAAATATTTTTTATAAGCTGCATTTTTTTCTTCAATCAATTGTTTTATTTGATCATCCCAGATTTTTAGAGTTCTATTTCTTCTTTGTCGTATATTTACTTTTCCTAAAGTTTCATTAGCTGCATTTTGAATTATCATTTTAATGTTTTTCCATTCTTCTTCGACATCATTACTTTCTGGAGTTGTTAGCCATATATTGCTGAATTCTTCTCGAATATAACCATTTAATGCTGTCATCATAAAATAATTTTACCTTGTACTTTTGTTCTATGCTCTGTTGTTGTTTCTTCTTTTTTAACCATCTTGGTGGAAACCTTATTCTTGCTTCTACTAGGTAGTGATCTGAACCAATATCATATCCTCTGTAGGCTCTGACATCGAGAAACAATTTAAAAATCTTATTATTTGCAATGAAATAATCAATGATTGATTTTGAGTCCTGACGATGCCAGGTATACTTATGTATGTTTCTATGATTGTAAAAGGTATATATATATATACACAGAGACAGGTATATATATATATATATATATATATATATATCTGTCTCTGTGTCTCTCTAACACTATCACTAACTCTCTATCACTCTATCACTAATCTCTATATCTCTATCACTATCTCTCTATCACTCTATCTTTCTATCACTCTAATATCTCTATCACTCTATCTTTCTATCACTCTAATCTCTCTATCACTCTAATCTCTCTATCACTCTAATTCCTTCTATCTCTCTCTCTCTCTCTCTGTCTTAGTTTAACTTCTCATTTCGTAGGCACTTTTGTCTCCCTGCATCCTATTCGTCAAAATTTCCTAACATGTTTGTTTTACACGTGAGGGGGAAAAAAAAGAAAAATTCGCTCAGGAAACTTGTTCGAGTAGGGATCGAAACCGAGTATGCTGCGACCAATACAACGAAGTTACTCACTGTAAGAGCTTTTCTCTTTAAGTACAGTTTATATACATAAACAGCATGAAGTCTAATGGGTGGGATACAATCCACTTTACGTCACCAATTCATTGGACCAAAGAGTGATGAACAGAGAGGTGAATGGAGAAGAGTACTTAACAATGAACTACATGGTCTTTATAGAAAGCCAGACAGTTAAGTCTCGTCGACTGCGATGGGCAGGACATGTGGCACGAATGGGGAATAAAAGACATGCACGGAAGCTTCTTGTAGGAAAACCAGAGGGAAAACGCCCAGTTAGTAGACCAAGAATGAGGTGGGAGAATAACATTAACTATGATTTAGGGAAGTAGATTAGACAGGGGATAATTGGAAAACATTAGCTCAGGATAGGGGTGCATGCAAAGCTTAAGTACGCGCGGCCATGAAACTCCAGGTTCGATAATGCCAGTGAGTTAGTTAGTTAGTTAATACATTTCTACTACAGATACGTATTTTGGAAGACACTGCACTGAACTGTTTTGAATTTCCTCTTACATGTAGTGAGTGTGGTAATGTTTTGTGAGTGCACCCCTGATTCTAGGTCAAAATATTGTAAATTTTTAATATTTTATAATTAGTCAATGGATTTTGTTATTCAAATTTCACAAGCATATAAATGTTGCTACTAGCTCTTATTTTTGTTTTTTATTTCATATTTTATTTCACATAGCAACATCTATTCTGCCTTAAATTTTCATTTCGTTTTCTCTCCTTAAGCGCCCTATAAATATGCTATGAACTTATAAATGAAGCCCTAACGGTAACCACATAGAGGTAGTCTGCCACCTCTCTATACTGCCATCTCTAGCCAAAAGGACTTATCTCAACTTTTTTTTTTAATTTTCAGTTTTTCTTACTATAGTAATGTATAGTTGTCACTCTATTTACTGAGCTGAATATCATGGACAGAAACTGGACGAAACCCAACCAAAAGCTAAGACATGTTGTAACACGATATGCAATACACGGCTTTCATCATAAGGTGTGCAAAATCAAGAAATATCAAGAACCTAGTGAGAAGTGTGTGGCGGACAGTGCGACCGATATCATATACCGAAATGCCCAAGAAACACGAAATCGCTGAATGACTACAGCAAAGACTAAAGAACAATCAATGCCCATTAGGGCGAACCTTTCTTCTTATTATTAATAGTCATATCTCTGCAGGAAGTCGTGAAAAAGCTAATTAATTATAATTAAAATTGTATTAAAACTCAAGCAAAATAGCAGTAACATTATTTCCTAAGCTGTTTAATAACCTGACCTAAGTATTTGGAACTATTAGTTATAATACTATATACAATAAAACAATGTTTGATAAATTAGTATGGAATAAATGTAACAAATTTGTCGATTACCCAATGTTTAAATATCTTGTGATGCGTCTTTTTGGCTTAGTAGGGCAGGCCCAATGTCACCAGGTTGTAATTTATGACATTTCTGGCTTTCTCCCCTGGAATTGGCGGAGTTGTAATTCATTTATTACATTCGGGCACCTGGAAGGTGGAGTTATGTTACCCCGATGATATGACGGGTGATAAATGTTAATGAACTGCTAGGAGAGTCCTTAACCTCAACTTAACCTAAATTCAAGGCCATGGGCAACACTTTAAGAAAACATTCCTATGGTCTGACCGGGAATCGAACCCTGAACCTCATGAACTGTTAGTGAAACGTTGACTACTAACCCATGAGGCTGGTCTTATAGGATTGTTTTTATGATCAAAACGACATTTTAACAGAAATAGGCTAAGCGAAGAATGTTTAATCTGTATTTAGTGTAAGATTTGCTTGTTTTTTTTTTCAGTTTAAGTTGAATTTAAGAAATTATCCCACAGAACGTTAGTCACTTGTGACATGTGGTTAGCATGTTTGGTTCCCTAGCCATTATAACTGATTTTCTCAACCTCGAGTTATTTTTATTGTAGTTAGCCAAATATATCGTTATAATGGGTGGGTTCTGGTCCAATATTATCAAATTTCCATGAAAATTTCTTCCTCATAAGGACTCGAACCAGCGCTGATCCGTAGTTCTGCTCCAAGACACAGTACGACTACTCGAGGGACAAGCTTTCTGGCAAGAAATAAAAAACTCATCAAGTTAATGCGCTAGTTCTGTTTAACTCTGTGCACCAAACATATAATTAACACTTTCATCTGCACTCCGTTCACTTAATATATAATGCCTTCATAATAATAATAACCGTAATCAAAAATCGGTGAGAGTTCAAAAATTATATGTATTATCTCTTCTAATTAAGATATAAATAGAAACGACTAGGGCCAATAATTGTTTCATTTTCAAATGACCTGAGGCTACTAGGCTACAGTATATACAGAGTGATTCAGAAATATGTCTATACGTTTGATCGCATTTTGAGACGAAAATATTATTATTAAAATAAATATGATGTTATCATTGGAAAGGGAATCCTTCAAATTACAACAATAGAACAAAACAAAACAAATCACTGGTCACGTGCAGCTTGGCGGGTTGATTTTTGTGGGCTAGCGTTAACGCCTCCACTATTCTCTTCGTTGTTTCTGCATCCGTGCTAATGCGAGGCCTTCCAGGGGGTTTGATTTTCTGCATCCTTCCAGTTTCCAGCAGTCGTTTTCTCCACTTCCCCAAAGTCAACGGCTGCAATGCTACGTTAAGCTCCCGTCTTGCCGTCTTGCGGCCTCACGATCATTAGCATACGTTATTGCCCATGCAGCAATTGTAATTTGCTGTTGGATATTCAACGCCATTTTGACTAATGACGCAAGTTCTACACTGTTTTGTTTTATTCCATTGTTGTAATTTGAATAATTGCCTTTCCAACGGTAATTTCATATTTCCTGTAATGGTAATATTTTCATCACACAACGCGATCAAACGTAAAGCCTTATTTATGATTCACCCCGTACAGAAGCAAAGTAAAAAACGAAACGCGCTTAAGGAAAAATCTTACCATTAGTTTCGCTAAAGTGACATTAAGAAAAAAAGTAATAAAAACTTCACTGATCATCTATTCACTTTGTTATATTTTACTTTTAAGATCTCTTAGTAAAGATAATGTGCTGAACTGAATGCAACGTAAACTGGTTAAACTCTACATCACAAAATTGTTCTCTTTTGCAAACTGGAGAGACAAAGGGTTCTGTGAAATAAAAATGTTTCCCCCAAGGGGTTACGGATGCGCTAAAATTCGTAGCAGTTTGGTAGGACAGCTCTGTAAAGCAAGAATACCAGTACCTATTCGAAACACAAAGCATATTTCAGATTATCTTCCCTTTATAAAGGTGCATCCAATAACTAAAAACTCGATGGTGCATCAGGCCTGTAAGGCCCTTGGTCTTCCATGTAACTCCTGGCATCACATTTACATGTGTCATTTACAAAGGTAGACCATCATCCGGTCAGAATAGGAGTGACTCGTGGTCAACACGCCTGATCTCCAGCCGTTATAGCTGGTTTTCTCAAGCTCGAGTCGCTACCTATTATGGGTACCCAAATTCCACACCATACAGATTGACCACTGATCACATATTGGCCTAAATTCCATAAGAAAATGGCTTCTAACATTGAGGCTCGAGGTAACGCATGTCCCGTATCTCTGGGTCAAGGGATGATACTTCAGACTGGTTGGTTGAATATCACTCAAACACCAACCAAAAAACTGATGACGATAATGATAATAAAATTATTGTCAAATTTAATTCACGTACAGAAGTTATCTCTCTCGAAAATAAAATACTTTTTTGCAGATATTATATACAGCTATGAGCTCACAAAAAGACGTGCGTGGAGGAAGGGTGTTACCGCCATGAATCCCCGTTGTACGTTATAACTCTAGTATGACGTCACGGTATTGCTTTTCAAATCCTGAGCTCTGTACTATAGGTACAGGGTCATTTCTTTTGCTAGGCGGGCTACAGGCAAATCATCGGCCGGAAAATTTTCATGTATATAACCATGAGTTCAAGCGCCTGAATTGCAGTATTCAAATCACAGAATTACCACTTATCTTTGTCACAGAACATATTGGGAATGATGTATTTGCACCGTCATCATATTTCTGACATATTGTAAAAAAGTTTAAATTTACAAGCATTAATTATTTTTTGTGGAATTGTGAATTCAAACTTTCTTAAAATGTCAGAAATGTATAGCGATACAACAAAATACTTTTTCAATATTAGCTATGACAAAGGCACTTCATTAATTACTGTAATTGAAGTTGAGAAATCCGTGCACCTGAATTGATGGGTTCTGTGCAAGATACCTTGGCGGACACCGCAAAAAGTATGAGAGTGCGTATTATTATATATATATATATATATATATATATATATATATATATAAGTGTGTGCATCATAGTTATACAGGGCACTAAGAGGAAATAAACTGAATATTTTGATGTTAGAGATAGGGAATAAATGATAAGAAATGCATATTTAAATTAAGAATTCTTAAATTAGGTGAGACTGACCACAACCGTGGCCAAACACAACAAGTTGAATATTGTAGCACAGCACTAGATAAACCACTGACAGACGTAAATTTTGGGTTCTGAACCATTTAGACCAATTTATTTTATAATTAGTAAATGATTAAGGGAAGTAATTGCTGCTCCATCAGTGTCTCTACACAGTATTTTCCTAAGCATACATTCCATGGACACTTTACTCTTACAGAAGGATCCATTACTATCTCCTTAAAACCTTGTGTGTAAGCACATCCTGGCTAGCTTTCCGCTATTTGGACGATCCAGTCTCCTGAGAGTTCAAGTTCTAGTGGCGCTTAAAACGTATATACACTTCAGGCCTTGGTTCCCACTTCCTTAGACAGTATAATATGTCCCCAAATTCTAGGGACGTTCTTATTATTGAATACACTAAGGTTTTCACGGTCGTCATTATATATTCCAAAGTAGGCTACAGTATGTTTTCTGGATTCTTGGCCGTGTCTTACAGTGTTGTATTGATCCGAGCCGGCAACTGTTCTCCATCTACTGACCTCGACTCTGCCAGTTCACTTCAAGAGAAGATGCAACGAAGGTCTCCTGAAGATGTCACCTGCAATAGGTGACAAAATGTCGAGAATCAGAACGAAGAGCCGAGGTCAGCAGATGGAGATCGTTGCCGGCTCGGATAAAGACAACACTGCAAGACTCGACCAATAATCACGAAAAGATACTATGGAATAATAATTATTAATTATAATTATTATTATTATTATTATTATTATTCTATATTTTATACTTTCATTGTGGGGACACAAAACAAAAATACCCATTCGGGTGAACCTTTCATCTTTATTATTATTATTAAGTCCATAATTTAATGGAGTTGCAGATTTATATTATTATTTTAATGTTTCGTACTTTCATGGTCAAAAAATATGCGTGTGATCCATAGTTTAAAATCCCTCTCCCGAGAAGTCGAGCCACTGAAAGTTCCGGGTGGCGTATGGCATGTAAAAAGGCCTATTAGGTAAGAAGTTAAACTGAGTTAATGAAATGCAATAGCAACTCTATACTGTGTATTTTTAATTTAATTACATATTATATTAATATAACCATGTGTTATTCAAAATTGCTAATATATGTATAATTTGACCCTGGTGAAGAGGAAGAGATGGGTTTATGATCTTAAATTCATCAGGTAAAATAAATAAAAAATATTATTATTATTATTATTATTATTATTATTATTATTATTATTATCGTTTGATCCAGCTTGAACTATTCAGCTATAACGGATAGGTAACCCGACATGTTGACCACACGTCACCCCTATACTAGCTAGACGATTGCCTACTTCTGTAAATGGCACTTTTGATGTTAGGCTAGCAGCCGGCTGGTAGGTTAAAGACCTTCTAGACATCTCCTTTCACGGACAGAGATAATTAAGTTATAAAAATATTCAGTTTACAGTTCATTAGTGTCAGTGTAATTTTGACCCTATCCCACACTGTTTAAGGTATCATGACTTGGTGTATAGTTATGGGACTATTGGCTGTCCGCTCTTAAAGTGATCCTCATCAAAACAAAACCATGTGACCTGCTCGCTTTTCATTGGTTATAGACACTGACGTAGGTCGTAGAAGCAATAAGTACGCGAAAAAGTAGTTCCCTTCATTAAATTGAAAATATGTCCTCTGAATATACTTGTTATCATTCGTGAATGAAAATAATAATATTTAAAACAGAAAATAATATAAAATATGCCCAATCAATAATTACAACTTAAAATAGTTTATTACATATGGATGATCCATTTGAGTCATGTTTCGGTCGATTCTCATGAAAAAAAATGGCTGTACGTGTCGACTTTTCTGTTGCTGTGTCGTCATCTCCCTGTCAAATGTGACAGTAATTGTGGCGCGGAAAGATACAACTGGCGTTTGTTGAAGTTAGGATCACTCTAAGAGCGGATAAGGTATAGCACTGCATCGAGTCCTATGGTGGAAGAAATTTTCTCATGGAATATCGGTCAGTATGGACCGACGTCCACCCAGCATCGTGAGGAATTTGGGTAGCTGCCGTAGCTTAGTTGGTTAAGGCAATACGCTATAAGCCGGAAAGTCGTATTTCGAGTCCCGGTGGGATTACGATTTTTAAATTGGCCTAAACCTTCTGACGGCACCGTGGCCCTGGGCTCGTCTCGATATCTAACGGAAATGAGTACCAGATGCTTGTTTGGGGGGTATAGACCGTTGTCATGCAGGGCCGATAACCCGGCTGATACCTCGTGTCCATTGTCTAGATAGGTGGCAGTCTTAACCTCCCACCACTCTACTGATAAAATATATTCGTTGCGAAATTTCAATATAGCTTACAGTTGGGAAGATAAGAAATTTGGATTTGAGGAAATGAGTGTTCATTCATCTCTAAAAAAAAAGGAGGGTTGACGATAATGAACAGTGAAGGGATTTAAGGAACCGCAATGAATTGAATTGTGTTCCAGGTACCATATATAATTGGCTTGGTTTTTTAATTTTGTGGATAAATGTTTAAGTGTGATACTTTTACAACAAACATTTTTTGTTGATTTTTATCTAAAAACTAGAGGAGGAAGAAGAGAGGTTAATGTCTAGAAAATGCGGGTTGTTTAATATTTAATGACTATTTAATGGTTTAATGATCAAGGTATCTTAAAATGACAATCGGGACAATGTAAGATTTTTTTATTCTTGTTGAATAAAACTTTATGTGATGAAAATCTGCCACGCTTATAACGATTCCTTATCGAGGACAGTAATATTTTACGATTTCAAACCACCGAGAGCGTGAAGTTTAATTAATTCCAGACATTTGAACTAGAATTTCAATAAAAAGAATAATCGTCCTTGACATTTTGTAACCTGACGGGACAACAGATGGCTCTGAAGTGCAATAACAAACAGTGCGAGTTAGATAGATCCTTATTATTGCATCCAGTGAACCGGAATTTTTCCGATTTCTAATTGGAACGTCACATGCCTTGATGTAGAGGGAGAAAGAAAAGAGATTTGTCGTCGCAGATTTGTGTTCCAGCAGCTGTCTCACCATTTCTTTAATTGGAACCAGAGTCTAAAGAAGTGCTTCAAACATGACTGTCGTCACAGAAAAATATAAGACATTTCAGTAGTCTAGCAAATGAAAGAATTTACTCCAACAAGATTTATAATTTTATATGTAAGAGTAAACATCCGCGCCTCTCCCCAACAGTTTATTCTTTCTCTGTCACTCATTTAGTCTCGAAAACACTTCAGATAACATTAATTACATCAACAGTATACAGGATATCCTTAAGAATTACAGTTAATACTTTGTAGAACAACACTCGTTTAACATCCGAATTCATTAATGTATGAAAGGACAATCAGATTTTACTCAGAGCAGTTTTTGCTCAGGCTTGCGTTTTTATGTGCCTAAATCTATATGTCCTCTTTTCTCAGGTTAGAGTTTTTTACATGTCTATAGCAAGTCCCCTTTACTCAGACTTGACTTTTTATTTGCCTAAATCTATAAGCCTCTTTTCTCAGGGTTTAGTTTTTACGTGCCTAAATTTGCATGACCTCGTTTCTTATGCATGAGATTTTTTGCGCCTAAATCTTCATGTCTTCTTTTGTCAGGCTTGAGTTATTTGCATGTCGAAATATGCATGTCCCCTTTTCTCGGGCTTGTGTTTTATGTGCCTAAATTTGCTTGCCTCTTTTCTCAAGCTTGAGTTCTTACGTGCCTAAATATGCATGTCCACTTATCACAGGTTTGAATTTTAGTATGTTTAACCCGCATGTCCTCTTTTTTGAGGCTTCAGTTTTTATATGCATAAATCTGCATGTCCTCTTTTCCTAGGCATGAGTTGTTATGTGCCTAAATCTACATGCCCTCTTTTTCAGGCTTCGTTTTTATCTGCCTAATCTACATGTCCTCTTTCCCCGGGCTTGAGTTTTTGTGTGTCTAAATCTGCATCTCCCCTTTTCCAAGGCATACATTTTTGTGCCTAAATCTTCATGTCCTCTTTTCTCAGGTTTGTGCTTTATGTGCCTAAATCCGCATGTCCTTTTTCTCAGACTTCAGTTTTTACGTGCCTGAACCTCCTACTAACCAAGGCCCTCATAAGGTATGAAGTGGAATAACTTTTTTTAGTTGGGCAGTTCTTGATATAAGAGAGCAGGGAATTCCAGCCGAAACAAGGAAGGATGTGGTATGTGGAATAGTGATATATTCGATAAATCTAGATTTGAATATTTTCTTGATCGTGTGTTTACTAGTCTTAGATAAAAATTAGTTATTTGTATCCAGATTCTAAGGTCTCCTCGGTAAACTTCTGGTGTTTCATTTTATGATTTTGCATAGGCCTATATATTCCCATGGCGCGATAGGCATAGAATGGCGGGTACCTGTGGTATACTGCAGCAGATTTTCACAGCCTGGAGGTAATATTTATCGTCACAAACCAAATTCCCCACGATGCTGATGGAGAGGGTGCAGTTCCACACACACTTGCCGAAATTCGACGATAGCGCGTCCCCTAGCTTTAAGATGAGTAGGATGCATTCGAGCGCTCGACTACAGTACAGTGCGGGATGCTCTACCAAAATAGATAAATTGCTCTTGAAATATGTAGGCCCTATCAAATCAAAAACACAATACATATAAACATATACGCGCAATCAAAGTTTTAAATGTATAAGAACTGTAAATTTTTCACATTTCTTTTTTAGCCAAAACGTTGATAAAAAACATACATCTTAGGATATCTAGGTTTAACCAATTAGTTTTTCGTGTTTCCTTTATATATTTGTAACTTCTATTATCTTCTTCTTGTATCTTGTAAACCCATGTTTCCCTTAACAGAGATTTAGGCGCTCTCCCCCTACAGGGAAGAATTTAAACCATACTAATTTAGTTACACTTGTTTTCGTATACATGTCATTTGAGTGGTTCGTGGTCAGCGTTCCGCCTCATACTGACATCTAGGAAACCAAGGTAGTACTAGGACGGGAAAATTCGGTAAATTTTGCTTATAGCCCTTTTCATTCAGGCTTAAGGATCTTTTAAGAGCCTGAAAATCGTCAGACTCGGGCTTAAAGTCCCTCCCGGAAGATTTTCTCCTTGGATTTTTCCATCCTAAAAAAATCCATCGACCCCGGCCGGGTTTGAACCAGCGAACTTCGGGACCAGAGGCAAGGAGCATAACCACTAGTCCACCGCGGCCGAGTAACTTCTTTTAACGAGGCGAAAAATATATAGTTTATGATGACCATATGGTGTTTGGAAACTACTTTAAACTTAAAGTTTACTGAAACCTAAAACAAATCTCATCCAGGAAACTTGTCCCTACCGAGGATCAAACCTGGATTCTCTAGTTTGAGGATACTACCCTTAGACCATATCGGTGGACTATTTTAGTACCACCCACATCATAATTGGTACTTCATGCACGTCCCTTATTATTTTAATTTTTATTATATTATTTTTTTATTTGTTGTTTTTGGTATGTGATATTAAAAGTTCATATTTCAAAGCAAAATGAAAACCACTATGTGCTTCCTGTATAGTGAACATATGATACCAGTTAATATTAATAAACGCTCTTTATGAGGTTTCATGTGAATTCAAAATTAAAACAAGTAGACTATCCAGTTACAACTATACGTTATAAATGAATAGTAACATGAAAGGAGTCTTTGAAAACTATCATATTTTCTAAACTAGATAAAAATTAACAAATTGAGGGCTTGCGTTACATTTAATTAAAAATTTCATATCAAATGCATCTAAAACTTTCAGATAAAATCAGAAAATTTGTTTAAAATTTTACGGAAATAAAACAAATGTAACATCTCATATATCTTTATCATAAGTAATGCCACGAGTGATTTCCAAATTCTCTAGATAAATTCACGACTCACGAAGTGAGGAGTGAATTTATCGATAATTTGGAAATCAAGAGTGGCATTTGTTAGGACTATTTAACGAATAAAATTAAGCTGTTTACTCACAAATCATTATTTAACTATAGTTATTTTAAAATATTTATATATTTAATGTAAACGGCGATGTTTGAAAACAAATGAGAAACGATAGGTACGCTTCTACTGCTTCTTTTGTTTATCACTGCAACCAGATCATACTATTTATTGCCAAAGGAACGCAATATTGTAAGGAGGAGATTTCTTTAATATGGTAATTATAACACTGATAAATATTTGGTGAAACACGACTCTGATTGGTTGTAAAACAGAAATCATTGAAACGTGATTGGTCATTGACTCCCATTTGGGGCATGAGTTAAATAGTCATCGCAATCTAATTCGTGTCGGCCTTTATTAGATATGGAAGAGAGTTTTTGAGAGTCATCCAGATCACAGTTGTCCCTAAATTATATTGCGACCATCTTATAGTCGCGTTTGAACTTCGCGGATGACGGCAATAATAGTGTTCTCGCATTGGTTGAAATATATTCGTGAGTCACTGACTCGTGAGTCGAAAGACCCGCGCAGATCATCGAAGAGTTTATTGAATTAAATTATCTTGGAGTTTTTCAACATCGTCTGTGTTGTTTTACGAAAAACGACGTGAAAACTACCTCACGATAGCGCGAGACTTATATTCTTAAACTGATTTAGGTATCAAAGTTGGTGGTACTCGATATTAATGCCCAAGCTAGACAGGAAGGTTGATGCACTTATGAACGCTTGAGGGGAAAACGGTCTACTTCACTTGAGCAAAAATGTTGACTTCGTTTGAATAGAACGTTAACTAAAATGATGTTAGCTAACCTACCCAAATCGCAACCTTACCCACCCAAATGTATCGAAATGTACGATTATCTTTTGGATAATATTGATGTATTAAGATATGTGACGGTAATGGCATACATATACACAGTTCAAAAGAATTAGCGGAACATGCTTTTAATGCATGCCGCTCTGCAAGGAAGAATAACTGACAACTAAATATGCCAACAATTAAATCTTTATTCTTTACAAATGAAGTACAGAAAAAATTGGAATTGTATTCCTGTTCATTTTAATAACAGAAATTGAATTATCAATTGAGTTGGTGTTTACTTGATGAAAATCCATATTCATTAATTAAATAAAAATAAAACGTAGTTTTATTTGATTTTCATATTTATTATATAATTCAGTGACAGCTGTTTCGGTACACTGTACCTTCTTCAGACATGTTAAATTATGAATTGTGTTCCAACTGATCTAAGCAACAATACAACAATATTTATTTATTTTTTTTAATTTAACAAAAAAGAAAAAAAAGGCAATTAACAAAGTTTTTCCTTTACCCAAAGAAAACATAAAGAAATATGTCGTAATGTCATACGTAGGCCCACTTTCAAATAAAATATCTAAACACTTTAAAAAGTTGAACATTAATGTGGCATTTAAAACTAATAAAACTCTACAAAATATAATAAAAAACAATAAAACCAAAACAAAAAAAGAAAAATTATCAGGTGTATATAAATTGAAGTGTGGCACATGTGACAATGTCTACATAGGACAAACTGGTAGACCTTTTATCTCTCGGATAAAGGAACACATGACAGCATATAACAGAAATTTAGAAAATTCAAAATATGCTAACCACCTATTCCAATTTGATCATTGTTTCGATCCAAATTTTGAAATTTTACATATTTGTGATAAGGGTAAGAAGTTAGATCTTTTGGAGGCTGTAGAAATTAATAAATTTAAAAGTAGTAAAAAACTGTTAAAATTCTCAACTTGATTTGAATGAATCCCCTTTGTTAAATTAAAAAATTTAAATAAATATTGTTGTATTGTTGCTTAGATCAGTTGGAACACAATTCATAATTTGTTAACATGTCTGAAGAAGATACAGTGTACCGAAACAGCTGTCACTGAATTATATAATAAATATGAAAATCAAATAAAACTACGTTTTATTTTTATATAATTAAGAAATTGAATTGCCCACATGGTGGCGTAAACAAAGTGGTAGCGGTCATTAATGAAGTCGTATAGGACGGTTTCTATCAGATTTGGAGAGCTTCAGTATTGTGTATGCCCTCGCCGAGCATTTATCACAGATCGACACCTACGTGGCATGCCCCACATAAGTCTATGGAGGTCTCTCTATGGTATCCGTTCCAATTCTTCAATAAGAGCATGTTCGAGTTCTTTGAGAGTCTGAGGTGCGACAGGATGACCACAAACACGTCTGTCGAGCATATCCCACACAGTCTCGATGGGATTTAGGTCGGGACTCACCACATCACTGGAATTTCCAGCCTTCGCAAGACATCCCTGGTGATGCCTACCACATGTGCTCTAGCATTATCGTACATGAGAAGGGCACCATGGCCAACACCCTATGCAGCAGGCACCACATGGTGTATCAGGATCTGCTCAATGTACTGCACGGCGGTAAGGTTACCACGGACAATGGCAAGATTCGTACGGCTTTTATTTCAGATCCTTCCCCATACCATCACAAAACCTCGTCCGAATCTGTGGAACATGTGGCATGTACTGCTCACCACGGCGTCTCCAAACACGTATGCGTTCATCACGTTGCGTCAGGGAAAATCTGGACTCGTCTGTAAATAACAGTTTTCTAGTGACGAAGTTGCCAGTTGATGTGGTTACGCGCAAACAGGTAGGCTGCATGATGTTGCGGCGTTATGCGAGGCACTCGAATATGACGTCTGGGTCGTAAAAACTGTTCTCGTAACCTGTCCCTTACTTTTTGATCGGACATCGAGGTTCCAGTGGCCCTCCTGAAGTCTTGTTGCAGTCGTCTGGCAGAGTCTGTACCTGTCTCAATGTAGCGATTCCAGAACCGATGAATGACAGACGGTGACACATTGAGATCCTTGGCAACACGACGAAAAGCCCAGCCTTCCTGGATCAAAGTGACTGTCCTTGTGTCGGTAAGATGTCGCATTGCACGTGCTCAGTTCAATACAACTACTGACTACTTCAGTCTGTGTCCCTCTTGACGACACACTGACAAACTAATATTCATTTTGTTTTGAGTAGTCAACTGACAGGTAAATGAAATGCATGGCTAAGCCTGTAGATGGAGCTTGCCTTATCTATCACATAGGCTGGGTAGCTAAGGTCTCGTGTTATACAATAACATCACTCATACCGCTTGTACCAAAATAGGGATCTCATATCAGACATCCAAACACATGTTCCGCTAATTGTTTTGAACTGTGCATAAAGTAAACAAATTATAATTTTCATTGTGAAGCAAACATTATGAAGTGATGTGCCCATCAAATTGCGGCGAACATGAAACCAAGTAGGCTATAGTAAATGACGTGCCGATGAAATTGAGGTGAACCCATATAGCGTTGCCAGATCTTGCTTAAAGGAAAATGTAAATACTATTCCATTATATACTTTCTTTGATCGAATGATCCTTTTGCTCTATTACTATGTCGATTTGCTCAAATTTTAATTACATGACGAGAAAATATATTCATTTCAGGCAATTACAGTGTCCACTCTGTATGTTTGTCGAAATATACACGGGCTAAAGTTGTCTTTCGTACATCTAGCTCCTTTATTTTCCCGAAGTCTAAAAAAAAAGACTTTGAAAAATGTATTGTTCCGGCAGATTTTTTTTTTTTGCCAAATAATAGTCAGTGGTTTGAAGATAAAAAAAATCGTGTATTTCATCGTCATGATTCAAGATAAAATTGGAATTACCTAATTCTTTGGTTAGTTATTACTTCTGTATTTTATTAATTGTTAGTTTATGTTGATTTTGTAGTATTATTAGGCGATAGCGAGGAGATAATAAAGGTTCAATATGCGCACTATAATGAGTAACACTAAGAAATTGAAGCTACAGAGATGCATCAATAAAGTCAAATATATGGTCACACATAGAAATACATTATACAATGGAAATTAACAGTAATTGACAAATGAAGGAAGTTTGAAGAAGTGCCTGAATTCAAATACATTGTGACAATAATTATAATTACAAACAGGAATTAGATGCGCAAAGAAATTGAACATAGACTGAGTTCTGTAAATGCTTACTATTGCGCATTACAGGGAATCCTGACGTTCTAAATTCTCTCCCTCCCCGCCCCCTTCTCTTTCTCCCTAAAAAACTGAAAATATATGAAACTTATTCTCCCACTTATATGGAAGTGAAATATGGACTCTTTAGGGTGGAGAAATTATTACAAATATTTGAGAATAAAGTTCTTAGGAAAATGTTTGGACTATAGAGAGATGAACATACAGGAGACTACATAACAGTGAGCCACATGATATTAATGGGAAACCAGATATAATAAAAACTGTTAAGTCTAGTAGACTGCGATGGACAGGACAACGACACCAATGGGAATGAAAGAGGGACATGGAAACTCCTTGTAGAAAATTAGAGGGAAAATGCCCAGTGAATATGCCAAGAATAAGGAGGGAGAAAACATTAACTATGATTTCAGGGATTATACAGGGGTGATTGGAGATCGGTAGCTCAGGATAGGATGTATAGAGAGCTTATAACCTATGGGTTCGATAGTCCCAAAAAGTGAGTTAGTTGTTAGTATTTTATTTAACGACGCTCTTTTAATAAATCAAATTATAAACCCAATACAAATATAGAAGTGAAAGGCCTGACAGATTTTGCTGAAAAATCTGTTATTACAGCTTTCGCGATCTGTTACATGCCTTTAATGAAGGAACAGGATATATGGTTTTCTTTTCTTCTGAAGGAAACCATACTCAGGATTTTTACGTTCATAAGAATCCACTGAACCCGGCCGAATTTGAATCAGTGAACTTTGTAAATAGAGGCTATATGATATAATCATTAGTTCAACCGGGACCCACAACAAAATTGGATAAAAACTACATCGAAGTTCCAGTTACTTGCCTCTGCACATGTAGAACTTATTTTCTAATGATTATAAAATGGAATTCCTCTAATGAATATATTATATCAGTATATTTGATGACAAACCCCAATAGACTAATTGTTATCTTGCTCGGCTTTCGTTCCCAGATTTGCGGGTTCAAATCTGGTGTGATTTGATGGACTTCAGAGGCGTAAAAATAAACTAGAAATTTAGCAGATAAACGGCAAAGTCCGTAGAGAAATAAAGTAAGAAGAAATAATACATAAACTGGTTTATTATTATTAACCAAGAGAGAAGTGATCTGGGAAGACCGAGAAAGAGAGAGAGAAATCTGTGATGACAAATCAGACACTAGTGTCTATACTTTGATTTGCAGATGATAATTATGAGTTTTTAATGTGGATTAACAAATCCAAGTATTTCAATTAATGAAAATGAACTTTTCACGTACTAATATTGTTTCATGTCTGCCCTAAACTAACGTGCAGCGAATAAACATAATTTTACAAATGATGTTCATGGGTGCTAAAATTATCAGATTACATTACGTGACCGTATTGATACACAAACTTTTGAGCATATTTAATTTAATTATGAAATAACATTCATCACTGGGTATAAAGGATCAGTTTCTAGAAGTACATAAACGCACCAAAGGGAATACACAACAAGGAGTTAAGTCATCCT
This sequence comes from Diploptera punctata, assembly GCA_030220185.1. Classification (NCBI taxonomy): domain Eukaryota; kingdom Metazoa; phylum Arthropoda; class Insecta; order Blattodea; family Blaberidae; genus Diploptera; species Diploptera punctata. The sequence continues at coordinate 1,456,786 of JASPKZ010008357.1, forward strand.
AAACAATGGGATTACAATGTCAGCGATATGGTAAACACCATGTCAAGGAGGTCAGACGTTTGCTTGCAACACCTCGTCACCTTCCTCATAATTACATTTGATTACGAATAAGTCTGAATAAATAACCAATCGAAACTATTTTATACAAAAGCTACTTTAAAATACAATTTTACAATCCAGTAATTTGTACATGCGGAGACGTAATATCATTGTAACTGTACACTTAAAACTCCTTATACGCGGGGGATATGTTCCGCAAATATGCCACGAACACAGAAACCGCGAATATGGAATGGTAATTTTTATGGGTATACGTATAGGGGGTACGTTCCAAGGTTCCGAAATAAATATTATCAAAATAAAATCAATTAATGAGTGATTTTGAAAAATGTCTATTAATTATTACGGTCAGAGTTAAGCAAGGGCTTAAAGAACTTAATAATTTTCCCTGTTTTGCCGCTTTTATAAGGTATTTCAATTCAGATTAATATTTAGCTGTGATTTCAGCGATAGAATTCCTTATCTTGTCTTCAGATTTCTTGATGGATCGTACAGTTGATTCATTAACATTGAAACAGCGTGATATAGATGTATACGACTAGCCAACACGTAGGCGGTCAAACGTTTATTTTTTTTACTTTAAGCGACAACATTACTTTTTTCCGTTTCGAAACTAATTTTCTTTCCTTTTACCCTACATTATAAATTGGCAATAAAACAGAAGAGAAACGTGTTATTCAATCGAAATTATTGCAACGAATGTTAATTGAAACAATAAAACACAGATTGTGGCAAGGGCTGCATTTATCAATGGACATAGCGGCACGTGAATTACGGCGGCCGTGGCTTTTAACAACGAACTTTAGGTTTAGTGACAATAAGGCTTGTTTTATTTTGATAACTTTGATATTGATTTGTTCATTTGGTTTGAATCGCTCCTTGTAAAAGCTGCCTTGGCATATGCGTGCAGTAAAAAAAAAAGTTGCTGATGGTTAATAAAGGATACTAATCCTTCTAATATACCGACTGGATCCGCGAATAAAGAATTTTTTGCCGCGAATACAGAAACTGTGTCGCAATTTTTAACCCGAGAATAATGAAAACGCGAATAAGGAGCTTTTACTGTATTTGCAACAATGCTGTACCCTCATTACAGTCAAGCACGTTAATTCTGTTACCAAATTTGATTACATTTTTAGGACGTGAAAATCATTGGTATGGAACCCTTCTTACGCGAATTAGAGGTGTGTTAGATTTAAGGCACGTAAAAGAACCTCAAGCCTCGAAAAAAGGACATTTGACCATAATATTCTGTCAGCGGTTTCACAAACAAATTAAAATTGCGACATTAAAAACATTAGATGTTAAAGAGCGTCTTTAAATGAAATATTAGCAAGTTTTTACCCGATATGGTTAATTTCAGCAAAGATCAATCAAAATCAAGTTCCTTACTTCCTTCATATCAGAAAAAGCAAACGGAGAATTTGTCCAGCTGTACACATGTGGAAGAATAAAAATGTTTCAATCAAAACTAAGATCCAACTATTTAACATAAATGTAAAATCAGATTTATTCTAAGGATGTGAAATATGGAAGATTACAAAAGAAATAATTAACTTGCTCCAAGTGTTTGTGATTAGGTGTTTACGTCGGATATTAAAGGAAGATGACAAAAGAAATAATTAACTTACTCCAGGTGTTGTGATTAGGTGTTTACGTCGGATATTAAAAGTGAGATGGCTTGATATAATCTCAAACCAAGAACTATGGCGCAAAACTGAACAAGCACCTATTAAAAAAAACAAAAAAAGGAAAGAAATGGCGTTGGATTGGATATACTCTGCAATAGAAAGATGCACACTGGACTGGAATCCTCAGGGTTCAAGGAGGAGAGGTAGACCAAAAATGGCTTGGAAGAGAAGTGTTGAAGGAGAATACGTGAAATGGGAAAAACTTGGTTGAAGAGGTTGGCAGATGATAGAGCTAAATGGAGAAATTTCATTATATAATATATATAATAACAAAGCTAGGAGCGAAAAGAAATGATGATGATGATTATGATTATGACTTCCTTCGGAAATTTAAGAATTCGTTAATTAAACGAAACATACCGCACAGCTATAATCCGACAAAATAAGCCACAATATTTGATCTACATAGTGTTGCAGTCGCAAGTTTGCACTTATCATAAAATAACTAATTCCACTCAACTCCATGGCGAGGCAGGCTTAAAAAGTTCCTCCTTGATCTACAGCTGGCTCCTGGTCTCACAACCAGATGTTCCATTTACAGAGGTGGACCATATTCAGCCAGAATGGCACTGCCCCAAGTCAGTACATGGTTCACATGTGATCAGCATGTCAGGTCCTCATGGTTTTCTCAACTTCGAGCCGATACTAATTGTAGCTACCCAAATCCATGGGCACCAGCCCTAAATTGGCAGAAATGAGAAATTTTCTTATCCCATAGGGACTCGACAGCAGCATACTCCGTAGTTCTGAGCTAAGATCTAAAATCCATTGCATTGCGATTTTTTTTTTCAGAATTGTACAACGTTTATCATAAGTATTGCCACGAATGTTTTCCAAATTATCGATAAATTCACGACTCACGAAGTAAGGAGCCAATTTATCTAGAGAATTTGGAAATCAAGAGTGGCATTTGTTAGGAATATTTAACTAATAAAATTAAGCTGTTTACTCACAAATCATTATTTAAATATAGTTAGTTTAAAATATTTATATATTTAATGTAAAAGGCGATGTTTGAAAACAAATGAGAAACGTTATGTTTCACTTGTTCATCACTGCAACCTGATCATATTATTTATTGCCAAAGGATCGCAATATTGTAAGAATGCACCCTAGTGGAGAAAAAATGAAATATCAAACTGTATATTAATTAATTGCTGATATCCTACGATGCAAATATGTCAATTATATTTTTCTGGAACGTTTTTAGCTGGGAAATAATACGTTTAGGAAAGTGCAAACATTGCTTTTTGTGGTATATTCAATTGTTACAAATGTTTTTATATTATATCCCGCAAGCACTTTTTGGTCACTTTCATGCACAATATATACAATCTGGCAACCACATGTAGTCACTGCAAAATAATGCTATGATCTATTCAGAATGTTAAAAAGGAGGAGCTTGATTTTAAAGTGATAAAATTAAATTGATAAAATCGAGGTAAAAAACTACTGTGATTGGGCGTAAATCAAAATTCATTGAAATGTGATTGGTCATTGACTGCCATTTGGGGCATGAGTTAAATAGTCAGAATAAAAATAATCATACTCCAAATATTTGGCCTTTTAACTTCAATAAATTAATTCTTACAACAATTCAAAGTTGAAATTTACCTCGATATCTGGCGTTTTTAATCCCGGCATAATTTAACAAGAAATTGGATTTTGTGAAGTATGAATTTAGTGAATGTTTTTCCACTTTTCAGTGATCAGATGTATGAAACGCAAACAACAGTTCACATAGCGGAAGGCAATTCTACAAATATGATCGACTGTTACTGACCGAAAAAAAAAAATGGGTTGGGGATGGTTTCAAATACAAACAGAGACTGTTCAATGGACAGTTATTCAACTATTAATATAGGATATGAAGGCGTGATGATGATGTTTGAATATGACCAGCCACTTCACAATTTGTAATACTGATGTAAATGCAAATATATGCAAATTAATATATACTGTTCCCTCTGGATACATTAACCAACGAAGAAATCAAAGCGGCCTGTCATTGTCTAGTGCATGTTGTATAGTCAATCAAATTTCTTTGGTCTCCATACAGCTTTTGTTTAAAAATGTAACAATCTAAATGGCCATTTCAGCTCGTGTAACACAAATTATATAGTAATATTAGCCTATAGCGAAATTATCTAAACGTGTAATGATACATAATAACCTACTGTTTGGAACATTATTCAATAGTCACAAAAACTCACGCTCTAACAATTTGATGAGAAACCATTGGCGACTATAGTTATTATTTATATGTTAGGATAAACAAATTGTCGATCCTCAATCTAAAGTATCAATAACACTGAGCAACAAATAATAAACTTTTTTTTTTTTTGTCTCAGGAAGAAAAATATGTGATTCTCATAGTATGTTTTCTCCTGAATTCATATATGATATCGGTTCTTCTCCATCACGCAAGGTTTCCGAGAGGCAGGAATTTATAATTCCTAACACTTTAATATTTTCGACATTCGTAACTAATAATAATAATAATAATAATAATAATAATAATAATAATAATACTTTATTTATTCTGGCAGAGTTAAGGCCATAAGGCCCTCTCTTCCACTCAACCAGCACAAATACAAATAAATATCGACAAATATAGATATACACTATACTAATTATAAACAGTTAAAGATACAATAAATGTAGCAATGTAAATGTCATGTACAAACAACATTTTATAGGGTAATAACAATAATGATACGATAATAATAATAATAATAATAATAATAATAATAATAATAATAATAATAATAATAATATAAATATGATACATTATACGGGAAACACCAATTAATATATATATATATATCTTACACTGGATAATAATGAAGTCGAGTTTAGAGCAAATATAAATTTAGATTTCTTTTAAAAGATGCCAATGTCCGGCAGCCCCTTATTTCTTGTGGTAGGGAATTCCAGTTGCGAGAAGTGGAGATGGTATATGACATGGAGTGATGTGATGTCCTATGTTGCGGTATATTAAGTAAGAGACTATGTTGTGATCTTGTGTTTAAGTTATGGTTTGAGGATAGATACTGGAAACGGGATGACAAATAATTGGGAATCGAGGTATGTAGGATCGTAAATAGGAGAATTAGACAGTGCGATTTTCTTCTCTCTTTTAGATGTAGCCATGACAATTCGTGGAATAATGGAGAAATGTGATCGTATTTTCGAACATTAAATATGAATCTGGTACACATATTATGGACACGCTGCAGTTTGTCCGACAATCCGTCACTTATGTCAGTTAGTAGAACGTCGCAGTAGTCAAAATGCGGCATCACTAAAAGTTTGGATTAAAATTCTTTTAAGAGTTGTAGGAAGAACTTCACAATATTCGAACATTCAGACACACCTAGAAATTATGAAATGACGATTTTCTGCTATATTTCGCCTGTGGAGCATCCCTCTTGATGGTCCAACAATAATCGGTCAGCATATTAGGATTCCATTTGCCTTGATATCTCTTTTTCCATAGCTGAAATCTCCTGAGTTAGCTCATTTGGTTTTATTTTACAGTGGACAAATGGACGAAAATCGTTTATTAAATAAATAAGTATTTAAATCCGTTAATTGAAATTGAAATAAAAAAAACTGTGGGTGATGGAGAAATGCCGAATACACATTTGAAAACACGATAAAAAACTGCATTAAGTACAACTATTGGTACTTATGAGACAAAAAGCATGATGACCAATGACGGATCAAGGTCCACACACCTTGCTAAACGTTTTCCTCTCAAATTACAGTAAGTATACTGCATACTATTATTGTTATTATTAAGGTGTCTAATTAAGCAGTGTCGATTTTTAATGTTATATTGTGTAATGGGATTCTGAAGGTGTGATTTACTGAGTGTTTGTTTCAAATGGAGATTCAGTCGATGCGAATTTTTATTCTTAACAAGTGGAAGGAGTTCATGCAATTTCGAGGGTCGCGGATTCAAATCCAAACTGGTCCCCATACTGCAAGAACAATCACGACAAAAAAAAAATCACGAATTAGGAGGAATCAATCTACTACCACACCCAGCATGTAGCCTCGTTTTTAGTCTTCATATTACTATCTGTTTCGATCCATAGTCCATTTCTTGTGTGAAATTTAAAAAACAATGAAAACATTGAAGCTGTAGAAGTGGATCTCAATGAATATTTCGCGACAAAATCTAGAGACTGCTGCCTTAGCGGGATAATAAACCTTGCTAAAAGATGGCTTAAGACCCTTGAATCTGATGGTACCTTCTCTGAAGAGTAGTTTAATTTCTTTTTAGAAAACGTGTTTAAAAAATGTTTTAAAAAACATTATTTATGAGTATCTAACTTATACATTAAACCTAGGGGGAAAAAGATAATATTTTTACTCACGTGATTTGATTTCTATAGGCAAAGGGAGGTGAATTTCGTTATTTATACAGGAAAATAACAAAAAAAAAGTTACGGTAACAAAAGCAATATAATAAAACAAAAGAATGCTGAGAAGTGTTCACTGATTTTAAAATAATTTGTCTCGCTAATTTTGTTGATTATTCTGTTCATACACTAGGTACTACTGACAAATCCAATTAACAGCCTGTGTCAGTTTGAGCCAATCACGGTCGAATAACATTGAAATATTGTCGAAAGTAAATTGTCAGACCTGATGCGTAATTTTTCGGAAATTGTCTAAACTGATTCGCTAATGTCTTATCTGAAAGGTATAGAATATAGAAAGATATTCAACAAAAATTGAATTAAAAGATATATTAAATACTAGCTAATACCCGGCGTGCGCTGCTACGCCTAAACAAATGAAAATTAATGTGATTTTATGTTTAGTTGAATAAGTAAGAGAAAAAAATTATAAATCTATATTTTTTAGATACCCCGTGCTGATTATCCGGCGTTGATCGGGAATCTACTTATCCCGATCCTGTTGACACAAATGAGCTGAAATACGAAAATGAATGTGTTTTATGTTTAGTTAAATAAGTGAACGGAAAAATTCATATCGTAATTATTTTTAGTAAAATGAAAAATTATTATAAATGTATATCGTAATTATTTTAAGATTTCCCGCGCTGATTACCTGGTCTTGCCTGGGAATCTACTTATCTCGATCTTCTTGGCATAAATGAGCTAAAAGACAAAATTCGTTATTGTGAGTTATCCGTATAAGAATAGCCGCCATGTGCTTGCTATGCTTGCACAGGCATCTACGTACTTGTCTCGATCTTCTCTGCATCAATGAAATACAAAAATGGTTATTGTGAATTATCCGTAAGAGATAAACATATGCTGTCGTCGACTTTTCTGTAGAGCTCTTTGAGATATTCAATTCTGTGTACATTGATTTTGTGTATTTGTTATGGTTTAGGCAGTGTAAGCCATTTAAACATCCAAAGAGCTATTTTTTGTTTTACGTTTTCCACTACATAGGGCGATTTTTAAAGGGTATAGGAGTTGAGTATCGAAACTCTCTTACAGCCTATGTTTATCTCGGGAATCTCCTGAACATTTTGCAAAAAGCCCCATCACAATCGGATCAACGTATGGCCTCGCATAAAGTACAAACAAACAAACAAACATTGTTATATATTAGATGTGACTTACTTATTTGTATTGATATCTTATTAAAAATTCATTCACATAACAGTGTTTCATATACCATGCCAGTTTTCATCTCTTTAGACAATTCACTCTCGTGCCGTGAATTATCAACAGGATGAAAACTGTGTTGTATTGACGTCGATAAATTATTTTTCTATAACGGAGAGAATGAGTTATAATTTTTCATTACGTGGAGTGCGAAAATGGAAATATGTGTGCATATATACGATTACTAAATTTCATATTGTTTCACAATATATTTCTGCACCCATTTAATCTACTGCCTTTCTCCTCCACAACTCCCTGTCATTCCAATCTCCATCGTCCAATTCTCTTTCATTCATGCTACTTAAAACACCATGCCATGAATCCACGTCCTCTTCTTTTCGGCCCTCTTCTTCTTCTTCTTCTTCTTTTTCTACCAGGTGGCACCCATTATAATTTTTTGTGGGAAATTTGTCTTCTGTCATTCTTTTTACACTACCATAACATTTTAATTGTTTGTTTTCTTTTATGAAACCCTGAATTGAAGTTTGTACATTCATCTTTTGTTCAATTATTTGTAAGCCCTTGTTTTCTCTCAACGAGATTTAGGCGCTCTCCCCCTACAGGGAAGATATTGAACCATACTAATTTAGTTAGACTTACTTTCGTATAGATGTCATGGGAGTGGCCCATGATCAGCGTTCCGCCTCATACTGTCATCATCTAGGAAACCAAGGTAATACTAGGACGGAAAAATTCGGTAAATTTTGCTTATAGGCCTTTTTATTTAGGCTGAAGAATCTTTCACCAGCCTGAAAATCTTCAGACCCTGGACCCACGGCTTAAAGTACCTCCCAAAGGGATTTTTCCATCCTAAAAATCCATCGACCCCGGTCGGGTTTGAACCCGCGACCCTTGGGACCAGAGGCAAGGAGCATAACCATTAGTTCACCGCATAATAATAATAATAGTAATAATAATAGTAATAATAGTAATAATAATAATAATAATAAGTACTCACAAGTCATAGATAAAGCATTTAGACTCAGAAGTAAAAAGGAAATAAAAATATATATAGACATTCATAGTGATAACAGAAAACGAAGGTTAAAATTTTATGGTCATATTAAACGAATGAACTCAAATAGGCTTACAAAATAGATAATGGAATTCTACGAAAACAGAAGTAAAGCTCCAGTGGATACTATGAAGTGGATTGATGAAGTCAAAAAGGACTTAAAATTGGCAGGAATTACTAAAGAAGATATCCCAAACAGAGATATATTTAGAATTAAGGTGAATAAGTGGCAAGTTGACCAAGAGGACAAACCGAAGGAAAAAAACTGGAACAACTTGGACAGATGAGAGAAAACAAGCTCATAGCCAAAGAATGAAAGAAATTTGGGCTCAAAGGAAACGCCTCTAAGTACTTTGCGTAGTCCTACATGGGCTCATCCGCAATTAAAAAAAATAATTACAATTATTATTATTATTATTATTATTATTATTATTATTATTATTATTATTATTATTATTATTATTATTATTAATTGCAATAAGTCATAATCAAATAAGAATTTAGTTCCTATTACACAGTAACGAGCAGGATTTAAAACAGGCACTACAATACAATACAATACAATACGCAATAAATATTTTACATCGTAACTGAACACAATACGTAGATTGTACTGGGGCTAAACAATTGTCACCGACAAAATTAGGAGTCAATATCTTCTATATATATTATTACGTGAAGAAAAAACTTTGTACCCCTTTTTAAGCATATTGCGCGCACGGAGGAGTGAGATATTTGACATAATTAAAGTTCGTATAGAGAAGAAGTGCAGAAAAATAAAATGTATGTATAATATGTGTTACAAATAAATTATATTAAAAAATAAAATAAACTATCTCTAAGGAATTTATGTGAATTACTCAACAATTTGTGTACTCATTCATTTGTTTACTTGCATACTGTGCATTGTTGTAAAAACAAAACTGTGGAGCAGCAATGTTAATTGACTTACTCTCGCGTATTTATTATTAAGGTTTAAAAAGAGTGAGTACTTTTATTATTTAAATTTAAATTAAACCCTGTCTAATCTCGGTTTCAGTAATTTCATTAATTTTTCTTATATATTTACATATTCGCACCTACTTCCATTATGCCTCGACGTAGAACATTGACGGGTCGGAGTGAGAGACAAAGAAGAAGGGATATATATTCCCGTACACATAATAATAGGCCAAATGCAAATTTAAATAATATAAATAGTATACAAACATCAAATGAGACGTTGTTGTTTTTTTAAATATGGTTTAGCCAAGCTATACCACATATTCCCTATCGTTCGTATTTTAAAAATAAATCGAAAGTTAACGCATAATGATGTATTTATGAAAAACTTAAAAATTTAATGAATTGTGGTCGAATTTAGACCGCTGACGACCACTAGTAAATATGTAAACCTCAATAGTTGACTGACATAGCGGTGAAACTATGGTTTAAATTTACTATATAGGTCCTACTTACTTTTCTACTTAAAAACACTGAAAAGTACTTTAAAGTGTTAAATAATTATAGATGCTTCCACTTCGAAACCTAGTCCGTAAGCTACCCACCCGCCTACTTCTTTGGTGTTAATTATACAGTATGTCCAAAATTATATACGAGCAAGCAAAGTTGTCCGCAATTTTCACAACAGAAATTATCTAATTTGCCACCATAAAATAGCTTCTATTTAACATTCTATATATTCAAGTTTTAAATATCTTAAACTTAAAAAGGGTAACAAAAATAACTCACCTTAACCTTGCATCATTCATCTTTCTATCGAATTATTGTTTAGTGTTAAAATATTTTAATTTATTAGCTTAGTGTACATTTGTCATTTATACTTCAACAGTTAGTCATATTAAAATATCAGATAATTTCATTATAAATAACAATAATAATAATACGGGGTGATTAATAAATATGGCTATACGTTTTATCGCGTTGTGTGATGAAAATATTAGCATTACAGGAAATATGAAATTACCGTTGGAAAAGCAATTATTCAAATTACAATAATGGATAAAATAAAACAGTATAGAACTTACGTTATTAGTCAAAATGGCGTTGAATATGCAACATCAAATTACAATTGCTGCATGGGCAATAGCGTATATTAATGATCGTGAGGCCGCAAGACGGGCAAGACGTGAGTTTAACGTAGCATCGCAGTCGTCGACTGTGGTGAAGTGGAGAAAACGACTGCTGGAAACGGGAAGGATGCAGAAAATCAAACCTCCTGGAAGGCCTCGCATTAGCGCGGATGCAGAAACAACGAAGAGAATTGTGGATGCGTTCGACGCTAGCCCACAAAAATCAACACGCCAAGCTGCACGTGAGCAGTGATCTGTTTTGTTTTGTTCTATTGTTGTGATTTGAAATATTTCCTTTCCAATGATAACGTCATATTTCCTTTACTAATAATATTTTCGTCACAAAATGTGATCAAACGTATAGCCATATTTCTGAGTCACTCTGTATATAAAATGGTTGCGAATATACATATTCAATTTTTTTTATAAAGACAAAAAATAATTAACAATTTAACTTTAAATTTCAAACTAAACACTATTATAAGAGTGGAAGATATGTATCATATACAAAATATAAAAAAATAAGTTATTAATAAGAAAACACTTATCTACAGGCTTTTAAGCAATTGTGATTTTTTGTCCATTTTACCTATTAAAAGCAATCTAAAATTATAAGTGTTAAATTAATATAGATCCAACCTTTAATAATGTATTTAAAGAAGAAAGTAAATAAAATATAAAAAGTAGTTATGTAGTTATGTTAAACTATAAGTTCGATAACATAGAAAAAATAAATATAGGGCCTACGCAATACGCGTATTTAGAAACATAAACCTTGTTGCAGAATTGATTACGCAATGAAAATTCGAGAAAATAATAATTGTGTCTATAGTCCTCAACTTCATAGATGCAATATAAAAATGCAAATATGAAATTATAAAACTAAATAACTTGTAAGTTCAGTCTCTACAACTGACAAAACTTTTAAAACGCTGTAAGCCTTTCGGGATAAGTCCCATCCTCAGTAGAGGATTGTTTTGCTAAAGATTCTGTTACAATATTCTGCTGAGGAATAATCCATGTCATATTGTAAGAAAATTCTTAAAATTAAGCAATTATGCAATCTGAATAATTTAATCTGTGAAGAATTCGAACTGATTAACTGATACTTTATTTTTGTCTGTACAATTTGTTTTCTTTTTTTTTTTTTTTGGGTAGTATGAAGAAAACATTTAATAAATACAATCTCTTACATTCTTAGTTACGAATACCCAGATATCTACAGATAGCATGAACACTTGTCATCTGGTGCGCCGGTAATAATTGGAGTATTAAATTTAATCAAGCTTTCGTTTATAACTTAGGACTGTAGAAACATTGAAATAACATTCAGATAGTTCGGCATCCGAACATGCAAATCCCGCATTTTTTCATGGAGTCACCACTACAGTAGATTTATGCTAAATTTACTTGATGGGTTATGGAAGTCGTGGGTTCAGTGTGCATTCACTAGAGCCCTCCATTGGTTCCTATCCTCAATTAAATTACATCTCCGATACCCAGTTCTTTAAGATCCATCCGAATATTATCTTCCCGCCTAGACCTTCTAAAAATTCAAACATGTATTGGAGGAAAACGAAGTATTAAATCTTGGAGAATTTTTAAAAAAATTGAGAAATAAAAGAAGTGGACAAACAACTGTACAAACAATACCTATGACTGAATGGGAAAATTATTTTAAAACATTACTATGAGAAAACAGGGTATTTAATTAAGATAACGTTCAAAATATTCCAAAAATAAATGAAGATGAACATAAATACAATTGGACATAGAGGATATTAAAATTAATATTCAATCATTAAAAAATAAAAGAGCTAGTGGTTCAGGAGGAATACCAGCGGAACTATTAAAACATGGGTCTGACCACTTATTTAAACGACTGAAAAAATTATTTACAAAATTTATGAATGGTGAAACCGTTCCTGAAGAATGGAAACTAGGATACATTTCGACAATCCATAAAAAAGGAAAAAAAGATAAATGTGAAAATTATAGAGGTATAACAGTAACGAGTAGTATGAGTAGACTCTATGGACGTATACTAAAATTTTATTTGGAAAAAAACTATAGTGATATGCAATTAGAGGAACAGTCAGTATTTAGAGCAGGTCGTTCCACAACCGACAATTTATTTTGCATTACTCAGGTAATACAAAAGAAAATGCAATATGGACAACCTTTGCACCTACTATTTGTAGATCTTGAGAAAGCATACGACAATGCCCCTATAGACAAACTATGGATTGCTTTAAGACGTATGGGAATTAAGACTATAATAATTAAAGCTATACAAAATGTATGACAATTGCATATCTAAAATTAAAATTGGCAGTAAATTGTCACATGGTTTTACGATAAATAAAGGTCTTCGTCAAGGTTGTTGTCTATCACCGACTCTGTTTAAAATATATGTACAACCTTAGACACAAAAAATGAGTCGTCTCTTAAACGCATATTTCTTTTAAGTCCTACTTGACACAGCGCTGGGTTTACACTAGTAAACTAGTCATAATTGTGCAGGCCCTGAGCTACTGCGTGTGGCATGTACTGAGTGAAGATACTCCTACGTGCCCTGTTAGGTCAGCGGTAAAGCATGCAGTCACTGTTTCTGTTACTGAAGGTCGCAGGTTCGCGTCCTCAATTATGTAGTTTTTTTCGTGATATTTGTATTAAAATGTTTTATGAATTAAATACATTTTATTTTCACAATTAAACTAAATCAATGTTAATGTCGTTATTGTAACAATTATTTTACCACATTCAGGGTTTGTTGTAGGTTATGTCAATGTATTGATTTTAATAGACTGATGCGCACAGGTTCTGCGCAAAAGCAACAGCCTCTAAAAGTTTGTTTATAATGAACTCTAATTGTCCTGCAGATGCACGAAAGATGAAAGATGGCTTATGGACACAAATTCAGGACGTCTGGGATGCTCTAGCCGAAAGTCCACGTGACTGTAGAAATTTGATTGCATCAATGCCCCGCATATTGAGGGCGGTTATAGATGCCAGGGTTCATACACCCGATATTAATTTTGTTAAAGTTTCACTTTAGAAGATATTATTTTCTTTCTTCATTTAATTATTAGAAGGTTTTCGTGTATGTGTTTTGTGTGTGCATTAAAGCCATAAAACTCAAATATAAAATTAAATATGAAACTATATTACAGGCGAAATGCTATCCTAACATTCAGTAAAAAAGAAAGTAGAACAGGAATCGAACACGTGAAGTTATGAACACAGATGTTGTGTGTTAAACCTCTCGACCACGGAAACACACAAAGGCAAGCTCTGTATTTTATGTTACTTGAGTGCGCACTGCGTTAACTAGCAAACAACACAGTACAATTACTGAAAACGTGTTAATGTGAATAAGGCTTCTGCGAGTGCTCACGAAGTTCCCCGATCGGTTGATAGAATCAAGAGATGACTTTTTTTCTAAGTGTGTACATGAAATATTAAAGAATTGGAGGAGAAAATGTTCAAGCATGGGAATTCCTATTTCAAACAACAAAACTTTATACAACTTACATTTTGCAGATGATCAATTGTTAATTGCAAAGATTATGAAGATTTAGAATATATGACTAGAAAACTAATAGAAGAATATGAAAAATGGGGATTAAATTTGAACATGAAAAAAAACAAAATATTTATCAACTGGTGAACCAGAACAAAATTTAATTTTGGAGACTGGAGAAACAATAAAATCTTATAGTGAGATCACATATTTAGGAATTAAAATAAATAAATTTGGGAGTTATGAAGAGGAAATAAGAAATAGAAATAATAAAGGAAAATTTGCAATTGCTTGCCTCAATGGAATATTGTGGGATAAAAATATAAGTGATAAAAATAAAATGAATATATATATATATATATATATATATATATATATATCATACAATTGTTAAAAGCATCATTACTTATGGAGCAGAACTTTAGTCATTAACTACAAAAACAAATAAGTATCTTTTGGCAACGGAAATTGATTTTATACGAAGGGCAGCAAGAATTTCACGAAGAGAATAAATTAGGAACTCAGTTATAAAGGAGAAAATGAAAATTGAAGACACTATTTTAGATTATATTAAAACTCAGCAATTAAAATGGTACGGACATGTCCAGCGAATGGAAGAGGATCGACTACCAAAATATATTTTGGAATGGAAACCTGAGGGAAGACGAGGCAGAGGAAGACCTAAAACCTCCTGGAGTCAGGGAATATGTTTATACATGAAAGAGAAACATCTACAACCAGGAGATTGGATGGACCGACAAAATTGGCTATTAGGAATCGGACGATGTCAAAGACATTAATCAAGCGATTATTTATCTATCTATCTATTATTATCATCATTATCATTATTATCGTTATTATTGTTGTTATAATTATTATCGTTATTATTATTATTTATTATTATCGTTATTATTATTATCGTTATTATTATTATTATTATTATTATTATTATTATTATTATTATTATTATTATTAACATATAAATAGATGATGGTAATAAAAATCCAAACCAGAAATTTGTCGTTATGATCAAGAAAATGCTTAAAATAATCCCAGTCAGCATAGCCGGCCCCGGGTTGACTGGAAGCAAATACGAGACTCCAACATAATCCCCTATGTATGTACCATTCTACTTCAGACTAAGATAAAAATTGTTTCTATGCAGTGTTCATTCCAACTAAAAAACGAGAAAACAAGAAACTACCTAAAATGTTCAAATAAACTGATTTACTTATTTAAATAGAAACGACAAATATGTAATATAAACCGAGGGAAGAATAATTTTACTATTAAACAATTTGCTTCGTCCACAGCTGGTAGCTCCCCCATCCTTTAAACTTCATTATTTTATTAACGTAGATGGGGAAAATCGATACAAATTGGATAGAAATTGAAACGGGCTTATTTATGGTGATAGCGTACGAAGAATCATTTATAGTTTATTAGGTGCACATGACAGAATCCCAAATTGAGACGGATGGGCAACATGACAGAATCCCAAATTGAGACGGATGGGCAACATGACAGAATCCCAAATTGAGACGGATGGGCAACATGACAGAATCCCAAATTGAGACGGATGGGCAACATGACAGAATCCCAAATTGAGACGGATGGGCAGCTGACAGAAAATCAATCGTCCTCATTTCAGAGCGATCAATACACGAAAATGTATATATTGTAGCTTGTAGCCAAAAATTCTTCCTTTTCAAATATAACTTCATATTTATAACAAAGTCCACATGATTGAAAATGTACGAGATTTTAAATAAAAGCTCTTTCATTAATTTCGGCTACAAAAAATACTATTTTCCTCTATGGAATTCATTAAATTATATATTAATAACTTCATATCAATATACGTATAATCCAGCTGATAATCAAAGAGACAATAGGGCGATTCCATGAAAATGTCATACTGTTGTGAAAATTTTGAAATTGACACAGGAATATTTTTTTTTGGCGTAATATACATCATTAAGGATCAAATTTTCTGATTCTATAAGATAATGTTCCATAAGTGTATTATTTTAATCTAATACTAGAGGTAGAACTTGTAATATTCCAAACCTGAAAAAACACGCAAAATTTTACCAATTTGTTGTTTAATGATTTGGTCGTATTAAATTGTTTTGTTTTACAAACTCTTCTGTTAAACCATACTTTGGTCCTCCCTAGTCGTAAATGTAATAATATTAATTGCATTCTAATGTACTATATGCCTTAAATGTGTCCTATAATTGTTAACTGCAAGTTATGGTCAGTCAGTCACGGAAAACGTATGAAAATTACTATACACAACATAATAATTGATGGAATACAATTTCCTCTTGGATTCTACGTTACCGGTACACAACTAACAAAAAAGTATTGAAGACATTTTTTTGTAAAGTCGTTATTTTTCCCGCTAGTGTCCCGTTACTGACTGACTTTTTGTCCTATCATATATATGCTAATACGCATGGTGCAGTCAGTTGCTTGCTGTACTTCGCTGAGAATTAACATAAACATGGTTTAGGAAATCTGGTAGACAGTTCGGCTCAGCTGTTCCATAAAATAATTACTGACCCTTTTTCTGTGTCAATTTGAGCTGAAAGACAGTTAGGGGAAGCATTTAAATAGGCCGATATTCAGGAAAAAGGTTGCAGTAAACGAAGCAGCCATACTTCTCAGAAAATTATACCTAAAACGTGCAAAATGAGATCCAGGCAGTTCATTGGAAAAATTAGCATAGGGTCTATCTCAACATTAACTGTTGTTGTCTAGTTTATATGGAAGGTGACAGAGAAGTTCAGAAGAAATACTTTGTCCTAGTGTCAGGTTATGTGACACATAGCAAGTGTGCTACAGATGTTTGCTATAGAAAAGTGCTTGTTTTGAACTATAGTGATTTCTTCCAAAACTTGAGGTGATAAAAATTTTCAGTTGAAGCAGCTGGTAATAGAAATAGGCCTATACATTTAGCAATGTGATACTGCTTACTTGCATATTTGGATTTTGATATAAAATGGAACTTCTTTGAATCGTGCCATGGAAAGGGGGCTATAGATGCGATTGGCGGCCAAGTAAAAAGGATGGCACGGATGTATGAAAAATCGGGAAAGAAGATACAAAATGGTGCAGAATTATGAAATGTGAGCTGTAAAACCAACCAAATAACTGTAGAAGGTAAGATTTTTTTAGAAAAACAATTTGAATATATTGCATCTATCACAGACTCATTGCGTATACAACGTGAAAGCGTTGGACCCGTATGCTATGGAGTATGCACAACTGTCAAACAATAATCAGCGCAACATATTCGTAAGTTCGTGTGTTAAAAAACTGAATGGAATGACAGGTCTAGAAAGTCCTTGGCTGCTAATCTCACATCCAAGTATATCAATCACAGAGGTGGACAATCATCTAACCAACATATAGGGTGACATGTGGTCAGCATGTCGGATACTCCAGCCGTTATGGCTGGTTTTCTCGACCGCAACCGCTAAATATTTTAGCTGCCCAAATTCTTCATGATTCTGGGCAGGCACCAATCCCATTGCGGCCGAAATTCCATGAGACAATTTATTCCCTTATGGGGCTCGAATCAGTACTCTCTATTGAGACATATTGTCTCAGACCATTCAGTTACAGCGTGGGACTTCAAGCGTAATAAGAAATATTTTTATTAATGGGTCAAGTCAGGTCAAGTTATCGGCGAAGATTAGAGAGAGAAATTATTGTATAAGCTATCTCAAATGCATCGATGTTATGATGCGAGTCACCAGAACTCAGGCTAATTAGAGTTATGTTTTTATGGTTGTTTAAAAGTAGAATTCAATACTACGGCTTACTAATGCGATTTACGATAAATTGTTTTGAAAATACATGCACTCTTATAAATAACTAACTTATTAAGAATGTGTGTACATTCTGGGGGGATTAATTTTTTTATTTCAGTGGTTCAATCTAGAAATCAAAAATATTAAATATTACATCAGGTAAACTGTAATAAACGCCACTCCAAGCGAGTCAGGCCCACGAGGCCCTAGGTTTACCAACCGGCTGCTGGCCTAACGTCCACATGTGTTAATCACAGAGGTAGACGATCATCTAGCCAGTGTAGGGGTGACATGTAGTCAGCATGTCGGGTCACCCAGCCGTTATATCAACCTGGAGTCGTTACTTATTGTAGCTACCCAAATGCCTCACAATGCTGGGTGGGCACCTGTCCCATACTGGCCGAAATTCCATGAGAAAAGTCTTCCTCCATGGGGATTCGAACCAGCGCAAGTCCCATAGCTCTGCGCCAAGGCTTCTTGCCTTAACCACTCGGCTATGGCGCCGGACTAAATTGTAATCAGTTACTATACATATATATACACACGGGCATACAATTTTAGTAGGTATATTTAACAATAGAGAAGGCAGTTTGTTATTAAGTATTTAATAGTTTCGTTATTATTATAATTTAAAAAGGTACATGGCAAGCGAGTTAATTTAATTACATTATTGATTTAAATTAATATTTATTTTACAGCAAAATTAAATTTAACAATTTTCGTAGAATTGATAAAGTATTTGCAGTTCTTTATTAATATCTGTTACTGAAGCTGTTTATCTACTTTCATAGTATTTTGTTACATTTGTGTAATATTAGCATTCTGAAATTCTAAATAAAATTCAAATGTCAGTCAGTCACAAAATAATGTCAGTCAGTCACACATCACATATTAGGTCATAACTTCGGTATTAATTGTGATTTTGGTTTATTTTTTTATTTAAAATGTAACTTGAAATGTGCCCTCGAAACGGTATTTTGGAAAATTGAATTAAGAATCACATTTCAGAGAATGATGTAGATGAACATGTTGAGCTGCATGATGAGTTGACATTTATGTCAGTCAGTCACACATACTGTGATAGTTAATAAATAACATTGTTTTTCTTCAGAAGGTGTATATTTATGTACAATCTTAATCAGACATTTTTCCTCTGTCATATCACGTATATAACACCTCTAATTTCAACCAATTGTAATATTTATGCAAGCATTTTCCAGGAAAAGTGTATCGTAAATGTCAGTCAGTCACATATGGAATTGCTCAATAATAAATAGATTCCATTTTATTTTTAGATAACGAAAGTAAGTAGTTATTAACAACTATGATTGAGTTTGTGTCCTTAAAATTTACATGTTTTCTCATTCCCACATTTCAAATAATAATATTTACGTAAAAAAGAGTGAAAGTGATGTTTTGCCTAATTTCGAGTCGAGTTTGTGAACCGTTCAATACTCGTAACGTATATAATTGTATTTCATGCTAGCTAATACCCGGCGTGGCTGCTACGCCTAAATAAATTAAATGTGTTTTTTTATGTTAAGTTGAATAAGTAAAAAGAAAAATTATTATAAATGTAGCCTATATCTTAATTATTTTTAGATACCCCGTGCTGAATATGCGGCGTTGGCTGGGAATCTACTTATCCTGATTCTTCTTGGTATTAATGAACTAAAAAGCAAACATGGTTATTGTGAGCTATCCGTAAAACAGACACAAATGCTGCCGCGGATTTTTTTTTTGTAGAATTTGGTTTAGATATTGAATTCGGTGTATATTAATTTGGCGTATGTGTTATGATTTAGGCATCCGAAGCCATTTAAGCATACATAAAAGCTACTTTTTAGTGCACTGATGCCCTTTTTTTTTTTTTAGCTCCGGCCCTAGAGTACATGTTATATAGGTTAATTGTCCCAGAAAATTTCTTTAAGTGATGAAAAAAAACACATTCACATCGAGCAAGTACTCTTTGAGTCAAAACAGGCATATATGTATATCTAACATATAAAAATGTTTGTTTATTTGTACTTTATGTGCGGCCATACCATTGATCCGATTGTGATGGGGCTTTTTGCAAAATGTTCAGGAGATTCCCGGGATAAACATATGCTATAAGAGAATTGTGATACTCAACTCCTACACCCTTAAAAATCGCCCTTTGTAGTGGAAAACGTGAAAAAAGTAGCTCTTGGACGCTTAAATGGCTTACACTGCCTAAACCATAGCAAATACACAAAATTAATGTACACAGATTTTAATATCTCAAAAAGCTCTACAAAAAAAGTCCACGACAGCATATGTTTATCTCTTATGGATAACTCACAATAACCATTTTTGTCCTTCATTGATGCCAAGAAGATCGAGACAAGTACGTAGATTCCTGTGCAAGCATAGCAGCAGATGACGGGTATTATTTTATGGATAACTCACAATAAGGAATTTTGCCTTTTAGCTCATTTATGCCAAGAAGATGAGATAAGTAGATTCCCGGGCAACACCGGGTAATCAGCAGGGGAATCTTAAAATAATTACGATATACATTTATAATAATTTCTTATTTTACTTATTCAACTAATCATAAGAAGTACATTAATTTTTGTCTTTCAGCTCATTTATGCCAAGACGATCGGGTTGAATAGGTTCCCGGACAACGCGGGGTAAATTGCATGGGGTATCTAAAAATAATTACGATATAAATTTTTCCTCTTACTTATTCAACTAAACATAAAATCACATTAATTTTCATTATATTGAGGGCGGAAGCGAAATACCACAGCCGGCAAGTGGGGCATTCGCTAGTGCATTAGATAAAGATTATATCGACATGGATTTCCTGACAACCGATACAAAACGGCACCTTTGAAAATTACTCACTAATGAACTGGCCTCATACGCGAATTTGTTGAGATTATTGGTGTTATTTCTGGCTACAAGACCAACTATTACAAACTAGTAGGCCCGTAAGTTCTAAAATAAGTGCTAAAAATGCATAACAGTACACACGATAATGAAATGTAAACAGTCTAGATAAAATGGCAGCATTACCTGTAACCAAGAAGAGCAATAACAAAATTTAATTATTGATTGAATGTCACGAAGGAGCAGTACTGTGAATTAAAAAGTTGAAATGAAATTGCTTTTATAAACGTTAAACACACATTGTTGTTACACAATGCAATTTATTTTTGACAGTCTGCATTCATAATTAAATAAATGTCGATGACATAGACTCCATAGCATAACACCGAATAAAAATATAACAGTAATACCATTTTTACCGTGGTGGCCTGTTTACAGCTCCAGTCCAAGTCTGCGTAGTGCTTTGCAGGGGGAAAGCCGGTGGGGAATGGGAGGAGGTTACACATCTCTACTTCCACATAGTACGAACAGCTGTCAGACACGCAAATTCCTTTCAAACACGGAGCTGGGTCCCGAGCAGAAACACTCTCCCCATACGAAGACCATGAATGTTCTCCTCTGTCACCTCTTTTCCTACACCACTCACCAACACAAACCCGTATCGCTTTAACTGGAGCTAGTATCACCATCAAAACAATACCTACGTAATAATCAATAATAATGTAGCTTATGTAATTTAATGCCTCTCAAGGTTACAAGTAAATCACGTGATTACGGGGAATCCCAGCAAAACCTGATTGGAAGGACAGCATGTATAATTGTAGAGTATAAGCAGTATGATTGCATTTTGATCGCTGCCAAGCTATACTTATGTCCATATAATTTCTGTTGAATACCGTTTCATGTTCACTTCTAAAACTAAATTGCCAAAAAAAACCTTTTTCCAACTTTTTGCAAAATAGTTAACCATAGATTCAACATTCTTACATGTAGGTATACATTCTGTATTCAAACGACCTATATCCAACCTTCATACCGAATAACAGTTCAGCATTTTCATTTTTATTTCCTTGCTAAACTGCCCTTACTAAGGATATAGAGCCTTCAATGGTGACATTTTCAATTAGCTGTATTGAAAAAAGAGCCTATTAGCAATGTCCTGTTCAATTACTAATGTATTATTTTATCAGCCCGAAAATCTTCAAACTCGGGACCCACATCTTGAAGTCCCTCCCGGATGACTTGTCCTTTTTGTATAACTGTACGACACATTTATCTTAATTTTTCATTTGATATATTCTCCTTTCCCGATTTTTTTTTTTCAGTTTTCTATTCATTCCAAGGTATGATTCAGTGTCTAGTTCCATATTAACTAATCCGCCAGACAATTCTTCCTTTTTTTTCTCTCTCCCTTCTTTATTATAATTATTATTGAAAATTAAGCCAAGTATATGAAAAGAGTTTATGTGGAAGTTTGCTTTTATTGCCGTGTCAACTAAATATAAATTAGTTCTGTAGTCTACATGAGATTGCAACTTAACATTAATCCAATGATATGTTTGTTCTTGACGTTCTTAGAGAAGATGTTGCTTATTATTTATATGGAATTATTTCACCAGGAGTATATGTCATTCCACTGTCATCTCACAACTGAATATTTTATCATTGTATCTCACAGGTCTTGATCAATAACAGGCAATTCCGTCCTTATCACGTGACCAAATATGTGTGATGAACATTAAATTTTAAGCTTCTCCCCTCCCAATGTTGTGACACATTATTAGCGTGCAAAACAACTCAAAATGTGTAAAGAGTCATTTCCCATTCTATTATTGCAACAGCACAATCATTACAATAAAAAAATTAAACTTATGTTTTCATCAGACAAAATCACGAATAAGTAAATTTTATTTCAGTACAAGTCAGTCATAGTGGAGTACTTGTACCAATCTCGTATCTAACTGCGAGGTTCGCAGGCTGAGTCTCCGGCTGGGTCTATGGATTTTTAAGGTCTTGAAAAATCCTGAATATGGATTTCTTCGGAAGGAAAATAGCTGTATGTCCTGCATAATTTAATACACTTACAACACGTAGAGAAACTTAGAGACTGAAGTAAGAAGCCTATGAGAAAAACGTGCTAACCCTTCAAACCCAGACTTGAATTCAGACGCTAATTACACTGAGCAACAAAAAAGAATTTTTTTTTTGTCTCAGAAAGAAAAATATGTGATTCTGATAGTATTTTTTCTACTGAATTCAAATATGATATCGGTTTTCCTCCATCACGCAAGGTTTCCGAGAGACGGAATTTATATTTCAAACACTTTAATATTTTCTACATTCGTAACTACACAATATTCGAACATTCAGACTCACCTAGAAAGTAAGAAATGGCGATTTTCTGTTATATTTCGCCTGTGGAGCATCCCTCTTGATGGTCCAACAATAATC
Organism: Diploptera punctata; assembly: GCA_030220185.1. NCBI lineage: Eukaryota > Metazoa > Arthropoda > Insecta > Blattodea > Blaberidae > Diploptera > Diploptera punctata. The sequence continues at coordinate 1,479,932 of JASPKZ010008357.1, forward strand.
GGCCAGCATATTAGGATTCCATTTGCCTTGATATATCTTTTCCATAGCTGAAATCTCCTGATGAAAGTGTTCCCGTTGTACTTTACAATGGACAAATGGATGAAAAAAAGTTTGTTAAAACAATTATTATTTAAATCCATTAATTGAAATTGAAATAAAAAGATGTGGGTGGTGGAGTAATTCCGAATACATATTTGAAAACACGATAACAAACTGAATTAAGTACAACTATTAGTACTCATGAGACAAAAATCATGTTGACCAGTGTTACATAAGTTCTTAAAGCGCATCCTTAAGCACAATACTAACACCTTAATGCCGTTATTAACAAGCTGGATAACAGATTTAATTCCTGATGCAATTTATTTATGAATGTTAAACTCTATATTATGGAGTAAAAACATCATTAACAACAAAACTAATTTATACTACTACTAGAAAGTATAATGTTATAGGATCGGAGGTTTGGGCAATGACAGAACATGCCAACAGAATAACTGCAGTTGAAATGTATTTTTGGAGAAGAGCTGTCGGAAAATCTCGACTGGAAAGATTTAGAAATGCAGAAATTAGAAAATTAATGAATGCAGAAAGAAGTATAATGGATGTGATTGAACACAGAAGGCCAAAAAGATATGGACACGTAAGAAGAATGCAGGATGGAAGACTACCAGAGGCCGTCTATGCATGGAAAATTAAAAGAAGGATCAGAAAAGGAAGACCAAGAACAACCTTGCACCCAGTCATTCACTCAGCCTCTTAGCCCAGAGAAATAAGTACTTTTATTAAGGGTGAATAATTTATTAACATGTAATTATTATCAGAAGTAGGGCATATTTATATTCAAATGAATTGGAATTAAAATAGGAATTCATTGGTGACAAAATCAAAATGATATAACCTACCATAAAACAATTTCATATGCAATCGATAAAACACTAGTACCAAGTGATTAGCGCTCGGTCATAGACCTGAACCTTGGCTATTGTGGTGAACGACACTGGTAAACATCATACAATGGAACCGTGAGCCCTTATACAATGGGGGGAAAAGTCTGCAGTTTCCTTTGTAGAAGGAACTTACAAGACTGTGCTATTATTAAATTGTTATAACAATAGCTAAATCCAAAAACTTCATACAAAAGGCTGGGCAGTTGCAAACAAGCAACCGGGTTTTCCTAGGTAAACTGTGGAAAGAGTTGTTCCCAAGCCAATATTAACTAGGACATGTCGCTAACAGCAGGTGCCTCCTTTGGCGGCATAAAGTAGATACCGACAAACGAAAACCGCCCTAGTGAATATTACTATAATATGGTCAACCCTGGAAATTTGATATTAAGAAACAACTAATTTAAAGGGAGGTGACAAGACCGTAAACGCTTAAGTTTAACACCCCCGACGACGCCCTCAAGATATGGTCTACAAACCAAAATTGTTCTAACAATTTTGAACTGTTTGTGAGACGCTAAGACTTTTGGTGGAAGGGACATGCCGGCCCACTAAGAGAAAATAAATATTCTTCCTTAGTGAAAATTAAAGTTAGAAGCCCGAGTGCCAGTAGAAATGGGCACATCGCTTTGCATAAGTAAAAATCAGTTCAGAGTTGCCAGTAGCGAGAATAGCGAGTGTGCCAGTGCACATCGCTTTGCCTAAGTAAAAAATTAAGTTTCTAACGCGAGTGCCAGTGGAGACGGCACATCGCTTTGTCTAAGTTTCGGCGCTATCATTCAGAGCGCACTTTTTGAGTGTTATAAATATTGTTAATTCCGGCCACCAAATAGCATTCTTATCAACTCGTCGTCTAATACAAGTGTAAGCCTTAGCAACAATAAAAGTGCATCATCCAGTGGAATTGATCACAGGAAGTCTACTGTTTTCCCCAAGTGAATATTCTTTCTCACGGATTCCCGAGATATAAGTCCATTGTTCTACCGAAACCTGAACCCAACTAGTCCGGAGCAACAATTGTCCATGAGCACCGATCCTTGGACATAATAAAACCATACCCCGATTACAAGTCTGTTCTAACCTGGAAGAATAACATTCAGAATTCAATGAGGAAATTTGATGTAACAGATGAAGACACAGGGGACAGAGAACGATGAACAACTTTAATTAAAGGAAATTTGTGAATGTTTGTTACAAGCTGATAGTCTATAAGTCCATAGACATTTACGTATTTTTTAAATGCGTGTTAATTATTACGATTGTTTGGAAAAAACCCTCAATGATGAGAAGAATTTTCAAAATGAATGAATGAATGAATGAAACATATTTTCAATTAAAAATAAAATAATTGATCAATTGAATTAGTGTTTACTTGATGAAAATCCATAACTTATTTAATTAAATAATAATAAAACTTACAGTTTTATGCGATTTTCATATTTATTAAAATATTAATTAGTTACAGCTGTTTCGGTACTTCGTACCTTCTTCAGACATGTTAACAAATTAATGAATTTTGTTATTATATAATATATATAATAACAAAATTAATTAATTTCTTATTATGTCTGAAGAAGGTACGAAGTATCGAAACAGCTGTAACTAATTTATATTTCAATAAGTACGAAAATCACATAAAACTGTAAATTTTATTTTTATTTAATTAAATGAAATAATTGGCTCAGATGTCAACATTCAAGATTCTAGTACGACAGAACAAAGTTTCAAATATAGGTGTTGTTTGTAGTGTAATATAATTAAGAGTAATTAATTACACAAAGTGCGTTGAACATAAATTCCAAAGTAATATCCATCAAAACAAGAAAACATTTCTATAATATCTTCCGAGTAACTAGAATTTTAGTATTCTCTGAATGCTACGTAATTTAAAAGAGAATAACAACACTGTAGTAAGCGCATAATATCAACATTGTTCATTGTAACATATCCTTCTACCAGAATGATCATTTCAGACAATACTACACTCTTACAATGGAAATTTATAATAATTCCAAATATTTGTTCCTATCTCAAATCATATTAATTGTGAAGATACTTTCGTACGGTTATTTTTATCTCATTATGGTCCAATCTTTTCTTCAACTTTGGTTAAAATATTACCTTCATGCTTATCTATAGACTATAATGTGCATATATTAAGTGGTGAGTCCTGTATAATAATAATAATAATAATAATAATAATAATAATAATAATAATAATAATAATAATAATAATAATAATAATAAGAACAATAATAATAATTTTATTTATATACAGAGTTTCAATGTTTACTCATTTTTCTGTGCCTAAAGTTTTATTTTACTTCTCCACTCGTCCCTATCAATCCACTCCATGTCCTCCAGTCCTTTTGTTCTCATTCTAATTTTTATTTCTTGCATCCATGAGTTATCAGGTATTTTTTCGTTCTTCTTCCAGGTGGACACTATTTCAATGTTTTCTTCTTCTGGGTAACCTTTCTTCTTGCATTCGTCGTACATGTCCATACCAATTTAATTGTTAATATCTTATAAATCTACTATTGAAAATTTAATATTCTATTCTTCTCGTATTATTGTTTTTAACTTTCAATTTTGAACATCTTGCTGCTCTCCTCAGAAAAATCCATTTCCATAGACATACATTTTTGTCCTAATTTTTTTCTAAATTTCCATACTTCAGCTCTATGGGTGACAGTACTTGGCAGCCGTCACGCAGGGCTGACAACCCGGCTGACATCAAGTGTCGATTGTCCAGAAAAAGTAGGAGCCTTAACCTCGTACTACCCCATGGGCCTCGTGAGGCCTGTAGTGGGATCACTTTACCTTCACCTTTTAATAATAATAATAATAATAATAATAATAATAATAATAATAATAATAATAATAATAATAATAATAATAATAATAATAATAATAATAATAATAATAATAATAAAGGCTCTATATATGTTTTACATTATCTTCTCCTATTTCTGTTTCAGTCCACCGCTGTGGTCTCGAGATAGCGTGCTGCCCTGCCACGCAGCGGGCCCGGGTTCGATCCCGGTCGGGGCAGTTTTTCTGGGTGAGGTTTTTATCGGAGTTTTTCCTCACCTGCAAGATAAATGTCAGGAAAATTTTAAGGCCCAAACGGTCCCCGAAATCATTTGGCCATCATCCTCATCATCATCCTTATCATTATCATCATCACCCTTCACCGGTGTGGAAAGCAACGGGAAGCTACCACATCTACAATTCCCTAGTAAAGCTGCAAGCATAGCATGAAAATGCTATGATTGCAGTGAAAGACCTGCCTTCGGGCAGAATTACTATGGATAGATTTGTGTTTTATAATTTAATATACACTGTACATATGCATGTATATTGTAATCTGTAGTAAAGTTAACCCTATACTCGTGTCGTGTGAAATTTCAAGTCAAGGGATGAGCTAAGTTGAAGAGCATATTGCGAATTGAAGGTCTGAAATACACACCAAAAACGGCTGACTAAGTCTGTCGGATCATCATAGTGGCAGATGAAAATGAAACGAAACTATTTATGAGTATGAACATACATGAGTATGAAGAAAATGAAATTAAGTTCTTTGGCTGGGGATAACGGAAGAAACTTCAAGAAAAACCTACCCGACATAGAATGATCGAGAAGAGAACTTTGAATCCAGATGAGATTGGAGAGTAACTATCTACTTGTTGCGCATCATTGCAATCTTTATTTTATGTACTTGTGTGCGTTGAGTGGAAGAGTAGGCTTTATGACCTTAATCCTGTGTAAAACTAACTCACTGGCGCTATAGAACCCTTACGTTCATGGCCGCGCGGGCAAAGCTCTACATACATCCCTATCCTGAGTTAATGTTTTCAAATCATTCCCTGTATAATCTACTTCCCTCAAATCATGGTTAATATTATTCTCCCACCTCATTATTGTTCTATCAACTGGGCGTTATCCATCTGGTTTTCCTACAAGAAGAGTCCATGCCCCTCTTGCATTCCCCATTCGTGCCACATGTCCTGCCATCACAGTGTACGAGATTTAACTGTTCTTATCATATCTGGCCTCGTATAAAGATCGTGTAGCTCACTGTTATGAAGGCTTCTCCATTCGGCTCTCTGTTTATCTCTCTTTGGTCTAAAAAGTTTCCTAAGAACTTCACTTTCAAATACTCGTAATCTTTTCTCCTCCCTTAAAGTAATAGTCGATATTTAATTCTGAAGAAATAATGTATTATTATTATTATTATATTATTATTATTATTTTATTATTATTATTATATTATTATTATTAATTATTATTATATTATTATATTATATTTTATTTATTAATTATTATTAATTATTATTATATTATTATATTATTATTATATTATTATTATATTATTATATTATTATTATTATATTATTATATTATTATTATTATATTATTATTATTATATTATTATATTATTATTATTATATTATTATTATATTATTATTATATTATTATTATATTTTATTATTTATATTATATTATGATTATTATTATTATATTATTATATTATTATATTATTATTATATTATTATATTATTATTATATTATTATTATTATTATTATTATTATTATTATTATTATTATTATTATTATTATTATTATTATTATTAGTCCACCGCTGTGGTCTCGAGGTAGCGTGCTGCCATGTCACGCAGCGGGCCCGGGTTCGATCCCCGGTCGGGGCAGTTTTTCTGGGTGAGGTTTTTATCGGGTTTTTTCCTCACCTGTAAGACAAATGTCAGGAAAAATTTAAAGCCCAAACTGTCCCCGAAATCATATGGCCATCATCGTCATCATCCTTATCATTATCATCATCACCATCATCATCCTTCATCGATGTGGAAAGCAACGGGAAGCTACCACACCTACAATTCCCTAGTAAAGCTGCAAGCATAGCATGAAAATGCTATGATTGCAGTGAAGGACCTGCCTTCGGGCAGAATTACTATGGATTGATTATTATTAATTATTATTATTATTCTCTTTAAATGTTAGTCCATGACTTTCCCAGAACACAATATAGATGTATTCACTTTAAGTTTAAACATACAAAATATAGCAGGGCCTTAATCAGAAAGGAAGTTTAAATACCAATAGATAAGATAACAATGTTACATTAGGAACAGGATAGGTTTTTAATGTATCGTTAAACAAATGCTAACCCTGAAAAAGTGAGGGAATCTTTATCAAGCAGTGAATCAAGGTTAAAGGAACAACATCCCCATGATAAGAAACTGAATGTTTGGTAAGTACCTGGATTTAAAATCCAATTCTCCACTTTGTCAATACATGTTAGGTAATAAAATTTAATGATTTTATCTTCTAATAAAATTGTCTTATTTAGTCTTCCAAACAAACAAGAACAAGGTAGTAAAAGAATAAATAAGAATATTTGGCTTGTTCTGTTACAATAAAACAAACCGTTTAATTAATTTATACAGAGTTCATTGCATCTTAACCCATTCGCTTCAGGTTTAAATGCTCAACGCATTTTCCCACAAACCAGATGTAGGTTACCGTAAATTATATTGTCTATTTTCATACATCCAGAACAAACAAACGATAACGGTACTTGAGATCACAATAAGAGTGAAGGCAAAAACACATTCCTCTACTATTCAAAAATGTTAACAAAAAATTACCCTGCCAAGGGATGTACAAAATATTGCATAATATATAACAGCAGAGTTAAGCGAGTGTACCTCGTCTTCTGAGTTGAAGGCTATTTAACTGCCGGCGAGTCTACCTCGTCTTTTGAGGCGAATGGGTTAACAAACGACGTATTTTACCAAAATGTTTCAATTTCTTCCTTCATAAATTCGGGATTAGCAGTAATTTCGAAATATGAAAAATCGCTAATTTTTCTCAGTTATATTATGCTATTACCAATAATAATTTTATCTGTACACTTTGTTAAAAGTAATCATCAGCCTCATACTAGTGATCAGCGTTTCTGACTACGTTTCATGAGGTCCCGGATTCAATTCCCGGTCAGACCATACATTAGGAATTTTTTCCTATGGCCTAGAACAGGTGTGGCAACCCGCGGCCCATCGATACCATCGCATGCGGTCCGCAATGATATTTGTAAGTTATAGTCTAATATAATTTATGAAATAAGTAATTCTATATGGTATAAGATAAACTTGAAAGAGTAAGATTTTTTCTGTTTCCAACACATGTGTTTGCGAAAGTTCACCCTACTCATCCTCTTACTCAAAACATGGAGAAATCACATCCGTTTTAAGAAACATCCAGCCCACATTTTTATTTATGATCCTACTTACCGCATTGTATTGTTCAATTTAGATTTTAGAATTAGATTACATATAAAAAATATTTAATTTAATTTTAAAAATACCTTAACTAATATATGATTAACATTTTAATAAAAATAACGTAACTATATATTAGCTATTTTATATTTTTATTAATTGGTTTATCTTAGATTCTATTTTATTGTCCCAACTCCTTTCAAAAAAAAAAAAAAAAAAGTTAAACTGAAAATATATAAAACTATTATTCTACCAGTTATATTATATGGGTGCGAAACATGGACTCTTATTTTTAGAGAGGAAAGGAGATTACAAGTATTTGAGAATAAAGTACTTAGGAAAATGTTTGGGCCAAAGAGAGATGAACAGACAGGTGAATGGAGAAGACTACATAACAATGAACTGCATGGTCTTTATAGGAAACCAGATATAATAAGAACAGTTAAGTCTCGTAGACTGCGATTGGCAGGACATGTTGCACGTATGGGGAATGAAAGACTTGCATGGAAACTTCTTGTAGGAAAGCCAGAGGGAAAACGCCCAGTTGGTAGACCAAGAATGAGGTGGGAGAATAACATTAACTATGATGTGAGGGAAGTAGATTATACAGGGAATGATTGGAAAGCATTAGCTCAGGACATGGATGTATGGAGAGCGTATGTCCGTGCGGCCATGAACCTACGGGTTCGATAGTGCCAGTGACTAATTAAGTATCTTAGATTCTATTTAATACTGTAAAAAATCGGATCATGCTGCCCGCAAATCAATTCACCTTAACGACGTGGTCTTTTCTAAAAAAAAAAAAGGTTGGACACGCCTGGTCTAGAATTTAGGTTAAGGACTGTCCTATAGCTTCGTCATCATACCATCGGGCTAACGTAACTTCGCTTTCCAGGTGCCCCAACTTAAGAAATGCATTACAATTACGCCAATGCCAGAGGAGAAAGCCAGAAATGTCATAAAAGACAACCAGGTAGCATTGGACAAAAAAAAAGTTTATATATAAAACTGATTGAACAAATTATAATACAATGAAATGTAGGTCAATTCAAAAAAATATTTTACACTCAATGAAATATTCTAAAAATGTTGGCAATGCTCATTAAAATAGTTTTATTGAAATATTTACGAGTAGATCATTATTGGAGAAAGTCGCAGACATAAAATGTTTTAGAACACTGAACTAATGACAATCATACTGAGTATGAGTTTTGTGAATGACATTGGCAATGAACCATGAGAAAGATGGAGGGAACTTGCCTCATTATCTAGCACCTGCAAGTAAGCACGCTTTTAAAAGGGAGCATTTCGTGAGATTAATGGTTCATGATTGCCTCAGACCAGCAAATAACCTCCACTCCGTCCCGATATAAGATGAAATTTATTTCCAATTTCAACGGTCAGGGACGATGAACACACGTATATCTACCGAGTTCCTTGACCTCCCAACTAAAGCCTTCAACTGGAGATGATCAAACATACAAAGGACAACTTTACGTCAACTGAGACACAACATCGACAGAATATTTTTTGTCAAGTTGTGATTTGTTTAGGTCTCTAGAGAAGAGATACTTGATAATTCCTCTCTATACATAAAAGGTAACTAACCAAAGAATGGGCGAACATTAATAATAACAATAACAATAATAATAATAATAATAATAATAATAATAATAATAATAATAATAATAATAATAATAATAATAATAATAATAATAATGATAGAATATTAATGTACAGTAATATAATTATTACTGTATAGTATTATTATTATTATTATTATTATTATTATTATTATTATTATTATTATTATTATTACTACTACTACAATATTCAATTTTTTTCATGCTATGCTTTGCAGCTTTACTAGGGAAGTATCGGTGTGGTAGCTTCCCGTTTCTTTCCACACCGGTGAAAGATGATGATGATAAGGATGATAATGATGGCCGGATGATTTTCGGGGACCGTTGGGTCCTAAGCTTCCTGACATTTGTCTTAAATTTGAGGAAAACCCCCGAAAAAACCTCTCCCAGGAGCCTATCCCTACCGGAAATCGAACCCGGGCCCGCTGCGTAACAAGGCAGCACGCTACCTCGAGACCACAGCGGTGGACTATTACAATATAGTATCATATTATTATTATTATTATTATTATTATTATTATTATTATTATTATTATTATTATTATTATTACTATATAGTATTGTTACTACATAGTATATTTACTATATAGTAGTATTACTATTATTATCATCATTATCATCAATATCGTCAATATCGTCAATATCATCAATATCATCAATACCATCACCATCATTATTATTATTATTATTATTATTATTATTATTATTATTATTATTAGTAGTAGTAGTATTATTATTATTATTAATGATAAAAAGGTTTTCTACAAGTTATTGAAGAAAAAAAGACTGAAATGGTTTGGCTACGTAAAGAAGATGTCAGATGACAGGATACAAGATGATATTAAATTTTGAAGCAGAATGTAACAGTAGAAAGGGGACCCAAAAGAACAGTGGGTTCAAGGAGTGCATATAGTATGGTGTCGAGAGGATTAACAGAGTGATGCAGAGAATAGGGATTTATGAAGCTGTAAAATTTGTAATGGTTAATGGGTTATAGGAAAAACTACTATATTGTAGATAAATTCCAAATAAAGAAGATAATAATAATTATAATTTTTATTATTATTAATTATTATTATTATTATCGTTGTTGTATCGGGGTAACATTGCCTCGTATGCAGCGGCTCGGGTCAGCTGGCCATCACAATCAACCATACTATATTCCCTTTGTTTAGTTTTAATGAACGAGCGAAAGAGAATCATGTCTAAAGTATGACTCAGGCACTGAACTGATTACTCATCCAGGGAAGCCCTCCATACCATTGTATAATCAAAAAGTATGTCAATGATCCAAAATTAAAATTCCTCCCCCGACAGGACGTATACTTGTTAGGCCCGTATGGCGTGGGGCATGTAAAAATACAAGAAGGGAGAGGTTAAATTAAGGTAAAGAGATATCATTATTATGTATTATTATTATTATTATATTATATTATTATTATATTATTATATTATATTATTATTATTATTATTATTATTATTATTATTATTAATAATAATCGTCACTGCAAGGATTAGTCAATTGCCCGTTCCGACTTCATAATGCATCAGCCCAACGTTTTCTAAGTCTTATAACATCACGTCTCCCTCTTGCTTGATAATTTCTCACTAACAATGTATATCTCTCTATACTCATTCCATTCAAGTGTTCAATCCACTTTTGTCTATAGTTCATGACTTTATGCAATGAAGACTACACTTTTAATTCTACTCTTATATCCTCATTTCTAATTCAATAATAATGATAATAATAATAATAATAATAATAATAATAATAATAATAATAATAATAATAATAATAATAATGATAATAATAATAATGATAATAATAATAATAATAATAATAATAATAATAATAATAATAATAATAATAATAATAATAGATAGATAGATAGATAGATAGATAGATAGATAGATAGATAGATAGATAGATAGATAGATAGATAGATAGATAGATAGATAGATAGATAGATAGATAGATAGATAGATAGATAGATAGATAGATAGATAGATAGATAGATAGATAGATCATCGGTTGATTAATGTCTTCGACATCGTCCCGATTCCTAATAGCCAATTTTGTCGGTCCATCCAATCTCCTGGTTGTAGATGTTTCTCCTTCATATATAAACATATTCCCTGACTCCAGGAGGTTTAGGTCTTCCTCTGCTTCGTCTTCCCTCAGGTATCCATTCAAAAACAGATTTTGGTAGTCGATCCTCTTCCATTCGCTGGACATGTCCGTACCATCTTAATTGCTGAGTTTTAATATGATCTAAAATAGTGTCTTCAATCTTCATTTTCTCCCTGATAACCGAGTTCCTAATTTTTTTCTTCTTGATATAATAATAATAATAATAATAATAATAATAATAATAATAATAATCTATCTACATATCCCGTACTTCTCTGTGTGGTAATAAGGATTAGAGTGCTCTCTACTGGGAGTGTTTTAACTAAATTATTGTTATCCGGGAATTTTGCTGATTTTAATTTTCTCAGTAACTTGGCATGCTTCATGTAACTATTTTGCGTGGAGGAAAATTCTCGGTAGCGTCTGTCAATTTGTAGTGGCTGTTACGTGGGACAGGAGGGAACATACGTGAACTCTGAACCAAAGTGGTGCACTTTTTTTTTTCCTCGCTAAGGTTTTTTAACAGCCTCTATGCATCACCCAGCTCGTTAAAATCCCAGGTCTGTAGTCTGGTTTCAGCTCATTTACCGGCACCAATTTATGTAGCAGAGCACAACCACTTGGCCATTTCAATGTTGCCTTGTGTCACTGATCCCTTTGTTAATTGCTTGTTGCGCTTTTCTTCAGCGCTAAGAAATTTACTACAATTAAATATTCCTAGAGATCAGGCAATTTTAGTAACTTACAAAAAGTCTTATACATTTCCTTTCTCTTTATAAAATTCCTTATTAAAACAACTACTATGTGTGTGTATATATATATTGATTATGCCACCAGGTTGTCTTTTATGGCATTTCTGGCTTTCTCCCCTGACATTGGCGGAATTGTAATCCATTTTTTAGGTTGGGGCACCTAGAACGCGGAATTACGTTACCCCGATGATATGATGGCTGGTAAATAATGAAGCGCCAACAGAGTTCTTAACCTAAACTTAATTTAAATTCCAGACCATGGGCAATCACAGGAATAATTCCCATTAAGGAAAAAATCCTATGGTTTGACCGGGAATAGAACCCAAGACCTCATGAACTGTAGTCAGAAACACTTTAACCCTTAAATTCGTAACGTATCCTTATAGATACATCAGTTGGCTTTGTTAATTTAATATTTTAAATAAATCAGAAGAAAACGAACAAAAAGAAACCACTTAAATGTGTGTCTAATTATACAATATACCTAATAACAACGGTTATACAAGATTCCGTTTTCACTGCGGTCCGCCACATTCAAAAATGTAACAAGAAATTTGTGTTTTGTCAATGTAAGGGTTAATGCGTTCAAATTAAGCGATATTTTGTGTGATCAGAATATAAGTTCTAATAAAAACATTTTTAATACGATAATAACAAGTACAATGACATAAGGTGCTGAAACATGAGAAAATCTAGAATAATTTAAGTAATTCTACAGAAATGGATTTTTAAAGGCGTTCAACTGGAATTTCTACACAAGATAAAGTAAGAAACACTGTAATTAAACAAAAATGAATGTCCAAACTTCAATTGTGGATTTCATAAAAAAAAAACTAGCTAATACCCGGCGTGCGCTGCTACGCCGAAACAAATGAAAATACATGTGCTTTTATGTTTAGTTGAATAAATATGAGGAAAAATAATTATAAATTTATATTTTTTTAGATACACCGTTCTGATTACCCGGGAATCTACTTATCCCGATCTTGACATAAATGAGCTGAAATACGAAAATTAATGTGTTTTATGTTTAGTTAAATAAGTAAGAGGAAAAATTTAAATCGTAATTATTTTTAGATACCACGTGCTGATTACCCAGTGTTGCCCGGGAATCTACTTATATCGATCTTCTTGGCATAAATGAGCTAAAAGACAAAATTCGTTATTGTGAGTTATCCGAAAAAGAATACCCGCCATTTGCTGCTATGCTTGCCCAGGAATCTACATACTTTTCTCGATCTTCTTGGCATCAATGAAAGACAAAAATGGTTATTGTGAGTTATCCGTAAGAGATAAACTTATGCTGTCGCAGACTTTTTTGTAGAGCTTTTTGAGATATTCAATTCTGTGTACATTAATTTTGCGTATTTGTTATGGTTTAGGCAGCGTAAGCCATTTAAGCGTCCAAAGAGCTACTTTTTTCACGTTTTCCACTACAAAGGGCGATTTTTAAGGTTGTAGGAATTGAGTATCACAAATCTCTTACAGCCTATGTTCATCCCGGGATCACAATCGGATCAACGGTATGGCCGCGCATAAAGTACGAACAAACAAACATTCATTTTTATATATTAGATAAGAAACAATTAATATGGAATGGGCATGAAAAAAGAATGATAGAAGATAGATTTCCAAGAAGAATATATAGGTTCCACTTGGTAGAAGAAGAGGACGGCCAAAAATAACGTGGATGAATAGAGTTTTGATCAGCATGAGAGGAAAAAAGGATTGGACTATGGAGGCTGGAATTACAGAGAGATGTGGAGGAGAATGCGATTAGATTAATTTGGCGCAAGAAAAAGTTGAGGAACATTGTCAAACCTGCAATATATATATATATATATATATATATATATATATATATATATAGAGAGAGAGAGAGAGAGAGAGAGCAAATAACATTCTGTCAAAATTTTGGATGGTAAATAATTAAAATGTGTGAAATGGAGAGATAAATAGATATAAAAAAGGATTAGATAAATTCAGGCTTCTTTTTTCTTCACTTGAAGTGTTTGGTATTTATTTTGTTGTATAGAAAGCAGCTGTTGTTTGGGAAATCCATGTTACAGGGTTGTTCGATGGGCTTCAATTTGCTAGGAAGGCCACAGAGAAACAAGAACAAACAACAAATAAGTTACGACTCGGTTCCAAGGGGTTGATTCAGCGTCTTCAGAATACGAATGAGCCTCTTGATAATAGTGGTGAAGAAGTTGCAGAATTAAAGGAGATCTCAAATATACCAACAGCTATATCCAAACTTAAAACAGTGATACGAAAGAACAGTTATTACAGTCTGGAGACACACTATGATGTGATAGCAAGGCGAAACAATAGTACCGATATTAAATTTAAGGATTATTTTTCTTATATTTTATTAGAAATGCAATTCCTCTGCTCATAATTAAAATACGCAAGGAATGAATATTGTATATCTGAAGAGACTTTTTTTCTGAACGCGTTTAAAAGTAAATTTTCCATTATAGAATACTTGCATGATGCTAAAGTACTGTATCATCGTTTAGTAATTTACTGTAATCCTATATTAAAATCAGATTCTACGAATAAATAATGTAACCATACTGATCCACTGTAAGTCTATTCCTTTTTAAAACCTCTGCTCCTATTATATATGCATGTTCCTTTTACGAAATTCAATAGGCTATACGAAAATAAATAAATAAAAATATTGTTTCAACTATAGGCCCTAACTTTAAAAACTCATAATTATGATACAACGCAAAATTAATCTAGGTTATTAGGTTATATTCTTTATTTTCCCTTATCTCATCAATATATCATTGGATTTTATAATTTTGTCTCAAACGAGAGCAATCCTTAATTAGTGTCAGGTTTTACACTGTTTGAGCGGAAGAGAATTACTTATGGCCTTAACTCTGTCAGTTTAAATATATTTTTATTATCTTTATCATAATTATCATTATTAATTTTATTATTGTTATTATTAGGCCCTATTATTATTATTATTATTAACTAACTCACTGGCACGATCGAACCCGTAAGTTCATGGCCGCACGGACACAAGCTCTCCATATATCCCTATACTGAGCCAATGTTTTCCAATCATCTCCTGTATAATCTACTTCCCTCAAATCATAGTTAATGTTATTCTCCTACCTGATTCTTGGTCTACCAACTGGGCGTTTTCCCTCTGGTTTTCCTACAAGAAGCTTCCATGCATGTCTTTCATTCCCCATTCGTGCCACATGTCCTGCACATCGCAGTATTATTATTATTATTATTATTATTATTATTATTATTATTATTATTATTATTATTATTATTATTATTTAAATACTGTAAAAGTAAATTGATCCCATCCCAGGCCTTAGGAGGCCTTTTGGGTAGTAGCAGTTTAAGGCTTCCATTTTTTTTTCAGACAATCGGCACGATATGTCAGCCGGGTTGTCAACTGTGCGTGACGGCCGCCTTTATATCAAAAAATGTCTAGTACTCATTTCCATTAGAGGTTGAGACAACACCAGCGCCATAGTGCCGCCAAAAGTTTAAAAATTTTGACCCCACCGGGATTCGAACCCCAGCCTTCTGGCTTATAGCATATTTACTTAACCATATACGCAACAGCGTCCCCCTTATCCTATATTTAGATCTAAGCTTTATCCCATTCGCCTCAAACGACGGTAGACTCGCCGGCTGTTAAATGGCCTTCAACTCAGAAGACGAGGTACACTCGCTTGATTCTGCTGTTATATATTTTGCAATATTTTGTACATCCCTTGGCAGGGTAATCTTCTGTTAACATTTATCAATAGTAGAGGAATGTCTTTTTGCCTTCACCCTTATTGTGATCTCATGTACCGTTATATTTTGTTTGTTTTGCATGCCTGAAAATAGACATAATTTACGGTAACTAAAATCCGGTTTCTGGGAAAATTCAATGAGCTTTTAAACCTGAAGCGAATGGGTAATTCACTCTAAAGAAAATACATAAAAAACAGTCAAAATCCTTTGCTCTAAATCACTATAAGAAAAATACATAAAAACAGTGTGAATCCTTTGTTCTAACCTCACGTTATGTGAAATCGTATTGAGAACAGGTATTTTCAATTTGTGATGTAAACAATTTAGACACACCGATCACACATTTGATGCGGGTAAACTAGTGAAAATTATTGAAACTTCTGAAAAGCTTTTAACACATTTGGTAGACAGAAAAAGAATGATGTGTTCTTACCAGTATACTACCGTAATACATAAGTTAATTATAGGCTTGAGAAACATAATTTAATGGTGTGAAGTGTACTTTGCCAGTACGTGATGAAGGGGAGTCCAAGAAGGCAAGTCATCGTGACTTATATTTTAAAAAATGGGCTTCTTGTTCTAAGAAATGAGAGAGAAGTCTTGAAACACTGAACATCATATTATACTACCTTTAGCAATTCTAATAAAAACTCTTTTTTAGAATCATGACTTTACCGTTTACAATTCTTGCCGTATTCATATGTAGTCTAATTAATTATCAACTACTGGATATTGTATAAATGTGGTTAATTGGGATAAGAATGTATTTTATTCCTGAATTTACATTACTTCAATATGTCCCATAAATAATTCATGTATGCTAATTCGTATTCAGAGACTATTTAACTCATGCCCCAAATGGGAGTCAATGAACAATCACATTTCAATGATTTTTTATTTACAACCAATCATAGTCGTGTTTCGCCTAAAATTTACCAACTAAACTTTATCGTAATAAAGAAAGCACCTCCTTTTTAACATTCTGAATAGGTCATAGCATTATTTTGCAGTGACTGACGCTCCAAGAAATACGGCTACCAGATTGTATATATAATGCATGAATGTCAGCAGAAAGAGCATGCGATAGATAATATAAAAACATTTGTATCAATTGATTATACCACAAAAAAAAAACACTGTTTGCACTTTCTTAAACGAATTATTTTCCAGAAAATGACGTTGTGGAGAAATATAATTGACATATTTACATCAGAAATTAATTAATATCTATAACGTTGGTTATAAATTTATCCACTAGGGTGCATTCTTACAATATTGCGATCCTCTGGCAATAAATAATATGGATAAACAAAGGAAGGAAATGAAACGTACCAATAGTTTCTCGTTTTTTTTTTTCAAATATCGCCGTTTACATTAAATATATAAATATTTTAAAATAGCTATAGTTAAATAATGATTTGTGAGTAAACAGCTTAATTTTATTAGTTAAATATTCCTAACAAATGCCACTCTTGATTTCCAAATTCTCTAGATAAATTCACCCTCACTTCGTGAGTCGTGAATTTATCGATAATTTGGAAATCACTCGTGGCATTACTTATGATAAAAGCATTAGGTATAGCCTAAAGAACGCATTTTAATACAAATTAATTGAAACCAGATTTAGCTTATTTATTAATTTATTTTATTTACTTTTACGTTTAAACCACCAGAATTTTAAAAATCTGGAAATCCATCCATCCATCCATCCAAAGTAATTCTGCCCGAAGGCAGGTCCTTTACTGCAATCATAGCATTTTCATGCTATGCTTTGCAGCTTTACTAGGGAAATGTAGGTGTGGTAGCTTCCCGTTGCTTTCCACACCGGTGAAGGATGATGATGATGATGATGATGATGATGATGATGATGATGATGATGATAAGGATGATGATTATGGCCATATGATTTCGGGGACCGTTTGGGCTTTAAAGATTTCCTGACATTTGTCTTACAGATGAGGAAAAACCCCGATAAAACCCTCATCCGGAAAAACTACCTCGACCTGGGATCGAACCCGGGCTTGCTGCCTGACAAGGCAGCACGCTACCTCAGACCACAGCGGTAGACAATCTGGAAATAAAAGTCCATAATTAACAAAATAGAAAACAAATAGGCCTGTGGAAATTGTGATTAAGGCAAATAATTGTTTTAAGTAATGCCACAAGTGATTTCCAATTTATCTAGAGAATTTGGAAATAAAGACTGGCATTTGTTAGTACTATTTAACGAATAAAATTAAGCTGTTTACTCACAAATCATTATTTAAATATACTTATTTTAAAATATTTATATTTTTAATGTAAATGGTGATGTTTGAAAACAAATGAGAAACGTTTGTTATGTTCCATTTGTTCATCCACTGCAACCAGATCAAATTATTTATTGCCAAATATTGTAAGAATGCACCCTAGTGGTGAAGAAATTAAACAAACTGTATATTATAACCAACATTAGATTATTAATTAACTTTTGACGTTCTATGATGTAAATATGTCAATTATATTTTTCTGGAACGTTAATACCTGGGAAATAATACGACGTAAGAAAGTGCAAACAGTGTTTTTTTCATTGTGGTATAATCAATTGTTACATTTTTTATTGTATCACGCAGGTGGTACGTACTTGCCGACATTCGTGCACTATATATATCATCATCATGAACAAATTCGTTTTAGGCCATGTGGCCTGTACGGTATATATATATATATACAATCTGGGAGCCACTTGCATTCTAGGATTCTTACACCTTAATATATAAATTGCTATATTCAACGTATTTCTTAGAGAGTCAGTCACTGCAAAATAATACTCTGACCTATTCAGGACGTTAAAAAGGAGGAGCTTTCTTTAATAATGATAAACCTAAGTTGATAAATTCGAGATGAAACACGACTGTGATTAGTTGTAAATCAAAATTCATTGACTCCCATTTGGGGCATAGTTAAATGGTCATCTTAATTATAAGAGACCTAGTGGAAGAAAAAGATAATATGAAGTTCCTCTTTACATGATTAACTCCATGGCACGACAGCCCAGCCACCTGCTAGCTCACATCCACATGTGTTAATCACAGAGGCATATGATCATCCAGCCAGTATAGGTGGCCAGCATGTCGGGTACCCCAGCCGTTATAGTTTTTTTTTAACCTGGAGCCGCTACTTATTGTATTATAAAGCCTCACGATGCTGAGTACAAACCGGTCCCATATTTTCTTTCCCATGGAGACTCGAACCGGCGCAAATCCCGTAGCTCTGTGCCAAGGCATTTTTTAACCACTCGGCTACGGCGCGTGACTTTTCATTATTATTTTTATATTTTTTATTATTGTTATTATTATTATTGTTATTATTATTATTGTTATTATTATTGTTATTATTATTGTTATTATTATTATTATTATTATTATTATTATTATTATTATTATTATTATTATTATTATTATTATTATTATTATTATTATTATTATTATTATTATTATTATTATTATTATTATTATTATTATTATTATATTAGAGACACTGTTGCCCTCCAGTGGTATCCAAGGCCAAACCTTGTCATGGTGGAGTGGCTTGCGTGCTTAAAAGATTTCGAGAGCTATGTCGACGGTATTTTAGCATTGCTGCCTATGACGGACAGGTCAAAGGCGATAATCCAAACGGAAAATGTACCTTGGTCAAAAGAGTGACAATCCGCCAAGGAACGCGGACACGAGGTAAAATTTTCAGGAGATAAAATAGTTCCCCATTGGGTTCTCCGAGCGGGGACTACTTGAAGAAATCCATGGCAAGGCTTAATCAAACTGAAAATATATAAAACTGTTATTCTTTTGGCTATATTCATTTCATTTCATTTGTTTCATTTCATTTGTTTCATTTCATTCATTCATTTATTTGTTTCATTTCATTCATTCATTTATTTGTTTCATTTCATTCATTCATTTATTTGTTTCATTTCATTCATTCATTTATTTGTTTCATTTCATTCATTCATTTATTTGTTTCATTTCATTCATTCATTTATTTATTTCATTTCATTCATTCATTTATTTATTTCATTTCATTCATTCATTTATTTATTTCATTTCATTCATTCATTTATTTATTTCATTTCATTCATTCATTTATTTATTTCATTTCATTCATTCATTTATTTATTTCATTTCATTCATTCATTTATTTATTTCATTTCATTCATTCATTTATTTATTTCATTTCATTCATTCATTTATTTATTTCATTTCATTCATTCATTTATTTATTTCATTTCATTCATTCATTTATTTATTTCATTTCATTCATTCATTATTTATTTATTTCATTTCATTCATTCATTTATTTATTTCATTTCATTCATTCATTTATTTATTTCATTTCATTCATTCATTTATTTATTTCATTTCATTCATTCATTTATTTATTTCATTTCATTCATTCATTTATTTCATTTCATTCATTCATTTATTTCATTTCATTTCATTTCATTTCATTCATTCATTTATTTCATTTCATTCATTCATTTATTTCATTTCATTTCATTCATTCATTTATTTCATTTCATTTCATTCATTCATTTATTTCATTTCATTTCATTCATTCATTTATTTCATTTCATTTCATTCATTCATTTATTTCATTTCATTTCATTCATTCATTTATTTCATTTCATTTCATTCATTTCATTTATTTCATTTCATTTCATTCATTCATTTCATTTATTTCATTGCATTCATTCATTTCATTTATTTCATTCATTTATTTCATTTCATTCATTCATTTCATTTATTTCATTCATTCATTTCATTTATTTCATTTCATTCATTCATTTCATTTATTTCATTTCATTCATTTCATTTCATTCATTCATTTCATTCATTTCATTTCATTTATTCATTTCATTTATTTCATTTCATTCATTCATTTCATTTATTTCATTTCATTCATTCATTTCATTCATTCATTTCATTCATTCATTTCATTCATTCATTTCATTCATTTCATTTCATTCATTCATTTCATTCATTTCATTTCATTCATTTCATTTCATTCATTTCATTTCATTCATTTCATTTATTTCATTTCATTTATTTCATTTCATTTATTCATTTCATTTATTTCATTTCATTTATTTCATTTCATTTATTTCATTTCATTTATTTCATTTCATTTATTTCATTTCATTTATTTCATTTCATTTATTTCATTTCATTTATTTCATTTCATTTATTTCATTTCATTTATTTCATTTCATTTTCATTTCATTTATTTCATTTCATTTATTTCATTTCATTTATTTCATTTCATTTATTTCATTTCATTTATTTCATTTCATTTATTTCATTTCATTTATTTCATTTCATTTATTTCATTTCATTTATTTCATTTCATTTATTTCATTTCATTTATTTCATTTCATTTATTTCATTTCATTTATTTCATTTCATTTCATTTATTTCATTTCATTTATTTCATTTCATTTCATTTATTTCATTTCATTTCATTTATTTCATTTCATTTCATTTATTTCATTTCATTTCATTTATTTCATTTCATTTCATTTATTTCATTTCATTTCATTTATTTCATTTATTTCATTTCATTTCATTTATTTCATTTCATTTCATTTATTTCATTTCATTTCATTTCATTTATTTCATTTCATTTCATTTCATTTCATTTCATTCATTTCATTTCATTTCATTTCATTTCATTTATTTCATTTCATTTTCATTTCATTTCATTTCATTTCATTTCATTTCATTTCATTTCATTTCATTTCATTTCATTTCATTTCATTTCATTTCATTTCATTTCATTTCATTTCATTTCATTTATTTCATTTCATTTCATTTATTTCATTTCATTTCATTTATTTCATTTCATTTCATTTATTTCATTTCATTTCATTTATTTCATTTCATTTCATTTCATTTCATTTCATTTATTTCATTTCATTTCATTTCATTTCATTTCATTTATTTCATTTCATTTATTTCATTTCATTTATTTCATTTCATTTATTTCATTTCATTTATTTCATTTCATTTATTTCATTTCATTTATTTCATTTCATTTATTTCATTTCATTTATTTCATTTCATTTATTTATTTATTTATTTATTTATTTGTTTTATTTATTTGTTTATTTATTTGTTTATTTATTTGTTTTATTTATTTGTTTATTTATTTGTTTATTTATTTGTTTATTTATTTGTTTATTGTTTGTTTGTTTGTTTGTTTATTTGTTTGTTTATTTATTTGTTTATTGTTTGTTTGTTTATTTGTTTATTTGTTTATTTGTTTATTTATTTATTTATTTATTTATTTATTTATTTTACCTGATGGAGTTAAGACCGTTGGTTCTTCTCGATGTGAAACGTGTACCCTTGCTTTAAGGAGGAGAAAAATTACGAATATTTAAGAATAAAATTCTTAGGTTATTTTTTGGATCAAAGAGAGACGAACAGACAAGTGAACGGAGAAAACTACATAACAGTGAACTACATTATCTTTAGGGAACTAACTAACCTGATGTAATATGAACAGTTAAGTAACTTAGACTGCGATGGACAGAACATGTGACACGAATGGAGAATGAAAGAGAGGCTGGAATCTTCCTGCAGGAAAACCAGAGGGAAAGCTCTCAAAAGGTAAACTACGAATGAAATAGGAAAATTACATTAACCATGATTTGAGGTAAGTAATTTATACTATTGAAGATGAAGAGGGTTCTTTTATATCATTTATAAATATCCACTGAAAACAAGTATTCTACCGTAGCCCGTTTTCTGTACCATAAAAGCATTGCATGTCCTTTGAAGGAAATATCATTTATAGCAGAGAGTTCGTCTGTAAATACTTTCTTGTCATGTGGTTTTATAACCAACTCATCAAAAGGATAAAAAGTTGGACACTTTGCCTTTATTTAATAAATGCAACCTGATATACTCAATGAAAAAAAGGTTCCGAAAAATAAGTAAAAAATAAATAAAAGCAAACCTTCAGTGAATTTGAGATTGTATGAAAGAAAAATCTGTTCTTCTCTTTTCCGCATGAGTATAGTTTTTTTACCTAACAAATAAAATATTAATCTGTCTAATCATTATCTATACGGATTTCTAACCTATATTTCGTAACCTTTCGAGCGGAGTTAAATATAGGCTTACTATTATTTGTACCCTACCAATGTCCTTTCTTTCAAAATGGGCATTTTATCTAGAATTATGTATTTCATCTGCAAGTTTGAACATTTTAAATTATCATTCCATTGTGAAATTTCGGCTAAAAAGCACATAAAGTCAAAAACCAAGGACACAAAAAAAAAAGACTTCAACCATCCTCAAAAGACAAGAAATCGGAAAGTTATTATTTTTTATTATATTATTATCATTATCATTATCAAGTCCACCGCTGTGGTCTCGAGGTAGCGTGCTGCTTTGTCACGCAGCGGACCCGGATTCCATCCCCGGTCGGGGCAGTTTTTCTGGCTGAGGTTTTTATCAGGGTTTTTCCTCACCTGTAAGACAAATATCAGAAAAAAAAACTTTAAGGCTCAAACGGTCCCCGAAATCATATGGCCATCATCATCATCCTTATCATTATCATCATCCTTATCATTATCATCATCCTTATCATTATCATCATCCTTATCATTATCATCATCCTTATCATTATCATCATCCTTATCATTGTCATCATCCTTATCATTATCATCATCGTCATCCTTCACCCGTGTGGAAAGCAACGGGAAGCTACCACACCTACAATTCCCTAGTAAAGCTGCAAGCATAGATTGAAAATGCTATGATTGCAGTGAAGAACCTGCCTTCGGGTAGAATTACTATGCATGGATTATATTATTATTATTATTATTATTATTATTATTATTATTATTATTATTAAATATTAATTCCACATTGTAACTTTCACAGAAAAGAGCTGTCGCTCACTTCAGATTAACAATGGGTCAGGAGTGCCTTACAAAACACCTGCACAAATTGTCTACACCAAATAATACATTTTATGCAACCATCCAGAAGAAGAAATGGATAAGGAACTCCTCGACAATTCTATAATAGTTAAACAGGAAATATCCAAAACTTCAATGTTAGATGCAGCACATTAGACACCAACCAATTTTTAAAAAATTATTTTCTAATATAATCACAATAAGAACCCGATTAATGCCGGTTATAAATGCAGTAGTTGCAACTCGTTTTCAAACGTTCTACGGGATGGTTCTTACTTATATATAATTTCCAAATATGACAGAATTAATCTTATATCATTATTATTGTTTAATGATAATTTTCATTATCAAGTGCTTCTACTTGTAAATTATGTAAGTCAGGTAGCTTAAGAAACATTTAAATCTGGGTTCGGTTTGGTTTCGAACGTGGGAAGAGTAGATGTGGATACTTTATTTTATAAATTCCTGTTCAAATATGCCATAAATTACTCTCGTTGAGAACAATAATCGTTTCAAATAGTAGAATGGCTAGTAATTGGGTAAAATATTATAAATATTTTCAAGAGATTAGACTCTGTTCTATTAACTAATTCACCCATTGGTACTATCGAATCCGTAGGCCGCGCGAACATAAGCTCTATCTTGACAATGTTTTCCAATCATTCCCTGTATAATAATATACGTACTTTCTTCAAATCATTGTTAAGATTACTCTCCCTCCTCATTCTTGGACTACCGATTAGCGTTTCCCTCTGGTTTTCCTACAAGAAGCTTCCATGCTCCCATTCGTGTCACATGTCCTCCTCATCGCAGTCTACGAGACTGAACTGTTCTTATTATATTTAATTTTAGGAAGTTATATTTTGAGGTTATTTTAATTCTATTATTTTTAGTCTGAACATCTTACCTCAATATTAATGTTGATTTGTTCTTGGACATGTTTCAAAACAATTCTGTTTTATCGTCAGCTATCAAAATTCATAACTCTGTTTCTGAAACAGAGTTATGAATTTTGATATTCCGATGGAGGGTGACCTTGTTTGGAGGTTCTTTGGCCAACCACAGGATGGAGCTGACATCGACATCCAGGTTGTGCAACATAATGCAACATAAATAAAACCAGTCTGGGAAAGCTGACGATAAAACAGAATTGTTTTGAAACATGTCCAAGAACAAATCAACATTAATATTGAGGTAAGATGTTCAGACTAAAAATAATATAATGTTCTTATTATATCTGGTTTCCCATAAGCA
The DNA here is from genome assembly GCA_030220185.1 of Diploptera punctata. NCBI lineage: Eukaryota > Metazoa > Arthropoda > Insecta > Blattodea > Blaberidae > Diploptera > Diploptera punctata. The sequence goes on from JASPKZ010008357.1 coordinate 1,504,710, forward strand.
TCATGCAGTTCACTGTTTTGTGTCTTCTCTATTAGCCTGTTTGTCAATTTGTCTTTGATACAATTTTTTTCCTAAGAACTTTATTCTCAAATACTTGTAATATTTTCTCCTCCCTTAAAGTAAGATTCCTTGTTTCGCATCCGTACAACTGCGAGAATAACAATTTCATAAATGTTCAGTTTAACGTTTTTTGAGAAGTTAGTACGACAAGAGTCCCTGTAATACATAACAGCATACATTTCCAGAATTGAACCTGTGTTTAATTTCTATGTGCATCTCATTCATATTTGTAATTATTGTTCTTATATATTTGAATTCAGCCACTTCTACAAAATTTCCTTCATTTGTCATTAACTATCCATTTCCATTAGTATAATTATTATAATACTGCTGGACATTGGCATCTTTTAAAAGAAATCTAAATTTATATTTGCTCTTACCTCGACTTCATCATTACCCAGTCTAAGGTGCATATATTAATTGGTGTTTCTCGTATAATTTATCATATTTCGACTATTATTATTATTATTATTATTATTATTATTATTATTATTATTATTATTATTATTATTATTTTATAAAATGTTGTTTCTACATAAAATTTACATTGCAACATTTAATGTATTTTTAAGTATTTATAGATAGTATAATGTATATCTATATTTGTCAAATATTTATTTGTACAGTATTTGTGCTGGTTGAGTGGAAGAGAAGGCCTTATGGCCTTAACCCTGCCAGAATAAATAAAACATTATTAGGGAATTAAAATGGTTAGGACATGTTTTAAGAATGGAAGATGAGCGATGGCCGAAGCAACTATATGAATGGCATCCGAACAGAAAGAAGAAAAGAGGAAGACCAAGGTTAACATGGAAGGAAAACAAGAAGACAGTAATGCATCGAAGATGCCCAAGACCGTAGGCTTTGGAGGTTTGGCACGGGAAGACGGCAGCAGCTGTAAAAACCCGAAGATAGATAAATTATTATTATTATTATTATTATTATTATTATTATTATTATTATTATTATTATTATTATTATTATTATTAAATGAGTCCTTACAACAAAATTCAATCCCACAATATTTATTTTCGATTGATTAAACCCCAGCCGCAGTCTTTGAATTCAGAATCTCTCAAAAACTAATCCCAAATGCTAGCAACTAACCAAACTTACTTGATTTATTTAGTTTTGCATACAGTACGATTCATTTATGATTTTTTAAGTGAATGTATGTTTGTCAAAAAAAATAATTAGAAAATTGTACACAATAAAATGTAAAAAAAAATTGAAAGACCACCAAAGCTGAAGTCTGAAGGAGTTAGACCGGTGTTGCTGCAGAAGCAGGTAGTTTTATATATAGGAACCAGTATAAAGGTCGTGCTGGCAGGTCACGAAAACCTCTCCTACTAAAGTGCAAGTAGACAACTGACGCTATCCAGATCAGTGGGCCTGTACTTGAAAGCTTCTCAACTCACACACTACCACCAATTTGCTACACTGTGACAATCTCTTGTTTTACTTAACAACAGATGGTTTTCTCTTCCGTACCTCCATTGGAAAATCTTTCCTTTGATCTCCGAAGAATTTTCAATATATCAAACCAATACAACGTAGCTAAAATAAACAGCTGATATTAAATTCAGAATATATATAATCAATGGAAGGGTTCACTGGGATAACCTTAGATTTCAACCTAACTACGATTTTTATCGTAACTTTTCATCCATTGTACGTTAAAAAAATGGGTTAAAAATTCTATGATGTAAGACGCGCTTTAACATGGATGTAAAAAATTAAAATACATAATTAATTGTAGAGTTAATATTTTTTTACAATTAATAAAGATGATTTGCATATAACATTACGAAGATAATAGATAATATAGTGAGTTTCACTCGACCTGCGGCCGATAGCGGGAAAAGTGACTACAAGCATTGAGTCATCAACTCGTGCTGCCCACGCAGTGTCCACACTAGTGGCCGCAAGTCGAATGAAACTCACTGTATGTTGAAATATGATAACTACACCTTGGCCTAAAATAAAATGGATTCAAAATTGGCCTAGCAGCTAAGCTGCTGGTGTTACATTAACATGTGTTAATCACAGATGTACCTTTTTTAAAATTAATATTATTATTCTTCTTCTTCTTCTTCTTCTTCTTCTTCTTCTTCACTTCACGGGCTAGGCAAAAATTTCCTGTTCCGCCTCACAGTTGTTCTGTCCAATTTTTCACTGGCCTTCCTACATTTCTTGAACCTCTTGGCTTGCAGTTGAATGCTGCTCTTGGTAATCTCGTTACATTCATTCTTTCCATATGTGCAAACCATTTTTCTCTATATTTTCTGATTTTCTCATTCAATGGATATATATTTAACTCTGTTCTTACATCTTCATTTTTTATCCGATCCAATCTTGTGCAGCCTTTTGTTCTTCTAAGGAAGTTCATTTCTGCGCTCTGTATTCTACTTTGTAATTTTTTGGTCATTACCCAAGTTTCACTCCCATAAAGTAATGCAGGAACTGCCAATGTTTTATAAAACTTCAAATTCATTATAATTAATTTGAATCTTTTTATTTTAGGCCAAGGTGTAGTTAACCTATTTCAACATAGTATTTTTAGTATATTTGTAATGTTATATGTACATGATTTTTATCAATTATGTTTATTGCGTATTTTATCATTTTCACACCCATGTTAAACCGCGTCTTACAATATCCCACTACAGTCTCTATGAATCACTAGGGTGGTAGGAGATTAGTGCTCTACCTTTCTAAAACAATCGACACGAGATGCAAATCGGGTGTCAGCTCCTTGACAACTGCCTTTACTTCTATAACATCGTTTCCCAACCAGTGGTTCGCGAACCCCCAGGAGGTTCGCCAAAACATTTCCGTAATGGCGGGTTTCGAGGTTAGGTCTAATATTGTTTCCTTAATTTCTGCAGCATTATAATAATAATAATTATTATTATTATTATTATTATTTTATTATTGTTTTTTATTATTATTACTATTATTATTATTAATTTAATTTACCCTATAATGCCCCTTGTTGCATATGTGTAACATCTGGAATTTATCACATTATTTCCACAATAAATTGATATTTACCCCGAATGTCTCTTTTAGAGTTACATAACATTAGGAATGCATTTGATTTCGCTACAACTAGGCCTACACGTTGTGTAACTTTAACTTTTAAGCCATAACTATGTAACTTTAGGTTTCTAACCGTTAAGGGTTAAGTTAATTTAAAGTTATTAAAAATTTTGCTTGGAATTAAATGTTATGCATGTCTACTGTATGTAAATTTAAAAGTTGGTGGTTCACCCAACTCAGATCATTGTGGAAGGGGTTCTCGAGTCAAAATAGGTTGGGAACCGCTGCTCTAAAACATAGTGTGAACTAATTTCCGTTAGAGGCTGAATCGATCATGATGCCGCCAGAAGGTGTATGGTAAGTTAAAAATCCTGACTCAAACGGGACTCGAACCCACGACATGTAGACCTGGATGTATTTTCTTAACCAACTATATGTTAAGATATGAAATATAATTGGTTATAAGATGACGAGATATAAATACTTTCCAACAAAATTTCCACACTTAGATATAAAAGTCTCTGCCATGGATAAAGGAAACTCTGTGCTTAGCATCGAACACTTTCTAGTTAATTACTTCATTTCTATAAGAAATTATTATTTTGCCTTTTTTACACACTTTATATTAGCTTGACCTGTATATATCTATCTATCCATCTATGTATGTAACGGAATCTTTCAACGCGATTTTCACCCACTTAAAATCATCGGATCGACTTGAAACTTTGTATACTTGTAGAGGACCCGTGACAATACAATCACTTTATATTTATTTTCTAAAATCCTGGCCATAATCATCAGAAAATCAAAAAAAGTGTTTTTGTATAAATGTAACTGAATCTTTCAACGCGATTTTCACCCACTTAGAAACATTGGATAGACTTGAAACTTTGTATACTTGTAGAGGACCCGTGACAATACAATAATTTCATTATTATTTTCTAAAATCCTAGCCATAATCATCAGAAAATCAAAAAAACGTGTTTTTGTATCAATGTAACGGAATCTTTCCACGCGATTTTCACCCACTTAGAAACATTGGATCGACTTGAAACTTTGTATACGTGTAGAGGACCCGTGACAATACAATAATTTCATATCTTGTTTCAAAAATCCTGGCCAGAATCATCGGAAAATCAAAAAAATGAAAACTGGTATAATAGGTTGCGGACTTGTCGAGTTTTTAGTCAATCGTTGTAAGAGCTCAGTTGGTAGAGCAGTGAACTCTTAGTGGTATATAATTTCAGTAATCCATACGTCGCTCTCAAATCCGGCTGGGAGGGTTCTTTTTATAGAAGAGTATTACTTTTAGCTCATACTACTAAAACTCCTGGCGCGACAGGCCTACAAGGGCCCTTAGCCTACCAGCCGGCTGCTGGCCTCACATCCACATGTGTCAATCACAGAGGTAGATGATAATCAGCCAGTGTAGGGGTGACATGTGGTCAGCATGTCGAGTCCCCCAGCCGTTAAAGCTGGTTTCCTCAACCTGGAGCCGCTACTTATTGTAGCTACCCAAATGCATCACGATGCTGGGTGGGCACCGGTCCCATACTGGCCGAAATACCATGAGAAAATTTCTTCCCCCACGGAGACTCGAACCAGCGCAAGTCCCGTAGCTCTGCGCCAAGGCTTCCTGCCTTAACCGCTCGGCTACGGCGCGGGACAGCTCATACTACAATAGTATCGAATTTAAAGATATTTACATTATTATCTTATTCTGTAAAATATTAAAACTAAAACATAAAAAATAAATAATAGTTTTAAAAAACTGAAAGAACACGCTTTATTAGAAAACTAAAAAATGAAAAATAATTTCAATTTCCAATACGCTCGGGATAAAATAAAGTGGTCAACAAAAAAATCATCTCCAACACATATAGAATAAAATTAGAGTTATCAACAAAAAGAAAATAATTTTACCATCAAAAGCGTGGGGTGATTTTTATGATTTTTACATTTTCTTCTTAGAGAGCTTACTTTTACCAATAACTGTTTATTATCAAATATATTAATTTATATAGAGCACCCCACGCTTTTGATGATAAAATTATTTAAGTGTACTTAGGTTGCGCAAGCACCGTGTTGAAACGTGTGTCTGATGGTATACAAGGTATTTGAGATTGAGGATTTGGAATGGAGTCCACTCACCCTATTGAAGACGCTGAATATAGGATTTAGAATATCTAAAATTAATATGAATAATGAAATAATAAGTAACTTTACGGTTTATAGAACCCGTAGGTTCAATGCTGTATTTACTGAAGCTCTACACTGGTTCCTACTCTTTGCCTAATGAATCAAATTCCACATAACTATTTTTTTTAATAGGAAATGTGCACTCAGTTGAACATTAGTGGTGGGACAGGACACACACCCACACCCAAGGTGGAGATTTAAAATCCCTTACCCGGGTCGCCGGAGTGGAAGATAGGACCGACTACGCCACGACGACGGACTACATAACCAATATTCGATTCCGTAAGATTGGTCCGAATATTGTTTTCCCATCGACACCTATGTCTTCATAACATTATTCTCCTAAGGATTTTCAACTCTAACTCACTGGTACTATCGAACCCGTAGGTTCATGGCCGCGCGGACATAAACCCTCCATGCATCCCTATTCTGAACTAAAAATTTTCAATCATTCCCTGTATAATATACTTCCCTCAAAACATGGTTAATGTTATTCTCCCTCCTCATTCTTGGTCTGCCAACTGGGCGTTTTCCCTCTGGTTTTCTTTCCTACAAGAAGTTTCGATGCACGTCTGTCATTCACCATTCGTGCCACATGTCCTGCCCATCGCAGTCTACGAGACTTAATGTTGCTATTATATCTGGCTTCCTATAAAGTTCTATGTATCTCACTGTTATGAAGTCATCTCCATTCACTTGTCTGTTTAGCTATCTTTGGTCCAAAAATGTTCCTCAGAACTTTATTCTCAAATACTCGTATTCTCTTGGATTTCCATATATATACACATTTTTACCGTCACCTATTTGATGTTTTTAGGAACATGTGTAAATTATTTATTGCATTTCTTAATTTCAAGTTAAAATATTTTTCTTTCTTGTTTATGTGTATTAAATTAAATTTATTCTAATTTTAAAACTCTTGATGTTTTGAGTGATAACTCTCTTACTTTAACCTATGCCCCACGCCTTCTAGGTCCTAAGGGGACACGAGCGGAAGAGTATTTGTAACTTTGGATTACACATGTACTTTTTACCACACAAAGAAATAGAAGGCTTCCCTAGATGAAAGATCAGCTCAATTCCAGAGCCATTTCCGATACAACACAAAAATTTAAGACAAGCACACCATTATCTCATAAAGTAAAAAATAAAAATAAACACCTGGCAAGTGCCGTAGTTCTCAACTATGTTAACTTTTTAACAATTTTAAGAACTGTTGGTTTTTCAGACACTGGCTTGCATCATCAGGAGAAGGATATGCGCTACTAACCCTTGTTGTTTTACGATTATTTTAACATAAACGGTCTTCCAGCGTCGTCGATAGCTACTGACTCAGTCATTTATACTAAAGGAGACGAATATGATAATGGATTATGATTATAATGTTCAGGGACCATTTGAGGTCTTACATTTTCTCGAATGTTGTCTTACAGGAAAAACCCCGAAAAAACATCGCCCAGGAAACTTATCCCGACCAGAGATCGCACCCGGGTCCGCTGCGTTACCGCGAGACCAAAGCGGTTGACATGTGATAAATATCCTTACATTTATTGTTTATTATTTCATTGATGTGTCAATGTAGTTTGACTTTTATTACTAATCGAGATATGAATATTTTATTTAACGACTCTCGTAAACAACCCCAATTTAAATGTGGGCATGAAATGACGACAAATTTTGTCAGAGGGCTCTTATTTCAGGTTTAATGTTATTTTATGTGCCGTAACTCTATGACATAAGACTTGAGGCTTTGCTACCATTCCAAACAAAACCATGACCAGAACGTTTACACCCTTAAAATCATTGACTCTGGCCGAGTCAACTTCAATATCAGAGGCGAACATTATAACCTCAAATCAGCCGGGACCAATAACACTGGTCAATATGATTTTTGTCTCATGAGTACCAATAGTTGTACGTAATGAAGTTTTTTTATCGTCTTTTCAAATATGTATTCGGAATTTCTCAATCACCCACAGTTTTTTTTATTTCAATTTCAATTAATGGATTTAAATAATTATTTTTTAATAAACGTTTTTTCGTCCATTTGTCCATTGTAATATAAAACCAAATGAGCTAACTCAGGAGATTTCAGCTATGGAAAAGAGATATCAAGGCAAATGGAATCATAATATGTTGGCCGATTATTATTGGACCATCAAGAGGGAAGCTCCACAGGCGAAATATAGCAGAAAATCGTCATTTCTTACTTTCTAGGTGAGTCCGAATGTTCGAATATTGTATAGTTACGAATGTATAAAATATTAAAATGTTTTAAATTATAAATTCCTGTCTCTCGGAAACCTTGCGTGGTGTAGAAAAACCGATATCATATTTGAATTGAGGAGAAAAAATACTATCAGAATCGCATATTTTTTCTTTCTAAGACAAAAAAGTTTATTTTTTGTTGCTCAGTGTAATACACAATTACTGAGTAAGAATATAATATTTTTTATATTTCAGAATTGTTTCTGTTATATACACAGGCATCCTCAATCAAAGTATACAATTTTTTTTCTTCTACACTTCCCGGTCTTGCGTGTCTGCTTCTGTCATATTTCTCTTCTTCGTATTGTCTTGAATTCCCTTTATCCACGTTGGCTTTGGTCTACCACGTTTCCCTTTTCCAGGAAGTATCCTTTTCAATACTTCTTTATTTGTTTCTGTGTCCCTTCTTCACATATGTCCAACCCATCTTAGTTGGACTTCTTCAATCTCTTGTACAATATCCTTTTCTACATTCATTATTTCTCTTATTGCATTATTTCTTAATTTACCCAATTTTGATATTCTTGCCCATCTTCTTAAAAGGTCCATTTCTGTGAATAATAATTTATTTGTGTGTTTCCGCACCATACAATAAAACACTCTTCACAATTGTGTTATACACCGTATAGCCTATTAATAATTTAGTCCACTTGATTTATGCTTACTCCATAAAATAGAATTTAATATGCCAATAACTTTCTTTGTCTCATTGTTCTTTTTTCGATGACTAATTCAGATGATGATGAATAATAATAATAATAATAATAATAATAATAATAATAATAATAATAATAATAATAATAATAATAATAATAATAATAATTGAAGAGAATTTAAAAATATATCCTAATCAATTCATTTTGGTCTTGTGATTGACTCATAAAGTGTCTAAATTGTTTATATTTTCATTAAGTTTTATAAATCTATCTCTTTACACTGTCATGTGAAGCTTTTTTTATGTAAATAGACGTACTGATACGACAGCACACTTTTTCCTTTTCACTTCATCTGAATCCCCAGAAATCTGGAGGCTGCAGGAAATCGCTTCGCCAGCATTCTGTAAATTCCGATCGTTCAACGGGATCGCCTTGGGAGATCTGACTAGACTACCTGTTTCACATAAGATGCCCAATATTATGTTACAGTCCAATCCAAACTAGCGACTTTCCACTATTATTGAACAAAGCGCATTTTGAAAAACGATCTTTAAATGTTAATATAATATTAATAATAATAATAATAATAATAATAATAATAATAATAATAATAATAATAAATGTTATTTATATACAGATTTTCAATGTTTACACATCTTTCTGTGCCTAAAGTTTTATTGTCCTTCTCCACTCGTCTCTATGCATCCACTCCATGTCCTCCAGTCCCCTTGTTCTCATTCCAGTTCTTATTTCTTGCATCTGCGAGTTTCGATGTCTTCCTTTCCTCCTCCTTCCAGGTAGACACCAGTCCAATGTTTTCCTGGGTGATCTTTCTTCTTGCATTCGTCGTACGTACCCATACCAATATAATTGCTTATATCTTATATAAACTGCTATTGAATATCTGATATTAATTTTTTCTCGTATGACAGTATCTCTTTTTCTAATTTTGAACATCTTGCTGCTCTCCACAAGAAATTCATTTCCATTGAAATAATGATAATAATAATAGTAAAAAAGTCCGTCACGGAGGAAATGCTTTAGTAAGCGAATTCCTCAGCAAGTCTAAATCCTCAGCAATTCTAATTCCTCAGCAAGTCGAATTTATAATCTACTTTTTTTCTGGTTAGATAGGGACAGAGGGAATCTCCTTAATCCATTCATGAGCGTCACTAATTAGATGACGAGGCATTTGGCTACCTTACGAGAGTCATATATATATATATATATATATATATTAAAGTGATCCCACAACAGGCCCTGAGGCCCTTGGGGTAGTAGGAGGTTAAGGCTCCCACTTTTTTCTAGACAATCGACACTTTATGTCAGCCGGGTTGTCAGCCCTGCGTGACGACCGCCTTTACCCCAGAAGAAGCGTCTGGTACTCATTTCTGTTAGAGGCTGAGTCGCCCCCAGGGCCATAGTGCCGCCAGAGGGTTTGGGTCTTACTTACTTACTCACTGGCACTATCGAACCCGTAGGTTCATGGCCGCGCGGACATAAGCTCTCCATACATCCCTATCCTGAGCCAATGCTTTCCAATCATTCCCTGTATAATCTACTTCCCTCAAATCATAGTTAATGTTGTTCTCCCACCTAATTCTTGGTCTACCAACTGGGCGTTTTCCCTCTGGCTTTCCTACAAGAAGCTTCCATGCAAATCTTTCATTCCCCATACGTGCAACATGTCCTGTCCATCGCAGTCTACGAGACTTAACTGTTCTTATTATATCTGGCTTCCTATAAAGACCTATGTAGTTCATTGTTATGTAGTCTTCTCCATTCACCTGTCTGTTCATCTCTCTTTGGTCCAAACATTTTCCTAAGAACTTTATTCTCAAATACTTGTAATCTCCTTTCCACCCTTAAAGTAAGAGTCCATGTTTCGCACCCATATTATATAACTGGTAGAATAATAGTTTTATATATTTTCAGTTTAACGTTTTTTTAATGGAGTTGGGACATCAAAAGTCTCTGTAATACATAATAGCACGCATTTCCAGAACTGAGCCTGTGTTTAATTTCTTTGTGCATCTCATTCCTATTTGTGATTATCGCTCCTAGGTATTTGAATTCAGCCACTTCCTCAAAATGTCCCTCATTTGTCCTTAGCTGTCCATTTCCATTATATAATGTATTTCTACGTGTGACCATATATTTAGTTTTACTGATATTTACTTCCAGTCCTAATTTCTTAGTGTTACTCAATAGTGTGTGCGTGTTGGCCTTTAGTATCTCCTCGCTATCGGCCAGTAGTACTACATCATCAGCATAAACTAATAGCTTATTAATACCATTCAGTTGTAAGCCTTCCTCATTCTCTAAAGATTTAATGGCATGCTCTAGTACAAAATTAAATAGTAGAGGAGATAGTGCATCTCCTTGCTTCAACCCATTCTGGATTTCAAAGGTGTCTGAAAACTGTTTGCCTACACGCACCCTACTCTTTGAGCCATTTAGACACATTCGTATAAGTCTAACTAACTTTTTAGGAATCCGCATTTCTTGACGGTTGTATTTTTACGGTGAAAGATCGTCACTCTTTCGCCCAAGGTACTTTTTTCGTCTGGCTTATCACCTTCGACCAGTCCGGCATGGGTAACCCTATCGGCAGCAATGCTACCGCCGGCTGGGTCACTTTAAAAATCCTGACCCCAACGGGACTTGAACCCTCGACCCTCCGGCTTGTAGCTCAGTGCCTTAACCACTATGCTACGGCGTGCCCCATATATGTATATATATATACATTGTTAAGTAGAGTGTATGTTCAAGTTTCGTTGCGAGGAAATAAACATGTCCGCTGAAGCTATTTTTTAAAATTCGTATTTCAGGTAAATCCTCTCCTAATAGTCGGATTTTGCTGAATTTTGGAGAATATCCTGCTTAATTTATTTCACTAGCATATACCGAGTTTCGTACGAAAACTCGAAAATTTTGGGTCCACCAGAGCAATTTTTTTAAATTTCAATTCAGATAAAACCTGACCCCTAATAGTCAGATTTTGCTGGTTAACGAAATCGATCTTATATTTCGTAACTGTTTGCTATATGCCGAGTGTGGTTCGGTAAAAGCAAACAAAAAAAAAACAAAAATTGTTTCTCCCACATGAGCATTAACTAACACACACACACACACACACACACATATATATATATATATATATATATATATATGTGTGTGTGTGTGTGTGTGTGTGTGTGTGTGTGTGTGTGTGTGTGTGTGTGTGTGTGTGTGTGTGTGTGTGTGTGTGTGTGTGTATGTGCGTGCGATGTGTGTGTGCGTTTGTGCGTGTGTGTGCTAGGCCTATATAAATCTATGTCACGATAATTTTCGGTAATGGCAGTAGATCATGGAGATTTGTATTTTTTCAATAAACTTTTCATGAGACAACTTAAATACATTCCTTCGGAATTCGCTATTATTATTATTATTATTATTATTATTATTATTATTATTATTATTATTATTATTATTATTATTATTATCGCTATTGCTCGGTTTTTAAACGTTTTCCTCGCTTCTGTAAAAACCACTTCCCAACCTCGATCGTAATATACTATTGTTTTTGTTCTTTTTATTTATCACACACGATATAAGTAAATATGTCAACATAATTGATTTGGTAAAATTCAATTAATGTATAATATTTATATCATGTCTGTAAAAATGAAAATGTTAACAGTTCCAGCCTGTATTATAGGTATACAGAAATTGAAAAGAAGAAAACAGGGTTGGTAGGTTAAATTAGAAAACATGAATGCAGGATAATTTATTTATCTAGAATGTCAACATGGCCCAAAATCCATGAAACCGCACTATCTCACAACAAAAAAAAACACCGAACAACAATTTTTTTTTGTCTCAGAAAGAAAAATATGTGATTCTGATAGTATTTTTTCTCCTGAATTCAAATATGATATCAGTTTTTCTCCATCACGCAAGGTTTCCGAGAGACAGACATTTATAATTTCAAACACTTCAATTTTTCTACATTCGTAACTACCGCCGCCACCGACACCGACACCGTCACTACCACCACTACCGTCACTACCACACTACTACTACTACTACTACTACTACTACTACTACTACTACTACTACTACTACTATCTCTTTTTCTCCATTCATCCTATGGTTCTTACAGCCCAATTCGGGTACTGACCTACCCTTTGGAGCTTATTAACTACTCTTATTTAGTTACTCTTATTCCCCTATAGATGTCGTAAGTGACATGTGGTCGGTATGTCGTCTCAAGAGACATCTATTAGGCAATTAAAATATTACTTTGTGGTAGAACGTCGGTTAAAGTTTGCTCAGCGACGTATTTTTTCAGGCTTGAGGATATTTTACGACATGGAACTCTCCAGGCTCGAGGTCCTCGGCTTAAAGTCCCTCCGGAGGACTTGTCCCTTTGATTTTTCCACCCTAAACATCCATCGACCCCGACAGAGTTTGAACCCGCGACTCTCAGCACTAGAGGCAAAGAACAATCACTAGTTCACCGCAGTAGACTCGTTTCCTCCTTCGTATGAAATGAAAGTAGTAAAACATATTACAAGTTATATTATTAAAACTAGGTTTCTACACATAATACATGTCTGTTGAAAGAAAGGTATATATCTAGCCTTTTTTTCTGAATATTACTGGCAGTTTAATTATAATACGTACCCTTGTTAATGGACGGATATAAAAAATGTAACAGTAGATAAAAGGTGTCCTTATACAAAGGCATAATAATGAATTTGATCATGATAATGAGCAAAACTTGATTCTAGGATCTTTTATGAAAAGAAATAAAATTAGAAAGGTATCTAACTGCTTTCCTGCATAGCTTTCCTTTATTGTAATTGAGTAGAGAATGTTCACCTTCACAATAACTATGGATACTCGACTGCTGTTTTATAGCAGCTTTTTGGCCAAAAACAACAAAAAGCACTTACTGGCGGAGATGTGGTTATTTTTCTCCATATCACACAAACAGAATAAGCCTAAGCCTACTATAATCATAAGACAATGGAAATAATTTCTGTGTTGCAATTATCATAATCTCATCCAATTAGGAAAATAAAACTTTTAAGAAATCTGATATTTAAATCTATCCAAACAGAAGTTTTAAGTGCAAGATATTAGTAGATTTATTCTTCTTCAAAATGAGTCATTTACTCCAGACCCGGGCGTTTAGGTACTCAGTGTGAACGCATCTCTCTTCGTGTACAGTTTTCGATCCCTTAGTTTAATACATAAACGGCATGAAGTCTTACCAGTTGGGTACAATGCATTTTATATAATCAGTACATTTCTACTACACGATGCGCATTTTGAAAGACACAGCACAGAACTGGATTGTAGTTTCTGGTATCTGTAGTCAGTGTGAGCGCACCGGCGCTCTTAGAGTAGATCAACGTCAGGTAATGTGGACCCCTGTTTTGAATTTGTTTTTCTTCTTTTAATTAAGGGATTTCAATTTTGTTTAATTACAGTAATTATCATTAGTGTTATAACTATGAAATAGCATTGTTATTTTATTCAAGTATGGAAACATCATCATAATTAATAAACTTTCTTACATTACAAGATAGGTCCACTTTAACCTGCAAATTCGAGTAAAGTGGACTCCAGAGTCCATCCTAGCATTTAGACTGTTTTTAAGTTCATTTACATTATTAATTTATAAAGACAGGCACAAATTAATCTGAAAGTATTTATGGCTAATCGTAATTAAAAAGCGTTGATATTTATTTAATGTATTCACGTAGACTTTCACGGCCGGAGTTGCTATAATCTTCTTCAAAATCATCATTTATTTAATGTTTTGAAAAATTATTGTTGATTATAACATTCACACGTCATTCATCTGCAAGGATAAGCAAGGATAAACAAGGATATTAAATAAAATTAATAAAGTTCATGGTTTTTACAGATGACATCCTCACTGATAAAATATGTGTATTCCTGTAAAGTGAACCCAGGTTCACTTTAACCGCCTCGTGAAGGGTCCACATTAATCGAATTCATATATTATGTTTAATTATATATGTATTATAGCCGCCATGTCACATAATATGAAACCAAACCCGTCAGTATATTAAAATAGTACATACATAATATATTTAGAAGTTTTTTCAACATTTATTATATTGAATAGCACAAATTAAGAATTAATTCTTAGCTTGAAAAACATTTTAAATGGCCGTTTTCATAAATATCACAAATAAACCCTTCTTCGCACAAAGAATGAAAGAAATTGGCCTCGAACAGGTCAAAGTTGTTCATGGGAAGAAGTTAAAATATTTTCTGTTCAAGGGCAGCACCAATTAAAGAGGATATTAACATGGGCCACTCAAACCGAACGGTCCACATTACCCGAACTTCCTCTACATAACCCTCACCCGTGATCTATACATAAAACCTCTTACCTGTCAAATATTTACATAGATAGAACTCTCTCTGCCTATGTCTATCTGCGTGCGTGTATGTGTATTTATGTATGTGTTAGTAGTCGTCGTCGTAAGCCCGTGTTTTTCCCTTTACAGAGATTTGGGCGCTCTCCCCCTACAGGGAAAAATTTGAACCATACTAATTTAGTTACACTTGTTTTCGTATAGATGTCATTTTGAGTGATCCGTGGTCAGCGCACCGCCTCACACTGACATCAAGGTAGTACTAGGACGGGAAAATTCGGTAAATTTTGCTTAGAGGCCTTTTCATTCAGGCTTAAGGATTTTTTACGAGCCTGAAAATCTTCAGACTCGGGACCCACGGCTTAAAGTCCCTCCCGGAGGACTTGCTCCTTGGATTTTTCCGTCCTAAAAAATCCATCGACCCCGGTCGGGTTTGAACCCGCGACCCTTGTGACCAGAGGCAAGGAGCATAACCACTAGTCCACCGCGGCCGACTGTGTTAGTAGTAAAAAGGTAAAGTGGTCTGACTACAGCCATTAGAAGGTCCATACGATAGTACGAAGTTGAGGCTTCCACTTTCATCAACATGAAAAACCTATATAATGTATTCCATATTACTCATGTTTATATTAATTTATTTACATAGCAGGTTTCACATGTACCTGCGTCCAATTAAACTACTGTCAATTTCCTCCACATTTCTCTATTCTTCCAATCTCCATCGTGCAATTATTTTTCCCTCATGCTGCATAAAGCACCAGTAATCCACGTTATTTCTGGCCGTCCTCTTCTTTCCCTAGGTGGCACCATTCTAGTATTTTTCTTGGGAATATCTGTCATCTGTCATTCTTTTTACGTGACCTTACTATTTTATTTGTTTTCCTTTATGAATTCCACAATTGAAGTCTTAACATTCAACTTTTGTTAAATTACACTGTTTCATCATCATCATCACCGGTATCATGGCAGCTGCCTCCATCTTCCGGATACCAAACGCCATTCCTCTCTGTCCATCCATTGATCTTCCTCCTATCCTCTGATATTCATAGCTGCTTGTACCCCTTCTATCCAAATTTCCTTCGGTCTTCCTCATTTCTATTGGGATCCATTCCATAACAATTTTAGGCAATATTTGCTCTGGCATTCTTTTGACATGGCCATACCACTGTAATCTTTTATTTTCTATAATGTCTATGATGTCCGGTTCCTCTTGTATACCCATACTTTCCCTTTCGTCTTTATTTCGTATTCTATCCATTCTAGATTTTCCAGCTGATCTTCTTAAAACATCCATTTCTGTACTTAAAATTCTTTTCATTTCCCTGGTAGGAATTTGCCAGACTTCAGCACCATATGTTAAAATGCTCTGAATTATGGTTTGATATATTTGTAATTTTCTATTTTTTGTAATATTTTTGCTCCATCAAACAGAGTTTAAAGCATTTATTGCTTGTTTTGTTCGTGCGATTCTATTTTTAATTTTCACTGTGTTATCGCCCGAGTGGTAAATTACACTATTTCTTATTTTAAATAATCTAGAAATGTCATTATATATATATATATATATATATATGTCTAATTAAAGTTATATGTAACTTTCATCATCAGTTTCATTGATTAAGCCTCATAAGGCTTGCTGCGGTCTCATTATTTAACACTGTTGAGCTTATAACTTTGTTTTTATTACAAAAGTTCATAAACAGTATCCAAGCATGATGAATGTTAATTCTGATGTGAGGTATAAATATTGTTGATATGAGCAGAGCTACGGGACTTGCGCTGGTTCGAGTCTCCATGGGGGAAGAAATTTTCTCATGGTATTTCGGCCAGTATGGGACCGGTGCCCACCCAGCATCGTGAGGCAATTGGGTAGCTACAATAAGTAGCGGCTCCAGGTTGAGGAACCAGCTATAACGGCTGGGGGACTCGACATGCTAACCACACGTCACCCCTACACTGGCTGTTGATCATCTACCTCTGTGATTGACACATGTGGATGTGAAGGGCCAGCAGCCGGCTGGTAAAAGGGCAACCGCTGAAAAGTGGAAAGACCCTCAATCGGAATCATTATAATTATTATTATTTTAATAAATAGATTCTTCTTGGCGATAAAATTGTATCACACATTATCATAAGTAATGTGACGAGTGATTTCCAAATCATCGATAAATTCACGAAGTGAAGAATTGGAAATCAAGAGTGGCATTTGTTAGGGCTATTTAACGAATAAAATTAAGCTATTTACTCAAAAATCATTATTTAAATACAGTTATTTTAAAATATTTATTCATTTAATGAAAAAGGTGATGTTTGAAAACAAATCAGATTTGTATGGTTATATTTCGTTTGTTTATCCAGTGCAACTTGATCATATATTATTATTTACTGCCATCTGGTGTGGGAAACGTCAAATAGGATCGCAGTTATATAAGAATGTAACCCAGTGGAGAAAAAATAAAACATATCAAACTGTATATTATAACCAACATTATAGGGCCTAATTTATATTTTAGTAAAGAATTCAGTAAAATCATTATTTAAAAACACAATTATTGAGCTCACAATAGATTAGTGTTAATGCATAATTTCGTTGTTGACAAAATATTTCTAACTGGCTCCAAATATATGTCCTATTATTTTGAGGGTTTAGAGGCTTAGATTGCTGGATTATTATTTTTTCTGTATCTTCATTTGAAACGCAGCCGAATCTTGTGTCTGTCATTTCGTTCAAACTTGGCTGATTTCATGTCACTGCAAAATAATGCTTTGACCTGTTCAGAAAATTAAAAAAAGAGGTTCTTTCTTTGTCAGAAAAGCAAGAGGATGTTAAGAGAATTCGGTAATGAGTGAGGATAAACACGACTGTCATTGGTTATAAAACAAAATTCATTGAAACGTGATTGGCCATTAAGACTCATTTCGAGCACGAGTTAAAATCAATAAAACCCAAATCGCAAAACAAAATATTAAAATAGTCAATGCGTTTTCATACCGAGGCTATCAATAACTACTATTGATAATGACAGCCTCGCTATCGAAACGCATTGACTGTTCACTATTTTGTTTGGTGATTTCGGTTTTATTGATACTGTGTATACAATTTTATTATCGTAAGTAATGCCACGAGTGATTATCAAATTATCGATAAATTTATCTAGAGAATTTGGAAATCAAGAGTGGCATTTGTTAGGACTATTTAACGAATAAAATTAAGCTCTTTTCCTCAAAAGTCATTATTTAAATATAGTTACCGGTAATTTAAAACATTTATATATTTAATGTAAACGGCGATGTTTGAAAATAATCATAAATGTGAATTTACATATACTCACTGCAACTTGATCATATTATTTATTGCTATATAGGATCGCAATATCAATCTGTACATTATAATAAACAGTGTAGTAATAATTCATTTTTTCAATAAACAACTCAGTAAAATCAAGGAATCTGATCATTATTTACTATATCCAATGTAGTTGTTGGAGAAAAATCATGCTCTGAGATGTTCAGAATAGTAAAAAGGAGGAGCTTTCTTTGTCACAAAAGCAGGAGCTGATAAAGATAAATCGATAAAGAGCGAGGTGAAACACGTTTGTCATTGGTTGTAAAACAAAATTCATTGAAACTTCATTGGTCATTGACTATCATTTGGGGTATAAGTTAAATAGTCACAAAGAAGATCATAATTTTATTACTATTACTACTACTACTACTATTATTATATTATTATTATTATTATTATTATTATTATTATTATTATTATTATTATTATTATTACTACTACTAATAATAATGTCACATTTTTTTCTTTTCTATGTACTGTAGGGTATATTCCTAATATACAGTGTAGACTATAGCAAATATTTCTCACTAGCTAATACCCGGCTTGCGCTGCTAACACCTAAATAAATGCAATTAATGTGATTTTATGTTTAGTTGAATAAGTAGAAGGAAAAATAATTATAAATTTATATTTTTTTAGATACTCCGTTCTGATTACCCGGCATAGCCCGGGAATCTACTTATCCCGATCTTCTTGGCATAAATGAGCTGAAATACGAAAATTAATGTGTTTTATGTTTAGTTGAATAAGTGGGAGGAGAATTTTATATCGTAATTATTTTTAGATACCCGGCGTTGTCCGAGAATCTACTCATCCCGATCTTCATGGCATAAAAGAGCTGAAAGACAAAAATTAATGTAATTCTTGCTATTAGTTGAGTAAATAAAATGAAAAATAATTATAAATGTATATCGTAATTATTTTCTGATTCCCTGTGTTGATTACCCGGTGTTGCCCGGGAATCTATTTATCTCGACCTTCTTGGCATAAATGAGCTAAAAGACAAAATTCGTTATTGTGAGCTAACCGTAAAATAACACCCGCCATGTGCTACTATGCTTGCACAGGAATCCGTTCTTGTCTCGATCTTCTTGGCATCAATGAAAGACAAAAATGGTTATTGTGAGTTATCCGTAAGAGATAAACATATGCTGTCGCGGACTTTTTTGTAGAACTTTTTGAGATATTCAATTCTGTGTACATTAATTTTGTTTATTTGTTATGGTTTAGGCGGCGTAAGCCGTTTAAGCATCCAAAGAGCTACGTTTTTCACGTTTTCCAGTACAAAGGCCGATTTTTAGGGTGTAGAAGTTGAGTATTACAGCTCTCTTATAGCCTATGTTCATCCCGAGAATCTCCTAAACATTTTTCAAAAAGCCCCATCACAATCGGATCAACGGTATGGCCGCGCATAAAGTACGAACAAACAAACAAACATTTTTATATTAGATAATACCGTACCTATATAGGGCCTATCTGAATTTTAATCCCTACCATATAGTTACATATACATATATCAGATATAACTATAATTCTCTAAATTATTAAAATAAGAGGAGTTCCTAACTGTTTGATTCACGAAAAAGTCCCCTAGCGAAATATGATATCAGACTTCCTGCTTGCATTAGTCAAGGACCCCGAGAACACAAGAAAGTTGTACCATTTGTTATGTCCTTGAATAAGGCATAAAGTCCAAACAAAATCGGCTGTTACGGTTGACAGAAAGACAAATGTGGACCAATCAAGTCAAAGAGGGAAATAAAATGTTTCCTTTATAGAATGTCCTGCCGACACCAAACTGTTTTAACAGGTTACATACTTCTTCCTATCAAGAAATGCTGGGTTGAGACACACAAATAAATATCATGGCAAATGCAACAATTACCAATGTCCATATATATACCATCACATAATGTACTATAAAATAGCATTTGTTACAATAAAACAGTCTAGCTCAGGAGGTAGCATCCCTGCTTTCTGACTAGCGGGCCCGGGTTCGATAAACGGTACGGTTGAAAATTGTAATTGTAAAATTAATTTAATTATAAAATGTTCAATTTCAGGGCCAGGAAAGGGGTGTAAAATATCTAATCGCTAGATTGTGCGCCAGATTCTTGCATTAAATTAGAATCCCTCCGTAATATAAATATGTTGAGAAAACGTGTGGTTGAAAAGAAATTCATGCATTGGATGGTGATGTTAACTTGGCGATCCCCTTAGTGCTTTAGTGTTTTCGACAGGAGTGGGCTAATGCCAACACCGGGTTTCACTGTCTCCCTTCTCTTTAATATCATGCCTCATACAACATTTTACACTAATCTAACACACAAACATGCATCATCCCAACCTCCTCTCTCTACACAATACAAGAATTAATTAGTGATCTGCCAAAGTGGTGCGTATATTGAAAATGGACAATATTAAAGCCATCTATCCGCCAGTGTGG
The DNA here is from genome assembly GCA_030220185.1 of Diploptera punctata. NCBI lineage: Eukaryota > Metazoa > Arthropoda > Insecta > Blattodea > Blaberidae > Diploptera > Diploptera punctata. The sequence continues at coordinate 1,525,128 of JASPKZ010008357.1, forward strand.
GACCCGAAGCATGAAAACTGCAGTGGATGGCATTAGAACACCCACATACAGAACAATGGATCAGAGAAACCTTCAAAATAAACACGAAAACCTATTTTATAATAATAGTAATAATAATAATAATAATAATAATAATAATAATAACTCTAGTGTCCGAAATACATTATATAATGGAAAAGGGCAGCTCATGAAAAATGAGGAAAATTTTGAGGAAGTGGCTGAATTCAAATACCTAGGAACAATAATCACAAATAGGAATGAGATGAACAAAGAAATTAAACATACTCCGTAGACTCAATTCTGGAAATGCTGCTATTATGCATTACAGAGACTCTTGATGTCCCAACTCCTTTCAAACGATGTTAAACTGAAAATATATAAAACTATTATTCTACCAGTTATATTATATGGGTGTGAAACATGGACTCTTACTTTAAGGAAGGAAAGGAGATTACGAGTATTTGAGAATAAAGTTCTTAAGAAAATGTTTGCACCAAAGAGAGATGAAGAAACAGGTGATTGGAGAAGACTGCTTAACAGTGAATTACATGATCTTTACAGGAAGCCAGATATAATAAGAACAGTTAAGTATCGTACGAATGGGGAAAACCATAGGGAAAACGCCCAGTTGGTAGACCAAGGGCGAATAACGTTAACTACGATTTGAGGGAAGTAGATTATACAAGGGATGATTGGAAAACATTAGCTCAGGATAAGGATATATGGATAGCTTATGTTCGCGCGGCCATGAACCTCCGGGTTCGATAGTGCCAGTGAGTTAGTTAGTTTTAGTTAATAACTCTCTAGTACTATCGAACCCTTAGGTTCATGGCCGTGCGGACGTAAGATCTCCATACATCCCTATCCAGAGCTAACATTTTTCAATCATCCCTGTATAATTTGCCTCTCTCAAATTATGATTAATGATATTCTCCCACCTCATTCTTAGTAAACCGACTGGATGCTTTCCCTCTGGTCTTCCTAGAGTTACCATGCCCCTCTTTCATTCCCCAATCGTGCCACATGTCCTGCCCATCGAAGCCTACGAGATTTAACCATTCTTATTACATCTAGTGTCCCGCGCCGTAGCCGAGTGGTTAAGGCAAGAAGCCTTGGCGCAAAACTACGGGACTTGCGCTGGTTCGAGTCTCCATGGGGGAAGAAATTTTCTCATGGAATTTCGGCCAGTATGGGACCGGTGCCCACCCAGCATCGTGAGGCATTTGGATAGCTACAATAAGTAGCGACTCCAGGTTGAGAAGACCAGCTATAACGGCAAGGAGCTTTAATAAATTTTATAATCTTATCATCTATACTATGGGAACATTTTAAGGGGGGCCTGACCACATGTCACCCCTACAATGGCTAGATGATCGCCTACCTCTGTGATTAATACATGTGGATGTGAGGCCAGCAGCCGGATGGTAGGCCAAGGGCCTTCTAGGCCTGTCGCGCTTAGAGTTTTTTATTACATATAGTTTCTCATAAAGATCCTTTTTATCAAGTCTTCTCCATTCGCCTCTATTCGGTTCAAAATTTTTCTTAAGGAAGCTTTCTCGAATACTCGTAATCTGTTCTCCTCCCTTAAAGTAAGAGTCCATATTTCGCATCCATATAACTCGAAAAAATACTGTTTTCGATACTTTTAGTTTAACTTTTTTTAGAAAAGTTGTGATGCATAATAGCATGCATTTCCAGAATTGAGCCTATGTTTAATTTCTTACTGGAACGTCATTCATGTTTGTAACTATGGTCCCTAGGTATTTGAATTCAGACATTTCTTCAAAAAATTCCCTTATTCGGCATTAACTGTTCATTTCCATTATGTACTTTATTTCTGTGTGTGACCTTATAGGTATTTAGTATTATTGATATTTACTTTCAGCCCCAATTTCTTAGTGTTAGTCGATAGTGTGTGCATGTTGGGCATTAGTATCTCCTCGCCAACGCCTAATATTACTATAGCATCAACATCAATACCATTAAGTTGCATCCCTTCTGTTAATCTAAAGATTTTATGACTTCCTCCAATATAAAACACACCATCACCACCACCACCACCATCGATGCCATCGCCGCCGCTATTCATTCTCCTTCAGTCTCTCATTTCCTCCCCTCCCTGAGGAAACCACAAAACATCTTCTTGACACCCATTGAATTTCCATCAGTCTATCTCTAAATCTCCTTCCCAATGGAATCCACCAAAATTTTTATTTACAACCATTCTTTATCAGTCTCTCTCTTCCTCCTCTTCCTGGTGGAAACCATCAAAATTCTTCTTGGTAACAATATCTTATTCTTCAATTCCACTTATATAACAATTATCGTATGTTACAAAAATAATTCAATATTCTTTATTGCTTTTCTGAACAATTAATTTATTAATCTTTCAAGCCTAAAATCTCTGGATAAATAATTTAAATACTTCATTTCTGGTTTTAATTTTGGCCCTATTTTTGACCTGACACTACCTGAACTTTAATTCATCACCATTATAGTTACTCTTGGAAACTTTGGTTTCATATTTTAATTAGTTTATTCTATTATCTCTTCTTCTATCATCCTCCCCAATATTGATTTTCATTTTCGAATTACAATTTATTTTAATCTATTTTATTAAACAAATGCCTGATTTTTGTATGACGAGTTTCTTGTACTAATTTCACTACAATTTTTATTATCTCATTTCCACAATTTAACTTCAGTATTGTAAAACGACTAAATGAAAGTATTGGAACGTGATCATGAAAGCATTTGTAATTTTGAAAATCACATTTTTCTCATTAGTCATTTTGTTCTTCTTCTTCTTCTTCATTCCCTAGAATGTATGCAGTTTCTAAATTGTGAGTAGGTAAATATAGCATTTGGTTGTTAGGGTAAAATTCGATTCCTCGAAAGTTGGAATTAAAGAAGAGGAGAATAAATGGAATTGCTTCGCTTCTTCTGTTATAATTATTTGTTCTTTATAATCCTGTTATAAAATTTCTCCAATTGGGAAAAATTCCCATAGTCTGACCGGGAATCAAACCGGAGACCTCATTATTGTTCGTCTGGCCTAACTTTGCAAGAAATTTATAGAAAGAGACAGCTGTGTTCACCTCTCTCACTCGCACCAGTGTTGTCGATGTTTTCTTCACCAGATTTTAATAGGGTAAGGGGAAGACGAAAACTGACAATAGGATGGGTTATTTCTTTTGTAAATGGGCGAAAGCGACCAAGGATCTACCCTTACATTATATCTGCATATCTCTCTTTGTCAAGTTAGGCCAGATATACAATAACAATAGTCAGAAGTTGTGACCACAAGATCATGTGCTGGTCTGTGATCTAAAAATGATCTTGCAAATTATGAAGAACAATTGCTCACCACTATGTATTATATGGTTAACATTGAAACAAAAATGGAAATTACGTTTTGTAGTATTTAGCGTAATTAGTCTGAACACGTAAGTTATTACGAAATGTTGTCACCTCTCAAGGATTGCATTCGCTTTCAAAGGAGAAGTTATCAAACGAACACCACAGACTATACTGTATATTCAGTTCAAAAAAAATGTAATTTTAAAATTATAAAGTAATGGATCTATATATAGTATTACGTACTGTCTTCAAAGCTAAAATATCATAATGTATTAGGTGAAATAATTAAAATTTCACATAGAGAAATTTATATTCAGATGTAAGACATGCTTTTAAACCAGAAAAAAAAACTCGCACAAAGCTAATCAAGATAAGTATTCTCTCGTGTTCATATGTTTGCATTATTGTAACGTACCAAATCATAAAAGAACTCAACTGTTCGGTTCTCTTGCTATTAGTTTAATGATTTTTTCGAACTTATATTAATAATGAAAAACGTACGTAAAACATCACATTAATTTTAATATGAAGTGAATTATTGATATTTGCACATATTTTCTAAAAGTACAAATTACATTTCAAGCGGATATGTTCATATGACCAGAAAAGTGAAATTTGTAACCCGTAATATTGTATAATTAGAGTGTATAATAGATTGACGTTAGGCTGTTTGGCTCAGAAAGAATTGTTTAATTTATAAATATGGAAGGTTCACCCGAATGGGTATTATTCTTTGCTATATTCGGAGATCGATTTTGTTCTTTCACGGCACTCGGTGATATGATATTGGTTACATCTCGATTTATTTAATTTATAATCATTATATCCCATAGTGTTCTGCCCTAGGGCAGGTCTTTCTTTGTAATCATAGCATTTTCATGCTATGTTTTGCAGCTTTACTAGGGAATTATAGGTATGGTAATTTCCCGTTGCTTTCCACACCGGTGAAAGATGATGATGTTGATGGCCAGATGATGTACGGGGACCTTTCGGGCATTTGTCTTACAGGTGAGGAAAAACCCCGGAAAAACTCTCACCCAGGAAGTTTGTCCCGACCGGGAACCCAACCCGGGCCCGCTGCGTGACACGGAGCACGCTGCCTCGACCACAGCGGTGGACTTTAAAAGATATTGTGCGGTAATTACTTAAAATTTCGCTAGAATTGCATTTCAGGGATCCGGATATGTATTATAATCGTTAATTTAAAATATTGATTATAAAAGTGCCTATTTTCTCACAATATACTGAAACATTGTTTATAAAGTGCCAGCTTTTTCATTATATACTAGGTTGTACTTTATTTAACGACCCTCTTTAACTGTTAAGGCAATTAGCGTTTAATTTAAAGCTGGGCATGAAAGAATTGTTAAATTTTAATCAGGCTTACGAGGTTCTTTCATGTTCCGTAAATCTACAACACGCCATCCACGACTTTACTTCCCTTCCGAACTGAAGTCATACTCTGGATTTTTAAATCCTGAAAAAGTCTATCGACTGCCCCAAGATTTGAACTCTCGAATCTCGAGACAAAAGTGAGGTGACCGACCGGCTCTACTGAAACATTGCTTGTAAAATACCTATTTCCTCATTATCTACTGTAGTATTCATAATATGTCTGATTTCTCAACTGCTTGCAAAGTGCCTATTTTCAACTGAATGTAATTGCTTCGAATTTTTAGAGAACATTTAACGAATCCTTGACCACAAATAACGCAGACAATTATCTTCCAAATTATTATTATTAATATTATTATTATTATTATTATTTTATTATTATTATTATTATTATTATTTTATTATTTTTATTATTATTTTACTATTATTTTTATTATTATTTTATTATTATTATTTTTATTATTTATTATTATTATTATTATTTTTTTATTATTATTATTATTTTTATTATTTTTATTATTATTATTATATTATTATTATTATTTTTATTATTATTATTATTTTATTATTATTATTATTATTTTATTATTATTATTATTTTTCATTATTTTTTAATTATTTTTTATTTTTATTATTATATTATTATTATTAGTAATTTTTATTATTATTATTATTTTTATTATTATTATTCTTCTTCTTTTTCTTCTTATTCTTCTTCTTTCTTCTTCTTCTTCTTCTTCATTCTTCTTCTTCTTTTTCTTCTTCTCCTTCTTCTTCTTCTTTCTTCTTCTTCTTCTTCTTCTTCTTATTCTTCTTCTTCTTCTTCTTCTTCTTCTTCTTCTTCTTCTTCTTCTTCTTTTTCTTCTTCTTCTTCTTTTTTCTTCTTCTTCTTCTTTTTCTTCTTTTTCTTCTTTTTCTTCTTTTTCTTCTTTTTTTCTTCTTTTTCTTCTTTTTCTTCTTTTTTCTTCTTTTTCTTCTTTTTTCTTCTTCTTCTTTTTTCTTCTTCTTCTTCTTCTTCTTTTTCTTCTTCTTCTTCTCTTCTTCTTTTCTTCTTCTTCTTCTTCTTCTTCTTTTTCTTTCTTCTTCTTTTCTTCTTCTTTTTCTTCTTCTTTTTTCTTCTTCTTCTTCTTCTTCTTTTTCTTCTTCTTTTTCTTCTTCTTTTTCTTCTTTTTCTTCTTCTTTTTCTTCTTTTTCTTCTTCTTCTTCTTCTTCTTCTTCTTCTTCTTCTTCTTCTTCTTCTTCTTCTTCTTCTTCTTCTTCTTCTTCTTTTCTTCTTCTTCTTCTTCTTCTTCTTCTTCTTCTTCTTCTTCTTCTTCTTCTTCTTCTTCTTCTTCTTCTTCTTCTTCTTCTTCTTCTTCTTCTTCTTCTTCTTCTTCTTCTTCTTCTTCTTATTGCAAGTAATTAGGTCTGTTGTTGTTATTATCAATATCATCATCATTAACATCAAGGCTTAGGTCCTCTGGCCCGTTCCGACTTCAAGAGATTTGGTCTTTCCATCTAGCAAATGGTCATCCTTGACTTCTAGATCCTTTATTATCAATAGCCTATTATTAATACTATTGTTGTTGTTGGATGTACTAATCAAATTACACTGAAATGTATAAAAAATACGCTTTCTTTTTAAAAATCACATTTACATAACGAAACTATGTGTTTAAAAAATCTATGTTAAATTAGAGTCAAAACGTTCGTAAATACCATGAACAGGTAATAGCATTATGTTTGAAAACAGTATTTTATATTAACGACAGATCTTAAGACATTCCAACTACCAAAAAATGTTATCGTTTGTTGTTTAACTTATTTTATTATTTTTATTAATCGTTTTTAGATTTCATTAAACATTTTATGATAATCAGAAATGAACAAAACATGTGGTGGATATGGAAATACGTAGACCTGTTAACAGAAATAAAACGAATTCTATGATTGAACCAGAATAAAAAAATTAAATTAAAATATAGTAACTTTTAAATATTAATAACAGCTTTATAGACCTGTGTTCAACAATGATTCCAAAATAATGATGAGAATGAATAAATAAATAGAGAAATACTTCATGTAATAGTATAGGCCTATTACGATGCAAGGTTTGGAAGTGGTTTTTAGAGAATCGAGGAAAAATGTTTAAAAATCGAACGATAGCGAGGTTTTTAATTTCCGAGGTTCTGTAAAACATTCACAAACGTGCGTTGTACATTATTTTTTGCGTGATGGTGTTTTCAAAGTAATAAATAATAATAAAATAATATCTTTGTTGGAAATATTTTCGTTCATTATAAACAATTGACTAACGTTAACAGAGTGGGAAATGTTTATTAGTTGAAACAACAGGAGTCCTTGAGAACAATTATTTATAAAATGTCCGCAAGTATCGTATTTATTGTTTTATATTGTTTCAAATAAAGTTCAGTTCATTTAAAGTGCAGTGATTCGTATCGTATAATGTATATTAACTATTTTTTGTATATGCATGTACATAGTATATATAAAGGGCAGTAGTTTTACTTCCCGAAATCTCTGTTAAACAAGATGGCAAATTATCTTCTTGGGAAAAGATCAACACTGGAGTAAGACAGGGATGTGGACTTTCACCGGTGATTTTCATTATATACATGAATAAATTAATAAATGAATGGAGGAAAACACAACGAGGATATATAGCCTACCCATCAATAGGAACCTCAAACTCGATGCTATTCTTTTTGCAGACGATTTAGCTCTTCTGGCACTTTCCGAAAATGATTTGCAACAATCAATTTATAATTTACAAAAAATAGGTGCCAAATTTAATATGGAAATATCAATTAATAAAACTAAAATTATGGCATTTCATGGGAAGGACCCCATACAAAGTAAATCTGTCTCCAGAATAAAATTTTAGAGAGATCTAATCAATTTAAATATCTTGGATATTATCTCTCTATCTGGGATGAAAAGGATATCCCTGAAAAAGTTACTAGTTATAATAAAAGTTTAGGAATTATTAATCAAGTTATGAAACCATCCCTTGTACAAAAAAACACCAGATTACGTTTATATAACACTTTGGCTAGACCAGTGTTGACCTATGGTAGTGAAGCATGGACACTAAGAAAACAACATGAAAGCAGAATAACGGCTTGTGAAATGAGATTCATGCGCAGAACAGCGGGTTACACCAGATGGGATCGGAAAAGGAACACCGATATCTTAAAAGAATTGAAGACTACGCCAATTTTGGAATATATTAAACAGTACCAACTAAATTGGAAACACCATCTTGAAAGAATGAGTTCAAATCGGATCCCCAAAGCTGTTTATAATTATATACCAAGAGGACGAAGATCACTGGGCCGTCCTATGAAACGCTGGAGGGAAAATTTTCTATAGGATCGTAACAGGCCTTGGCCTAATACTTGGAAGGAAGAAGAAGTTTTACTTCCCGCACGTGGGTGTAAATGTATTATTACAGTATAGTTATTTAGGTTGGCAATTCCAAAATATAGGAAGCTGGACTTTTAATCATGGTCACCATTGCTGTAAGAAGGACAAAACGCACTATCGCACAAAAACAAAATTTATTTTGTCAGAATTAAAGTCGAAATAAATAGAACACAAGTGTGATAAAAGAAAGTAGTATCACACGTTTTCATCGACCAGATGCATAAGCAAAACTAGCTAACAAAATTTAATGGAATTTATAAGTACTATTGAAAATTTAATATAAATTATACATAGTTATTATGAAATGATAATACTATCAACATAATAAAATTAAAATAAAAATACAAAATATTGATTCAAATTAAAACACAGTTCTTGCTGGAGAATTTCTGTTTTCTGTCTTTTCAAAAATTGACTTACATTGTTTTTCTTGTAGGACATAAATGTAACTTCAGTAGAAATATCATCTAACTATGGTAAAAATTGATAAAACTCCCTATTGTAAAGGGGTTATTTTATGGTTGCTAGTATATTTATGAGGGTGGGTTTCCAACAGCCAGTCAATTTCATGGTCTGTAAAAAAATTCTCTTGGTCTAAGGCTAAGCTTATCGACTTTCAAATATGTTTCTAGTTCCATATACTATTTATATATTATATAAATCTTTAGAGCTCACGCACATTTTTATTTTTAACGTGTTGGTTTCTTAAAGTGGCACAGAAACACAATGTCTTTAATTATACCAGAATCAAGGATTGTTGATACTTAGTTACCAAACCTAGCTACATTCTTATTACTATAATATCACTTCGCCCTAGTCACATTTGACCTAATTAGATTTTTAATTGTTATAAGTTTAGATGAAAAGCTTAATTTAAGTTTTATTTAAATGTGTCATGATTGAGTTTTTTAAATTTTAAGTAAGTGCAAAACAAGATCAAATGGAAAACCCATAATATATACATTTGTTTTTAAAAAGTAATTACGTAAGTACCACACAGCCATTTAAAAGCAAATTTCACATATCGGCAATGCAATAAAAGCAAAAATAATAATTATTTAATTATTATTCTAAAATTACTCATTTGCGTTTTATAATGGAGCCACCTCATTTGAAATCGATACACTTAAGTTTAAACACGCAGGTGTTAAACCGCGGTGTACTAGTGGTTATGCTCATTGCTCTGGCTCCGAGGGTCGCGGCTTCAAACCCGGCCGGGGATGATGGAATTTTTTTTTTTAGGACGGAAAAAAATTCAAGGAGTTAGTCCTCCGGGAGGAGCTTTAAGCCGTGTGGGTCCCGAGTCTGAACATTTTCAGGTTCGTAAAAGATCCTTAAGCCTGAATAAAGAGGCCTCTAAGCAAAATTTACCGACATCAACGTCCTAGTAATACCTTAGTTGCCTGTTAGATGTCTCATTGGGTCGGTGTGTTGACCGCATGACATCTACGAGCAAATAAGGCAACTAAAAATTAACATGGTCTAGTAACTCATAAATGAGAGGCCATGGCTTAACATGGGCTGCACCATTATATATATAAAGTAAAGTAATCCCACTACAGGCCTCAGAAGGCCCTTGGGGTAGTAGGAGGTTAAGGCTCCTACTTTTCTGGACAATCGGCACTTGATGTCAGCCGGGTTATCAGCTCTGCGTGACGGCCGCCTTTACCCCCAGAACAAGCGTCTGCTAGTCATTTTCGTTAGAGTCTGAGTCGACCCCAGGGTCATAGTGCCGCCAGAGGATTTCGGTCAGTTTAAAAATCCTGTCGTAGCCTAGTAGTTAAGGCACTGTGCTACAAGCTAGAAGGTCAGGGTTCGAGTCCCAGAGGGGCAGGATTATATATATATATATATATATATATAGCCTATATGTATGTATAGTGATTCCTCCACATTAAAAACAAGTATCAGATATTCACACTGCTGCTAATATAAAAATGTCGTTCTACTTCTAATCCTTAAATTGGCGATACACTAATTTCTCATGACAATTATTTGAATGTGACGGACGGCAGGGAAAACAAAACTATAACTAAATGTAACTTACTGTATATTGTATTAATCAACGCATTTAAGTAATTTCTATTCATTCACTTTAGCGAATTCCGAAGGAATGAAGCTATTGAGGTTGTTCTCGTGATTTTTAATGCAGAGTTTAACCGTGTGGTGTGTGTCCGTTAACGCTCTAGCGGCTGCAATTTTTGTTTCATCGAAACCAAACTTGGCATATAACGATTGGAATCGTTATATAATTGAATCTACATTGCAGAAGTCCTGGGTACAATCCTCCCTTCAGTTCCTGTGGACTAATGGTTTCCATGCTCGCCTCTGATTTCCAGGTTCGTATTTTAAACGGTTCGAGTCGATGAATTTTTCAAGGCATAAAGTCTTGAGTCTGTCTTCCTTCGGAAGTAAAATACACCCATAAATATTGTGTGATGTATTTACACTAAGTAAAAGGACATCAAACCTGAAATAAGAGATTTCTGAACAAAATGTTTCGGCCATTTCACGCCTAGCTTTGAATTGCGAAGCTAATGACCGGAGTTGTTTAAAAAAGTCGTTAAATAAAATAAACCAATTTTAATATTTTTTTCTGTAGGGAGTTTTCCTTGTCCTTAAGCAATATCGAATAAATGTTATTTTCCCCTAACTAGAATATTTATTTATTTTTTAGATTCTTAAGGAATGCGCTTTGTTTTGTTTTTTTATGGTGGCTATTATTTCATGTGTCATCACACTCCACAGGGTTTTCGTGCTTAAATATGAACTAAAGATTTCTCCCTCCTCCGCGGTCAATATAACTTCATTCTCACAAATAGGTAAGGTTAAATTGATGAACAAATTAAATTGGTCAGCAAGTCAGAGGAGCAGAGCAGAAGAAAAACATATAAATGCATCGATAATTTCTGCAGATAAAACATAAAAATTAAGAATAAAATAATTATACTATAATTGATGTGGTTAACTTGATTTGCTATCGAAAGACGTGTGAAATACACGGAGTGACTGGAGTCGTTCTTTCATTGAGAATACGGTTACCCCATAGGGAGGGTCTGCCCTTCATAAGGAACCAGTAGGTAACGAAACCTTTATTATTTCAGGGTTGCATTGTTCCACAGTGGAACGCCCTCCAATTTCGTGAACGTGATACAGTCAGTTTCAAAGCATGCCCGATTTCAAAACCTGTTCCTGGCAAATTAGCATTTATTATTATTATTATTATTATTATTATTATTATTATTATTATTATTATTATTATTATTATTATTATTATTATTATTATTATTATTATTATTGGTGAATAATTTTACATATCTAGGATGCAATATCTCATATGAAGAAGAAAAGGATGTAAATGCAAAAATATCTAAATTTTTAAGAATTTTAGGGTTAATAAGTTCTATCTTCAAGCCACAGTTAGTCCAAAAGCATTCAAGATTAAAAGTGTATAAACACTGGCTCTTCCAACTCTTTTGTATGGTACTATGGTGATGATCATCATCATCATCATCATCATCATTATTATTATTATTATTATTATTATTATTATTATTATTATTATTATTATCAATATTGTTATCATTATCATTATCATTATTATAATTATTATCATTATTATAATTATCATTATTATCATTATTATTATAATTATTATTAAAATTATCATCATCATCATTATTATCATCATCATTGTCATCATCATCATCATCATCATCATTATTATTATTATCATTATCATTATTATTTTATTATTATGAGAATACTACATAACAGTGAAATATATTATCTTCATGGGAAGTCAGATGTAATAAGAATAGTTAAGTTTCGTAAATTGCGGTTGGCATGACATGGGGAATGAAAGAGGGTCATGGAAACTCGTAGGAAAATCTGAGGAAAGGAGCCCAGTAGGTATGCCAAGAATGAGGTGGGAGAATAATATTAATCATGAATTGAGGAATATTAATTATAAGAGATGATCGTAAAACGTTGGCTCATGATAAGAATGTATTGAGAGCTCATGTTCTCGCGGGAGCTTATGTCATTATTATTACGCTGGTTCGCGTCCCATGGGGGAAGAAATGTTCTCATGGAATTTCGGCCAGTAAGGTACCGGTGGCGCTGAGCATCGTGAAGCATTTGTGTAGCTACAGTAAGTAGCGGCTCCAGGTTGAGAAAGCTGGGGGACCCGACATGCTGACCACACGTCACCTCTACACTGGCTCTATGATCGCCTACCTCTGTGATGTACATATGTGGATGTGAGGCCAGTAGCCGGCTGGTAGACCAAGGAAGGGCCTTCTAGGCCTGTCGAGCCATGGAGTTAGTATTATTATTAGTAGTAGTAGTAGTAGTAGTAGTAGTAGTAGTAGTAGTAGTAGTAGTAGTAGTAGTAGTAGTAGTAGCAGCAGCACTAGTATTGGTATAGTATTATTAACATTATTATTATTATTATTATTATTATTATTATTATTATTATTATTATTATTATAACCAGTTAAGCTATAATATAAAGCAGTAAAAACTAAACAAATACATACATTACAGATATATTTCTAAATAAAAAAGGTCATAAAAATATATATAGATAAGAGTAAGTCAACATAGTCAAATGTATTCAGGACATTGTTAGGAAGACATTATTGCATTATAAATAATAGCGGAACATGAAGAGCTACATACTTCAAACAAAATTCTACATCATCATATAATGCGACCCCAGAAGTAGATTTTCTTTCATTTCAGATTGCTGTGGAAATCGAATTGTTTGAACGTATGTATCCATAATCTTTAATGATCCAGCGCAAAAGAGTATTTTTTTAACAAAAGAAAGTGAATATTTTAAATTGTGAATCAATTCCGACTTTTTATTTCATTTTTATTTATAGACGCTTGAACATTTTCTGTCATAAATGTCACAACGTATCTTCAATATTTGGATCTTAACACTACAGTAGTCTGTATATTTATAAATAATGTCATTGTATTGTCAGATCAGGCTCAAAGAGTGGTTTCGTTCCTTGGAACCGAGGGTCGCAACATCCTCAAATTTCTGGTCCAAGATATTTACGTGATTATATAAAATTACTCCAACAGTGTAGTCTAGAATTTAGATCGTTGCTTATGACGCAGGGCTCCGGTAAGATAGTCGATGGACACAAGTTACCTAGTACTTTTTTATTATTTTTTAACCTTAATATAAAATTATAGAATATTCACCTGAAAGGTCCGTCTCCTCAACTTAATTATCATTTAACTGTAGCGCTTTCGGGACTTGTCCCATCATCGGCAGGATTCAAAACTGGTTTTGAATCCTGCCGATGATGGGACAAGTCCCGAAAGCGCTACAGTTAAATGATAATTAAGTTGAGGAGAATGACCTTTCAGGTGAATATTCTATAATTTTATATTATTTTGAATAAACCTCAACGGAACACATCATGAATCTTATAAAAGTTGATTTTTTAACCTGTAAGACAAACGTCAGGAAAATGCATGCCCCTAATAATCATAAGTAATGCCACAAGTGATTTCTAATTTATCTAGAGGATTTGGAAATCAAGAGTGGCATTTGTTAGAACTATTTAACGAATAAAATTAAGTTGTTAACTCAAAATCACTATTTAAATGTAGTTACCGGCATTTTAAACTATTTATAAGTTTAATGTAAACGGTGATGTATGAAAATAAATCAGAAATGTGTGGTTATGTTTATTCATGCAAACTTGATCATATTATTTACTGCCAAATAGGATCGCAGTCAGCTGTAATCCACTAAGACCGGAATATTGTAAAAATGGACCCTAGTGGAGAAAAAAATTACACACATCAAACTGTATATTATAACCAACATTATTGGTTACTAATTATTTTCTTTAGGAAACAACTCAGTAAAATCATTATTTAAAAACACAATTATTGAACACACAATTATCAAATGTGTAGTTTCAAGGAATCTGTTTATTATTTGCTATATTCAACGTATTTGTTGGAAAGCCAGTCACTGCAAAATATGCTCTGATCTGTTCAGAATAATAAAAAGGATCAGTTTTCTTTATTTTGGTAAAGAGAATTCGATAAATAGCGAGGTGAAACACGACTGTCATGGTTGTAAAGCAAAATTCATTGAAACTTGGTCATTGACTCCTATTTGGGGCAGGAGTTAATTAGTCTCCAAAAATCACCTGGCCGTTGTACTCACTCATCACAGATGAGAGGGATGATGTATGTGTCTTAAATGTTCATGTTGTCTTGAAAGAGCCCCCGGCTTCGAGATGATCATTCATCTATGGAGGCCCTCCATGCCCTTGTCTGGTCAAAAAGGTGTATATCTGATCCAGAGTTTAAAAAAAATACTTAACAGCTCGCGAGGCGTGGGCAAAGTAAAAGGGAGAGAAAAACTAAGAAAAAGAAAAGATGGAAGGAAGAATACATTCAACTGCATTAAAATTCTTATTTTCAAATGTGTAAAACGCTTAGGGGTGGCCTACAGTTACATAGTTGTAATAAATCATTGTTTATTTTTTAAAAATTGTATTTAGGCGACTCTTCATTAGGTGGATAGGCAGGTAGGTATGAGGGCAGTTCTATAAAGAATGTTTTTTTTTTACTTATCGTAATTTTGATGTCCTTCTCGCAGTAGTCATCTTTTAATCAATGCATTTGTCCCAGTGTTTCTGCCAGTTTGAAATGACATGCCGGAAACCATTTTTTTATAGGTCTTTGAAAACCTCTTCCATACTGCTTCTAAAGATAGAAAACGGCTCCCATCAAGGTGTTTCTTCAGGTTAGGAAATAATAAAACGTCACATGGAGCTAAATCTGAACTACGGGAGGTCAGGAATACACTTCACTTTGATTTTTTTGCAATAAATTCAGCAACAATATTTGCGATATGCGGCCTTGCATTATCGTGATGCAACTTCCAGATTGTTTTCTGTCACCAACTTGTGGGTGCCAAACAATGCAATTTTCAACATTTCAGAAAGTGATTTTAAAGTTATTCGTCAATCCTCTCACATATCAGCAGCGATGTTAATGTTTTCTTTGGTAAGAGCAGTAGGCCTAATTGGAGCCCCGAGTCCACCTCCTATTGAAATGTGTTGTTTCCCTTCTTTAAACAATTCATAAAATCTTCTAGCTATGCTGTGGGGAAAATAGCTCTGCATAGGCCTCCTATAACGTTGCACGGGTCTCAGCTGAAGATTTGTTGAAATGAAAGCAGAATTTCATAGCAGCATATTGTTCATCTCCATTGTAGCTGTAGGCGGTATTGAGCATATCTAAATTTACACACCAGTCACAAAAGGAGTTAGGGAGGGGGGCTTCGAAACTTGTGCTACGTGTACATAAACCATTAAACTAACAAATAACGTAAGAAAAATGTTTGCATGTTAAATTATTATTGTAAAAATCATCATCATCATCAATCACGGATTAAGCCCATGTGGCTTGTTCTGGTCTCATAGATTCTCATTCAAAAGTCGGATCCATCTCTTCTTCGTCCTGTGTCCTTTTGGTTTGTATCCAAGTATAATTTTGGGAATTCAATCATCTTCCATTCTTTGAATATGTTCTTTCCATTTTTTCTAGATTTTTTTATTCTATCTAAGAGTTTAAAGATATTTAGTTCATTTCTAATATCTTCACTTCTTCTCTTATCTAGAAGTTTGCAACCAGCCACACTTCTCAGAAATCTCATTTCAGCTGCTTCTATGATTTTCTCTTCTCTTTTAGTTAAAACCCAAAATTCACTACCATACAATAGTAAGGGGACTGCCACTACTTTATAAAATTTTAGTTGTGTTTCTTTTCTTGTACTTTTAAATATCCTTTTGATTGTTCCACATATATAATTAAATTTATTAAGTTTGTTAAATAGATCATCATTTTTAAAATAAGAGATTTCATAATCCAGGTATTTAAAATGGTTCACTTGTTCAATGGGTTTCACCTCCAGAATTATTTTAGCTCTTACGGTATCTGATCCCTTAAAAGCTAGGATTTTTGTTTTACTTATTGATATTTTGAAATTATATTTCTGTATAATGTTATTTAACTGAAAGAGCGATTTCTGTACACCACCTTCCGAACTAGATATTAGAACTTGGTCGTCTGCAAAAAGTAAGGTATCTATTGTAAAAATAATGATCATTATTTACTGAACAGCCTCATTGTATTTTATTTAGCGACGCTCGTCAATAGCTCTGGTAACTGGCGACCCAATTAAAAGCAGTGGGTGAGAGAATCAACAACTTTTGCTCGGATAACTTTTATTTCAGGATGTAAGTTATTTTACGTTGCGAAAATCTACAAGGTACCCACGGCATTACTTACCTTACGAAGTAAGCTATACTGATTTTTTTTTCAAATGCCCCAGGTTTGTCTTTCGACATTCCTGATTTCTCTCCTGGCATGGCGTACTTGTAACCCACTTCTGAGGTTGGGGCGCCTGGAAGGCGGGGTTACGTTGCCCCGATGATATGATGGGTGATGATGATGATAATGGTGCGCCAGGAGAGTCCCTAATCCTAAGCTTAACCTAAGATGAATATGAATGATGATTGCGATGGCCATATGATTTTCGGGGACTGTTTGGGTCTTAAACATTTCCTGACATTTGTCTTACAGGTGAGGAAAAACCCCGATAAAAACCTCACCCAGAAAAACTGTCCCGACCGGGGATCGAACCCGGGCCCGCTGCGCGACAAGGCAGCACGCTATCCCGAGACCACAGCGGTGGACCCATACTGAATTATTACACTCTGAAAAAATCCCTGCCCGGGTTTTAACCCGCGAACCTCGGAACCACAGAAGAAATGGAAACAATTAGTTTACTTTAACCGACACTTTATTAGATAATATTTGCACATGAGTCGGGATTTGAAACTAAGATCTCCACCTTTACGCGCTGGTCATCTACCATTGAACTACTTTCTCTCTCTTTTATTTTCTGAGGTAAGTGTGAAACTTTTTTCATAAAACGTATTAGGAGACTAGACTTAATAGCGATGCTCCTACTGTGAGAAGCCAATAAGATGGAGTTTCGCCGTAAACTTACTAACTCACTGGCACTATCGAACCCATAGGTTCGTGGCGCGCGGACATAAGCACTGACACCTTCCTATCTTGAGCTAATATGTTCCAGTCATCCTCTGTATAATCTACTTCCTTCAAATCATGGTTAATGTTATTATATCTTAAAATACAACTATCAAGAAACGCGGACATGGTTTCCAATGGGGTAAAATTTTCCGGAGATAAAATAGCCCCCCATTCGGTTCTCCTACAACGGCGGGGACTACTTCAGGGAATCCATGCCAAAGTCTCAAACATAACGAGTTTCGTTGTAACCTCACCTAATTATGAACAACACGTGGAAATTACTTTTTTTCAGATAAGCCGTCTGTAGGTCACAGTCAATATAACTAGAGATTAATGTGTCTAAGTTGCTCAATGGTACAGCGCCAGAGTGTAGAATTGGATATCTTGGGTTCAAATCCCTGTTTAAGTATCAATTATTATCTCTGGTTACGTTATGAGTAACTAAACGGCAGTCTGGAAAAAAACAATTTTCATATATTTATTAGATTGTCTAGAAAAAGTGGGAGCCTTAATCTCCTACTACTCCAAGGGCCTCCAGGCCTATTGTGGGATCACTTCACTTTACTTATTAGATGTTTCCTTGCTTTTTCACACAGAGTGCAGCATAAGTCAGTTAACCGAAAACGCAAATGTATTATTTTCTGTAGCTTACAACATCTATACAAAAAAACAACTTCCGAAATTGTTCAAAGTGACCTCCATTATTGTATAAGCAGTAGTGTTTGAGATTATATTCTGATGGTCCCGTATTCAAACCCCAGTTCCAATCAATCTGATTTTTTCCTTGCAACCATGTTCAGTGGTTAACTGACTTATGAAGCACCGTGTATTTTGGTAGATTATTTAAATTTTACATTTTATATAGTTATGATGTTTATCTTATTAAATAAAATAAACACGCCAATGCTTTATTGAACTGTATCTGCTTGATAATGGCTTAGGTCAGTTTTCTGATATGGAATGAATATTTTTATGCATCCTATAATGATGAATTAATTACAGTTCATATATCTAAAAGATCTTGTGAATAATCGATATTCACTTGCGCTATGGATGAAGTGAGAAGAGAGAATTTGCCATTTTTATGCATGAAAGGGTTAATTAGAAATAACGAGTTCATTTGCTTTTGTGCTTCTGTGAAAATGTCGCCTTTGATATTTCAAATAATGACCGTCATGACGAATAATTCCCAAAAGCATCTGCCTTCAATATTATACAGTTTCATTGTCAGTTCAAATTCCAGACGTTAAAATCAAAATATAACTCTGTTCACTCGCTTTTTTGTTTAACAGTGTCCTTAAATTTTGATAAAACATAAATAATTTCACGGAAGTACCAAATTAATACATATGACATACTGACAGGAGTTCAATACTATTCCGGGAAAGTAATAAATCGAACTAATGAATATAAAAATAATAGCATTGCTCTTTACTTTCATTATGGCATAGAAGCGTTTCAAGTCGGTACCGGAGTACTCGTCTTTGGTACCAGAGATCAATAATATACTTATAATTCCTTCGACAATATAATCAAGTTCTAGGTATATTGTCTTCTTCTTCTTCTTCTTCATCTTTCATCTTCTTCCTTTCCACGATTAGGTCAATGCGACCTGTTCCGGTTTCAAGTCCATCGTTTCCTTGACCGTCCCAAAGATCTTTTTCCATGTGGTTTGTAGGCGTTGATCTTTTTGGGTAATCTTGATTGTCCATTCTGTTTAAATGTTCTTTCCATTGGTATTTGTGCTCGTCTAGTTATCGAGTATTGAAAATACTCCAGTTCATTTCTTATTGATTCATTGTGTAATCTATCCATGTGTGTACATCCTTTAACGGATCTTAAAAATTCCATTTCAGTGGGTTGAATATGGAGATATATTTTTTGTAAGTGCCAAGATTCAGATCCATATAAAAGAACAGGAACAGTCACAATTTTATAAAACTTGAGCTGAGTTTCTCTTCGAGTCTTTCGGAGGGTTCTTGTGGTGCCACACATAATTTGATAACGGTTTAATTTATTGTGTATATCCCAATCGTAACTGTATGATATTTGTATTACTCTTTTATATTTGAGTTTTCATCATCATCAACTCGATCAAGTTCCAGGATACTTACTTACTCACTCATTCACTGGCACTATCGAACCCGTAGGTTCATGGCCGCGCGGACATAAGCTCTCCATACATCCCTATCCTGAGCTAATGATTTCCAATCATTCCCTGTAAAATCTACTTCCCTCAAATAATAGTTAATGCTATTCTCCCACCTCATTCTTCGTCTACCAACCGGGTGTTTTCCTTCTGGTTTTTCTACAAGAAGCTTCCATGCACGTCTTTCATTCCCCATACGTGCCATATGTCCTGCCCATCGCAGTCTACGACACTTAACTGTTTTTATTATATCTGGCTTCCTATAAAGACCATGTAGCTCATTGTTATGTAGTCTTCTCCATTCACTATTATTAATTTATTATTATTATTAATTTTATTATATTATTATTATTTCCGATTCCGATTGAGGGTCTTTCCACTTTTCAGCGGTTGCCCTTTTACCAGCCGGCTGCTGGCCCTTCACATCCACATGTGTCAATCACAGAGGTAGATGATCAACAGCCAGTGTAGGAGTGACATGTGGTTAGCATGTCGAGTCCCCCAGCCGTTATAGCTGGTTCCTCAACCTGGAGCCGCTACTTATTGTAGCTACCCAATTGCCTCACGATGCTGGGTGGGCACCGGTCCCATACTGGCCGAAATACCATGAGAAAATTTCTTCCCCCATGGAGACTCGAACCAGCGCAAGTTCCGTAGCTATGCGCCAAGGCTTCTTGCCTTAACCACTCGGCTACGGCGCGGGACATTTTTTTTATTTTATTATATTATTTTATTATGTTATTATATTATATTATTATTTACTATTATTTTAATATAATTTGTAATTTCCTTACAAACAGGAATGACGTTCAGAAATAAATTAAACACAGGCCTAGCTTTGGAAACAGTTGTTATTTTTCATTACAGGGACTTGAGTCATCTCAACTTCTCTCAAAAAACGTAATATTGGAAATATACAAAGCAGTTATATGATTGCGAAAAACAGTCTATTACTATAAGGAAGAGAAAATATTACGAGTACTTGAGAATAAAGTTTCTATGAAAATGTTTGGACCAAAGAGACATGAACAGAGAAGGGTATAACGAAGACTACTTAACAGTGAGCTAGATGAAATTTACGGGAAACCAGATGTAATAAGAACAGAAGTCTTGTAGACTGCATGGCAGGTCACATGGCACGAATGGGGAATGAAAACCATTATTTGATGGAAAGTAAATTGTACAGAGGATGATTTGAAAACAAACTTAGGATAAGGATGTATGGAGAGCTTATGTCCACGTGGTCATGAACCTTCGGATTTGATTGTGCCACTAAGTTAGTTAGTTAGTTCCATCCATAGTAATTCTGCCCGAAGGCAGGTCCTTCACTGCAATCATAGCATTTCATGCTATGCTTGCAGCTTTACTAGGGAATTGTGTAGGTGTGGTAGCTTCCCGTTGCTTTCCCACACTGTGAAGGATGATGATGATGATAATGATAAGGGTGTTGATGATGATGATGATGATGGCCATAAGATTTCGGGGGCCGTTTGGGCCTTAAAGTTTTCCTGACATTTGTCTTACAGGTGAGGAAAAACCCCGATAAAAACCTCACCCAGAAAAACTGCCCCGACCGGGGATCGAACCCGGGCCCGCTGCGTGACAAGGCAGCACGCTACCTCGAGACCACAGCGGTGGATAGTTAGTTAGTTAGTTATACATAATTTAACCCAGGTGAAATGGAAGAGAAGATCTAAAATAAACCACCACTGGTCTTGCTCACTTCAGGCCAGTAACCTGTTGTGAGGACTTACCTTACTAAAAAGTCACAAAGAAGATGTAAAAGTACTGCTCTAAAATAAACTATTGTTATTATTAGTATTATTATTATCATTATTACTATTATTATTAATTTTAAAGGTAAATTAAGCTATTATTATGTAATTAACTAAAAATAAAACTTAGAGTTTTATGTGATTTTCATATTTATTAAATATAATTTAGTTACAGCTGTTTCGGTACGTTGTACCTTCTTCTATTATTATATTACTTTTTTAAAAAACTCCAAACGCGACAGGCCTAGAACGCCCTTAGTCTGCCAGCCGGCTGCTGGCCTCACATCCACATGTGTTAATCACAGAGGTAGACTGTCATCTAGCCAGTGTAGGGGTGACATGTGGTCAGCATGTCGGGCCCCCCAACCGTTATAGCTAATCTTCACAACCTGGAGTCGCCACTTATTGTAGCTACCCAAATGCCTCACGATGCAGGGTGGGTACCGGTCCCATACTGGCCGAAATTCCATGAGAAAATGTCTTCCACCATGGAGACTCCAACCAGCGCAAGTCCCGTAGCTCTACGCCAAGGCTTCTTGCCTTAACCACTCGGTTACGGCGCGGGACATATTAAGTTTTAAAGGTGTAAAATTTCTCAGCACTGCTTCTTCAGAAGGCAAGTGGTGGATCCATGATTTACGACATGTAAAGAACCTCAAGATTTAAAAAATAAGCTTCCGAGGAAAACGTATCGGTCTTTTAACTGCCACACCAATGACAAATTGATAAAATGCGTCGTTAAACAAAATACTAAGACTAAAACTAGAATTTGAGACCTTAGTATGTCATCCCGGTGATCCAATGTTTCCATGCTCGTTTCTGAATTCAAGGTCCGTGGGTTCAAACCCAGCTGAAGTTGATTTTTCTGTGGAATAAAAATTCTGAGTACGGTGTCTTTCATAAGGGAGTAAAGTCATGGTCCCCAAGTCATGTTAACTGCGTAATATTTCTCGGTTCTTTAAGCGTATTCTATGCGACACTAACGAATGTAGGTGTTTGAGTGCAAAGTTAATAACAAACAGAAAAAATTGATGTATTTTAAAAGTTAAAATTAACTCTATGTATAGTTATTTATACATTTAATTGGCTGCTGTATTATTTTATAGTTTATGTATTTACACTTATATAGGCTCACCTGTTTAAATATTCATTACTCTCGTGGAACGAGGGTTCGGAATGAAATGGTTGTCACTTGTTAACAAATGACACTGCAGGAGCATAAATCATTACCGTGATGAAATTTATTAACATTAATTTTCATTTTCGTAAGCCTTTTCTTTGAAGCTCAGTAAACTTAAAACAACTGTGATAAACCGGTGACAGTAGGTACTAATACCATACAGGCCTTTAGAAGGTCTTTGGAGTAGCAGGATGTTATGGGACTCCATATTTTTAGACAATCGACACAACATTGTTGGAATTGAGAATCGAATGTCAGGTCTCTTGGGTTGCTAGATCATACGTTATAAACTCAAAAGCACAACCTTTGTTCTTCATTAATTTATTATTCATAATAGCCTAATAGTCCGCATATTTACAATATTTATTTAGTGTTTCATAAATACCAGTGTCTAAGGCGGCGATCGAAACCGCGGGTCCGTACGAGACAGCGACGCTACCTCTAAATCATGGCGATGGACAGTTAATAAGTCTTGTTGAACTAATCAATGTCAATATATAGAATGAACGAATAAGAGGATGTAAATTCATTATTTTTACTAGAATGATTTTTTTTAACTAATTTTATGTGGGTTCGTGGAGTAAACGTATGAAGAGAGGTAATTTAATGAAGATAAGAAATAACTTCATCGTTGTATTAATTTGTATTCCAATAAGCTTGTGCTCAGTCAAAAGGATTCATTACTAATACAAATCGAAATCAGATGTAATCAAACCACGTAAAAAAAAAATGAATCAAACCCGTCTTAATATAGACATCAAATTCTAATTACTTGTCTTATATCATAGGTCCTAGGTCTCTCCTCTATTAGAAAAAAATGTGATCCATTTGTGACTGTCACAGAGTATACGATTAGAATAGTTCCTGCAGTGAAGATTCTAAGACATTGGAGGCCCCCCTTGAAGGAATGCACAATTTGTCCGCCCATGGAGCCCCCCTATTGGGCACTTTATGGTCTCGTCTTCAGTTCTCAAGTGTTACAGCATCATGTACTACAAGAGGCGACCAGTTAATGGACCAGTTAACGTCTCCTCTGTTCTTTATCGTCTTTCTTTCCTTCATTAACTGAACCTACTTATTAATGGAAGTTCTTTAAAAATAGACTCAATATATTGTTTCGCGCTCATAACAATAATGTTCTCATATTTAGAGGTATACTCGTAAACTGTGAAACATATTTAAAATTACTCCTAGTAAATTACTTACTTACTCACTCACTGGCACTACCGAACCCGTAGGTTCATGGCCGCGCGGACATAAGCTCTCCATGCATCCCTATCCTGAGCTAATGCTTTCCAATCATTCCCTGTATAATCTACTTCCCTCAAATCATAGGTAATGTTATTCTCCCACCTCATTCTTGGTCTACCAACTGGGCGTTTTCCCTCTGGCTTTCCTACAAGAACCTTCCTTGCAAGTCTTTCATTCCCCATAAGTGCAACATGTCCTGCCCATCGCAGTCTACGAGACTTAACTGTTCTTATAAAGACCATGTAGTTCATTGTCGTGTAAGTCTTCTCCATTCACCTCTCTCTTCATCTCTCTTTGGTCCAAAAATGTTCCTAAGTACTTTATTTTCAAATACAATTAGATGATAATATTTTATTTAATCTATAACATAAATTTCCATTCAGACGGTAACATTGCAGATTAGAATTCTAGAGGTTTTTGGTTCAAATCTCGGAGCCAATCAATCTGACAATAGTTTTCTTAGCCAATGTGTTTTTTTTATATACTAGGAACTATTTCATGACAATCGTCATTTCAGAAAACACCGGGTTCAAAACTCGGTGGCAAGAAAACTGGCCTCAGAAGTAAAGTCAAATTCTCAGTTGGAATTGAATTCTTCAGGAGCAATTAGTCAATATTTTATTTTAATGACATCCTTCAATAGTTCGAATTATTAGCGTCGTAATTCAAATCTGGGCATGAAAAGACCGATGAATTTTGCTTGCTCAGGGGTATCTTATTTCAGTTCTGAGGATATTTTATGTGCCCTAAATCTAGGACACGAGCCACGCGGCTTCACTTTCCTCTCAAAGGAATCTATTTAAGGACTACACCCTTATATATCCGTCGACCATGGCAGAGATTGAAATCGCGAACGTCTGAATCAGATGCGAAAAATATAACCGGGAATTGTCATCGATAGAAATATTGTTCTTAGGCAACAAATAAGATGAATATCAACATAAGATGGTAACAATAATTAGGAACTTCCATTTCTTCGTTTTATGACAACAAATTATATATGAGTCTATCTAATCAGGCGTCGATATTATCAATTTTATTAAGAGCATAATTTATCCTCCATGCTGATTTATCTGGAAATTCTGCTGTTATTTTCACATCCTCGATAGCAATCGATAGCTAATGTGGGATTTTTCACTAAACTGTTTGAAAAATTTCAAAATAATTTATCTTAGCTTTCCAAAGGTTTTCCTTTTAGATGCTTTAAAAATGTTATAGGCTAGGAGAAGCAGCCATTTGAAACAACTGAAATTCTAATGTATTCTGCAATGCATATGGGTAAGAATTAAGTAATGAACTGCTTATTTAATCTATTAAAATAAAATCATATATACATATGCCTATATATAAGTAATGTAAAGTAATCCCACTACAGGCCTCGGGAGGCCCTTCGGGTAGTAGGAGGTTAAGGCTCCCACTTTTTCTAGGCAATCGACACTTGATGTCAGCCGGGTTGTCAGCCCTGCGTGACGGCCGCCTTTACCCCAGAACAAGCGTCTGGTATTCATTTCCGTTAGAGGCTGAGTCGACCCCAAGGCCATAGTGCCGCCAGAAGGTTTTGGTCAGTTTAAAATCCTGACCCCACTGGGATTTCAACCCTCGACCTTCCGACTTGTAGCGCACTGCCTTAACCACTACGCTACAGCGTGCCCCTATATATAAAGATTATCCCATATAACTTACATAGACATGCACTAGATAACATATATATTTTTATTATTTTTATTTTCTTTATTTCGAGTGTTAGAGAGCGAACTATATTTCCTTACATGCTAAACCCTTAAATTGGCAAAACACAAATTTCTTCTGTTAGTTATTTAAATGTGGCGGACCGCAGTGAAAACGAAATCTTGTGTAACTGTTATTATTAGATATATTGTATAATGAGACACGCATTTAAGTGGTTCTTTTCTTTTTGTTCGTTTTCTTCTGATTTATTAAAAATATTAAATTAATTGAACCAACTGATGTATCCAAAAAGATACATTACGAATTTAAGGGTTAAAGGTAAAACCATTATTCGACCAATGAAAACGCAATCATACGTCTGGTTTGTTTACATTACAACTGGAACTTAGCTGGGAAGAGAATATACATTATTTACATTTAAAAAAAGAGAGATATGAAAAGATAAAGACGAAACTGTTTTATATAGAAACTTTGTGACCTACTTTAAATGAGCAAATGCAAACGTTCAGTATGGTAGTATGACCAGCAGTTTAACACCTGCCTGAACCTGCCCTCTAGCTTCCAACAAAATTACTTTACTTATGTTACAGAAGTAGCAATCTTCATGTCATCAAGATTTTCATCTACTGTAGCAGAGATCTACAGCTTTATCATGTTCTCTCTGTTTTTATTTTTAAACAGCATCAATATTTGTGAGTTAATAAAACTCTATGCAATATACAGAACACTGTCAAATTACAGTTCATTATACTATTTTGAGATAGGTCCATTAGACCATGTCAATTTACGTCCCTGTAAATATATTTATGGAAAAGATTGCGTACATTTCGTCCTTAATTTTCAGAATGGTAAGTCTGTTGGCGACGTTAACATACTGTATTTCGTACTTATCAAATAATACCGTTCGCTCGATTCTTAAATTTGATACTATTTGAAATAGTTTTTGCCCTTTTTTGGAATATACAGCTACTGTCAAAGGATTCGCTGAGGATTTAACTCCGTTAAAACCACGAAATCTCGTGGTTGAAAAGCATATCTGTGTTTGCTGTATAAAGGATGTCAAGTCAAAAAGTCTAAAGAGGTGAATATTTGAAAAATATAATCCCATTTCTCATAAAAGTACAATTTTATACTTAACATTTTTTCTGTATGACAGACTTGAATATTGTTGCGTAATTTGACACAATATGAAATAATTTCTAACGATTAAAGTTTTCTAATATCTTACCAAAAACTATTATTCTCCCCGTTAAATGGTTGCGAAACATGGACTCTTACTTTAAGGGAGTAGAAAAGATTACGAGTATTTGAGAATAAAGTTCTCAGGACATTTTCTGGACCAAAAAAGAAATGATTATACAGGTGAATGGAGAAGACTAAGTAACAGTATGTTACGTGATCTTTCTGGCAAACCAGACGTAGGCCTAATAAGAGCAGTTAAGTCTCGTAGACTTCGATGAGCAGAACATGTGACACGAATGAGGAATGTAAGATGGGCACGGAAACTCCTTTTAGGAAAACCAGATGGAAAGCGCCCAGTAAACAGGTCAATGATGAAGTAGGAGAATAACATCGCTATGATACTAAAACAAAAACTTGAAGCTTGAAATAACAGACCGGTAGCAAAATTTGTCAGCTTTTCACGGCCAGTTTTGAATTGTGACGCTAATGACCTGATATTAACATCTCAGAATTGTATCTAAATAATAACTAATTTACTGGTCACTACCGAACCTGAAGGTTTATGGCCCCGCTCGGACTAAACTCTCCATACATTCTTATCCCGAGCTATGGTTTTGAAATCATCCATGTATAATTTACCTCTCTGAAATCATGGTTAATTTTATTCTTCTAAATCATTCTGCCTACCTACAGGACGCTTTTCCTCTAGTTTCCTTTCAAGGAGTTTCTATGCCCCTTTTATATTCCTCATCCGTGCCACATATCAATTTTATAGTAGCACTTGCTAATTCTCGGCGTGCGTTGCTACGCCTAAATAAATTAAAATTAAGGCGCTTTTATGTTTAGTTGAATAAGTAAAAGGAAAAATAATTATAAATTTATATATTTTTTAGATACCCCGAGATGATTATCCGGCGTTGCCCGGGAATCTACTTATCTCGATCTTCCTGACATAAATGAGCTGAAGTACGAAAATTAATGTGTTTTATGTTCAGTTAAAAGAGGAAAAATTTATATCGTAATTATTTTTAGATACCCCATGCTGTTTACCCGGCGTTGTCCGGGAATCTACTTATCCCGATCTTCTTGGCATAAAATGAACTGAAAGACAAAAATGAATGTACTTCTTATTATTTGAATAAGTAAAATGAAAAATAATTATAATATATATCGCAATTATATTAAGATTTCCTGTGCTGATTACCCGGTGTAGCCCGGGAATCTACTTATCTCGATCTTCTTGGAATAAATAAGCTAAAAGACAAAATTCGTTATTGTGAGTTATCCGTAAAAGAATACCCGTCATGTGCTGCTATGCTTGCACAGGAATCTACGTACTTGTCTCGATCTTCTTGGCATCAATGAAAGCCAAAAATAGTTATTGTGAGTTATCCGTAAGAGATAAGCATATGCTGTCGCGGACTTTTTTGTAGACCTTTTTGAGATATTCAATTCTGTGTACATTAATTTTATGTATTTGTTATGATTTAGGCAGCTTAAGCCATTTAAGTGTCCAAAGAGATACTTTTTCACGTTTTCCACTACAAAGGCCGATTTTTAAGGGTGTAAGAGTTGAGTTTCACAACTCTCTTACAGTCTATGTTCATCCCGGGAATCTCCTGAACATTTTGCAAAAAAAAAAAAAACATCACAATCGGATCAACGGTATGGCCGCGCATAAAATACGAACAAACAAACATAAAAACAAACATTTTTATATATTAGATATGTTTATAAATACTACCCTCGTAATTATTATTATTATTATTATTATTATTATTATTATTATTAAACTCAGCAATTAAGATGGTACGGACATGTCCAGCGAATGGAAGAGGATCGACAACCAAAATCTGTTTTGGGACGGAAACTTGAGGGGAAGACGAGGCAGAGGAAGACCTAAAACCTCCTGGAGCTAGGGAATATGTTTATACATGAAGGAGAAACATCTACAACCAGGAGATTGGATGGACCGACAAAATTGGCTATTAGGAATCGGACGATGTCAAAGACAATCAACCGATGATCTATCTATCTATTATTATTATTACTATATTATTATTATTATTATCATCATTATTATCATTATTACTTTTAGAGGTGATATCGTAAAATAAAAGCATATTCCTATGTTTTTCTCTCGCTTCGCTAGCGATGCAGAATTTGTATTAGCGACACAGTATACGTAGTAATATTTTCTGCTTGTCCTGCAACATTAAACTTATCGACAATACAAATGCCAATAACGTAATGGGACTTAAATTATATTATTTGGGTTAATATTATTCAATTGCTAGCTGTGCTATTTTTATGGTCTCATAGTTACAAATTGTTTGCTGGACGAAACATCAATATTACGTCCTAAACTGTCCCATAAATAGACGCCTTTATCTTATATTGTCATTCACTAAATAAGGTATATACGCATTTTCTAAAGTATATTACAGGACTTAGTAAGGCCGTTTCTAACTGTGGAATTTTATATGGATTCGGGTCATTCCAGGACGATATTAACTGTAAAATTCGTGTACTCAAATACTGGTTGCGAGTAATCCAAGGTGAACAAACAATGCTTAGAGCAATTTGCTACGACCACCAAATTAAAAACATAGATGTTAAATTTTGGGCAGACGAGGTTAGGAGAGAACTCCAAAAGATTGGGATGGGCTGGATATGGGAAAAAGGGACTGAAAATCGCAAGAACGTGTGGAGAAAAATAAGGAGGAGGTACTTAGATGTAAACCAACAAGATACCTTCGCCGAATGTACAGGAAAACGCTCACTGTGTTTACAAAGAGACCTAAAACACGTCTGGGGAAAAGAATCGTATATACTCAACCTAGGATTTAAGGAGAGATCAGGGCTTGCTTGGTTTAGGCTAGGGGCATGGAAATTTCTAAAAATTAGCGACGATCACGATATGCGAATATGTCCAATGTGCGGGAAATTTGAAGATGAGATACATATATTAGGAAAATGTAATGATTTAGAATATTGGAGACGTCAGTTATTACCGGAAAGATTTCTAAATTCAAATCGGGAAAGATTGGCATGCTACAGGTTATTGGTAAATCCAGAAAATTGGATAAACCTCGGTAAATTTCTGGACAAAACGCGAAAAATAAGGACAACACTCATTCATGAATAAATATATGTTATCAAAATGCAATACCATTAATTATTAACAATTATATATAAATTAATTAGTGTATAATGCTGTTGTGTTATTATTTAATTGTAATATTAATGTGTTTTTTTCTTTATGTAATTGTAATGTTAATGTTTTTCAGTGTATAATGCTATTGTGTTATTATTTAATTGTAATATTATTATTGTGTTTTCTTTATGTAATTGTAATGTTATTGCTATTGTGTTATTACTTAATTGTAATATTATTGTGTTTTCTTTATGTAATTGTAATGTTAATGTTTTTAGTGAATAATGCTATTGTGTTATTATTTAATGGTAATAGTTTTATTGTGTTTCTTCTTTATTTAATTGTAATGTTATTGCTGTATTTGTTTATTTTTCTTTACACTAGTACCAATTATTACTTTATTGTAACGGACTGTCAACAGCATGTACGGCTTACTGCCCGTGCGACCCATATTTGTAAATAATATTGTAAATATCTTACTTTTTGTCTAATAAAGTCCTACTACTACTAACTACTACTTATATTGTCATTCTTTAAATTTGTCTGCAGGAAAATTTGATTGAGTCGGTTTCTTCTAAGTATATATAGAACACTGAATAGTTAGCCGCTAATATATATCCATCCATAGTAATTCTGCCCGAAGGCAGGTCCTTCACTGCAATCATAGCATTTTCATGCTATGCTTGCAGCTTTACTAGGGAATTGTAGGTGTGGTAGCTTCCCGTTGTTTTCCACACTAATATATATATATATATATATATATATATATGTGTGTGTGTGTGTGTATGTGTGTGTGCGTGCGTGCGAGTGTGCTTGTGTGTGCGTGATAGAGAGAAAGAGAGAGAAAGAGGAAGGGAGAAAAAGAGAGAAAGAGAAAGAGAGAAAGATAGAGAGAGATAGAAAGAGATAGAGATAGAAAGAGATAGAGATAGAAAGAGAAATATAGAGAGAGAGGGGGTAGAAAGAGAGAGAGATAGAAAGAGAGAGAAATAGAAAGAGAGAGATAGAAAGAGAGAGAGAGAAAGAGAGAGAGAAAAGAGAGAAAGAAAAAAGAGAGAGAAAAAAGAGAGAAAGAAAAAAGAGAGAGAAAAAAGAGAAAGAAAAAAGAGAGAGAAAGAAAGAGAGAAAAAAGAGAGAAAGAAAGAAAGAGAGGGAGAAAGAGAGAGAGAAAGAGAGAGAGAGAGAGAGAAAGGGAGTAGAGAGAGAAAGAAAGAGAGAGAGTGTGTATGTGCGTGCGTGCGCGTGTGTGTGTGTCCAACACCATAGCCGAGCGGTTTAACACACAATGCCTTGGTAGTGAGCTAAGGAACTTTCGCTGGTTCAAAAGCCGAAGGAGAAATACATTTTCTCATGAGATTTCGGTTAATATAGGGCCGATGTCCACCCAGCATCGTGAAAAATTTGGATTGCAACAAATAAGTAGACTCTATGTTTGAGAAAATCGGCTATAACGGCTGCGAAAGACTACATGTCGCCCTTATACTGGCTGGATGTACGTCCACCTCTATGATTAACGCATGTGGATGTGAGGGTCACCAGTCAGCTGGAAGGTCAAGGGCTTTCTAGGGGGGGGGGGGGGCCTGTCGAGCCAAGTACTGAGATGTGACTACATATTTTACATACATATGACGTTTCTTTTCAGGCTTCCATAACAGACTTTAATGAGTTTAACTAACTCACTGGCTGTAATGTAAAAGATGTGTTACACAAGAGAATAGTTAGAGTGTAGGGTGTTGTTAAACACTTAGAAATTGTGTGACGTGTTTATAACTTCTATTGAGACGGGTCAAGTTCACTGCTAATCCCAACACATGTCGGAAGGGGGTGACTACTTACAAAAAAATTATGGTTATTCTCAAATCTAAGAAAGTGGCCAATTTTTACAATGCCGACCGGAAATAATTAGACCCCCTCTAAGTTTGTGAAGGGGCTGGAATATATATTCACCGTCTTTGAGAAGAATCTTGGCGAATCTGTTTCTAGAGGCACCTCAAACACCTCGCAAAGTGGATCGGCAGCTCTACGCCGACTTTTCCATCCTGGGACTTGTGTTTAATATTATCGTGCATAGTGTTCGCTCAGTTAAATCGGGTGAGGCTCCGGCCTTTAATACCCCAGAGCCTTGCGCTCTAGTGCTCTGTGTGTGCCTATAGTGTGTGTGCTTTTCGTCAATTGGATAACGCAAATCGTAAGTACCAGTGTTTACTACTAGTTAAGTGTTGGTGTTCCCCATATATTGAACTAAGTCTTGGCTTCACCAAGCACCATGGCGGCTAGCCATATCCCAAATGACGTTGAAATGGAGGATGAGGACCAGGAGTTAGGCCCTCTCGAAACCTGGGAGGTAATTTTCAACAAGTTTGATAACCACATTAAAGATCAAAACTTTAAAGCGGGCACTAAGTCCGAAATAATGGCAAAGAAAATTCGAGGAAACTGCTTTGTGATAGGCAGCTACCTCCAGTCCCACCCAGACTTCGAAAGGACCGAGGAGGCCATGGACATGGTACGCACATGTGCCGAGAACTTAAAGAAAACGGAAGCCACTGCCACAAGTAAGTCCAAATATCTAGAGGCAATCTTAATCGACCTACAAACAATGGCTTTTAATATACAGACAGCATGCTGTTTTAACACAGCAAAAATACCTATAGAGCCCTCTACTAACAAAGTAGCGCCAACTAAAACCACATCGTCATCCAACAAAAATATAAAGAGCCATAATGGCTCTAAACAAACAGCGCAAAAGACTCTTGAAACCCTCGATCAAGAGATCAAAAGGAGGAGACAAGAAACTCCTTCAGAACATGTGCCTACCGTGCCCTTCACGCCTACAGTGCCGGTCTACAATCCATTCTCGATTTTAAGCGAAATGGATGAGACCATCACTCCAACACAAAGTCAACCTCAGCCTGGTCCGTCACAAAATAGACCTCAGCCTGGACCATCCCAAGAGCCTAGGGTTTCCACTGCGACACAAAGCTCGCAACCTTCTCGAGTACCAACAAGGAAAGAATCACGACCGCCACCAATCACGGTTATGGGTCACTCCGACCTATCAAAAATGAATAAAGAACTTCGAACTTCAAAGAAACTAACACAAGATCCGAGAGTTGTTAGTACTCGAGAAGGTCTGCGTTACTACGCTGCTACAGTGGCAGACCATAAAATTCTCATTGAGTATTTTAAAAACTTAGGTAAACAATATTACACGTACATGATGAAGAAAGACCTGCCACTGAAAGTAATATTGAAGAGGCTTCCCTCTAACATATCCATTCACGACATATACGAAGAATTGAAAGAACTAAATTACCCCATACTATCAGTCAGGCAAATTAGTAAAAAAGATGAAAACAAAGTCATCCCACTGCCACTTTTCATCCTAGAGTTGGAAAACAACGATCTAGGCAAAGAAATATATAACCTAAAGAGCCTCTATTATACTGTAGTCGCAGTGGAACCATATAAACCAAGATCTGGCCTAAAGCAGTGCTTCAATTGCCAGAACTTTAACCACACCTATGCCGGATGCAGCCTTACACCACGCTGCGTGATTTGTGCTGGTCCACACAACCATTCAAATTGTCACGTTAAAGCTGACGCTCTAACTGACAAATCTAAATTAAAGTGCGCAAATTGTGGTGCAACAGGACATCCCGCATCCTATCGAGAATGTCCTGCTTACGTTGCAGCGAAAACTGCTTTCCTAAAACCAAAAAATACCCCAAATCCTACAGTTCCCAAATCCAGGACCTTTACTTCTAAGCCCATCAATCCCCAAGTATCCTTCAGCCAAATTGCTGCAGGTCCCAAACCTAACGACACAATTGTAAGCACTGCTAAGGAACAGACTGGTACCTGTTCACTCATGCCCATAACAGGCAATGGACAAGAGTTCCTCCGGAACATTGAGCCTCTATTGGCTACAATGAAAACGCCGGAGGAAAAATTCTCGTTTATTGCCAATCTGGTAAATATGTGCTACCGTACCAATGGCTAGGTACAAAAACGGAAGCTATCTCAATGTCGCTGCGTTTAACGCAAACGGTGTAGCGAGGCAAATCAAAGAGCTCATCACTTTTGTACAAGAGAGAGATATTGACATTCTTTTATTAAATGAAACACATTTAAAGCCGCGAGATAAGTTCAAAATTCCGCAATATTTCACTTATAGAAATGACCGATTAAACGGTCCCCTTGGAGGCACTGCTATATGCATAAAGCACTCCATTGGCCATAGAGTGGCTCCAACACCTCGGCTTCAATTCATTGAAGCCACTGCCATATTTCTGCCCATCTCTGACCGGGAAAATATTTATTTAGCATCAATATATAAATCTCCCACCAGACTCCTAACGAGACACGACCTAGATGCTCTCACATCTGTCTCTCCTAACTATCTGTTAGCAGGAGACTTCAACAGTAAACACCTCTATTGGAATTGTCGTGTCCAAAATGGATCTGGTGTAGTACTACAACGCTACTGCCAACTTCATAATATAGAAATCTCTGCTCCAAGGGATCACACATTCTTTAGAAACTCCCGATTCGGACTCAGAACAGATATTCTTGATATCGCACTCTCTAAGAATGTCCCTATCTCTCCACACATAACTACAATTACAGACATACTCGACTCGGACCACTGTCCGATACTATTTAAAATCAGTCCTACATTTTTAATGTCCTCTCCCATACACAAGCATCATGATAACACAGACTGGCAGAATTACACACACATGCTTAATCAATGGATTAAACCTACACTCTCTGTCCAGTCTACAGAACAACTAGAACACGAAGTCCTTAGCCTACAGGCCACTATAAAAACGGCCATTACACTAGCAACTACACGAACAGATAACACTGCAGAAACAAAACCACACGACCCTACACTGCAAAATTATTTAAATGAAAAACGACGATATCTCAAACTGTATCGAACTTTCGGAGCACCCCATCACAAACAGCTATACAACAGATACGCTCATCTGGTACGAAACCGCCTAACAGAAATGAGAAACGGCGATTGGGAATCTTCCATGCAGCGTTTCTCTGAATCTAAAACTCCTCCATGGGAGATTCTAAAACGTATTAAAAGGAGTCGAGCACAGCCTCCTCCATCTGCCATCCATCACAATGGCAACTGGGCCTATCTCCCGCGAGATAAAGCCCAGATCCTCTCGGAACACTTGGCATCAAGGTTTCGTCCACATGAGCTCACTACACCTGCTCACGAAGCTGAAGTACACCATACAGTAAGTGCTTTTCTTGAGAGACCCATCCCTCTCACTCTTCCAGATATACGGATGTCGGAATTGACAAACGTAATCAAAAAACTTCCATCAAACCGTTCCCCTGGACACGACCGAATACCATGCCTTGCGGTCAAACACTTGCCGCTGAAAGCCTTAGTTCTATTTCTCCAAATAGTGAAGCTTTGCTTTAAATTCCAATACTTCCCAGAAGTATGGAAAAAAGCCAAAGTAATCGCTATTCCTAAACCTGGAAAAAGACCCTTCTAATCCTGACAACCTACGACCAATCAGTCTTCTACCAGTACTGGGCAAAGTAATGGAGAATGTAATTCTTTCGAAACTAAAACGCGAGGTCTCAACTCTAGACCTAATTCCAAACCATCAATTCGGCTTTCGGAAAACTCACAGCACTCCGCTACAGCTTGCTAGACTGATTGACGAGGTCGTTACGGGCTTCAACAACAAGAAAAGCACACTAGCAGTATTCTTAGACATTGAGAAAGCTTTCGACACGACTTGGATAAATGGATTACTATATAAATTAATCAAATTTCAAATTTCGGCAGACTTGATCAAATTACTTGCTACGTACCTAACTAATCGACAATTCTATGTGTCTATTAGTGGGTGTCACTCTAACTGCAAGCCCCTCTTGGCAGGAGTTCCCCAAGGTGCAGTACTTTCACCCATCTTGTACACACTTTATGTGTCTGATATTCCAACTCCGAACCGTATCCAAATAGCTTCCTTTGCTGATGACACCTGTGTGTATCATCAAACACCTTTCCGACTACTTGGACGCCGCATC
Source organism: Diploptera punctata (assembly GCA_030220185.1). NCBI lineage: Eukaryota > Metazoa > Arthropoda > Insecta > Blattodea > Blaberidae > Diploptera > Diploptera punctata. Next base: position 1,560,866 of record JASPKZ010008357.1, read on the forward strand.
CTAGTGCTCCAATCGGCACTAAATACCATCCACTCCTGGCTTCGTCTCTGGAACATCAAACTTAACGTTAATAAAACAAAAGCTGTTTTATTTACAAAATCCAGTAGACGAAGCCCTATCCAACTCACCTTGGGAACCCATCAATTGGCCCTGGAGACTTCAGTCAAGTATCTTGGAATTCACCTGGATTCCAAGCTAACTTTCAAAATTCACATTAGACATCTTCTTCACCAGTCAAATGCGGCAATTGCCATACTATATCCATTTTTCAAGTCTCCTACACTGCCATCTCGGATCAAGCTAACCTTATATACAGCTGTTATCCGTAGCATGCTGCTATACGGTTGTGAAGCCTGGAGCATCCTCGCTGCTTGCCACAAAAAGAAAGTTCAAATAATTCAAAACAAATGTTTAAAAAATCATATTTTCGGCCCCGCTATACACGAGGATCGCAGAGTTGCACAACCTAGCCAATATGCCATATATTGCGACCCAAATTAATGACAGAGTGGAACACATGTTCCAAACTATTCAAACTCATTCGAACCCTATTGTTCGCAATATAGGCCACGGGCTACAGCGGCGTGCTGTCCACAAAAACATATTTACCAGACCCCCATGATGGTCCAGATAACAGAAATGAGAACTGTGCTACAGCTAGAGTAGAGTGGCTCATTCCACTCGGTCGGCTTTCGGACTCTCTGCTTGCCTCGCCAGTGGTTTCCGATGCCCTGCTCTAGAGAGGAAACATCTCATTTCATCTATAGAACTCCATTTCCTCAAACATATAAAATAAATTTACAAAACACCATTCAAAACAATAGAACACCAACGCCACTAACTAGTGACAATAGACGAAAAACCACTCAACGATAGCCACAAAGGTATTAGCCGCCAGGGAGCTACAACTGGTTCCAAACGCGGCACACTGGGCGGCGCTACGCGCTGCCAACACATAGATAGATAGATAGAATCTTGGCTTTTTGTATTTTGTGTGTGTCCAGGACAGACGCACATTTACTGAATAAAACTACACTTTGTTTTGTTACTAACTTCATCTTTTAATTCTTCAAGACTTCAACGTAACCTGAATCACCATAATTACCTATAATACCTTAATCAATCTTCCAATCTACCGAATTAATCTACAACAATTATCCCTTTCACCAACCAAACGCTACCGTACCCACATTACACAACATAAAATGGTGGCAGCTCCGTGGGAAATTTAAGGTGTTAATTAACACACCTGGTTGGTGAAAACTGCAGGCAACTATATTTTCTTCAATCTCATCTTCAATTCTTACCAATTTGACGGCTTCCGAATCCAGTATATAGCTGAGCATCGATTCCGGAATTCCTCGACGGTCATCTCTAGGTGATTCTAAAATTGAGCTCGCAGTAAATAGCAGAGCATCGAATCCGGAATTCCTCGACGGACATCTCTAGCGTGATTCTAAGGAAATTGAGCTCTAGCTCTAGAAGACCTCGACGGAGACCTCTAGGTCTAGAAGACTGAGAAGCTGTAGGACGACGAAGGGTGTTCATTCTGGACGGACATCGAGGTGTCACTTCCTTCCTCTCATCCGCAACCCGTTGACAGAAGTCTTCCGGTTGATGGTGGACGCAAGCCTAGGACTCCATGACCTGTGATCGGCGGAGGTGTTGATTTCTTCATCAACAGGCGCCAACCTACGCGAACGTCTGTCTACTACAAGACACGTGATCCAGGTAAGTGGTAAACTCTGCGGAGTTAGGTTGCTCTTGTATTTTCATTATTCAGTGTACAAAAGCCCTTGAATAGCTCAATCAATAATAATGGAGGACATGATAAGGGAACTCCAAGAACAAGTGCAACAATTACAAGGTAGACTAGAGGATAGGCCAATAGCATCGGTTTCGGAAATAGCTAAATTATTTAGTGCTGGTTTCGATGGTTCAAAGCCGAGTGAATTAAATCATTTCATAGATAATGTTGAAAACGCATATCAATTAGTGACGGAACCACAGAGAGCGTTACTTATAAAATATATCATCGCTAAAATTACAGGGGATGCGAAACGAATTCTTAATATAGGCAATAGAGAGAGTGTAGAAATAACGTGGGAATATATCAAGCACAAATTAGAAAATCAGTATGCTATAAAAATAACTTTTTATTATTACGTGCAAGAACTAATATTAATGAGACAAAAAGAGAAAGAACCGATGAGTAAATGGGGAAATGGATTGGAAAGTATAATGGCCGACTTGGGGAGTTCAATGGGAAAAATAACATCAAGTTGGGAAAATGCTAAAATAGAAGAGGTCCAAGACATTATGATTCATGTAGGAAAACAAATGTTTGTACAAGGGATATTATTAGACGAAATCAGACAAGTATTAAAACCTGTGATAGAAAAATTAGGTCCTCCTATATTGATTGACAGAGCTATTCAAGTAAAGAGTGAGAGTCTTTCCATGAAAGGGAAAGTAAGTACCCCCAATAATAATAGTCAGAAAAAGTGTCATTATGTAAAGAATTGCAGGGATGTAAAACAGTGGGTTTACGAAAATAAAACAGGAGGGCATTCCATAAGAGAATGTCGCTCGGTATTAAAAGGAGGACATTTCCCAAGAGAATGTCGCTCGGTCTTAAAAGGAGGGCATTCTACAACAGAATGTCGCTCGGTAATAAATTGCCAAGTAAAAAGGCACGATAAAGTGGACCAAGATTCCACAGGAGGGCATTCTACAAGAGAATGTCGCTCGGTAATAAATTGCCAAGTAAAAAGGCAGAATAAAGTGGACCAAGATTCCACAGGAGGGCATTCTACAAGAGAATGTCGCTCGGTAATAAATTGCCAAGTAAAAAGGCACGATAAAGTGGACCAAGATTCCACAGGAGGACATTCTACAAGAGAATGTCGCTCGGTAATAAATTGCCAAGTAAAAAGGCAGGGTAAAGTGGACCAAGATTCCACAGGAGGACATTCCCCAAGAGAATGTCGCTCGGTCTTAAAAGGAGGGCATTCCATAAGAGAATGTCGCTCGATAGTAAATTGCCAAGTAAAAAGGCACGATAAGGTGGACCAAGAGTCCGGTGTTCGAGAACACGAACCAGAGATCCCTACACAAGAGGATCTAATAAATAAAGTAGGCGCTGTTACACAGATAACAAGCGAAGTAGGCCGACAGAGTAGTGAAGTAAGGACCATAACATTGGGATATGAAAATAATAAGGAAATTTGCATGGTAAAAATCAAGTTGGTAGTACACATGAGTATGAAATAATTGTTCAATATCCTCAAATTAAAGAAGGAAAGGGTTTAGCATTAGTCGATACAGGGTCGTGTATCTCAATGGTTTATAAAAAATGTTTAAGTGCAAATAACAATATTATACCTGTATGTGAGTAATTTCGTACTGTAAGTGGAGAACGGTGTCGAGCTTTAGGAAAAGTGAAATTGGAAGTGGAAGGAAAAGAGATGCTGTTTGATATAATGCCGGGGGAGATAAAACATTTTGATTTATTGTTATGCAGAGATTGGTTGCAACAGCACGAAAGTACGTTAAATATTCCATGGAAATCTGTAGCGACATTATCCCCTATGAGTGAAACTCTGTAGCATTTCCAACGAAAATAAATCCAGGTGATTATAGGATAGAGATACAGGAATTAGAAAATCAAGTTTATTGTGCAGAAAGTTTAAGTATATTGAGACAGGGAAAAATGTCGTGATAATGGTAATTAATTTAATTCAGGAAGAAGAGTAGGAATTAGATAAACTACCAGAACTAAGTCGATGGGATAAGACAGAATTCCATAGGAGAATAACATTTAATGGGTAATGAAAGAATTAATGAGTTAAGAAATAAGGTTAAGATTATGGTCATATCAACAGAAGGAAAGGACGATAGTGTGGGAAATATGTAAGGAATTTTAGAGATTTTCAGGTTGCCAGGAGATAGGCTTACAGAAATAAAAACAGTGATGAGAGATGTGATTGATACGCCTACTATAAAGGAACTAGCAATGTATACATGTAAAGCCCTATAGGATACCGGAAGCTTATAGGAAAGGAAGTGGAAGACCAAACCAAAAACCATGTTGGAAAACAAGAAATCATTAGGCCCAGAGTACTTAACCAAGGTTTATGAATATGATGGGGGGGGGGGGCAGGTTATGTTAGGAGTAGGAAAGGTTTTGGCTATCTAGACGACATTATTATATTCGGGGCTACTCTAGAGGAACACAATATGAATTTGAGGAAGGTATTCGAAAAATTGAAGGAATATCGAGTACAATTAGAACCGGATAAGTGTGAATTCTTAAAAATAGAATTACAGTATCTAGGACATGTGATAGGTGAAGAGGGAGTCAAACCTGATCCAAGTAAGATAAGGGCAATACAGTTGTTCCCAACTCCTAAAAACACGAAAGATGTAAAATCGTTCTTGGGTTTAGCCGGATATTATAGAAAATTTTATACCACGTTTTAGTGAAATTGCTAAGCCATTAACGCAACTATTAAGGAAGGGTGTAGTAGAATGGGATTGGAATCAACAATGTGAGGAAAGTTTTGATACTTTAAGATTATTATTGACTAACGAACCTGTTCTCAGATATCCAGATTTTTCGCAGCCCTTTATAGTAACAACAGACGCAAGTCAGATAGCAATTGGAGCCATATTAAGTCAGGGTGAAATCGGAGAAGATAGGCCGATAGCTTATGCCAGTAGGACGTTAAATCAAGCAGAGAGAACGATATTCCACATTTGATAAGGAATTTTTAGCCGTTGTTTGGGCATGTAAACAATTCAGGCCATATCTATTAGGTAGGAGGTTCGTAATTGTAACCGATCATAAACCATTAATTACCATATTAGATAAAATTAAAGAGTCGGAATCTACAAACACAAGGGTTATGAGATGGAAACTTATGATGGCAGAATATGATTTCAAGGCCTTACACAAGGCAGGCACTAAAAACACTAATGCCGACGCATTAAGTAGATATCCCTTAGTAGGTGAAGTAAATCGGGATGAATTAACAGAGAAACAAAAGTTACAAATAATAAAAGAATTTCATGTATGTCCAATTGGAGGTCATCAGGGTATACATCGGACATACGAAAGAATCAAGTTATATAAATATTGGGAAAATATGTTTAAAGATGTGGAACGATATATTAAGGGATGTCAAAAATGCGCGCAACAGAAAGGATATGAAATAAAAGCACAGATGCAGATAACAGACACACCTGTTAGGCCGTGGGATAAGATAGCTTTAGATATCGTAGGTCCAATGAGAAAAACGGAAGATGGAAACCAATATTTATTGACATGTCAGGACTTGTTAACGAAATATTTAATAGCACTTCCCTTAAAATCAATTACAGTGGAGGAGGTCGCGAAACAGTTGATGGAAGGAATTGTTCTAAGATACGGTATTCCCATAGAGTTACTTACTGACCAAGGGTCACAATTTATGAGCGATGTTTTCAAGGAAATGACAAGATTATTAGGTATTAAGCATATACATAGCAGTGTATATCGACCACAGAGTAACGGAAGTTTAGAAAGAAGTCATAAAACACTTGTAGACTATTTAAGGATCTACATAGACAATAAGCCTGAATGTTGGGATAATTGGATTTCGTATGCAACTTTCGTGTATAACACCACTCCACATACAGGGACGAAATTCACACCATTTGAATTACTGTTTGGTAGAATTGCTAATATACCAGGTATATTACAACAAAAGCCGCAACCATTATATAACTATAATAATTATGTAATGTTATGAAAAGGCAATTCCAAGAAATATGGAAATTAGCTAACGAAAATTTACAGCAAAAAAAATTTAAGACAGCAGAGCATAGGAATAAAGATATTAAATCTGTAAAGATAAAAGTTGGGGATCTTGTTTATATGTTAAGGAACAAACGTCATAAGTTGGAATCCAAGTGGATGGGACCTTACAAGGTCACAGAAGTTAAAAATGTTAATGTGAAGTTAGCACATGTAGGCAGTAAAGGAGTTGATAAAATAAAGTGTGATCAGTGGTATCACATAGAAAGGTTAAAATTAGCTTAATCTGTTTATGAGGAATGGGGGAGAGAAATTATATCATAATACAGTGTTGATGTCATTATCACATTTGTACGGAAGGAAATGAAAAGTAAATGTTTCAGTAGTAAAATCATTAGGAATTATTTTGAAAAGACGGGGGAAATACAGTTCTATTCGAAGTTGAAATTATGTATTATATGAAAATACCAAATTTAACATATGTTTAATGAAAGTATAAATGGTTTAACTGGAATGTTTTTATATTTAATAATAAAATTAACGAAAATGTATAAATTATGTTGAGTTACAGCCTAATTCTAATTAAAATGTTTAAATTAGGAGCTTTCAAAGTAAAATTATAACTATTGTTTGAACACACCACACGATGTTATCATTAAGAGTTGGAATCATGAATAAACAAAGAAATAATTAAAATATATACAAGGAACTTTTAAATATTAGGATAAAGGTAGACACATTAAAACATTGATAAATTTAGTACTACGATTTTGGAATATAATTAAAATTGGGTATTGTATAATTATATTATCTTATAAGGAACTCAGTCAATTGCGATAATATACAAAAGTAAACTTCATTACTTGACAGGCAACTATGTTAAAAAAAATGTAAAGGCATAACGAAGGTAGGTTTTTTAATACCATATAATGAAGAGAAGACGAATAGCAGCCAGGCCTTCATTCTGCCTCTCCCTTACATATGAATTATATTAATAACTGCTAAACAGAAAAGCACAGATTACTAATTCTTAGTTCAAATAACTGATATAACCGTGGTAGGAATTAAAACAATGCTGGACATGACATTTATGATATTCAGAAAGAAATAACGCCCGAACAAGAGAAATTATGATGAATACTTTTAACAATATCGTGAGGTCCGGATGGACTTAGTTTATTGAATGTATGTTGTATTTTGTAAAGGATTGTAATGATATGTGTTCAATGATTCTCAAAGACATGTATATATATATATATATATATATATAACTCAGCCTATAATTCGTGTTAGGAAAGTAACTGGTTAGAATTCAACAAAATAATAATTAGATTGAGATTGATCAGAATTAGAAGAAAGGATGAAGCAAAGTATTAATGACGAAATGTATTAATATACATTTCTTCAATAAGGGGGAAGGTGTAATGTAAAAGATGTGTTACACAAGAGAATAGTTAGAGTGTAGGGTGTTGTTAAACACTTAGAAATTGTGTGACGTGTTTATAACTTCTATTGAGACGGGTCAAGTTCACTGCTAATCCCAACACATGTCGGAAGGGGGTGACTACTTACAAAAAAATTATGGTTATTCTCAAATCTAAGAAAGTGGCCAATTTTTACAATGCCGACCGGAAATATAATTAGACCCCCTCTAAGTTTGTGAAGGGGCTGGAATATATATTCACCGTCTTTGAGAAGAATCTTGGCTTTTTGTATTTTGTGTGTGTCCAGGACAGACGCACATTTACTGAATAAAACTACACTTTGTTTTGTTACTAACTTCATCTTTTAATTCTTCAAGACTTCAACGTAACCTGAATCACCATAATTACCTATAATACCTTAATCAATCTTCCAATCTACCGAATTAATCTACAACAATTATCCCTTTCACCAACCAAACGCTACCGTACCCACATTACACAACATGGCACTGTCGAACCCGTAGATTCATGGCCGCGCAGACATAAGCTCTCCATACATCCCTATCCTGAGCTAATGCTTTCCAATCAATCCCTGCATAATTTACTTCCCTCAAATCATAGTTAATGTTATTCTCACACCCCATTCTTGGTCTACCAACTGGACGTTTTCCCTCTGGTTTTCCTACAAGAAGCTTCCATGCAAGTCTTTCATTCCCCATTCGTGCCACATGTCCTGCCCATCGCAATCTACGAGACTTAACTGTTCTTGTTATATCTGGCTTCCTATAAAGAATATGTAGTTCATTGTTAGTAGTCTTCTCCATTCACCTGCCTGTTCATCTCTCTTTGGTCCAAAGATTTTCCTAAGAACTTTATTCTCAAATACCCGTAATCCCATTTCCTCCCTTAAAGTAAGAGTCAATATTTCGCATCCAGATAATGTAACTGGTAGAATAATAGTTTTATATATTTTCAGTTTAACGTTTTTTGAAAGGAGTTGGGACATCAGAAGTTTCTGTAATGCGTAATAGCCTTTAATGAGTCTTCGTCTTGTTATTTAACGATACTCTTTAACAACTTATGACTTAACCAACCACTACTTAGATGTTTATAGCCGATGTCTTAACAAATTCTTAGCTTATGATATTCGTTCAATTTCTAGACGGGACCTTATTCTCCATATACTGATTTTGCTGGCCTTAAATGTGTCCCATTCATCTTGACCACCTGAAATAATTTTGTTCGTAAGTACAAAATGAAAAATTGATTTATACAAAAGTTGTTCTACTACGAGGGAAAATAATACCCAATTGTTAGGGAGTGAACTTTGTAAAGTTATTTATTAAGAAGATATGGGTACTAACTTTGTTTTCTTCAATGTCACTATGTATTTTTTCTTCTATACGTTCATTAAGTACTCCAAAACCTTTTCAAAGATGTATCACAATGTGCCATTCTAATAAGTAGGACCTTATTAATGGAAACACAACGTGAAATTATTACAGTACTTCCATATGAACTTTTACATTAAGTGCTCGAACTATTGTAATTTTTAGTGGCACACATGTCCAATCGCCGAATGAATGAGGAGAGTGATTCCTCCACTGATACCGGCTGAATGGAATTACAAGCTTGATAAGTGGAGCACTTCTTGGACCTCTATAAACGGAAGGTTATGTGGTATTATGTGGTACCAGAACAATGGATGCCCGGCACATAACGCCTTGCGTGTACGTTCTGTTCTGTAGATGGATTGTTCGTAGAAGGGCAGTTCGATCCATAAACTACTACTACTTCTTCTTTATTTGTAGGATTTTCATCCTGTTTATTTCCGAAATCACTCCTCGGAGGAAGAAGTAGGCTATTGGATGTGCAGCCACTGTCTATCCATCTCTTGGCTGGTCTTCCTCTTGCTCTTCTCCCGTCCATTGGTCTATCTTCTTTAGCTCTTTTTTGCAAGTCTGTTGTCTTCCATTAATTCTATATGATCTTTCCAATATTTTCGCCTGTCTATAATAAATTTGGTTATATCTTGAATTTGACAACTGTCTCTAATTTCAGTGTTGTATATCCTATCAAATATCGTTTTCCCCTGAATAGTTCTCAATATCTTAATTTCACATGTGCTTATTATCTGTTTAATTTGTGTTGTCTTAGCTCTAGTTTCTGCTCCATATATTATAACTGGTCTAACTATCGTTTTGTGTATGCGGATTTTGCTTTCTATTGACATATCCTATGTTTGTTGCGCCAAATTAAATCCTTCATATATCCTGATATTTGTGCTGCTTTATCAGCTTGTTTCTTTACTACTTCTATTAGATTTTAGTGGTTGTTATTAATAGACCTAAATAATTAAATTCTGATACTCGATCAATATTTTTCTTTCCACTTTTAATTTGAATCTTACTGGTTCTTTTGATATTAAGCATTTAGTCTTATCCATATTAATTTCGATGTTGCATTTTCTGGCATTTATATTAAATTGATGTAAAGATATTTGTAAATTGTCTTCAAATTCTGAATGGAGAACGACATCACCTGCGTAACATATTAAGTGAAATCTAGCGTTTCCCATTTTATACCCCAAATCCATAAACTTAAAGTTCGTTAAATATTGAATATAGTGGACACTTTAGTTCAATTCTATATTTATCGAAATATAATTTGCGTTAATACAATACATGAATTTTTCATCAATGAATATAATTCAAAGACTATTTCCTTCGCCCTCTGCAACGAATTTACTTCTATTCTATACATTTGAAAGCAGGTTTGTGAGATACGAATAGAAGAAACCTACAGTAATAAAGTTAACACTTGGAGCCTTACAAATGGCTTTCTTGTCAAATTCACAAGCGGGTAACCACAACCAATTTAGTTCCTTTGTTGTAAATTACAAAACGAACTTGAAAATCTACAGCTGTCGATAGATATAGACTACTGAAATACATGTATGTTTGTATTACAATATATCTCTAACTTCACATAAGAAAGGATCACCAAATTTTCCTCTATATTTCCTTTTGTCATATTCTTCATAAAACAGCAGGTGTTGAACATTTTTCAAATAGATAAAATTATCTCAAGATTGATTATTCTACTGCGGATTTATTATTATTATTATTATTATTATTATTATTATTATTATTATTATTATATAATTGGGTTCGGTGGTCTAGAGGTTACGTTCCTTGCATCTGGTCTCGAGGGTCGCGGGTTCAAATCCGGCCAGAGTCGATTTTTTAGGATGAAAATCCAAGGAAAGGATTTCAAGCCATGAGTCCCGAGTCTGAAGATTTTGTGACTCGTAAAAGATTCTGAAACCTAAATTAGAGCCTCTGAGCAAAATTTGATAGCTCTTTTTCTATCCAAGTAATACCATAATCGCCTACTAGGTGTGCCTTTGAGACGATGAGTTAACCACTTGTCGCTCTGACATCTAAAGGAAAATAATCGTAACTAAATTAGCTTGGTTAAACATCTCCGCACGAAACCACCGTGCCCCATCTGGGGATGTTTGCGTATAGATATTTTATTATAATTATCAATAGTATTATTATTCACAATTTTCGTTGCTTCTATTAAGCTATTTGCTAATACAACGCAACCCTGATGAAACAAGGCCAGTTAATTTAATAGGCAACAATATAAATACTTTAAAAAATGCATATGTTGAACCATTAAGAAGGCCAAGGCGTAGATTGGAGAACAACATTCGGAGAGATCGTAGGGAACCGGATATCGAATATATGAACTCAATTCAATTTGCAGATGATACAGACCAGTCGAGGACCTTAATAAATGTAGAATTGAACTTACGGGTTCCATAAGCCATATCGTGTGTCTATGTCCGCGAGAGAGATAGAGAGAGAAATAGAGAGTAAAATTATTTACTGTTATTCACAATCCGGGTTGAAAGTCGGAAAGAAAACCAACGATAAATCTAAGAATAAAAATCACGTAATCGGCTTAGTAAGAGCAAATCTTCGGATTGCATGAATAAGCTGAAGTATTGAGCCTTGTATAATGTCCATATTACGTTCCTACAAAATGTGATAAATGTCTTCTGTGATGTTATGTAATGTATATGTGAATATGTAAGATCAGTCTTAACAAATACAATCAAATGTCTGAATACTTTAGGCATAGTTATAATTTTTCTCAATTTTCTGTTTGTTTAAAAATTATTAAGTATTACGATCAAATAACCTGTTTTCTGAGATTTATCAATTAGTGTACGGTTTGTTATACAGTAATATTTCATTGTTATTATTATCAATACACCTTATAAAAAAATATGTTTTTCTAGAATGGGACGCGGGTCTTTTCATACAAAGTATTAGACCACAATAATTCTCGTGAATCACATGTGATGTAGAGAATATGTCAAATGCTAAATATTTTTATTTTTAATTTTCCAAATTCTCGGTTGTTTTTTTTTTTCCTTGGGCCCAATGATTCGCAAAGAATCACATGCGATCCACCAGTTTCAAATATAATATCACATATAGACCTATTCATATTTTTAATGATTAGAAATGTACTTTGCTTTAAAATTATTATTAATAGTAGTAGTAGTACTGCTATTACCGTTATTAATATTAATATCATTAGGACTCTACTATTATTAAAATGATTGTTTTATTATTAATGTATAATAATAATAATAATAATTTTATAATAATAATTATTATTATATATCGTAATTATAAGTAATTACATATCCTATATATATCCTCAAATCGTGTCCAACTCAGGGTCGGGTCGAGGAATGAGATGAGATATTTATAGAGGTCTGTGCACGACAAGGGTGCCGGCCGACCACTCATGACGCACCGTCACAGGGGTGGATGAATTAAATGATACGAAATGGATGAGAGGAGTATGGAGAAATTGGAATGAAATTTGTGGCAAGGGAAAACGGGAGAAACCCCGAGAAAAACCTGTCCAAGCTCTGTTTCATCCACCATGAAACCCAACATGGAGTGACCGAGACTCGATCTCGGGACCCCTGCGGTGAGAGACGAGCGTCTAACCACTTGCACCACAGAGCGGCCTTAATTATAATTATTATTATTATTATTATTATTATTATTATTACTATTATTACTAATTTTTTTTATTGCGGATGAGCTCATGTAGGTCTACGCAAGTACTTAGAGGCGTTTCCTTTGAGCCCAAATTTGCTATGAGCTTGTTTTCTATCATCTGTCCAACTTGTTCCAGTTTTTTTCTTCGGTTTGTCCTCTTGGTCAACTTGCCACTTATTCACTTAATTCTAAATATATCTCTGTTTGGGATATCTTCTTTAGTAATTCCTGCGAATTTTAAGCCCTTTTTGACTTCATAAATCCACTTCATAGTATCCACTGGAGCTTTACTTCTGTTTTCATAGAATTCCATTATCTGTTATTATTTTATTATTATTAATTATTAATATTAATTATTATTATTAATTATTATTAATTATTAATATTAATTATTATTAATTATTATTATTATTAATTATTATTAATTATTATTATTAATTATTATTATTAATTATTATTATTATTATTATTATTATTATAAATATTATTATTATTATTATTATAAATAATAATAGCCATTAAAGGAGTAGAAGCATATCTATAGGCAAGAAGTTAGACAATAGCCCTCCATCTATGGATTCCAAGTTCGTGTCTCTGTCACTGTTGTATTTGTGTTGGACGAATCGGAACCTAAGCAGGTTTTTGCCGTTTTACACTATCAAAGGCAAAAACTTCATTCCACCATTTTCTCCATACTCATTTCACGTATTTCATGACACTGTGATGGTGCGACAGATCTTATCAGCTGGCATTATCATATATCATCGACATTCAATAAAAATAGGGGCTTCATCTCACCCCTCGACCTGGTATAACACTGAACGTAAGGAGAGGGTTCACAAGCAGTAAAAATTTAATATTTTTAACATGGATTTGTAGAAGTATTTTTTTTTTAAATTGTAGCCCGTACAATGAAGTTTACCTCGACTAAATAATATGTCACAAATAACTTATTTATTCGTTGAACATTATAATTAGACTGCTCTTAAAATCTGAGAATCATGCAAGTTCATACCTTTGATTTGCAAATGAGATACACAGCGGAAACTTCAAACTACCTTTTTAATTGAAAACACGTTCCTCCTATTCATTTTCATACATTTCCATTAAATAATAAATAAACTGAAAATGCTCTCAAGAATATTTGTACTTTGAGAATTCGTATACTTTGATATACATGGATAAAATAATTTTCTAACCCCACATTTTGAAGTTAGGCTTCCTTAATTTATCATTATTTAATTGTTCATTAGAAGTCTCAAATTATACAGAACCAGGCTTCATAATATTTGGATAATTTATTATTTGCATTACCTCATACGAAATCCTCAACGTTCACAATGTAAGGTATTTTTGTTTTATTTCGTTTGCATGCGTTCCCCCTCCTCGTGAAATGCTCTCTAAGAAAGCGAAGATCAGGAAAGAGCCATTTTAGTTCGTTTAAAGTTGCCTTTATCAACGAACCCTCGAAATTTTGGTAAACAGATGAGGACAGAGACAAAACTAAGATTACATAACATCACATCAAAAGCTGCTCTAAAATATGGAAGTGAAATTTGGATTTTAAATAAAAGAAACTCTCAAACTTCAAGTAAGCCAAATGCGCTTCTTACGATCATTGTTAGGAGTTAATAGACTGGATCACCAAAGGAACACTATTATCAGAGGAAAACTTGGAGTAACAAGTTTAAATGAAGATATTCAAAGATACCAACAAGAATGGAAAAATCATCTGAGAAGAATGGCAAGAAATAGACTTCCAAAATTGGCATTCCAATATACTCCAACTGGACATAGGGACCAAGGAAGACCAAAACATCGGTGGAAAGATCAAGACCATCTTCGCTAGGTTTACCGTACAGGCCACATGGCCTAAAACGAATTTGTTCATGATGATGATGATGATGATGATGATAAAGTTGCCTTTTCCTGACATTGGCTTATCGCGATACTGGAAGATGAACTCATATATCTAGAAATACTGGCAAGGATATAGTTTTTCATAACCGAAAATGCTCTAATCTGTCACATATCCCTGTGATACTTAATTGACAGACAACAAGAACACAAGGATTCTTAACCAACGGAAATATGATGAATTAGGAAGGTTGACCCTACCCTCCATACGATTATACTCACGAGAAAGTCCCCATACTAATTTTTAGGAGATTGTTTGGGCCCCATACAGTCAACACACAAATGAAAGTGAAAAAATTGCGCCGTCCGGAATCGAACCCAGGTATATGAACTCATAGACGAGTTGACAATTGGCAGAACCGGTAGTCTGAAAATATCATTAGATCATTACTCTTCACATCCGCATTTTCACTTCGAGTGGAAACTTCCCATATTGAACATTTTAAATAAAATGTATATGCTGAGGCCATCTAGCGTTGAATGGTAGAAACTTTAACATTAGCAACAGATGAAACACCTTCAAGAAAGAAAACAGATTACGGTATAGAAACGAATAACTTTTGACTGAATACCTGTAGAAAGAATTTATTAGTCAGGGGAGCCCAAAATTCGGTGGATTTCAATATATATACATACACAGAGAAATATATTGTTCACAAACTACTATATAGAAGTGAGGCAAGCAAACGTCTTTCTTTCCTCGTTCTATTATTTTTTTAAGATCTAAAAAGTTGCGGAAAAATCAGTGACTCATTATTAATATTTAGACACTTCAAATATTATCTAAATATTGATATATTTTATTTAAATTATTCAAATATTTTTTTTGCAATTTATTAGTTACAATTTAATATAAGTATATCTTAGGAAAATGTTTGGACCAAAGAGAGATGAACAGAAGGTGAATGGAGACGACTACATAACAGTGAACTACATGGTCTTTATAGAAAGCCAGATATAATAAAAACAGTTAAGTCTCGTAGACTCGATGGCCAGGACATGTGGCACGAATGGGGAATGAAATACACGCATGGAAGCTTCTTGTAGGAAAACCAGAAGGAAAACGCCCTGTTGGTTGACCAAGAATGAGGTGGGAGAATAGCATTAAGTATGATTTGAGGGAAGTAGATTATACAGGGAATGATTGGAAAACATTAGCCCAGGATAGGGATGTATGGAGAGCTTATGTCCGCGCGGCCATGAACATACGGGTTCGATAGTGGCAGTGAGTTTATATATACTTACTTACTCACTGGCACTATCGAACCCGTAGGTTCATGGCCGCGCAGACATAAGCTCTCCATACATCCCTATCCTGAGATAATGCTTTCCAATCATTCCCTGTATAATCTACTTCCCTCAAATCATAGTTAATGTTGTTCTCCCACCTCATTCTTGGTCTACCAACTGGGCGTTTTCCCTCTGGCTTTCCTACAAGAAGCTTCCATGCACGTCTTTCATTCCCCATACGTGCAACATGTCCTGCCCATCGCAGTCTACGAGACTTAACTGTTCTTATTATATCTGGCTTCCTATAAAGACCATGTAGTTCATTGTTATGTAGTCTTCTCCATTCACCTGTCTGTTCATCTCTCTTTGGTCCAAAAATTGTCCTAAGTACTTTATTCTCAAATACTCGTAATCTCCTTTCCTCCCTTAAAGTAAGAGTCCATTTTTCGCACCCATATAATATAATTGGTAGAATAATAGTTTTATATATTTTCAGCTTAACGTTTTTTGAAAGGAGTAGGGACATCAAAAGTCTCTGCAATGCATAATAGCATGCATTTCCAGAATTGAGCCTATGTTTAATTTCTTTGTGCATCTCATTCCTATTTGTGATTATTGTTCCTAGGTATTTGAATTCAGCCACTTCCTCAAAATTTTCCTCATTTGTCATTAGCTGTCCATTTCCATTATATACCGAATTTCTACGTGTGACCATATATTTAGTTTTACTGATATTTACTTCCAGCCCCAATTTCTTAGTGTTACTCAATAGTGTGTGCGTGTTGGCTTTTAGTATCTCCTCGCTATCGGCCAGTAGTACTACATCATCAGCATAAACTAACAGCTTATTAATACCATTCAGTTGTAAGCCTTCCTCATTCTCTAAAGAGTTAATGGCATACTCTAGTACAAAATTAAATAGTAGAGGAGATAGTGCATCTCCTCGCTTCAACCCATTCTGGATTTCAAAAGTGTCTGAAAACTGTTTGCCTATTATGTAACTCTTAACACAAATAAATATATGTTCAGACAAAATTAATACTATTAAATAACAATATACAATTATTTAAAAAATACAACATGCCGATAGTGATGTTTACTATCAATTTCATGGACCACAATGTGGAGTATATGTGCATCTCAGTTGATTTTCTGTTTGTACATTTGTGGTGCATGAAATTGATAGTAAACATCAAGCATCCGAACATTCATCACCGTCGGCATTACGTCCCTTTAAGTCTTCTAGCCTTAGCCCTTTCAAAACAACCGTCCAATCATTCTGATCTAAACCCTTCAGTCTCCATCTTTTATGCATGCCTTTGTAAGATCAGCCTGGACATCATCAAACCATCTTATTCTGGTTCTACGTACTTTCCTTCTACTAGCAGGTTTATTATCTGAAAGGTTTGGAGGAATTGTAATTTAATTCATTCGTAGAACATGATCGAGCTTTTCCAATCTTCTAAGTTTGATATCAGTAACAATGTAATCTTTGTATCATAATATTTTTTTTATTCATTCCACATTTTCTGATGTACTCTCCTGGCATGGCAATTTGTAACCTACTTCTGAGGTTGAGGCGCCTGGAAGGCGGGGTTATGCTGCCCCGATGATATGATGATTATGATAGGGTGCGCCAATTGAGTTCTTAAACCTACACTTAATCTAAGGCGAATATGAATTATGATTATTATGATGTTTGGGGACCGTTTGGGCCTTAAAATTTCCTGAAATATTTTGTCTTACGGGTGAGGAAAAACCCTAATCAATATACTCACCCAGGAAACTTGTCACGAACGGGAATCGAACCTGGACCCGCTGCGTGACAAGGAGACCACAACGGTGGACTTCTATCCTAATATTAGTAATGTTAAAAACAAGCGTTTTGTAACAGTAATTGCTGTCACTAAACTGCAAAGTAGCCTAAATATGATTTTATTACCCTCTTTTTCTGCTTAAGGGCATTTATTACACGCTTTATATTAGCTTGGCCTGTATCTATCTATCTATCTATCTATGTAACGGAATCTTTCAACGCGATTTTCACCCACTTAAAATCATTGGATCGACTTGAAACTTTGTATACTTGTAGAGGACCCGTGGCAATACAATAATTTTTAATATGCTGGTGCCTTATGTTCAAATTTCATCTCCATGGCGTAAATAGTTGATTAAGGCAATACACTACAAGCCGGGAAGTTGAGGATTCGAGCCCTGACGTGGCCTAAACCATCTGGCGGCACCATGGCCCTGAGGTCAACTCAGCCTCTAACGGAAATAAGTACCAGATGTTTTTTTTCTGAAGATGAAGACTGTCGTCACGCAGGGCTGATATTTCGAGCCAACTGTAAAGCCTTCACTTCCTACTACCTCCTAAGATCTGTAGAGGATCACTTTACCTAAGTGGTTAAAAACAAATGAAAGGTACAGGGAGAAACCCAGGTAAGTAACTTTTTCCTTGAAACTTAGAAAACGTACTTTTAATTGTATAACATACGCATTTCCTTAACTGTGTGCCAAACTTTGGGGGGGGGGTAAATAAACCCATGATTAAACTGCATCATACACTGTTTCACACTTCTAAATGATAGTCCTTTCCATGGAGAATCTAATGACTAGTGCTAGGACTTTTATGATATAGCATATATTTTTTTGGTAAGAGTTATATGTTTCTTAAATAAATCTATATATTTGCTTTTTATACAAAAAATTAATTGAATTCAAGTAGGCCTACTTTAGTAAGTTATAGGCCTATTTAGGCTATGCATATTTGATCATTTATATATGAGAGAGCATGTTATAGCAATTTATTGATCTTATTTGTCACATTTTTATTCTTAAGAATTAAAGAACTTTTATCATACAGTTTTCTTTCTTCCGTGTTTGAGTTGTTAAATTTCTCAGGATTTCGTTTCTTGTAAAATATATCTTCCTCTCCTACTTCGTTTCAATTCAGAGTTTGGACTTTTACTTACTTATGTACCTGAACAAATATTTATGATTTCTCTCACGACAAGCAGGTAGCTACTGATGATTTTAATAAAATAAAATGCATTCTACAATATCAAATTCCTTACTTTAGGTTTGCTTCTCATTTGCATTTTATTCTTAAGTAAGTAATTAAATGTCATCAACTGATTTACTAATTGATTTTACAATAAAATTTATTACATAATTATAATATTATTAAGTCATATTTTTTATGTTACAATGCATAATTTTGTAATGTTAGGTCATAGCTGCATATATATATATATATATATATATATATATTTTTTTTTGCATATTTCGGTGGTTTTTAGGACATAAAAATCCTAACCCTTCATTTTCGACAAATAAGTGAATTTCTTGGTTCTTTACTCGTACTCTTCAAATATGGTTACAAAAGTACAGGGCTTCCAATATAAAACCGGACACGCCTCACGGGGTTTCACCCGTCAGGCAGCGCTCTCTCCTCGTCCGCATTTCACTCTGCCAGCCGCAGAGTGTCCGGTTTTATACTGGAAACCCTATACTATCCGAATGTTAATGTGAATTGCTGTAAATCTTTAGCCAAGCCGAAACTATTCGCCATTATAGTTGAAAATTGCAGCAGAAGTAGATGTGTCGAAAATGGCTATTGATGACTATCAGTTGCAGTGATTCAAAGTTAGACACACGCAATTTGAAAAAAAAAAAATCGAAGAGCAACCGAGTCGAAATTACGAGTTCCATGAAATGGATATTTGTAAACGCCAAGAACGTAGAGATATATAATAAAATCTATCATGACGGCAGCCAAGAAAAAAAGGGACACGATAAACATTGTTCCTTTCTATTATTCATATTAAAAAAAAAACATAACTTTTTCTTCTCGTCTGTTAGTGAATTCACAACACAAATATCTGAAGATCAAACTAATCAACCTATATACTGTTATACAGTGAGTTCACTCGACTTGCGGTCACTGCGTGGACAGCGCGAGTCGATGACCCAATGCTTGCAGTCACTTTTTTCCGCTATCGGCCGCAGGTCGAGTGAAACTCACTGTATTTGATTTGCAAATTTAATTACTGTAAATTAAATACAGGGCAAGTCAAAGTGAAGGACCCGATTTCAGAATTTATTGTGTAAAATTTAGTGAACTTACGTTATTTTGAAACATATAGTAAGAAAGATGAACTCTAAAGTTTTTTTTTTTCTCAAACACATCACAATTGTTCTGTGTGAGCACCTTGTGTAACATGACACACATCAAGCCGATATTCTCCTGTCAAACTTTTCGTATCATATCGGGGTCAATATCAGCAATGGATGATATGTAGTCACGCAGGTCATCCAGTGTTGTGAGAAGTAGTAGTACGTAAACATGACCCTTTACAAAATCCCACATGAAGAAATCACACGGGGTCAAGTCGGGGGGAACAAAGTGCTCAACGAATGAGAGGTCGATCCTCCGAAGGTGCACGGCCTATCCAACGTTGTGTCAATGCATCGTTGAAGTGGTCCCGAACCCTGCCATGGTAGTGTGGAGGGGCACCATCCAGTTGAAGAATGAAATCTGCACTATCTCTTCAAGCTGTGGATGGAGCCATAGTTTCAGCATATCGAGGAGAACTTGCCCTGTCATAGTACGTTCATGGAAGAAAAAGAACCGATAAATATTTTCATGTGAAATGGCACAAGAAACATTCAGTTTGGGAGAAATATATTGATTTCCATAAATGCATTGGGATTATGCAGTTCGCCAAATCCTTACGTTGTTTTATTCACTTTCCCCGAAAGGTGAAAAGCCGCTTCATCGCTGTAAATCAACCTCTCAAGGGAACCACCCTCTTCCATTAATACGAGAAAATCAACACAGAAGGAAGGTCGCATAGCACAATCAGTAGGGCAATGCAATTAATGATTTTGTATCTTCTTCTTATGAAGTTTGAAGCATTGCTTGCATATATGAAAATGTATGATATTGAATAACGGGTTAAATAAAACAATTACATCATTGTAATTTTTTTTAGGGATAAGTCATTTTTTTGGCAATTAAGTAGATGTTAAGTTAATACTTATTTTTCAAGGAATGTGCAAAATGAACTTGTCCATTTCTAGGATTCAGTTTCGTTAAATTTATGCTAGTTCCTATCCCTATTTTTCAAGGAATTTGCTTAATGGAATTGTCCATACTCCCAGAAAATTGCACTTCAAAATTGTTGTAAAAGTGCATTGAAATGGATTTCTACAATAAAAGGTACAGTAAAAATTCAAAAGTAAATTTTATAATTTTCTTTTAATGTTTTGATATTATATTTTACGCAACTCAGTACCAAGTGAGTGCTTAATATAATAAATATCATTTTTGTTGGTAATTCTTTACTTTCTATTGGCCATTCTTTAAATTCTGTTGATCTCTTTTTGTAAATTTTTTAGATCATAAATGCATTTTTTGCCAAATTATAGGCAATGAAATGCCTTACCATAATAATCAGTGTCTTTTAAGACTTGAACCA
The DNA here is from genome assembly GCA_030220185.1 of Diploptera punctata. Classification (NCBI taxonomy): domain Eukaryota; kingdom Metazoa; phylum Arthropoda; class Insecta; order Blattodea; family Blaberidae; genus Diploptera; species Diploptera punctata. The sequence continues at coordinate 1,581,810 of JASPKZ010008357.1, forward strand.
GTTTCACGCGGTAGGGTTTCATTTGTAAACATTTCCGGAGAATCCGCCATACAGTTTTCTGTGGAAGTTAAAGTTATCTCGCTGCCAGTAGTAGATTTCTATGGACTCAGCACGAATCACGTGCGAACTCATTCCATTGTCTCTTCCCCAGTCGACGGACGGCCAGTAGACTTTTCTTTTTTACAAATGCAGTGTGAATCTTTAAAATATATGTACCACTTACGAATGCTATTCCCAGTAGGCGAGTCTCTCTGATATGTGATACGGAAATGCCGTTGAACACTAATCACAGACTTGTTTACATGGTAGACACTAGACAAGCACACTGAAAGATTTCCGTTCTTTATTCAACGCCATTTTTGCTTACTGCTCTGCTGCTGACATCTTGCGGGCGAATGCGGAAACAGTGTGAAGAAACTAAACTTTCATAATTTACCTTTCAAAACACTTGTTTCTCAATGATACGTTCATTAGATTTCTCGCAATAAATTACTGAAACTTGCTCTGTATTATGGAGGCCTGGCTGAATTAAGTTATTCAGTTCAGAAACTGAAAAACTCCATATTCTTCTAGAAGAGTAATAAAAAATAGAATTAAATAATCGATTTAGTGTTGCATTATCTACAGCAAATCCTCCTCAAATCCACAGAACTAGGTCGATACCGATATATGGAATGCCGTAATTACCAAATTTTTAAGGTCAGCAATTACATGAAATGCACTATTTTAACACATTTGGATAAATTTCATTTCATATTATTCTATAACTTTCAAAGCATTTTAAATAACTTTTATTTATCACTAAACTGTCCCGATGAACTCACGTCACTTGTGGAATGGACAGCTCATTTAAATTTACCAAATTATCAGCCATTTTTTATAAATATAAATATTGCATTAATGCTTACCTTAAAACTCCATGTCAAACAGTAAAGCTAACTAAACACTACTAGCGAGGGTTGGACTCATCTATTGCCAATTTGTCCCTTATTAAATGTTAAACTTGTGCATTTATTGTAAAGGTAATATTATAAACGAAATCCTACAACCATTTTAAACGTTTCCACGGTATTTCTTTATCATAAACATACTAACAACGTCTAACGAAATAATAATAAAAAAACTTCCGCGTGGGCTAATCGCCATAGTACTACTAATTTACAGTACAAGAAATCCAACTATGACGTCATGATTCATCTTACTTTGCCATCTATTACTAGGAAGCAGAATTACGAAGATTGTATTTTATTATTTTTATCTGGGCTATAGCAACTTGGCAAATACACCGGAAACGATCGGACGGATTCAGAGAACAGTATCACTAAAATACATTAAGTGACCACTAAAATTCAACTCTAAAGAAAACTAAAAATGCCTCTTCTCAATGAACATCTAAAAAATACAAATTAAATAAATAAATTACATAATTGAAATCCACATTTCCAGGAATGCGAACGACTCTGTGTTAAAACTGTTTTTAACAGACAAAAACGACTATTTCCTATTTATTGCTTTATTGTGATTTTTTCTCAACCCACATTGTAAAAATCTGTAAAAAGGCAAAGGCCCAAGAGATCCGGAACTTTAAAAAATAAAACACTTTAAAACCATATATAATCCAATGTGGTTCTAATTCAATTTATGATATTCACTTATTTCTATCAATGAAATTTCCTAATTTCATAAATTATATATATATATATATATATATATATATATATATATATGAGAGAGAGAGAGAATTTAGAGTACTTAATAATACTTGATAGTTTATTTATGAAATGAAGATATGAATATATCGTTAACCATCCATTCTCTGAAACTATATCAGCTTTTTTTTATTTTCTTATCACAGTCTAATAATTAACATAGGCTTACACATTAACAAAATTGACAAAAACGCATCTTTACGCTCTTCTATAATCGAAGTGTTTGAAAATGTTACTAAAAGAATTTTTTATTCGAGGGCCGTAAGTAATATTTTATTTCAGGATTTTTTTTAATAACTCGGATCATTAGTATCTATATTCAAAGATTGATGTGAAAAGACAAGCAAATTTTCTCAGAAACCTTTTATTTCAATATTGGCCAGCCAGGATTCAAGTATATTTAAAGACGTAAAAATTCAGAACATGACTTCCTTCGGAAGAAAAGTAACATCGTTGGTCCCGTATCGTAGATTTATGACACTAAAACAACATCAAACCTGAAATAAGAAAACTCTGATCAAAATTTGCCCGCCCTTTCAAATTCAGATTTGAATAGCGATTCTAATTACCTAAATCTTTTAATACCGTAATTAAATATGATGCTAACATAAGACTAAGGGTCAAGCTTGAAATCCTAAATTATGCCATAGGCTACTCAGCATTTATAAGATCTTGCAAAAATTATCGAAACTGGACGGATCTGAACCAGCGAATCATGGAATCAAAGATGAGTGGGATCATAATAAGATCTTGATTTGTTCTGTTAATATGAGAATTAATGTACATCCAACGTCTATTAACCAAAATATAGATATTAAGCTAAAGATAATATTACTTTGACCATGTATCACTATGTTCTGCTCTGCCATTAGGTGCCAATAGCCTATTATTTAAATTTGAAACTGACAATCACCGGACTTACCTCTCGAACCATACTTATCAATCACAACAGCAATTTTCACAACGCACTATTAACGTAATAATGAACAAATTTTAATAGCACACACTTAATTTAACACGAAACCGAAACACGCGAAGACACGAAATAAAATTGCGCGATAACCCATCACGTTGAAAAGTAATAATCGATTATTAATATCGTTACATGAAATTGATCGAAGTCACCTCGTACTCCGTACACTTACATTCTTGTGCCATCTACCGGTACGATTCATGTTTAACATATAATGTATATTTATTATTTTTACTTTTTTTTAAATTATGTATGATATTATGAAATTGGGTCTGTTAATGAAATTGCATCCTAACATTTGCCTGGACTAATGCGAAAAAGCAAGAAAAATCTGTTGTTCGGAACTAGGATTTCAACTCAGGACCTCCCGAATACGAGTCTCAAATTCCAACCCCAGAGCCAACTCGCTTAGTTTTTTTCTTACTTCGCACTAGATAGCAGCACAATGTTCATGTACATTGTAGAGCCATCTACTGTGATTGCCAAGCAATATTTGATCCATGTACCTTTTATTTAAAGCGGCAATATAAAATTGCTTTAATTTTTTTTATTAAAATGATAAAGTAAAAGCAAAGCAAACATGTAATTATGATATAATTTTAATACACATTTTCGGAAAGAAAAATGCGTAAATGGCTCAAAGTAATTAATTTTATTTATGAATTACTGTATGAATCACAAACACATGACAGTACAGCCATCTTGACCATAAAAAAGATATTGACTTTGGATGTTGTAATAACATGTTGAATTTGAAAGTTAATTGTGCTTGAATTCGAATTATCATTGTCGTTTGTTTTATTTAAAATATATTTACTCTAGTAATTATTGTATTTTTTTTTGTGTCAAAATGTTTAATTTATTCGGCAAGAAACCTACAGTACAAGGTAAAGTGAGGTTAAGGAAGACAAACACTGTCATTTTAATTATAGTTATCCCTGTATATTGAAATAATCCATACCACTATTTACTTAAATTGAAATAATCCATACCACTATTTACTTAAAGTTAATTTATTCTTTAACAGAACAACAACGTGAAACTGACAAAGCACTCAGGAAAGTCGGAAGAGATATAGAGCGTGACAGAAGAGGACTAGAAAGGGAAGAAAAAAAATTGGTATTTAAACTTGTATTAATTCATCCACATACAATTATAGATCTATTGTCAATGTAGTTTCGAAACTAAAAATGATGAATCATTTATATCAATTATTATGAAATTGAGAGACCAATTTTAAACATAAGTTAATTAGGTTCTATTGGGATGGAACAGGCCAAAATACCCTAACCCATAATGTCTATGATCCATTCATAGTAATTCTGCCCGAAGGCAGGTCCTTCACTGCAATCATAGCATTTACATGCTATGCTTGCAACTTTACTAGGGAATTGTAGGTGTGGTAGCTTCCTGTTGCTTTCCACACCGGTGAAGGATGATTATGATGATGAATATGATAATGATGGCCATATGATTTCGGGGACCGTTTGGGCCTTAACGTTTTCCTGACATTTGTCTTACAGGTGAGGAAAAACCCCAATAAACACCTCACCCAGAAAAACTGCCCCGACTGGGGATCGAACCCGGGCCTGCTGCGTGACAAGGCAGCATGCTACCTCGAGACCACAGCAGTGGACTATGTCTATGATAATGACATAAAAGTATTTAATATTTTACTGGTAACCCTCCATCAGTGCGTACTTTTTTTTCTAAGTTGATCTACATATAACAAATTGTATTGATAATTTGACACTTTGAGGATCAGTAGATAATTTAATAAGCAATTTTGTTGAAAAATTTATTGTACTACCTCTTATGACATTGTATATTATATATTTGTTTTTCTGGCAAGGTTTAGGTAATTATAGTGTAGCAACTCTTTGTTAGTGAACTATTTTAACTGATCTAGCTCATTTTAGTGAACTATGTTCATTTTAAGCAGACTTAGTGTACTGTTATATATTTTTTATCATTCTGCATGTTTAAGTTTTAAAATAGTTGGATAAAGTTTCCTTTAAACGCAGTGTGAAATTTTTGTAAGTACCAGGCAGACCCTACACGCATGTGCCAACAAACGTGAAGTGGTTTACACTATGGAATCATGTGATGCTTCCAACATATGAAAGAATGTGATGCCCAAAAATAAATAGTAAGTTCTGAAATATATACTCTATGTTGGCTGCACTGAAACATGAGTTGAGAATATTCGTTAAAATCAATATGGATGCCATGTCTTTATGTTATGTATGTAGTTAAATATCATAGAAAAATATATTGAAATAATCGTTAGAAAAAATCTAAAATTTATTGTAAATGGTGGTAAATAATTTCAAAATAAAACCCTGTTGGCACATGCGCGTGATGTCTACCTATTTCATTGCGCTTAATGGAAACTTCAGCCAAAATAGTTTAATCTTACATTTAGAAAACAAAAAAAAACTTACTATAACCTTATTATTTCTTTTTTTGTTCAGCACAGGTTATTAGTTAGGTATTAACCCGTCAGAACACGCGCATAATTTTGCACCGTTATCACACGCGCTGGGTATTTTTTACCCGAAACTTTATTAAGTGATATTAACAGCAAAATGTAATTTTTAGAATATTCTATAATTATATCTTTATTTTGACAATGTCTATCCTTCATTTGACCATGTCTAAATTATTTATTGTTTAATTTAACAATACATAAAATAAGATCTAAGTATGTACTACATTTTCTTCACAAAAATACTGTAGTATAATGTATTAGTTCATTGAAAACAAAAATTATGAAAATGTCATATATATTTAGCAGCCACTCACAAACTATGTTCACTTCCTGAATCGGGATTTACCCCCCCCCTAAAAAAATTAACAATGCACATGAGCATTAACTGCACAATAATGTTCTTCAGAAAAATACTGCAATATTATGTTTCTTGTTCAGTGCTAACATTAATTAAAAATAAATAATGATTATAGCATTTGGGAGCCAGTCACTCAAACACTATTGTCACTTCCAGCATCAGAATTGGCACACCCCTCGCAGAAAGGCATAGAATGTTCTTTACAGATCATCTTGGTACAGCTGTGGCATGAAGTAGTTGTTTTACGATCTTTCTTCTTCGGACATACTTCACATCGAACTGAAGACATCTTCATACATTTCTGTGTTGATTGGGTTTGTTCCTCCACACCAGCCAATCTTCGAATAGTGGATCTATTTTCTCCAATAAGTTCCATCTTTACCTTTGTAACTAACAAACTGAGACAGTGGAGCATCATCCTCCTAGTCTTCATCACTCATAGTTGCTTCCTGTTCTGTATCAGAATTATGTTCACTTTCGGAGAGATGATCGGCTTCATCTCCTGATTCATGTTCAGTAACATCTTCATCTTCATTTAGCCAGTTTACTATTTGTCCACTTTGCCTATATTATAAGTCCATTTTGTAATGGAAAATAGAAATGGCGCACAAATAAAATGATTCACTATTTATGTGACTTATTCACACGCGCTGGGTAATTCTTACCCAATCTTGATATATGCATGCATAAACTCCTGCAGTCACAGGAAAACTAACTAAATCTTACATACAACAATGCAAAAATATCTGAAAGAAAGGTACTGAAAACGGCAGATAAATTTAAATTCAAACACAGTGTTGCCAACAAAAAGAATAACGTCTGGGTATTTTTTACCCTGGCGTGTGTGCTTACGGGTTAAAGATTTTTTTTTAGTTTTTAAATTTAAAAAAAGTTACATGAATAATTTACTACATTATTCATCCAGCTGAATGACTCAACAGGAATAGCGAAACTGTATATATTTATCAAACTAAACCTTGGCTATTCTATCCCAAAAATCCATCAATGCTCATTTTATTTTGTTAGGTGAGCAAAGTGGGCAAGTTTGTGTACACTAGATTAGTTTACAGTTTATTGGATAATCTGGCACACTATAAGAAAAGTTTGCTATTCTGTATGAACAGTGTAGGTGGACTCCTGATATAGAATCCTCTAAACCTTATTTGGGATTCCCAGATATCCTGTTTTACCCAGTACATTATATATATTTTGTAATTTTGTTCTGCATACAGTGCTCTCTTAAAGCTGTATGCCAAATGTTCCATTTTTAAAAAGCAATTTCTCATTTTTAAAACACTGCGATTTAGACAATAGTATAATTGTTAACATATTCTGAATACTTTGGTGTCGAATGGCATCTTCAAATTACAAATACAGTACCAGTACTTGCAAAAATGTATATTTCATTGTAAAGACTAATTAATTTGTAATAAATATTTTAAATTTTTACGAGTATATTATTACCAGTATTTATTAGTTAATGTATCCCTGGCTGTGGGGCACGCCTTAGCATAGTGGTTAAGGCAGTGCACTACAAACTGGAAGGTCGAAGGTTCAAGTCCTGGTGGGGTCAGGATTTTTAAACTGACCCAAACCTTCTGGTGGCACTGTGGCCCTGGGGTCGACTCAGCCTCTAACTGAAATGAGTACCAGACGCTTGTTCTGGGGGTAAAGGCGGCCGTCACGCAGGGCTGACATCAAGTGCCGATTGTCTAGAAAAAGTGGGAGCCTTAACTTCCCACTACCCCAGGGGTCTTCTATGGCCTGTAGTGGGATCACTTTACTTTTTTTTATCCCTGGCTGTGGTGTTTTATTTTAGTGTTACATGGCAAAGAAATTTAAATGTTCCTTATTTGTCATGTGAAAATCCTTATTTATATTTAATTTTTTCATAATTCCAGGAATTAGAAATTAAGAAGTTAGCAAAGGAGGGTGATCATGAAGGATGTAAAATTCTAGCCAAGCAACTTGTTCAGTTACGAAAACAGAAAACCAGGACATATGCAGCTAGTAGTAAGGTATGTCAGCTTCTCTAAAAATTTTACTAAATGAGTTTTGAGATATCTTGTAGCTTGCGAGTCATCTTGGGTGTAAATCCAATTTGTGAATTCACATTTTAAACGATCTGTGATTCATATTACAGTTCTTGGTTAAATGAAAATTCTACTAAATCAGACTAACTAACTAACTCACTGGCTCTTTCGAACCTGTAGGTTCACGGCTGCACGGTCATAAGCTCTCCATACATCTCTATCCTGAGCTAAATGTTTTCCAAACATCCCTGTATATTCTACTTCCCTCAAATCATGGATAATGTTATTCTCCCAGCTCATTCTTGGTCTACCAACTGGGTGTTTTCCTTCTGGTTTTCCTACAAGAAGCTTCCATGCACCTCTTTAATCCCCCATATGTGCCACATGTCCTGCCCATCACGGTCTATGAGACTAAACTGTTCTTATTATATCTGGCTTCCTATACATATCATATAGCTCACTATTACATCGTTTTCTCCATTCACCTGTCTGTTCACCTCTTTTTGACCCAAAAATTTTCCTAAGAACTTTATTCTCAAATATTCATAATCTTCTTTTCTCCCTTAAAGTAAGATTCCATGTTTTGCATCCATATAACTGGGAGAATAACTGTTTTATATATTTTCAGTTTAACATTTTTTGAAAGGAGTTGGGACAAGAGTCCCTGTAATGCATAATAGCATGCATTTCCAGAATTGAGCCTATGTTTAATTTCTTTGTGCATCTCATCCCTATTTGTAATTATTGTTCCTAGATAGTTGAAATCAACCATTTCTTCAAAATTTCCTTCGTTTTCCGTTAGTTATCCGTTTCTGTTATATAACACATTTCTATGTGTGAACAGATATTTAGTTTTATTGATGTTTATTTCCCGTCCCAATTTCTTAATGTTACTCAATAGAGTGTGCGTGTTGTCCGTTAGTATCTCCTCATTATCACTCAATAATATTACATCAGCCTATTAATACCATTGACTACTAAATCAGACACTGAATAAATCTTATTTTTGTTCATAGAAAATTTCAAAATTGCCATTATTATTTGCCAAATACTAGCCAAACAAAACAACTCGTGAGAACAGCAGGAATGAATACTTTAAAAGCATTGTAAACAAAACAAGACCTGACAGAATCAGGGACCAAGATGTGAGGGAGGAATGCAAGCAATATCATAGATTTTATTTTAAAATACAATAGGAAGTAACATTAAGAGGTTTGTTTAATAATTAAAACATTTTGTCTGTTCATTCTTACCTCTTAGAGTTGTTTTTGTCGAACATGTTTCAGAGCTTCTTAGCCCCATCGTCAGCGATTACAGACAAGAGAAAATTCAATCTGTAATCACTGACGATGGGGCTAAGAAGCTCTGAAACATATGTTCGACAAAAATAACTCTAAGAGGTAAGAATGAACAGATGAAATGTTTTAATTAATATCATAGATGTTGAGACATTCATTAAAGCTAGGGAAAGGGAATGGAATATCCATGTGGACAGAGCTGATGATACGAGGCTTATTAAAGCAGCAAAGAACCTACATCCTAGAGGAAAAAGAGAAGTGTGCAGACCCCTCAAGAGTGGAATGTGATGTAATCGTTCTTACATCCATCCATCCATAGTAATTCTGCCCGAAGGCAGGTCCTTCACTGCAATCATAGCATTTTCATGCTATGCTTCCAGCTTTACTAGGGAATTGTGTAGGTGTGGTAGCTTCCCGTTGCTTTCCACACCGGTGAAGGATGATGGTGATGAGGATGATGATGATGAAGATGATGGCCATATGATTTCGGGGACCGTTTGGGCCTTAAAGTTTTCCTGACATTTGTCTTACAGATGAGGAAAAACCATTATTACATAGTATGTGTAAATCAGTGGCGTGGCGTGATTTATATATTCGAGGAAGTGCAACCATAATACCACTAGTACTACTACAATAACTACTACTACTAAACTACTATCACTAATAATAATAATAATAATGCTAGCCTTACCTTACTTCTTGTAGGGCAACTTTATCCTCCTTGTCTTGGTAGCAAAGGTGTCTATGGTTATCGAAGAAAGTTATCCTGGACACCAATGATTCAAGCAAGCAATTTTCTATATTTCTATACATGAACTACTTATTCTTCTTCTTCTTCCTTCCTTCCAAGTATTAGGCCAAGGCCTGTTACGATCCTATAGAAAATTTTCCCTCCAGCTTCTTCCGGAAAATTCTCGTATAAGACTTGAAAGCATAATAATAGTCCCTTCGATTGGTTGCTGGCCAAAGGAAGGCAAGACCAGTGATGGGGCTGCCATCTTATAGCCTCTGGTCAGGCTTTTCTGGAGAAGAAAAGGAAGAAAGGAAAGACTCCCTAGCCCTCGGATGCCCTAATAGCGTCGGGGTCGAAAAAACAAGAGTTAACCAAGAGAGGTTAGATAGTAAAGTTAAAAGAGTGCAAAATACAAGTAAGTGGAAGAAATGTTTTGCTCGGCTTGGGCACCTTGTGGTCGCCATCCACATATCCCCTAGATGAGGACCCCTGAGGGGAACCATTGCAAGTATATGAGGTACTTGGCTGGTCTGAGTTTAAATCACACATTGTTAACGCGCCACGTTGTTCTTACACTGAGAAGTATTAGCAAATACAATGTAGTCACAACATCACAAACTGATTATTTCTTGTAGAAATTACAAAACGGGTGTTGTTACTATTATTTAACACAGTGGAGAGCAACAATGAAAACCCAGTAAATAATTTACGATTAATTTGTAAAGTAAAAGAAAATAAACACACAAAAAATATTTCTTGCAGAAGGCTCACCACATGCACGATATGGGGCTTGTGGGGAGAGGAAACAGAACATGGACAAGGGACTTGAGGGGAGAGAAAATAGTGTAGGCAACTGAAGCCGGAGCTCAAGAATGCGCAGTGCACTTGAAGACATATTCCTGGCGCTTGGCGGATGAAAGACTGGCTAGATACATGGAGATTAAAGGAGTAGAAAACCTCACAGTTGCTATATGAAGCCCCCTCACAAATTATTTCACTGCAATAATATTTACATATGTGATGGAGAGAAATTTTGTTTATTGTATTTAAATAGTATGTTTTGCATATATTGACAGGGAAACGGCGCTTCCAGTGCCTAAATGGACGCTATGCCCCTGGTGTAAATAAATAGGCATATGCCTATAGAAAAGAAGAAGCCATTATTATTATTACACTATGCCTTTTTTTTTCTCACAGTTGGCAATATTAGGATAATTTAGTCTATAGCTTCTGTGGTGTAAATGTTAGCACGTCTGACTAAATCCCAGAGATCCTGGGCTGGATTCCCAACAATAAGATAGAAATTTTTTTTTTAGTATATACTGTAGAACAGTGTACACCCAGCCTTATGAGGACAACTGAATAATTATTTCATAAGAGGAGTAACAAAATCTAGCTAAGAAAAATTAAACAAAAGTTGAGGTTAAGGTAGAATATACCTCATAGTGAGAATTCCTAAAATAAGTAAGTAAAAGTTGAGGTACTGTACCATGCTAATCATGTACTGTTTCCTGCTAGCCAGTGACATCATCCACTTCAGTCAGCCTTGATACTTTGGAGTTGATGTGCAATGAATTTATTATTTTTTAAATAATTTAGTCAAATAGACAATTGCAAAAAATTTAAATGAATAATGGTTTTTAGTTCAATTTAGTTAGATTGAGCAAGAAGTAAAATTAAGTCTTATGTTTATTAAAATTTAAAAGATTGATCTTGGTGGACTATTGGTTACCATGCTCGCCTCTAGTTCCAAGGTTTACAGGTTAAAACCTACTCAGAGTCGAGTTTTGAAGGGTGTAAAACTGTGAGACCATTTTGATTTATGACATAAAAGAACCTCAAGTTTAAAATAATAGACTTGCACAAATTTTAATTGTAATGCTAATGACCTGAGTTGTTAAAAGCCCTCGACTCGAGCTCCAGGGTCAATAACTTGGGAAAAATTAGTCTGTAACCACTGAAGATGGGACAAACATGTCTTGAAACATATGTCTAACAGAAACAACAATATGAGGTAAGAATTACACAGACCAAACTTATTATTAATTAAAACCTCATAATGTTACTTCATATTGTATTTTTAAATCTATTACTGAATTGTATTCTTACCCATTTTTTTTTATAAATTTCAGTGTGTAATTTACATTTTATTAACAAAATCCCACTGATTGAACTGTTGTTTAATTCTGAGCTATGCTTATTATATAATCCTGAATATTAATAACTGTGTATACTCTATAATATTTTAGGTACAAAGTATTGGTGTATCAAATAAAGCAATGGGTGCTAATATGAAATTAGCAAATGCTATGAGTACAACTGCCAAAACAATGCAAGATATGAATAGAATAATGAAACCAGAACAAGTGGCTGCAGATATGCGAGCATTTGGCCAAGCTTCTATGAAGATGGACATGACTGATGAGATGAGTAAGTAATTTGATAGTTTAGATCTATATTGTCCCCTCCATGGTATCTTTACCTTGTCGTGGTGGAGTATTCTACCAGTTATATTATATGGATGCGAAACCTGGACTCTTACTTTAAGGGAGGAAAGGAGATTACAAGTATTTGAGAATAAAGTTCTTAGGAAAATTTTTGGATCAAAGAGAGATGAACAGACAGGTGAATGGAGAAGACTACATAACAATGAACTACATGGTCTTTATAGGAAGCCAGATATAATAAGAACAGTTAAGTCTCGTAGACTGCGATGGGCAGGACATGTTGCGCGTATGGGGAATGAAAGACGTGCATGGAAACTTCTTGTAGGAAAGCCAGAGGGAAAACGCCCAGTTGGTAGACCAAGAATGAGGTGGGAGAACAACATTAACTATGATTTGAGGGAAGTAGATTATACAGGGAATGATTGGAAAGCATTAGCTCAGGATAGGGATGTATGGAGAGCTTATGTCCGCGCGGCCATGAACTTTCGGGTTCGATAGTGCCAGTGAGTTAGTTAGTTAGTTAGTTAGATCCATATTGTCGGCCACGGTGCTGTTCCTTGCCTCTAGTCCCAAGGGTCGCAGGTTCAAACCTAGCTGGAATCAATGGATTTTTAGGATGGAAAAATCCAAGGGGAAAGTCCTCTGAGAGGGACTTCAAAACATAGGTACTGAGTCTGAAGATTTTCAGGCTCGTAAAAGAACTGCAAGTCTGAAAAAAAAAGCCTCTGTGCAAAATTTAACTGATTTTCATCTATCTGAGTAATACCTTAGTTTCCTAATAGATGTCACTTTCAGAAGGTCTATTAAACACATGTCTCTTGCTGACATATGTAGGGAAATAAGTGTAACTAAATTAGTAACTTCTCATTAGGAAGCACCCATGTCCCCAGAGTTGGACAAACTGATATTGTATTACATCCATACAGTTCTAAATCCACTTTTTACAATCATTATTCTTGTTTTGAGGTGAATATATAAATAAATAAAGCCTGATATGTCCCTTTAGGGCAAAGGCCTCCCTGTACAGGGGTTAAGCTCTATTTGAGAGTGTCACCCGGTGAGCTACTCCGCGGTGAGAAGTTGACTTGGATATAGCACTTGGTTTGTATACACTGTCTGTTCTGTGATTAGTTAATACACAGTTGTCTCTCCATCGTTCTCCAGCTTTTCCTGCATCTGGCGACTCTGGACCATTAGCAGGGGTAATTACGATATTATTAACAGATCAACATTTAAATATGTCTTTCTTTCATCCTGCAGGGGGAGGAGACCCTATTCTATACCAACATTTATTTTGATTTTTTGGTCACCCAGAAGTTTATATTCTAATTCTTCCTGGGTTTGGAATAATTTATCATATGCAGGAACTGATTATTAAAATCATTCATAATTAATATAATTATTATATAAGTTACAACAGCTAAAATTATGACAATAATTATTAGGACATGGGTCATGAAAATAAATCAATTGCTCTATAATAGAGGAGGCTCTATCTTGTAACCATTTACCATATCCATTGACATTGTGAGAATAAAACAGGAATTTGATATTTCAATTCTTTTCTGTAACTACTTAAGGGTAATAACTAAGGTTACAAAACCTGTCTAAATAAAAGACAGGATGAGGTGAGCTTTAAATTATTTTAAATTAAATCTCATAGTGATTTCCTATATTAAAGTAAATACTTTGGTTAGTTTGCATATAAACAATCTGTACCTGCAGCATGAAAACAGTATGTTTCTAGAAGATTCCTATTCAAAATGTTATGTATTGAGTTCCCCCTCAAGTCCTAAAAATTTGCATTGGGATTTCCACACATTCTGTATATTTAAATCAGCATATTGTCGGTAGGCAATGAAAACCTCGTAACTCCATCAGTCATTGAAAACCACATAACTCCAGTAGCCAGCAGAGAATAATGTGATGCATAACCTGTTGAGAACGCAGACTTCAAATTTATTAATAACTTGACTTGTATTCTGTAGTAAAATATATGGAAACTATTGCTATATCAATTTTCATAATTATTTAAAACAGTTATTTGTTTCTCTTGTAAAATTTACCAAAATGGAGTTACGAGGTTTTCATTGCCCACCATTGATATATAATAATGCCAGTGTGGGGGTTGTTAGTCCCACATTGGGTGCCTTCCCAGGTGGTGGATAGGGGAATGCTTCCCTGATATGGGTGATACTGGGGAAATGAAATACCCGAGGCAAACCAAAACTAACAGCTACTGCCTTGTAGTTCAGTGTTGATTCACTAAAGGCTAGAGGAAGACAACCTTGATTACAAATTACCTGGTCCTCCATGTTGGGGGTTGTAGCAATGGGCCAGCTCCTCATTCTACTTAAAAATATACAATGCTAAAACACCTAAAGAGAAGAATGCCGGACGGAATTACCTACAATGAAGATGCTTTAGACAGGAACCTCTGGCGACAAATCACTTTGGGTTGAAGGAGAAACACTGTATTGGGGAATTTTCCTAATAAATAATTTTTTTGTTCAATGCCACCTGTTTGTCATTCAATATTTCAGGTATTCTCTCCTGGCATTGGCGTATTGTAACGCATTTCTGAGGTTGGGGCGCCTGGAAGGCGGAGTTACACTGCCAATGATATGATGGGTGATGATGCACCAGGAGAAGCCCTAAACCTAAATTTAATCTAATGAGGTGAATATGATATTGATGATAATGATGGCCAGATGATGATCAGGGACTATTTGGGCCTTAAAGTATCCTGACATTTGTCTTATAGGTGAGGAAAAACCCCGAAAAAAACCTTACCCAGGAAACTAGTCCCAAGCTGGGATCAAACCCGGGCCCGCTGCATGACAAGGCAGTACGCTACCTTGAGACCATAGCGGTGGTCTAATAAATAAATATAAATATATATATATATAAAGGAGCAAGTCCTCCGGGAGGGACTTTAAGTTATGGGTCCCGAATCTGAAGATTTTCAGGCTCATAAAAGATTCTTAAGCCTGAATGAAAAGGCCTCTAAGCAAAATTTACTGAATTTTCTCATCCTAGTACTACCTTGGTTTCCTAGATGTCAGTATGAGGCGAAACACTGACCACGGACCACTCAAATAACATCTATACGAAAACAAGTGTAACTAAATTAGTATGGTTCAAATTCTTCCCTGTAGAGGAGAGCGCCTAAATCTCTGTTAAGGGAAACATGGGCTTACAAGAAGATAAAATAATGTGTAATTAAATCAACACACCTGTTCTTTTTCTCATTTCAGTAAATGAAACTCTTGATGACATGCTGACCGAATCTGGCGATGAAGAAGAACAAGATCAAGTCATGCAGAAAGTACTCGATGAGATTGGTATTGAAATATCGGGCAAGATGGCAACAGCACCTTCAGCACACAAAGGCAAACTGGGAGAAAGTTCAAAGGCAGAATTACCTACTGATGAGGAGATTGAAGCACAGCTTGCCAAGCTAAAATCATAACTCACGTTAAATATATTTAACAAAACTGTTTCTGAATCAACTATATGCTTATGCTTGAAATTGTTCTTTCAACTTCTAAAATATAATTTTTGTACCTCCTGTTTTTTTTATTATGTTAATGTTATATAAGTGAATTGGTCATTACTAAAAGGTCCTTTCTCCAATATAGCTAATTGACAAGGTCACTCCCTCTACGCTGGAATAAGGGCATTTTAGCATGGAACTAAACATTAATTGCTCAAGTGTGACTCTTTATGAAGGCCAAAATATATATCTATATGTAAGGACGTTGAATCTGTATTTAACTCATTTTTGGAAAAAAATTGGAGAAAGGCCCTTTTTTTTTTTAGCAATGATCAATTCATATGAATCTCTCAACTTAAAACTATTTCCTACCGAGGTCACTTTTTTCTTCTTCCAATTTTGTTAGTTTAATTCAGTTTAAGTGCAGTGAAAACATTACAGAAATTTGCTAAAAAATCATTTGGCTTGGTCAAGTTGTTAGAAAAATAGGTCATAAGATGTGTCTGGTAAATCCACCTGACAGAATTTTGACATACAGATGAATTAGCTCATCTCTAATCCACTCCATGACACAATGGGCCTAGGAGATCCTTGGTTCATCAGCTGGCTGACATTCACATGTATCAATCAAAGGAATAGATTAAATATAGGGGTGACATGTGATCACCAGCAACTGGTTTTCTCAGCATGGTCATCTCTAATCAACATGTGATTTATGATGATCTTGAAGATTTTCGGGCTGTAGGCCATGGTCGTGAGGCTTGTAGTTCCCCGACGTTTCGTCAAAGACTGCATCTGGCATCCTCAAGGGTTGTCTCACGTGAAAACATATGATTTATTTGTAGTCAGATCACTTATAAGCTGCTGATTACTATATTATTATTATTCTAGGTCATATCCTCTTTCATATGCTCTAGCAATGTTGGATAAGGCAATATGCTGCAAAGTGGAAGGTCATAGAGTTGAGTCCCACTGGGGTCAGGATTTTTAAACTGGCCTAAAGCTTCTGATGGCATAAGGCTCTCAGGTTGTCCAGCCTCTAATGAAATGAGTGTCAGGGCGACTACTCTGCTGACACCTCGCATCAATTGTCTAAGCCTTAAAGCGTCAAACCAAGGTTTGTAGTGAGACTTTTATATCCTCTCTTGAGGGTCAACTTTTTGATAAACTTAAATCTTTCCCCTTCTTTCAACACCCATTTTCACTTGTTCCATTCACCTTCCTCTTATTTTTATTATATGTTATTACCCAATCTTTAATCTTTTAATGCCCTTCTAAGTATTCAATATCTATAAAGTTAAAAATATGAATCAGAAACTTTACACCTCACCTCATAAAATATCTTCTTATCTGGACATGTTTCAGACACTATCACTTCCATTCTCAACTAAACAGACTAGGAATGTAATATGTAAATTAATGTACACAAATAAGTTATCTGTAAACAATAGTTAACACAACTAAAGAGAAAAAATTTCTACCAATCAGGATTAGAACTCCAGACCTTCAGCTTTATGTGCTGGCATTCTACCATTGAGCTACTCGGGCAACTTCATAATTAGCTTATATCAAGTGAATATCCCATCATAAAGACTTCTTGATTTAAAAGCAGCCCTATTTATTGTGAATAAAATTTTACCACTATAGGGTCATAGGGATTAAAGAGAGCGAAATTTGTGCTTTCTTCTGGAGTTGCCTGAGTAGCTCAACGGTAGAGTGCCAACACATAAAGCTGGAGGTCTTGTGCTCTAATTCAGATTTGGGCAGAAATTTTTCTTTCAAGTTGTGTTAAACTCAGACTATTTATAAGGTATTATATTTGAAAAGAAAAATATATGCCTAGATTGGGGTTTGAACCCAGGACCTTTGACTCTCTATGTCAATGCTCTCCCAAGTGAGCTACCTCGGCCTCCAATCTAAACACGTATTTTTCTCTTATACATAGCTAATTCTCATTATAGAGAGTCAAAGGTCCTGGGTTCAAACCCCTGTCTAGGCACATATTTTTTTCAAATATAATTTGTCCATCATTAAGATGTTTAAAAACGAATAATATGAACATTTATAAGGTTTCCAATTCATGCTTTTTTCTTTATTGATATTTACCTCATAAGTCACTTCCCATTATTATTTTTATACATCTATCTCTCCTCATTATTTTCAATTTTACCTTTCCTATTATTTTCCATTTTATTACTGTCTCAAAGATAAACTGGACTGAATGGGAATTGAACTCTGACTGATCAAGAACATACTTCCCAATTATATTATTTGAACATGTATGTACATAGAAAAATAAGATTTAAATTAAAATTCTTTATTCCTCACCTCATATCCAGTCTTCTAATTAAACCGGTTTCAAAACATAGGCAATTTCATCTTATGTAATTTCACAATCGATGTTATGTTGTTCAGGAGAACTACTTCAACTCCATCTTTCAGTGGACCAATGAACTTTCGAATCAAATCAAATTCCCCAGGAATTTCAAAATTCATAAATTTTTCTTTCTTGAATGTGGATTTTTTCCCAAACTTTAAATTACTGCAAATGAAACCGCCTAGGTTTTCAAACCAGTTTAATTAGAGGGCTGGATATGAGGTGAAGTATAAAGAATTTTAATTTAAATCTTAAATTAAACCTCATAGTGATTTTTCTTATAATAGTTAAAAGAAAAATAAATAAATTTAATAACCATTTTCCAGCCCACAAAACTTTCAGTTTTTTTTATTGTACTAGTATTACAATTTTTTTGTTTAATTTACAGACAGCAGACTTGATTGTAACAAGGCTGTCAGTGTTCTCTATACAAGACGTCTATTAGTTTTCCAATAAAATATTTTTTTTTTATTTTGCAGCTATTTTTTTGTTGATACTACTATTTTTATGTGAATATGCATTAACCTTTTCACTGCTGAAATATTTCCAGCCTTTAAAACCCTCCTTGCTCAATGCAGGGAGAAATATGGAAAAAGTTTATTTAGGTTTTTAAGAGATGGCAGTATATGCCTGCTTAGTTTGAAAGCAATGCAATATGTATTATATAACCAACAGGCATTTGAAGTTAAAAATGGATATACACGCCCATAGCACGGCAAGCATTTTCTTTGCCAACGCATATACCCGTTCGTAGCAGTGTAAAGGTTAACAGAAACAAAGTACATGAGTGAGAGAATTTCATTAAGGAGCTCAAAATCTAATTTGTGTAGCATGATAATTTAACGTATTATTTATAAATATATTGTGAAACTACAATTGAAAAATAATATATTTAAAAAGTGCACTTGTAATCTGTTAAAAATATCTTTTTATTAAATTGTTATTTGTACAAATAAAATATGTACTTATTTATTAAATAATTTTTTTGAAAATGATTGCTTAATAAATTTAGAATAGCTGAGAATGCAAATTGAAAAATAATTTAGAAACATTTTTTTCTTTTCTTAATAATTATTTTTTGTCCAATGCCACCAGATTGACTTTTATGACATTTCTGGCGGAATTGTAATACATTTCTTAGGTTGGAGCACCTAGAAGGCGGAGTTACATTATCCAGATGATGTGATGGATAATAATGAAGCACCAGGAGAGTCCTTAACCTAAATTCCAGACTATGGGCAACCACAGAAATAATTCCCTTTAAGGAAAAATTCCTAAGCTATGACCGGGAATCAAGCCCAGGACCTCATGAATTGTAGTCAGAAATGCTGACCCTAGTGCATGAGGCCTGGTCAAAAAAGTTTCTTGATACCACAATTTATTTCAGTGTCCAATAAACTGAATGTATTGAAGTATCACTATGAGTTTCCTAAAAAATGTGAAATTATTATTTTAATTTTTTCAATAATCTTAATATGGTTACTAACAGACCTTCAATTTCTAATAAATGTGATCCAAGGAACCTACTTTCTACAAAAATGGAAATTCCTTGCGAGTTGGCATAGTTTTATTTGGGAGATAAAAGTTAAAATTCCAGGGTTTGGCAAAGCTGAAACATTTTCAGTTTCTTCAGTGGTCAAGCCAAGTTAAATTTTCATTATCACAATTAATTTCCATTAATTATCAATGCCTTTTTAAAATGATATTTAATGCCCCAGGTTGTCATTTCGACATTTCGGGTGTTCCCTCATGGCATTAGCATAATTGTAACCCACTTCTGAGGTTGGGGCGCCTGGAAGGCAGTGTTATGCTGCCCTGATGATATGATGGGTAATGATGATGATAGTGGTACGCCAGGAGAGTCCTTAATCATAAATTTTTTTTCTGAAAAGATTGAACAAGAAAATAAATCAGAAACTTATCAGATCAAATGCAGGGATTGTGACAAAATTTATATAGGAAAAACAAAAAGAAATTAGAAAATAAGGGTGAAAGAAAATCGTAGAAATGTCGAAAAATGGAGAAGTGGAATAGTCAGCAGTAGCTGCTCATGCTTGGTCTGAATAACATCTAATTGATACAAAAGCTAATATAATTAAACAAATAGAAAAACAAAAAGAACTCACGATTTCGGAAAAAAATATAGCTTTAAAAAAAACAAGAAAGAAATACTTAAGAACTTTGAAATTGCCGGGGATTCTGATATGATCCAGAGGTTCATCGGTCCACCAACAGAGGGAGGAAGAAGCAGTTCTCCTGATTGACATAACATCAGTCGACAAGAAATTACTGAAGATGAAGCTGCCCAAGCTTTGAAACAGGTATAATTAGAAGACTGGATATGAGGTGTATAAAACATTTTAATTTAAATCTGGGAAATAATAGTTTCCCTAAGTTATTATTATAGTATAAGCCAGAAGAAAATAGAACTGCAGGACGTCCTATGATGAATTTAAATATTGAAAATAGATTTATTTTATTCCTTAAAATACCAATGTGATTATTATTCAGGAGGCTATTACAGAGCACTTCAAGAGATGTTTGAACTTTGCAAAATCCCAAAAAGGTTCTTAGAACATACTCGACTGGTGTGTATGTAGAGAATTGAGAGTTTGTATTAGTCTTTTACATGTACTTACTTATTTGTAAGGAACAAAGCATATTTAAAAGAAAGAGGAAAGTGATGAAATTTGTTATAGTTCCAGATATTTTCATTATCCCTGTAAAGTTTTATTTTTAAGGGGAGCAGAATTTAAGTTGGGATATATCTACTTTGCAATTATCATTAATTGTGGATTATCAGGCTGATTGGGGCGGAGGGAATGCTAAAATGTTCCCAGTGTAAACAATTGTCTTTGGCTTGTTTGTAAATTTTAAATATATTTGATCCCATAATTATCCTAACATTAATTTAGTATTTGAAAAATGCAATTTAGTATTTAAAAAATGTTTTTGCAGATGATTTAGTATTAATAGCTCCAACAGAAACAGATTTACAGTATTCTATACACAATTTTAATATAATTGCAAAAAGGTACACCCTTCGACAAAAAAAATGAGTCATCTCTTGAACGCACATTTCTTCTAAGTCATACTCGGCGCAACGCTGGGTTCAAACTAGGAAACTAGTCATAATTATGCAGTCCCTGAACTATTGTGTTATGTAGCATGAACTGAAGACTCTCCTACGTGTCCTGATAGTTCAGCGGTAAAGCATGCAGTTACTGTTTCTGTTAATGAAGATTGCAGGTTCGCATCTTCTATTTGGCAGTTTTTTTTCGTAATATTTGTATTAAAATATTTTATGAATTAAATACATTTTATTTCGACATTTGAATTAATCTATACTTTTTAAGTTCATAATTGTTTTTATACCGTTGAGGTTTTAACAATGTTAAATTAATATTTTTTTACCTTGTATATTACCGCCTTCCTCAAATATTTAAAATTTTCGTTGATTTCACTCTAGGCCTTTCGATGCATGCTTCATCTTCTGGAGTTGTTGTAGTAGTATTGAATTAACTGTATGTATAATGGAGAGTTTTGCTCATTAGGCACATTTTCGTTGAGAATGTTTGTATTCTTGGCCTTTTTGATAATTTCGATTTTTTCTAAAATGTTAATTTTATGTGTGTTATTTTCTCTGTGTATAATTGACATTGTATTATCGATATTGTTGAAACTGTGGCCGCTTTCTAAAACGTGTTTAGCAAAATTTGATTTTATTGTTAAATGAGAAGGCAAATCAAATTTCGCTTTTCACCAGATTTGAGTCCAATCGAAAATGTGTGGGCTAAGATAAAAATAGAGATGAACTCTAATTGGCCTGCAGATGCACGAAAGACGAAAGATGGCTTATGGGCACAAATTCAAGACGCCTGGGATGCTCTAGCCAATCGTCCACGTGCCTGTAGAAATTTGATTGCATCAATGCCCCACAGATTGAGGGCGATAATAGATGCACCCGATGTTGATTTTGGTAAAGTTTTCATTTTAGAATATATTATTTTCTTTCATTTACTTATTAGAAGAAGATTTTATGTTTTTATGTGTGCATTAAAGCCATAAAACTCAAATATAAAATTAAATATGAAACTACATTACAGGCAAAATGCTATTCTAATATTCCGTTAAAAAAAAAGGTAGAACGGGAATCGAACCCGTGAGGTTACGAACGCAGACGATGTCTATTAAACCTCTCGACCTCGGAAACACACTAAGCCAAACTCTCTCTTTAATGTTGCTTGAGTGTGCACTGCATTAACTAGCAAACAACCCAGTACAATTATTGAAGACATGTTGATGTGAATATGGCTTTTGCTAGCGATCACGAAGTTCCTCGATTGATTGATAGTATCAGTGGATGATTCATTTTTTTTTGTCTAAGGGTGTACAATATGGAAATCAATACAAAGAAAACTAAAGTGATAACCTTTTGTGGGAAAATTGTTTTGGATGATGATATTTTAGAACGGGTAAATTAATTTAATTATTTGGGTTATAATTTAACATTTCAAGATGAAGCTGATATATCAAAGAAAATCACAAATTTCACAAAAACAACAGGGATAATTAATAGTATAATGAAACCATCTTTAGTACAAAAGAACACAAGATTATGGCTTTATAGGGCTCTCGCAAAACCAGTATTAAGATATGGTAGTGAAGCATGGACAACATGAAGAGAAGAAAGCTGAATAACAACAAATGAGATGTGATTTATGCACCATACAGCAGGTTATACAAAGTGGGACCATAAAAGAAATGAAATTATGGAAGAGTTGGATGTAGAATTCATTCTGCACCATATACAAAACTACCAGAACAACTGGAAAGCCCATCTTCAACGAATGTCATCTAACAGAATTCCAAAAGCCATGCTTCGTTACTGCCCCCAAGGCAAAAAATCGCTGGGACGTCCAAAAAAGCGCTGGATGGAAAATTCCTCTTTGAGACCCTAATAGGCCACATAGCCTAATACTTGCATGGATGATGATGATATTGTCACTTCCTCCACATCCCTCTGTCATTCCAATCTCCATCATCTAACCCTTTTTCCCTCATGCCGCTAAAAATACCATCAATCCATGTTATTTTTGTCTGTATTCTTCTTCTACTAAGTGGCACCCATTCTGGTATTCTTCTTTGGAATCTGCCTTCTGTCATTTTTTTGACATGACATTTAATTATTTTAATTAATATGAATTGGATAATCACGACTCGCCTCATATTTGTAGATTTCTTGAAGACCATGGTTTTGATGTATTATACATCATTATCAATTCTTTTTTTTTTTTTCAAATGCCCCAGGTTTGTCTTTCGACATTCCTGGTTTCTCTCCTGGCATGCCAAACTTGTAACTCACTTCTGAGTTTGGGGCGCCTGCAAGGCGGGGTTACATTGCCCCGATGATACGATGGGTGATGATGATAATGGTGCGCCAGGAGAGTCCATAATCCTAAGCTTAACCTAAGATGAATATGAATGATGATGATTGCGATGGCCATATGATTTCTGGGACCGTTTGGGCCTTAAAGTTTTCCTGCATTTGCCTTACAGGTGAGGAAAACCCCCGATAAAAACCTCACCCAGAAAAACTGTCCTGACCGGGGATTGAACCCAGGCCCGCTGCATGACATGGCAGCACACTACCCCGAGACCACAGCGGTGGACTCATTATCAATTCTAATTTTAATTATTTTAGAAAGAAAAATTACCTTCGAACCGGAAGTCTCAAACATAATTTTTCTCTCTAAAATAAAACTATCCAATTCTGGAAAGTGTTTATTTAAAATATAACATCAAAATCTTATTCAATTATTTGCTTTTATGAAACATCCAACTGATCATTCATCTTTCATTTGATTAAACTGTTTCTTATCTTATCTCTTCTAGAAGTTCCAGGTCAACGCCTACAAAAATCAATTTCTGCAGAATTTAATTTACTTATTGTTGTAGATTTTAATTCCCATGTTTCTGGTAAATTAGCTTGGTTAAAAACACTCCACTATGAACAACTCTAATCCCCACACGGGGAAGTGTGGGGTCAGGGTGTCCAGCAAATTACAAATATGAAATTCCTGACTATTTCCCAGTTTTTTTCATGGCATCAAAGAATAATTCCTGAGTTTTTTTAGTGCTAAATTGAATTAATTCTAGTACAGCTAAGTTTGTAAAAATCTTTTTTTTTAATATTCGTAAGTAATAAAACATATTATATTTGAAGAGAAAAAATTTCACCTAGACCGAGACTCGAACCCGGGACCTTTGGATTTCAGGGCCAATGCTCTACCAACTGAGCTACCGAGGCGAGTTGCAATCTAGATGTCAATTTTCCTCTTATATATATGTTGTAATTCCCTCGCACCAAATGCTATGAAGCCTTTGCTTCTATCTTTGCAAATGGCGGTTTTATAAAGTAGTGTTTAAATTCCCAATAAAAATGTCTTCTTAACTAAGCTGCCATTTGCAAAGATAGAAGCAAAGGCTTCATAGCATTTGGCACGAGGAAATTATAAAGTATATAATAGGAAAATTTGCATCTAGATCGCAACTCGCCTTGGTAGAGCATTTGGCCCAGAAAGCCAAAGGTCCCGGGTTCGAGTCTTGATCTAGGCAAACATTTTTCTCTTCAAATATAATTTATCCTTCAGTGAGAAGTGTTAAATTAATCATAAAAAAATAAATAAATAAAACATATCATTTATTTTTATGGTAAGGTCTTAAATAAGAAGAGCAAAATAATTTATTTTTTTTATTATTTAAACATGAAGTATGATACGATAAAACATTGCAAACAATCTCACTTAAAATTACTTTACTTATATATATATATATATATTTTAATCAATTGAGTTGGTATTTACTTGATGAAAATCCATATTTATTAATTAAATAAAAATAAAACGTCGTTTTATTTGATTTTCATATTTATTATATAATTCAGTGACAGCTGTTTCGGTACACTGTACCTTCTTCAGACATGTTAACAAATTATGAATTGTGTTCCAACTGATCTAAGCAATAATACAACAATATTTATTTAAATTTTTAAAGGTACTATTAATTATCCCTGTTGTTTTTGTGAAATTTGTGATTTTCTTTGATATATCAGCTTCATCTTGAAATGTTAAATTGTAACCCAAATAATTAAATTAATTTACAAATAAGCCAAAAATTTAAATAAATATTGTTGTATTGTTGCTTAGATTAGTTGGAACACAATTCATAATTTGTTAACATGTCTGAAGAAGGTACAGTGTACCGAAACAGCTGACACTGAATTATATAATAAATATGAAAATCAAATAAAACTATGTTTTATTTTTATTTAATTAATATATTTTTTTTTTATTTAATGTCACCACGTTATCATTTCGACATTCCGGTGTTCTCTCCTGTCATGGCGTTATTGTAATCCACTTCTGAGGTTGATTTTTTAGTTTCATTTTATCCTTGGTGACAGCAATTTCATTGCCTACTTCATTTTGTAAAGCTTTTTACTTTTCTTTCAATTCTTATATAAAAACTGTATACAAAAAGTGAAAGACCAACAAAATGTGTTCAATAAGCTGACTGTAAGCCTACTGAATAGTCTACTTGATCTGGTTTACTGAACTACATGTGCTCAGTATTGTTTTGTAACGCAATATCATGTTGGCATTTCTTTAGCAGCAGGCAGCTTGACTCTGTCAAACATAGCTATAGTTTCATAAACATTTCTTCTAAGAAATATTCCAATATCTTTATGCATTTTTAGAATGTGGTTTGAACAATTGGGATTCATACAAGATAGTTGCACGTCACTTTACAAATTCCCATCTATTTCCCAGATGCTTTCAAATTTCCAATTTATTCTCCGTTTTCAAGATTTTCCCAACTGCTGGACACCCTGTTTTTTTTTCTTCTCTTAATATCTTCCCAGCAATCTGCATGTTACCAGATATAAAAAAATATTACCTTCTTCACTTCACGGGCTAGGCAAAATCCCTGTTCTGCCTCACAGCTGTTTTTCACTTACATTCCTTGAACCTCTTGGCTTGTAGTTAAATGCTGTTTTTGGTAATCTTGTTACGTTCATTCTTTTTACATGTCTAAACCATTTTTCTCTATATTCTTATATCTTCATTCTTTAACCAATTCATTCTTGTGCAGCCTTTTGTTCTTCTAAGGAAGTTAATTTCTATGCTTTGTAATTTTTTGGTCATTACCCAAGTTAAAAATAAATAAAAATATTACCATTTTATACAAATATTTATTTACATAATTAATTATTGCCTGCATAATTCACTGAACTGTAAAAATTGCATTCTTTCACTAGAAACAAACTCACTAAATTATAACACTCAAATTTTGTCGGCTTAACCACTACAGAAACAATGAAGGAAAGAATGTTTCCTTCAGAAAATGTATGAATACCCTACACTTATGATAATTATTAATCACCAGAAAAAGATCATAAGAACATATTATTCACACATGTGATATCATGATATCATTCAGTGAAGAAGAAGAGAGAACACATTTTAAACATGTTTTTTTTTCTATATGTATGATTAATGGTAAGCAAAGCTTTATGCAGAACTCTTTTTCAGTAAAAATTCGGATATACACTCTTTTGTTCCAGAAGTACTAAAAAATCTTAATTTATCTCATAAAGATGTTTTAAAATTGAACCAATTTTTTGTGTTGGCACCTCACTCATCTTTTTACCAAAACAATTCAAATGTGTGGAAGATAAAATTTATTACCTTGCTAGGTTTTGTAATTAAGTTTATATAAGGCAAGATAATTCTAAATAACAAATGCTTTACTATGGGTATGTACATTAACCGGTTTGCTGATTCTTCTTATGTGCTTAAATTTTATGAAAAGAAAATTATAATGCAAAATCTGTTTTTAACTAGAATCTATATTTTCCTCCTAATTTCTACTTCAAGCAGTCTACCAGCCTAACATTTCTTGTCATTCACTGACTTACCCTACCTTCCAGTCCATCTCTGGAGAAAGTCCATCACTATATGTGCAAACCAATGCCATCCATTGCTCTTTTCATGATTCAGTTTCCATTTTAGACAGATGGATGGAATTTGTTCAGTCTATTTTCAGTTTACACATTTCAGCTCTAAGTACTAGCAGAATTTTCATCCCATTCAAGTAGAAATTTATCTCATTTACTTTTCTATTTCTGCTTGAATGTAATGAAATGTCTGGATAGGTCAGTTTGGTAAGAACATCAGCAGTAGAGCTGAAAGTCTGGGTTTTGATTCCCGGTTCAGGCATAATTTTTTCTTTTTACTATTAATTGTGCTACATTGGCTGTGTAGAATCTGACACTTCCATGTTATCTACTGAAAAAATACAAATGTAAGCTAAAAGTTTTCTGGCTACCTATCTGACATTACAATAATAACTTCTGACTTTCCACCCCACCCTCCTCAACTTTTGTTACAACTGAAATTTCTAATCCCCCAGCTTCAACTTGTTTTAGGCTTAGTGTAAAATATTGAAAGAAAGGATAGAACGATTAATGTTAAATAAGTACAATTTAGTAAATATTTGCAATCTACCTCAATTGTAAAATTATCTTGTCTCATAAGCCTTGGTCACAAGGGTGCAGGTTCGAATCCAGCCAAGGTTGATGACTTTCTTTTAAAACTCCTGGCGCGACAGGCCTAGATGCCCCTTAGCCTACCAGCCGGCTACTGGCCTCACATCGACATGTGTCAATCACAGAGGTAGATGATTATCAGCCAGTGTTGGGGTGACATGTGGTCAGCATGTCGAGTCCCCCAGCCGTTATAGCTGGTTTTCTCAACCTGGAGCCACTACTTATTGTAGCTACCCAAATGCCTCACGATGCTGGGTGGGTACCGGTCCCATACTGGCCGAAATACCATGAGAAAATTTCTTCCCCCATGGAGACTCGAACCAGCGCAAGTCCCGTAGCTCTGCGCCAAGGCTTCCTGCCTTAACCACTCGGCTACGGCATGGGACGATGACTTTCTTTAGGATGGAATAATCCAAGGGATGAGTCCTCCAAGAGGAACTTTAACCAGTGGGTCCCAGAAGTCTGAAGATTTTCAGGCTCGAAAAGAACCTCAAGACTAAATTAAAGTCTTTGAGCAAAATTTAATCAGTTTTTCCCATCCAAGTAATATCTTTGTTGTCTACTAGGTGTCTCTATGAGGCAATGACCTAACCATTTGTTGCTTGCTGGCATCTGTAGGAAAATATGCATAAGCAAATTATGTTGGTTAAATGACTCTCACAAGAGAGTGCCCCATGTGGGGATGTATGGGTGTAGATGGACAGTACACATTATATTTAAAGAGAAAATTTTTTGCCTAGACCGAGACTCGAACCCAGGACCTTTGGCCCGGAAAGCCAAAGGTCCCGGGTTCGAGTCTCGGTCTAGGCGAAAATTTTTTCTCTTAAAATATAATTTATCCTTCAGTGAGAAGTGTTAAATTAATAATAAAAACATCAGTACACATTATTGTAATCTGTGTTATCTTGTGACGTGCATTGATCCAGTCAAAACAATTTTCAGAGTGCATATTTTAACTGTTTTTTCTTTTTATTCAGCACGTTTGATATGGTACATGAATATATGTATGTCTTTAAGATTTGACAGTGTATGCAAATTCAGATTATAATTATAAGTTTAGCCTTCTAATTTCTATATCAAAACTGAAATGATATTTTGGTGAAAATTGGAAGTAGGAGCCTTCACAGTAATTCTCCCATAAGATATTCCTGCATAACATGTAAAACCAAAATAAATAAAAAAACTTAAACTTACTTTATACGGATTAAATTTAAGAATTAAAACGCTTTTAAATTACTTAATTTTTTTAGGAATTCACACTATGAGGTATTATTTATTTAGGTAAACTTTGTGTAATATACAATGAGGTGAGTGATAAAAGGTTACCTAAATAAATGACTTTAATTGAACTTTGATATGTCTTCTATTTACTTAGAAGATTAATTATGAGAAGAGGTATGAAACATTTGAATTTATCTTAAATGACTTTAAATTTAACTTTCATTTTAAAATAGTCTTAGGACTTTTCACAAAAAAGAGCTCTGCATAATTGAACATTATAAAGAAATAGCATTTCCTTCTATTTGTTACAATAATCATAAGAAACTTACGTAATATTTCATTATTGTAAACTTTATAAAAACACAAAAATCATGTGAACACTGAAAATATAAAAAACAAACTTTACCTAATACCATAACAAAACACACAGCTTTTTAATAATTTAAAGTACAAATTTATAAATGGTATATATGAAAACTGAAGCAAATAATGGAATGGATAATATGAATAATGTACTCTCCAGCTGTTTTTACTTTGATAGAACTAACTATTCTAGAGTTTATCGAATTATAAAATGAAAATAATCTTTCAGTAATAGATTTTGAGGTAACTAACCACATATTAATAAATTTAAAAAAGCTAACCCAAAAAATTCACACTAGCCACTTAGGTATTATTTTGGTTAGTTTTAAATTTTGTTAATTCATTTTAAATATTGCTTTTAGATCAAATTAAAAACAGCTGGAGGGTACATTATTCACATTACTCAATGTAATTTCTAATCTTAATGCAGTTTTTTGTAGATTTTATTTTTGGACATCTTTAATGTAACATTTTATGATGTCCATATTTAATGCAGTTAATCAATTATAATACTTATTCAATTGTCAATTTGATCTTTCTGTTGTCTAAGTAAGCTCAGCACAAAGCTTAATTTTTGCACAAAATATCTGCATTCATCATGAAGTTTGAAAATATTCGCTAGTGATATTCTTTCCTACTTCCCATTGCCTTCGAAAGTATAGACCATTTACAAATGCATTGGGATATATTAAAGCTGAAAAAATGTGATAATAAAATATGTTTGTAAATTGAATTCAAAATTTTATCAACATGACAGTGTTCACAATTATTTATAAATAATCTAATAAAATGTGAATTTAGAAAAATTTGCTTATTTTTAATTTCTTGAAAGATTTTAAAAATTCTAAATTTTATTTTTGTAAGGAAAGATGATTCTATCAGCTTTTGGAAAAAAAATATATGTGAATTTTTGTTAGCAAGAATGAGGAAGCCAATAATAAATCCGTGGAATTACAACTACAAAGAGCCAAGGCTGATTGATGTGGTTGCTATCGCTAGCTAGCAGGAGAGAGTGCAGGGAGTTCTCATATCAAGGCTGTTCCAGACCCTAAACCAAAAGAAACATTATATGGTATTTTGTTATTAAAATAAACCTCATAGTGTTATTTCCTACCTACATAACTTAATTATATGGTATACCTGGGAATCAAATACAGGACCCCCAAGGTGCTAGTCAAACATGTTACAATTACATCACAAAGACAGAAAGCTATTGGGAGTAAATACGTAAATGTTATAGGATGGTTTGAAATTTTTTAATTTAATTTTCATGTATAGGTGTTCTAACATCTCAGGTCATATGAGACCCTTAGAAGCAAAGGGGTATAAGTAACATAAGGTCAGTTTTGAGTAAATGATGTTCAAAATTAAGACACTCCATATGTGACTGTTTAGCAATTTGTCACTTGTACCCCTTGGCTTCTAAGGGTCTCGTATTATATCTAGAATCTTTATTTGTATCCAGTAGGCTGTGTTGCAACCAATTAACATTAGTAGGCTATCTGCTTTAACTACTAAAATCTACACTTAACTCCAAAATCTGCAATTTGTCACTTGTACCCCTTGGCTTCAAAGGGTATCTTATTATATCTAGAATCTATATTTGTATCCAGTAGGCTGTGTTGCAATCAATTAAAACTGGAATTTAGATTTTTTTGTCTAATGCCGCCAGGTTGTCCTTTATGATATTTCTGGCTTTGGTGGAATTGTAATTCATTTCTTACATTGGGGCACCTAGATGGCAGAGTTACGTTACCCCAAATATATGATGGGTGATAAATTATAATGAAGCGCCAGAAGAGTTCTTAACTTACTAAATTCCAGACCATGGGCAACACAGGAATAATTCCCTTTAAGGAAATATTCCTATAGTTTGACCGGAAATCGGACCGGGGACAGCATGAATTGTAGTCAGAAATGCTGACCACTAACCCATAAGGCTGGTCTACTCCAATCACATTCTACCCACCCAAAAATAAAATTTTATAAATTCAATGAAAGTCTACGGATCCCCAATAGGGGCTTTCATTGAATTTATAAAGATTTATTTTTAGGTGGGTTCATATTGTTATCATGTGTTTACTGATGACACTGATTTATTAATTTGGGGAAAGTCCACTTTAACTTACCTGATATATTTTCAAAGTCCTATAGAACAACAGTGTGCATGTGCCAGAGTTTATAGAGCCAGCGATAACCTACCATTGAACCACATATCAATTATTATTGTTGTTTTGATTATCTTTTTTTTATGTATTTAGACTCATTTAAAATGTAACGAACCTAAAAGCTAACTAACTAACTAACTCACACTTAACCTAATTCAATTACTCTAACCTATCAATATGACGATCTTCTAGCAGAAAGAGTGAGGAAAAGAAGCGAGATTGATTCGGACTTCTATGCCACAGAAGCAATGATAAATCGAACGTGTGCGAACCCTGACCAACCACAGTGGCATGTACTTACTCAATTCTCTATACATGGGTTTCATCACGAGATCTGCATGAAACCAGGTTTCCACCAAGCGGACGAATATTGTGTGTGTTCTCTGTGCAGACGTAAATGCAGCCAATACCACTTAGAACTTTGCATAAAAAGCTTAAACGCTTACAGCAAGAAAGTCTTTTAATGCACATTTTTGCACAATTCTAATTATTATTACTCTAACCTAAGGTGGATCCCATGAAACGCTCTTTTTTCACTCCTTAATAATCGCAACCATCAATAACCCACTGGTTCCAACTATATAATATACTCTCTGGAGAAAATAGCAAGTCACAATCACAATATGTGTATTTGAATAAATACTTAAAAACTCTTGCAATGTGTGGAAGTGAGGTATGGACAATCAATAAGTACTACAAGAATAGACTAATAGCTCTAAAAATGGATTAGTTACGCAGAAGTGCCAGAAAGTCAAAATTAGAACATGTCACAAATAAGGAAATTAGAAATATAATGGAAGCAGAAGAAAACATAATTGAAAGAATTGAGGAGAAGGAATTAAAGTGGTTAGGGTATGTTTTAAGAATGGAAGATGAGCGATGGCCAAAGCAACTATATCAATGGCATCCGACTAGAAGGAGGAAGAGAGGGAGACCGAAGTTAACATGGAAGGAAAACATGAAGACATTAATGCAAGCAATAGGGCTAAGCATTGAAGATGCCCAAGATCGTAGGCTTTGGAGGTTTGGCACGGGAAGATGGCAGCAGCTGTAAAAAAAAAAAACCCGAAGATAGATAGAGACTTAAAAACTCTACAATTAAGTTATAAAAATTGTTTTAAGTATTTAAAAATATTTTTAAATGTTACTAAATACAGAAGAAGAGTTATAATTCATATAATAAACTGAAAAATCAAGGGTAAGTGTTTCTATACTTGAGCCATTAATGAGATTATGAAATGGTGATTATAGTTAAATGAATCCTGGTAATGGAATTCTAATCCAGCAATTGACTTGTTGACTAAGCAAATCAGGTAAATACCACAATCAAGTTGATTGGCACCAGAATTTGAACATAGGACATCCTGAATACGAGTCTCAAAAGCTATTATCTGAGCTTAAACTTTTTTGTTCTACTGTAAAATTTAGTTTTTATGTAACTTATTAAGTTTTATTCAAATGCTATAAAATTTGGCATAATTTTTAAAATATGTTAAATCATTTGTAAAACTCTGCTAAAGAAAAATAAATGTTAATTAATAAATGAGTTGGAGAAAATGTTTTAACATCTCATCTCACAAAGTTGCATGTCTTCACGATACCGGTTTCAAAAGTATAATATTAATTTCATCTTCAGTCAAATTCCAACTTGGAATCGTGAAGACATGCAACTTTGTGAGATGATATGTTAAAACATTTTCTCCAATTCATTTATTAATATAAATACCTCATAGTGTTTCCTCCCACTGTAATTTTAATTAAAATGTTGATTATATTGTAAAAGAACAATTTTGAATATTTTACTAAAGAGATTAGGCCTACTTATTTGAATGAGATTCCTTTTCCTGAGGCAGAGAATTTATTTTATAAAACAATATTGCTTAATTATAGAAAGGAAGAAACAAAAAAGAGCAGATGGATATATTATAAACTCCTTGGCGTGACTGCCTAGAAGGCCCTTGCCTACCATCTGGCTACTGACCATACCATCCACATGTGTAATCACAGAGGTAGACGATCATCCAGCCAGTGTAGGGGTGACACATGGTCAGCATATCAGGTTCCCCACCCATTATACCTGGTTTTCTCAACCTGGAACTATTATTTATTGTAGCTACCCAAATTCTTCACAAGGCTGGATGGGCAGCAGTCCCAAAATGGCCAAAATTCCATGAGAAAATTTCTTCCCCCATGGAGAATCAAACCAGAGCAAATCCTGTACTCTGACATGGGTATATTATAACCATCTCGAATTTTGGCACATTTGAAAAATGATAGATTACTAAATTGTTATTGTCAGTACATGAAAATAAGAAATGAATGGAGGAAACTACATAATAGTCCATATTTATAAGAAAATGATGTAATAATAACAGTCCATATTTATAAGAAAATGATGTAATAATAACAGTTAAGTCTCATAGACTGCAATGGGCAAGATACGTGGCATGAATTGAGAAAAACAAAGAGACATGGAAACTTCTGTAGAAAAACCAGGAGAAAGCACTCAATAAATAGGTCAGGAATAGGTGGAAAAATAACATTAACCAAATTAAGTTATGTAGATAGGAAATAACACTATGAGGTTTTTTAATATTGTTTATTTTTTATTATTTCACTCACCTCATACTTCATAATTCATAGCAGACCCTGGGTTTCTTCACATCTTTTGTGACATTCTCAATGCTGTGTCATGTTCACAACTTGTGAAGGTGACACAGCATTGAGAATGTCACAAAAGATGTGAAGAAACCCAGGGTCTGCTATGAATTATGAAGTATGAGGTGAGTGAAATAATAAAAAAATAAAAAACATTAACCAAAATTCGAGAGGTGAATTATATAGGGAATGACTGGAAAATATTAGGATAGGGATGTTCAGAGAGCTTAAGAAAAATATAATATACTGTAAAGTTGTACGGTTCTATTTCATTCATTTGCTCCTCATCCTATTCTTATAATAGGATCTATAAAAAAAAAGAAGAAAATTATGTACTTAAACAATAACTATGCTCTAGAAGGCAGTGGAATTGTGGCACTTACAAATAACAAATCTGGATCAAGCAATTGTACTTGAAAGCACTTCCTTATGCCAAGCTTATCCTATATTATGTAGGCAACAGTTCTACACAAAGTTATGTCATATTTTAAATATTAAAATACTTTTCCTTTACAAAATGTGTAATTTTGTTATGGTTTAATAGATAAAATTGTGTGTACAACTGATATGAAAGTGATTCTATATCTGTAACTTTAGATCACTCGTATCTTAATTTACATTCACACATACAAATGTCTCCTTACACAGTAATAATTATAAATAATTATTGTTTCACCAGCAAAAGAAACAAGAGTCATGCAATGTGCAAGGCCCATTGCTGCTCATTATCTCACGAACTGACCATATTTTACAATTTTTATTCATAAGCAACTCTCATGAAATATGGACACATCCAAACACATAATTAATGTAGAATTAAATCTTGCTTTATTAATAAATAAATATGATTCCCACTATTGTGAATATAAATGTATTTAATTGGTTTAAGGAACATCTCTGTTTATCTCATACCTCTTTAATACTATTTCAAACACTGTTGTGCAAATTTATAAAAAAAATCTCAAGGTTATTACTCTATATACATTTTTTTCAGAATAATTTTTTTTTATTTTCAGTGAAAACATAAGTCTTCAGTTTTCATGAAAAATTTGCCCGTTTGGAGCATAAGATATATCTACAAATTTTTGTTTTTATATCACTTTAACCAAAATTGCTAAATTAAGACATTTAATTGTTCTTATTTTTACCAAAACAAAATATATTTCTAAAGTGATTTATTATTTAATTAATTAATGATAAATTTTTTACCATAAAATAAATCCTTATATCCCATTCTATATCCATCTTTATTTTAATGTCTTTTATTAACTCCACCATGTACAAAACTACCAGAACAACTGCAAAGCCCATCTTCAATGAATGCCATCTCATGAATCCCAAAAGCCATGCTTCGTTACTGCCCCCAAGGCAAAAGATCGCTGGGATGTCAAAAAAAAAAAGCACTGGATGTACCTTTTAGATACATCTTCCCCGTCATACTTGTTTTCTTTACATGAAGGTTTGAATTGTCACTGGAATTGAAATGTGTGTGTTCCAATGCCACTCCACAGCACTTCTCATAGTTCAGGATCCATGTTAGGTGGAACTTAATGTACAGTTTCAAAAATGCAACAATGCAGCCTCCCCTAACAGAAACTCTTCTTTTTATAACCAAATGAACAGAAAATGTTATTTACTGAAGGCAAAAGGGACATTTATAAAATTCATACTTAAATATGGAATATAATATTATGGGGTTCTTAATTCAATTAATGAATGAGTCATATTATCATCAACAATCACGGATTAAGCCCATGTGGC
The DNA here is from genome assembly GCA_030220185.1 of Diploptera punctata. Taxonomy (NCBI): domain Eukaryota; kingdom Metazoa; phylum Arthropoda; class Insecta; order Blattodea; family Blaberidae; genus Diploptera; species Diploptera punctata. Next base: position 1,617,506 of record JASPKZ010008357.1, read on the forward strand.
TTGTTCCGGTCTCATAGATTCTCATTCAAAAGTTGGATCCATCTCCTCTTCGGTCTACCAACATTCCTGCGTCCTTCTGGTTTGTATTTAAGTATAGTTTTGGGAATGCGATCATCTTCCATTCTTTGAACATGTTCTTTCCAGTTTTTTTCTAGATTCTGTTATCCTATCCAAGAGTTTAAAGATATTTAGCTCATTTCTAATATCTTCACTTCTTCTCTTATCTAGAAGTTTGCAACCAGCCACACTTCTCAGAAATCTCATTTCAGCTACTTCTATGATCTTCTCTTCTCTTTTAGTTAAAACCCAAAAATTCACTACCATATAATAGTAAGGGGACTGCCACTACTTTATAAAATTTTAGTTTTGTTTCTTTTCTTGTGCTTTTAAATATCCTTTTGATTGTTCCATATATATAATTAAATTTATTAAGTTTGTTAAATAGATCTTCATTAAAAAAAAAGTCATATTATTATATTTATAATTAATGTTTATTAATTATATTTATATCATTATATTTATAATTAAAATGAAAATTCGGTAGTGATAATATCGACTAAGGATGAGAGGGATGTCCTCTTGAAAACTGCAGTTTCCGTGTTTAAAAAAATATGAAATATGAGGTAAGTCAAGATTATGACTCATTCATTCAATGAATTAATAAAATTAATCACATTTATAGAAGAATAGAAAGATATCAAAGATAACAAAACACCACACATATTAAAGTTATCTTTACTCCATAAGAGGGTGAAATTGGTAAAGTAGCCAACCAAATCACAGACTTTTTGCTGTTTTAAAAGAATAATTTGCATAAGTTGGCCTGAAATAATATATAATTTAATTCTGTAGGATCTTTTTAGATAAAAACCAGTAGTAAAACAAATAAAGCCGAGAAAGTGGAGATGGAGGACACACACTGAGGAAGAATGACGGAATTACAGAAAAACAAACCACTGATTTGAATTATCAAAGCAAAGATGGTTGGCAAAGTATGGAGTGAAATTAAATAATGGCAAAAAGAAAAGAGTTAAGACAGTGTTTCACAAATTTCATATGGGACAAGAGGAAATACTACTATATGGCAAAAGACTAGGCTTTACTAATCACCATGAAAATTACATATATTTATTAAAAAATTGGGTATAATAGTTATGAAGAATAAACAAACTTTATATCATGTCCATTGAAATGGACACAGGGTTTGGATAAGTCTGAACATTTTTACTATCACTAAACCTGTTCACTGTAGATTTATATTTTATTACCACAGTTTCATTTCCATCATCATATTTCCATACTTCCTTATTAAATATGAAGAGTACAGGGGAAAAACAATCAAAGTCCACTTTTGGTGAAATTTGAGATTCTGGTACCAGTGGATTGTATGTACCTAGTACTATATTCCAAGAGGTTCATACGTGGAAAAACTCACTCATAATCCATTAAAAATCAGCATTGAAATAAAGTGTCCAGGGGAAAAACAATCGTAGTCCACTGTGAAATGGAAAAATAATCAGAGTCCATATACAATTTAAATGAGAGTATTTTTGGACTCCTTCCAGAGAGTATGAACTTTTTATATGTTGGTCAGCTTGGGGTGTTTTAATTTGTTACATACCTATGCATTGTTTGGCATTTACTTTTACTGGTACCAAACTGCATTGTTGTTCAATGAAGCCTATTTTACTGGTGTGTAGACAATCAGTTTATTTTTCAACATGAAATCAAGTGTTAATGTTACTCGTACAGCTCATCAGAGTAGAGGAAAGAAAAGACCTAAACATGGTAGAATCCATGATGCGAGTAAACGCATAAGAGCGATGAGTCATGTTCCTGGTGAAGATGTGCAAATGCAAGAAACAGTGTTACACGAACATTTCAAAACATGAACATAATGTATTAATTCGTGAATTCAATTTACTGGGAGATAAGAAAAAACAGAGTGCACGCGTTCACTAATTTCAGTTTTGCCGGTGAAATGAAGAAGACCACGGAAACCAGAAGAAGATAGCAGCTTCAGAGACCACTCTTACTCTTACAAGGTGCGTGTACAGAGGGATGGAAAAGCTGTTGAAATTCCAGTTTGTTACAAAGCCTTCATGAGTGTGCATGGTATAACAAACCAGAATATGTTAACAGTCAAGAAATCCCTGGGCATGCTCCTATTGACCGGAGAGGTTCTCATTCTAATAGACCCATGAAAAAGACAATTGAGGCCGTTGAAAATGTTATGAAACATATCAGTTCCCTTCAAGACCGCCCTTCTCACTACAGTCTTCACAAAACATCTAAAATGTACCTACCTGAAGAATTAAACATTAAACTATTGCATCAAATGTAGACAGAGACATTTCCAGAGTTTCCAGTGTCTTATGAATTTTATTGGAACTTATTTCAGACAAAATTTAATATTGCTCTTCGATATCCTAGGTCAGATACTTGCTCTGCATGTGATGAATTCAAAGCAAAAAGTAGTCTCTACTTGCAAAGAAACTTAACGATAGCAGCAGTGCCGAAGACGTAAATAAAGAAATGAAGCGGCTAGAAACTCTTAATTTATTACATACAGTGTGCCATGCACAGACTGAAAATCAGCCATAACATTCGTATTCAAGTTTAATTCCACTCTCCAAGGGAAAATACGACGACCTCCAATCCTTGAAGAAATTCTGTTCTGAAAATGCTCAAATCTATTTTTCAAGATTACTCATATTCAACAATGAGTAACTTGGTGTAAAAAATTAATTAATTTCATTATTATTTTTATTATTTACATTTTATAAGGCAAACAGTTATGTATAATGTAACAGTTATGTATAACATTCTGTAAATTAAGTGGACTATGATTGTTTTTGTTTACAAACATGTGCACCTTGACTTTTCATTGCTGAAAAACAGGACTGTAAAATACATGACACTTATTTCGAAAGAAGAGTCTGTTAGAAAAACACCTTGAGAACAGTTCTGGGAAAAAAAAGTTTTCTGTATGTCTAAAGCGCTCGATCTGCTGCGTTTCTAAACTTAAAATTCAATTACTGCAAAATGTTAAAAAGTGGACTCTGATTGTTTTTCCCTTGTACTCTTCATATGTAAAAGCCAAATTAAAAATAATTCTGGAATTTAAAAAAATAAATAATGCTACATATAAGTAAATAAAATTACATGAACATGTCGGAAACTGCGGCTACACTTCACAACCTGTGATGTGACGTTTAATTCCTTCGTAAACTCCTGTCAAATTTTATTCTTAGGGTTCATTTTTCAAATCATTTTCCACCATTACACATTTTCTAACAATTATTTGAATATTTTTTTTCCTGGTATTGAACTACATGAAGACGTGGCAGCCATATTGATTTTAATGAATATTCTATGTTCCAGTGCAGCCAACATAGAGTCCATACTAATTAACTTACACAAAATAAAATCAGTATACATATTTTCACAGATTAGAGTACTTAAATTGCATTAGGTTAACTTTTAGGTTGTCCTTCACAGGTTATAGTACTCTAATTACTCATAGTTAAATATGGGAAATAACAAATAAATGTTTTTATTACCTCACCTCAAATCCTTTTTCTTCCAGACTGCAGTTTCGGAGCTTAACTCAATCATCAGTAGCCTCTGGTCAACCAGAGACTACTGATAATGGAGATAAGCTCCGAAGCTGCAGTCTAGAAGAAAAAGAATATGAGGTGAGGTAATAAAAACATTATATTATTTTTGGTCTGGACATCAGACTGGGAAAGCTGAAGATAAAACAGAGAATTGTTTTGAAACATGTCCAAGAACAAATCAACATTAATATTGAGGTAAGATGTCCAGACCAAAAATAATATAATTAAAATAACCTCAAAATATAACTTCCTAAAATTAAATATTAATAAAAACATTAATTTAATTCTTAAATTAAACTTCATAGTGTTCTTTCCCTGTGAAAGTTAAGTAAATGGTAAATAACATTATGAGGTCCATAATTCATGAATGAATGAGTCTTATTTTATTTTTTTGACTCATTCACTCATACTTAAATTATGTTATGTTAGCTTTTAGGTTCTTTGACAATGTGAGTTCAAATATCATATATATGCTGGCTGCATCCCATGATTCTATAGTGTAAACTGCTTTGCATCTATTGGCATGCGCATGGTGTATGAATGGAACTTTGAAAAATGTTTCACGTCACACGTTGTAAAGTATTTCCGAAATTGCAATATAAAGAAATGACTTATAAACTCAATAACACAACAACTTTTTGAGAACATTATAAATATAAAGAGAGATTATTAACACATCATTCCTAATGATAATAGAAGCCATTACAATATAGGTTTAAATGAATAGAGTCCCATGAAGAATACAGTATTTGATTACTAATAATTATTAAGTTTTGGCAATGAAAATAAACACTTTATATTTGAAAATAAAAATATACGCCTAGACTGGGGTTTGAACCCAGGACCTTTGACTCTCTATGTCAATGCTCAATCCAAGTGAGCTACCTAGGCCTCAAATCTAAACGCGTATTTTTCTCTTATACATAGTTAATTCCCTAACTCCAAATGCTACGAGCCATTGCAACGATTTTTGCAATGGCTCGTAGCATTTGGAGTTAGGGAATTAACTGTGTATGAGAGAAAAATACATGTTTAGATTTGAAGCCTAGGTAACTCACTTGGATAGAGCATTGACATAGAGAGTCAAAGGTCCTGGGTTCAAACCTCAGTCTAGGCATATATTTTTCTTTTCAATATAATTTGTCCATCATTAAAATGTTTAAAAACGAATAATATCAACATTGAAAATAAACACATTTGGTAATCAGAAAAAATGTTTAAGGTTAATGCCAGTTCTATGTTGTAGTATTTTATTTTAACATTTTTTTTAAATATCTCAGCTCATTGGCATCATGATTGAAAGTTAAGAATGAAAGAGCTATCAAATATTATTCGAGGCTTCATTTTTTTTATATTCTATAAGTCTAACCATGGACTCATAGCATGAACTTTTATAGGAAAAATCACTATGAGGTTTAATTTAAGATTTAATTAAATTTCTTCATACCTCACCTCAAATCAGTCTTATAATTAATTATACCAGTTTCAAATCCTAGGTGGTTTCATCTTCATGTCTACTGATGTTATATCATTCAGGAAAGGGAGTAAGAAGCAGTTCTCCTGAATGACATAACATCAGTCAACGAGATATTATTGAAGATGAAACACCTAGGTTTTGAAACTGGTATAATTAGAAGACTGGATATGAGGTGAGGTATAAACAAATTTAATTTAAATCTTAACTCATAGCTTTACCTTTCTTCAGGGTTTTCATCCTGAAAAGTCATCAAGCATGACCAATTCACAGTTAAATATGGGTAATAACTAATAACATTATGAGGTTTTTAATTTGTAAATTAATGAGTCATTTTTCTACATCTTGCCTCATATTTTATGTTTCTTTAAACACGGAAACTAGTTTTCAAGAGCAGGATCTCTCTCATTTTCAACCGGTAGTCATAATGCCGATTGAAAATGAGAGAGTTCCTGCTCTTGAAAACTAGTTCCCACGTTTAAAGAAACATAAAATATAAGGTAAGATGTAAAAATATGACTCATTAATTTAAGAAGCATGACCAAGTTTGAACCTGCAAATCTTAGATCCAGAGGTTAGCATGTTACCCACTAAACCATCAGTAATTACTACTAAATCAGATTTTAAAAGAAAAAATGTTAATCAAAAAAGGGCAAAAAATAGAAATATTTTTATAAAAAAAGAATTTTTAAAGGTACATAAGGAAATAAAAATAAAATAATTTACAATCACTGCTACTTCCACTTTATTGTATTAAGAAAGTTACACTTACTTACAGTCAATATATAAATAACTAAGTAAGATTTTATTACCTCACCTCATAATCTTCTCCTTCTTTCTGATTTTGTTTTTAACTGGTACCGGCGTGAGTGCACTTTGACACATTCTGAGTTGTGATGTGTTTATTTTATGTTTGTTTCTGTGTTTTGAGTATTAAAAAAGTCTCCTGATTTAACATTTAATTTTGGTTTCTATGGATTATGCTTTAACTGCTATTATGTCAAGTCATGCAGAGTTCTGTACTTTGGGCCCTGTGCATTGTGTTGGGGACCAATGGCACTAATTAATGGGTTTGCTTGTGTGTTTGTGTTCTGAGAGCTGTTGTGATTACAGTTTCTCTTATGTTTGTGAGTTCAATTTCATCATATTATTTTTATGTATCTGTTAGCTTTTAGTATGATCCTTGCGGCTCTGTTTTGCACAATTTGTAGTTTGTTTATGTGTTCTTGTACTGCATGACTCCCACTAGGGCATACGTGATTACTGGTAGTATTAAAGTCTTGTATAGTGTTGTTTTCTGTTTTGGTTTTTTGATGTCAGTACTGGGTATAGTTAAGTTATGTAGGTAGGAAATAACAATATGAGGTTTATTTTAATTTTGTTTAGTTGTTTCTTAACTCACCTCATACTTAACTCTCAAGCAGACTCGAGTTTCTTCACTTCATTTGTGACATTAACGTAATACAGCATTGAGAATGTCACAAATGAAGTGAAGAAACTCGGGTCTGCTTGGGAGTTAAGAAACAACTAAACAAAATTTAAAAAAAAAGAAACTGGGTATAGTTGTCTGATTCTGTTGCTTTTGCTCTCGTATAGCCTATGTGGTCTTTAAAGGTAGTTTTTTTGTCCATTATTGTTCCTACATATTTAATTTTGTCCTTGTATTCTAATCTTCTATTGTTGAGTGTAAGTTGTGACTAGATTTGGGAACATCTTCGGTTCCATCAACAGTATTTTCACGACCATTGTTTTGTTATCCTGAAGAGTTGCCTCTTGTTCCCTCTATCAGATGATAAAACAATGTCATGAAAATAATGATGGTGAAACCGAAGATACTGAAACTAGTCTAAGAAGAAGATTATGAGGTGAGGTAATAAAATTTTACTTAAATAAATAATACCTCATAGTGTTAATTCCTAAAAAAAATAGTATATAAATATGATGATCTTGATGAAGATTTTTGGGCTGTAGGCCGTGGTCGTGAGGCTTGTAGTTCCCCGACGTTTCGCCAGAGACTGCGCCTGCCTTCCTCAAGGGTTGTCTTGAGACTGGCAATTCTGTCCGCTGTCTGTCCTATTTATACGTTCACCGCAATGTGTTCGTAAGTTGTATCTGCCTTCTGATTGGTCAGCGTTATGGACTTCGATTGCTCCAATGAGATTGCTGTTTGATGGTCTAGTCGACTGTACGTTATATCTGCCTTCTGATTGGTCAGCAGTAGGGACCTCCATTGTTCCACTGATATTGCTGTTTGATAGACTAGTCGACTGTACTTGTAGAGGTTTACATTTTGCGTTTTTTAGAACCGGTATCCATACTTTGTTGACTTTTAATGATTTTTCTTTTCTATTGAAACTGTTTTTATGTTTGAATATTTCGATGGCTTCTCGTTGTAGATGGGTAAAATAGTGTGTGCAGTTAGATAATATGTCTGTATTCTGGTACTGTACTCTGTGGCCATCAAGTAAAGAGTGTTCAGCTACTGCCGACTTATCCATTTGTTTAAGACGACTGTATCTTTCATGCTCCTTAAGTCTGGTTGCGATGGTGCGTTTAGTGGTGCCTATATACACTTTTCCACAACTGCATGTTATCCTGTATATGCCTGCTGTCTGATGAGGATGGAGTTGATCCTTTATAGGTCTGAGAAGGTTCTTGATTTTCTTGGTAGGTCTGTATACTGTCTTTATGTCTTGTTTCTTTAGTAGTTTTCCAATGCGGTCCGTTACATTCTTGATGAACGGTAAAAATGCCCTGGTTGAAGTTTTTTCCTCTGATTCCTTGCTGCTGTTGCTGTTGTATCGTCTGGGATGATTGGCTTGGTTAATTTCTTTCCTGGTGTATCCATTGGCTGTGAATACCATCTGGAGGTGTTGAAGTTCCGTTTTTAATAAATCCGGATGACAAAGTTTTTTGGCTCGCTCTGTCAATGATTTGACATCATTGCAACTCCGGCCGTGAAAGTCTACGTAATTACAGTATATAAATATGTTTGGAGATTAGATTCAGTAGCTTTGAATATAGAATATCTTCATACAAGCATGATTACATTCTGTGCCTTTGAATGCACAAAGTTTTTGTACAGGAAAACTGACCATTCTACGTTAACAGAAACCAACGATGAATACTTCATAGTTAAATATGGATAAATACTTCGTTTTGACTCTCAACTCCAAATCACTACGCTTTACTAGTTTTTTAACCGTGAAATTAGAAGCTGTCTGTACATTGGAAATATACAGAAGAAACTTGTACTGCTCAGTCTTTGAAATGGCGTCTAAGAGGGTGTGTGGTGATGATTGTGACGGGATTCTGATTTTATTAGAGAGTGTTTTAGCCAGTGATTCAGAAGAAAGTGACGTTGAGACTGATGAAATATCCATCCATAGTAATTCTGCCCAAAGGCAGGTCCTTCACTGCAATCATAGCATTTTCTTGCTATGCTTGCAGCTTTACTAGGGAATTGTGTAGGTGGGTAGCTTTCCACACCGGTGAAGGATGATGATAATGATAATGGTGAGGATGATAATGATAAGGATGATGGCCATATGATTTCGGGGACCGTTTGGGCCTTAAAGTTTTCCTGACATTTGTCTTACAGGTGAGGAAAAACCCCGATAAAAACCTCACCCAGAAAAACTGCCCCAACCGGGGGTCAAACCCGGGCCCGCTGCGTGACAAGGCAGCACGCTACCTCGAGACCACAGCGGTGGACTGATGAAATATAACGTGGGAATAATATTTCAGGAGATATAAGTGTAATTAATGAAAGTAGTGACAGTGATTCAGAGCAGGATATTGAAATAGTTGATAGTCCTACAACAACACTACACAAGTGCGCTAAAAATGGAAGTTTCAACTGGATTTGGAAAAATATTAACAAATCACTACGCTTTACTAGTTTTTTTAAGGTGTATTTTTTGATAAGCTTTGTTTATGGTAATCATATTTATAGTTTCTGTAACTAAATAAATTACTGAGATTTGTATCAAATATTGTCATAAAAGGGAACATAAATTAAAAAATCATCATCATCATCATCATGAACAAATTCGTTTTAGGCCATGTGGCCTGTACGGTAAACCTAGCGAAGATGGTCTTGATCTTTCCACCGATGTTTTGGTCTTCCTTGGTCCCTATGTCCAGTTGGGGTATATTGGAATGCCAATTTTGGAAGTCTATTTCTTGCCATTCTTCTCAGATGATTTTTCCATTCTTGTTGGTATCTTTGGATATCTTCATTTAAACTTGCTACTCCAAGTTTTCCTCTGATAGTAGTGTGAAGTTAAAATCATGCATTCTTGATTATTTTAAACAATTACAAATTCTTAAGTAGAATATTTTGTATAGTGATGTAATACAAAGAAAGATATTCGCTTTACAATTAGTAATTACTTGTCATGTTATGCTACACAAAGGAACAACGTGATATGGTGACTAATTTGAGGAAAATTTCTGGCCATGTCATCTCACATAGTACTGATAAGAACTTCCAGCTCAAGCCTTGCATCGTAGTTCTATTTTTAGGAAATTTTTATCTAACCAACCATATACAAATATTCATTAACCCATTCAACTCGTATAACGTGACGTTCGCGCATGCTCTAGTGAGGCCCAGTCTTCGAATGACGTAACATTCACGTCAAGCGCACGGGCTCATATATTTTGCAATAACTTCCAAATTACCCCATTAGATGTCTTTATGTGTTAGCTTGTCTAGGTTCCTGAGAGAAATCATGTTGGACAACCCGTCTTTTTTGTAAGAAAACGTGAAATTAGAAGCTGTCTGTACATTGGAAATATACAGAAGAAATTTGTACTGCTCAGTCTTTGAAATGGCGTCTAAACGGGTGTGTGGTAATGATTGTGACGGGATTCTGAGTTTATTAGAGAGTGTTTTAGCCAGTGATTCAGAAGAAAGTGACGTTGGGACTGATGAAATATATCATGGGAATAATATTTCAGGAGTTATAAGTGTAATTAATGAAAGTAGTGACAGTGATTCAGAGCAGGGTATTGAAATAGTTGATAGTCCTATAACAACACTACCGAAGTGTGCTAAAAATGGAATTTCCAACTGGATTTGAAAAAATACTGAAAATTGTCCTTCTATTCATCCGTTTAGGGAAAATACAGATGTATGTGAACAATCGTTTAACAAATATGCTGCCAATTCTCCATCAGAACTCGTTATTCTTGGATTTTATGGACCCTTTGTTTGATGTGATCACTAAGGAAACAAACGATTACATGCAAAAAAAATTGTCTGACTCAAACAGAAAAAAAGAGAAAAGACGATAGGTGGTTTGATACTAATGAAGATGAAATTAAAGCATATTTCTCTTTATGCATTTTAATGTCACAAGTACGAAAATCTAGTATTCAGCTTTATTGGTCGAAGGATAGGTGCATAGAAATGCCAATTTTTAGAGAGACAATGAGTAGAGAAAGGTTTCTCCTAATTTCTCGGTATCTACATTTTACTGATGACAGTTTAACGAGTACTACAAATGATAAACTCAAAAAAAAAATCAGACCTATCATCAATCATTTTTTGACTCAATTCTCAAAATTATTTTTTCCGTCACAAAGCATTGCACTAGATGAGTCGCTTATGAAATTTAGGGGCAGATTACCATACGCGCAATGTAATCGCAGTAAACGTGCCAGATTTGGAATAAAGGTATATAAAATCTACGATCTGAATATTGGATATTGTCATAGTTTTCGAGTATATACAGGAGAAGACATGGCAGATCCCTCCTTGCCTGCCAGCACTGTCATGGACATGTGCACTCCACTTTTCAATAAGGGCCACACCCTGTATCTGGACAACTGGTATAATTCCCCTGATTTATGTAAGAGAGTTACAGAACAAGGAACAAATATAGTCGGTACTGTGCGACTGAATAGAAGAGATATACCAGCTGATATAGGATTTAAAAAACTGAAACGTGGAGAATATGTAATATGGTCCTGCAACAATATTTTGTGTCTCAAATGGAGGGACAATAAACATGTCCACTTTTTGTCCTCGAAACATCAGACATAACACCAACAGGAAAACTGAGGAGAGTAAAAGGGCAAAGACCTAGGGAAGAAATAAAAAACCAAAACTCTGCCTGGAGTACCAGGATGGAATGAAAGGCATTGACTTGCAAGACCATGTTACTGCCCTATATTGCAATGCACTGTAAAAGGATAGAGAAAATAATTTTTCTATTTGCTAGACATATGTATGTTTAACTCTTTTGTGGTCTACAATAATTTCATAGATCGCAAGACAGCATATTCGACCTTCAGAATAGCTGTCGCCAAGCAGTTATTGGAGACAATTCAGCTGCCATCCTACAATGTGAGAAGCTGCCCATCATCAAGTACAACCCCTGTCAGATTACAGGCAAGGAACTGGGCTCACTTTCCAATGTACATCCCCAGCAAAGACAATAAAAAGAAACTCTACAAACGGTTCTTTGTGTGTTCAAAACAGAACAAAAGTGAAACCACATTTCAGTGCAAAAAGTGTGAAGTTCCACTTTATGTCCCAGAATGTTTCGAGATTTACGAAACCAAAATATTGTTTTAGGTAAGTACAATTATTCTGAAGCCTTCACTAAAATTTCTAAAGAAAAATATTTATTAAATTCCATTCTATGAGTATTTTTGTGCTTGCATGTAAAGAGCATGACACATCCTGTCTTCTGTGGCCATTTAAATCTGAGTGGAGGGGATAGCAGACATTTAAATAAGAGTCCATTGGGTTAATAGTGCTAGGAATTTTAAGTGCTGCACCTTAATTTTATTTTGTTACTACAGTGCTCAAATTAGCTTGTCTTGCAAAGAAAACATTAAATAAATGTCCCTGTGTTTTAGTTGCACCTTTTTTCAGTGCTAGAACTTTCTTTTCAATGCAAGCATATTTTGCACTTTTTCAAACCTTTTTTGTCTCCTTTGCAGCATTTTATTCCCTAAATAATGTGTGTGTATATATATATATATATATATATATATATATTTTACATGTCTTCAAATATGCTTTCAAGGGTTGGTAATATGTGGTATCAGTCCACATCACATTACTTCCACTTCAGTGTAGTCCCTTTACACTATTCCTTTTAAATTAGTTTACACCTCATTGCACCACAGTTATGCAAAAGCTATTGGGCTATTGTATAAGCAAAGGAGGTTGTTGAGTGCATGAACAAATGTTTCAGTTCAAAATATAGTTGACTAGTGCGGTCTGCTATTTTCCTGAGTTACCAGTATACAGTATGCTGAAACTGAAAGTGAACTCCTACAAACAATGTGATATTGTTAAACAGTTTAGTGCAGATGGAATTCAGAGTGACAGGTCTATTATGAGATGCATTCTTTGTGATATTTCAATAACACCAATGCAATCGAGTTACGCAGCATACAGGTAATGCAAAACATGTGGAAAAAAAAAAAAAAAAAAACTACAAAGCAGTAAAGGTGTAGTGCAACAACAGTTTATTGGCGAGGCGCTGGATTCTTCAAGTTCAATAAATAAAAATGAATTTTTAATGATACAGCAAAGACATTTGTGGTACGTGGTATTCCTCTTTCCAAGCTTAACAACCATATTATTAAAGCATATTTGGAGAAATATACTGGGAAGTCTCTCTCAGATGAGAGTACCTAATGAAAATCATATCTTCAACCTCTGCATGAAGAAAAATAGTAGTATGCAAGTAGTAAGTGAAAATCCAGTATATATTACATTAGATGAAACCACTGATAGATAGTTGAGATATGTTCTAAACATTTTAGTAGTACTTCTAAATGGAAAGCAAGTAAAACCCTTGTTGTTGAAAACCTACTTTCTGAACAAAACAAACAATGCCAGTGAGATGCAAAGTTTGTTATGTGCTGTGGCCTGAAGAAATACAATATGATCGGGTATGGCTTACAGACCAAGCATCTTACATGTTATTGGCTATTGCTAACCTCAAACTTATGTACTCTAATCTAAAACATGTCTTGTTCAATACAATTAAGTAAGTGCTACGTATTCAGTCTACGGTGGTGAATGTATTATATTTAGCAGGCGTGTGAAAGTGTTTTTTAATAAGTGCAGTATCCATTTCTGAAAAGATGTCCGATTATTCTATGTCAGGTCCTTGCAGAATGTCTACTGTGAAGGAACATAAACAGGGGAAAGGATTTCATTCGGGAGAAAAACAAACAATTATAAATGTTTATAAAACATTATTGGAATAGAACCCTCACATGGCAATTTGAAGAGGTAGAGGAGCTCATAATAACTGATGACAGCGACACCACTTCAGAAAGCGAATACATATAAAAAGTGATCCCACTACAGGCCAAAGAAGACCCTTGGGGTAGTTGAAGGTTATGGCTCCCACTTTTTTTTAGACAATCGGCACTTGATGTCAGCCGGGTTGTAAGCCCTGCATGATGGCAGCCTTTATCCCCAGAACAAGTGTCTGGTACTCATTTTCATTAGAGGCTGAGTCGACCCAGGGCATGGTGTCACCAGAAGGTTTGGGTTAGCTTTGATAAACGATTATTTGGCATTCTTTGTATATGTTCAAACCAATTACATTTATTTCTGTGTATTCCGATTCCGGGTCTTTCCACTTTTCAGCGGTTGCCCTTTTACCAGCCGGCTGCTGGCCCTTCACATCCACATGTGTCATCACAGAGGTAGATGATCAACAGCCAGTGTAGGGGTGACATGTGGTTAGCATGTTGAGTCCCCCAGCCGTTATAGCTGGTTCCTCAACCTGGAGCCGCTACTTATTGTAGCTACCCAATTGCCTAATGATGCTGGGTGGGCACCGGTCCCATACTGGCCGAAATACCATGAGAAAATTTCTTCCCCCATGGAGACTCAAACCAGCGCAAGTCCCGTAGCTCTGCGCCAAGGCTTCCTACCTTAACCGCTCGGCTACGGCACGGGACATTTCTGTGTATTCACTCATTTATATTATATATTTATTATTATTATTATTACTATTAATGCCACAGTTTTTCCTTTTTGGACATTTCTGATTGTTATCTCCTGTCATTGGCATAATTGTAATCCACTTCTGAGGTTGGGACGCCTGGAAGGTGGAGTTACATTGCCCCGATCATATGATGGCTGATGATGATGATAATGGTGCACCAGGAGAGTCTTAATCCTAAGCTTAATCTAAGATGGATATGAATGATGATGATTGTGATGGCCATATGATGTTTGGGGACCATTTGGGCCTTAAAGTTTCCTGACGTTTGTCTTACAGGCGAGGAAAAACCCCGATAAAACCCTTACCCCCCAGGAAACTGTCCCGACCGGTGATCGAACCCAGGCCCACTGCAGGCAAGGCAGCATGTTACCTCGAGACTACATCTGTGGACATTATTATTATTATTATTAAAAAATAAAACTTTGGACACAGAAAGATGTGCAAACATTAAAAATCTGTATATAAATACAAATTATTTTTTTTTATTATTTTCAGTATTGCATTTCATTGTTGTTAAACAAATATGTTCAAAACTGTAATAGTGTGTCAATGTACTCGTAAGGTTTATCCGCTTGTGAAGCGTGCTTTTTCACCGTTACAGCCAGTGTTTGCATCTGCTCCATAGACATCTGAAGCCGACTAAAGTAGGAAGACGAATATTTTACTAGTCATTTATGAAGGCTTCGACTATAATTTAAAATAGGGATTTTTAATTAATTGGTTTCACCACACAATAATTTTTTTCTGGCGATATTTCTGAACATAATTTTATAAGAAAATCAATTATCACTTCCAGGAATAATCCCTGGGTTAAATATCTCATGAAAATCTAAATAACTGATGGGAAGTAACGCTACAGATTTGTTGATCTCATGAACAGATGAAACAAATACATTCATTAAATATTTTTAAAAAATGCTATGTACAGGCTTAAGCAGTATTTTAACATCAGTAATATAATTGTATAGGCTTAAGCAGTATTTTAACATCAGTAATATAATTTTCCAATGTGTGGGCAAGTTATTCTAAATTTGTTAAAAGACAGAAGAGAACAAAGAATCAGAGGACATCATAAAAATTAATTATGGGTAATAAATAATATTGAGGTTTTTCAAGTTAATAACTAATAAATAATGAGTTGTGAAGATGGCTGAAGATAAGATACGACTCATTACTTATTAGTTATTAACCAGAGGACATTTTGTACAGCATATTTATACTACTAATAGCAATAAGAATAATTTATAACAAAAAAAATTTGCAATTTTTAAATAACATGATTAAAATTAAATCTTGCATTCTTCATGGAACTATATTCCAAAGAGATCATATTAAATTTCAAATAGGCCTATTTTATTTAATAGAAAAAAAACAACAAAATTAAAAATAAAATTAAGGAAAATTTACCTGTGAACAAGCATTGTTGTATTATCTCTATGCTAAGAATTGAGAACTTGTACTTAAAAATGTGAACAACAGTAGACGGCTTTACGCTTGTCAAAGGACAACAATTAAATATCACAATACTTTTCTTTTGTAAATTAAATGTTTTCTGTTATAGTTTTGTAGAAAAAAAACTATTTGTATAACTGATTCCAAACGTGATTCCAGAGCACTTACATAGCATATCGGCACTTTTTTTAAAAGCATACAAATCGGGAAAAAAAGAATTATGGGAGGCAAAAAAAAAATCTAATAATAACTATGTCATTTCTACTTAATTTTTATTTATAGATCAGTTCTAGATCTTAAGGGTGTAGTCATTAAGTTGCGTGTTTATATTCACACAAAAATATATATTTATATGTACACACACACATTATACACACACATATAATATAAAATCTGAGGAAAAATGGGACTTATATGATTTTAAGAAAAGTGACAATATGTTTAAATGACTTTCACTCAATAGTTATTGTGCTGCCAGCAAAAGAGAGAGTGAATAAAATTTAATTGAGCTCGTACTACACAAAAAAAAAAAAACTGTAGTGATATCAACAAGAGTATGGTTAATATTTAATTTTAGGAAGTTATATTTTGAGGTTATTTTAATTATATTATTTTTGGTCTGGACATCTTACCTCAATATTAATGTTGATTTGTTCTTGGACATGTTTCAAAACAATTCTCTGTTTTATCTTCAGCTTTCCCAGACTGGTTTTATTTATGTTGCATTATGTTGCACCACCTGGATGTCGATGTCAGCTCCATCCTGTGGTTGGCCAAAGAACCTCCAAACAAGGTCACCCTCCATCGGAATATCAAAATTCATAACTCTGTTTCTGTTCTTCTGAATATAAATTTTTTCCCAAATAGTCAGCTCGTTTGTATTTTCTAACTGTTTTAATAATTTAGTGTCTGAATTAATATTATGTTTTTCAGACCAAACATGAGCAGCAACTGCAGATTTTTCAATTTCTCCATTTTTAATATTTCTTATGTGTTCTTTGGTTCTAATTTTTAGAACCAAAGAACACATAAGAAATATTAAAAATGGAGAAATTGAAAAATCTGCAGTTGCTGCTCATGTTTGGTCTGAAAAACATAATATTAATTCAGACACTAAATTATTAAAACAGTTAGAAAATACAAACGAGCTGACTATTTGGGAAAAAATTTATATTCAGAAGAACAGAAACAGAGTTATGAATTTTGATATTCCGATGGAGGGTGACCTTGTTTGGAGGTTCTTTGGCCAACCACAGGATGGAGCTGACATCGACATCCAGGTGGTGCAACATAATGCAACATAAATAAAACCAGTCTGGGAAAGCTGAAGATAAAACAGAGAATTGTTTTGAAACATGTCCAAGAACAAATCAACATTAATATTGAGGTAAGATGTCCAGACCAAAAATAATATAATTATAAGAGTATGGTTGCTAAAAGAGAGAATAATTAAGTTGTTACCAAGCTCAGTAATAAAAAAAATATATATGTTAGCTAATAACCATTATTATAAAATATTTCTGGGATCAAAGGCTGTAATAGTAATCCATGCTATAAAGTACATTCAACACAACAGACGAAAAAGGAATTGGATGACCTAACATTAGATGGTTAGAAAGTGTTATTCAAAGGTTACTTTTTTTTTTTAGAAATTCACACTGTGAAGTATTATTTATTTAAGTAAACTTTTATCACTCATGATGTTGATGAAGATTTTCGGGCTGTAGGCCGTGAGGCTTGTAGTTCCCCGATGTTTCGCCAAAGACTGCATCTGGCATCCTCAAGGGTTGTCTTGAGACTGGCATTTCTGTCGACTGTCTGTCCTATTTATACGTTCACCGCGATGTGTACGTAAGTTATATCTGCCTTCTGATTGGTCAGCATTAGGGACTTCCATTGCTCCAATGAGATTGCTGTTTGATGGTCTAGTCGACTGTACGTTGCATCTGCCTTCTGATTGGTCAGCGGTAGGGACTTCCATTGTTCCAATGAGATCGCTGTTTGATAGTCTAGTCGACAGTACCTAGAGGTTTACATTTACTTGATGGCCACAGAGTACAATACCAGAATACAGACATATTATCTAACTGCACACACTATTTTACCCGTCTACAACGAGAAGCCATCAAAATATTCAAACATAAAAACAGTTTCAATAGAAAAGAAGAATCATTAAAAGTCAACAGAGTATGGATACCGGTTCTAACTATCAAACAGCAATCTCATTGGAACAATGGAAGTCCCTACCGCTGACCAATCAGAAGGCAGATGCAATGTACAGTCGACTAGACCATCAAACAGCAATCTCATTGGAGCTATGGAAGTCCCTAACGCTGACCAATCAGAAGGCAGATATAACTTACGTACACATCACAGTGAACGTATAAATAGGACAGACAGTCGACAGAAATGCCAGTCTCAAGACAACCCTTGAGGATGCCAGATGCAGTCTTTGGCGAAACGTCGGGGAACTACAAGCCTCACGACCACGGCCTACAGCCCGAAAATCTTCATCAACATCAACATAGCAACTCCGGCCGTGAAAGTCTACGTGAATACATTTTATCACTCACTTCATATTCAACTTCTTTTGAGGTAAGTGATAAAAGTTTATCTAAATAAGTATTTGAAGGTATTCACAGTACAAGGATGGAAAAGAAAGGCAAAAGATAGGAACAAATGGAGGTACATTATAGGGGCGTTCAAGGAGTGCAATAGGCTGTAGTATCTAAGATTATGGTCATGGTGGCATCAAAGCCACAAATTACTTAATGTACTTAAATACATCACACACTTTTTTTGGACATCCAAAAGTTTTAACCTAAAAAATTGTTACAAAGTAAACACTATGGTGTATTAATATAATAAATTTGAGAATTTTTATATTATGAGGTTTTCTTAATAAGAATCAAACGAATCGTGAATTCTTCTTACCTCATACATCTATGTTTTTTTAACACAGAACTGCAGTATCAGGAAATACATCATTCCCATCTTCAGCTGTTTTCCCGACACTACAATTTTGTGTTAAAAAACATAGATATATTCATTTGATTCTTACTATGGCGTATTTTATCAAAGGTAAGTTATTTACTCCTAACATATTTTGCTCTCCCATTAGGGACCCGAATTGAAGGACATTCCTCCATCTTTAGCAAAAAACTGATTCAACCAACTCAATTGGTTTTTGACTAAAAATAGAGGAAATGTCTCTTTAAAAAGTCTCAGGTGAAAGAGCAAAATATAAAGTGGAGTGTAAATAATTCAATTTATTTTTTCCAAAAATTTATAATGAAGATCTCCTTTAAAAAGGATTTAATCATCGGTTTCTGCAAAGGTAATTTTAAGGTGTTATTTATCTTCCCCAACTCAGTAAGTAGTTGGTATAATGCTAAGAATATGGCATCATTTACCACTCAATTGAGCTTGGATAATAAGATACTTTTCCATCTAATATGAAGATCATACAAAATTGTTGGTTACATCCTTAGTTTAGGCAGATCTTCAATTTAATTGCTCCAGGATCAAGAATAATTTCTTCAGAGGCTATAACCAAACATCTAAAATATTTGTACTTTCTCATCAATCAATCAATCATCTGGGACAAATATTAACAGTTTACGTATAGGCTTCCTGATTTTAATTATAAGCATTTAATTTTAGAAATGGATTTGCAATTGAGCCATTCAGAGCAAAAATGTGCAAGTCAGATTTACAAAAAAATGACTGTCATAGTTAATTTTATCTTCATTCTGTTAACATAAGTAATGTCAGGAGTGATTTCCAAATCATCGATAAATTCATAAAGTGACTCCTGAATTTATCTAGAGGATTTGGAAATAAAGAATGGCATTTGTTAGGACTATTTAATAAATAGAATTAAGCTTAAATCCTGCATAAAAATCAAGAAATATGAGGTGATTCAAAACACACAACTGTTTACTAAAAAATCATTATTTAAATATAGTTACCGGTATTTTAAAATATTTACATATTTAATGTAAATGGCAATGTTTGAAAACAAATCAGAAATGTGAGTTATATTTGAAGAGAAAAATTTTTGCCTAGGCCGAGACTCGAACCCGGGACCCTTGGCTTTCCGGGCTAAGTGCTCTACCAACTGAGCTACCAAGGCGAGTTACGATCTAGACACAAATTTTTCTCTTATATACATTGTAATTCCCTCGCGCCAAATGCTTGAAACCGTAGCTTCTAACTTTGCAAATGGTGTCTTCTTATTTAAGAAGACATTTATTGGGAATTTAACACTACTTTGTAAAGCCAGTAGGGCTTCTATTGACAATTTTATTATTGATTTAACACTTCTCACTGAAGGATAAATTATATTTGAAGAGAAAAAATTTTGCCTAGACCGAGACTCGAACCCGGGACCCTTGGCTTTCCGGGCCAAGCACTCTACCAACTGAGCTACCGAGGCAAGTTACGATCTAGACGCAAACTTTTCTCTTATATACATTGTAATTCCCTCGTGCCAAATGCTTGTAGTGAGAAGTGTTAAATCAATAATAAAATCGTCAATAGAAGCCCTACTGGCTTTATAAAGTAGTGTTAAATTCCCAATAAATGTCTTCTTAAATAAGAAGCCGCCATTTCACTGAGTCGTGAAAACAGCTGATGATGACGACAATGTGTCGCCGATACTGCAGTGCTGTGTTTAAAAAAAACATAGAAGTTTGAGGTAAGAAGAAATCACGATTCATTTAATTATTACCCATAAACAATTTTGACATTACATCTTTTAATTAACATTTTCCAGAAAAACCATAAATGAAACCCATAAACAAATTCACTCTATCAAAAGAATTATCTCAAATAAATATATCAATAAACTTAGAGAAAAATACACCACCAAAACATCTGGAAAGGAATGGGAAAATCTACAAGCTTATGACATTACTACATTACAAAGAAAATCTGCAGTAGCAACATTCAGACTGCTAACGGGACATGACTTCCTGAATAACACCTACACAGACTTGGCATAACAGATTCACCTAAATGCCCTTTTTGCAATTTAAATGAAGATATGGAAAGAAACCATCTCCTCCGTTGTCCAGCTTTTGTAGAAGAGACCAGCCTTTCTGCTAAATATTGGAGTGCAAGAGAGCGAATGATTTCATTATCGAGTGCTCGACATTAGATACCAACTAACCAACCAACAAATTCATCCTGTATAATCTTCTAAAAACACAAGTAAGAAAATTAAAACCATAGACAGTAATAAGTATGGAATTTACCAAATTAGTTGCAATGAAGTACATAAGTTATAGGAAAAACAAAAGGAAATTTAGAAACTCACATGAAAGAACACTTTAGAAATATTAAAAATGGCAAAATTGAAAAATCAGCAAATGCAGCTTTATGTTTGATACAGAATCACATAATTGGAAAAGAAAAACTATTAAAACATGTATAGAGAATAAATTAATGAGTCATTTTAACATCTTACCTCATATTTCATGTTTTTCAAACACGGTAACTATAGTTTTCAAATGATCTTGTCATTCATTTTCAACCGCCATTATGACTACCTTGTTTGAAAAACATGAAATATGAGGTAAGATGTTAAAATGACTCATTAATTTATTAATTAAGAACCTCATAATGTGTTTCCCAATTTTAACTTTGAATGTATAGAGAAACCTGTGGAATTAAAAGTTCGGAAAAGATAATACACCCAGAAGAATGAATAGAAGTCCATGAATTTTGAAGTTCCTGGTGAACAAGATTTGACATCAAAGTTCATCCAATCTGCACCAGGTGGCAGGTAAAATGCTGGTATCAAGGACTCAATTTCAACAGTCGAAGTTCAGCTGATGAAGGCAGTTGCCTTCGAAACCAATCATGTGAGAAATACACATTTTTATGACGGAGATATTAAAAATATCCGATTCAATCATGTAGTATTAACAAACTTCATTAAACTGAATTATAATGACTGGATATGAGGTGAGGTATAAAGAATTTTAAATTAAATCTTAAGCTTCATTAGTTTTCCTCCAGGGAGCAAACAATTTTATCTTGTTTCTGCAATGTTGTAAAACAATAATACTATAAGTGCCTATTCCAAGAAATAAGAAATTTGACTTGCATCACTTTTGCTCTGAAGGGCTCAACCAATAAGGGATATTAACCCTCTGCATGCCACTGGTAAAATCTCTTGTGTTAGAGATTTAAATCATATCCGCCGATGTGATCGGCTTTGCGAGTAGTTTATATTATCTGGCAGGTAATGGACTGAAGCATCAGAGCCGATCTAATCAGCTCAAGGCACCTAAAGGGTTAAGAAAATTTTTCATTTCTAATTTTCTTATAACAGCAATAAATATTTTCTTAACATTAAATTTAAATTAACACTTTCCAAACCTGGACAGAATTTAATTTTAGAAAGAAAAATTAACGCTCATACTGGGAGTCGGTTTTCCAGATCTCCGACTCTATGCGTCAGAGTGACAGGCAATGTGTGCACACTTTAGAGTCTAAATCAAATTTGTAGTCTCTATATAAACTCACTATTAAATATACCTTCGAGTATGATACCAGTTACATCATTTAAGCACTGATACGAACATCAACAATTCTTTCCTCTTATATAATTCTTTTTCATCCAAAGATCCATAGCCATTTCTACCAACAAAATATGAAGCTTATAACATAAAAGTAATTTTGTTTATGTGTTTCTTGACTCACCTCTTACTTCTTAACTCCCTTGCAAGGGAGTTAAGAAGTATGAGGTGAGTCAAGAAACAAATAAACAAAACAAAAAATTATCTTCAAA
Organism: Diploptera punctata; assembly: GCA_030220185.1. NCBI lineage: Eukaryota > Metazoa > Arthropoda > Insecta > Blattodea > Blaberidae > Diploptera > Diploptera punctata. The sequence continues at coordinate 1,639,844 of JASPKZ010008357.1, forward strand.
TATAAATAAACAAAATTAAAATAAACCTCATAGTGTTATTTCCTACCTACATAACTTAATAAAATTAATGTATAAATTCTCAATTAAAATACTTCTGAATAGAAATTCTCAAATGGCATTGTTAGTAGCGACAGTTATCGGCCTTTGGATGCAATAGAATTATATAAGAGGAAAGAATTGCTAATGTTAGTGTCGGTGCCTGAGTGGTGTAACCAGTATCATACCAATGCATAGAGTCAGAGTGTTAATCTCTTTCTAAAATTAAATTATTTCTTCTTCAAATAGGATCTTATCTATGCTGCTGATAAGCTCATGGAAATGTCATTTACAGACATTAACAAAATCTTGAGATGAGCAAGTTCAAAATAAATCATTGCCATAAATCCCAGAAATATTTTCTAATTATGCAAAAGCATCTTATAAATAATAAATAGGGCTAGGATTTTTATGTACTAAAAGGTATGATTGCAACATAGTATAATGAAAAGTTAGACTTATGACTGTCTTTTGTTTTGTTTTCACACACAAACAGTTGAATAATATAATGAGATTTATATATTAAATTTGGGAATTTTTAACATTATGAGGTTCAATTAATAAGAATTGAATGAATCGTGATTTCTTCTTACCTCATACTTCTATGTTTTTTTAAACACAGCACTGCAGTATCGGCGACCCATTGTCATCGTCAGCTGTTTTCACGACTGTCAATTTTTTTCTTTTGCCGGTAATTATCCAAACTGCCATCTGGTGTTCTTTTGAATGAATCATTTTCTAAACTGCTATCTGTTGTATTTTTATATTTACAAAGTTCTTCAAAAATACAACAGATAGCAGTTTAGAAAATGATTCATTCAAAAGAACACCAGATGGCAGTTTGGAGAGTAATTCCTTCAAAAGAACACCAGATGGCAGTTTGGATAATTACCGGCAAAAGAAAAAATTGACAGCCGTGAAAACAGCTGATGACGAAAATGGGTCGCTGATACTGCAGTGCTGTGTTAAAAAAAAACATAGAAGTATGAGGTAAGAAGAAATCACAATTCATTTAATAACTTCCTAAAATTAAATATCATTTAATTCTTCTTAATATAATGAGAAGTAAGTCTTGTGACTTTCATTTCTCTTGGCTTCACACACAAACAGTTGAATAATATATACTAACTGCATTGCAATCTTATCTTATATTACATAGAAATCCTAGCCCTAATAATAACTTATCAGTTAAATTGTTCTAAGATAGATGCACTCCAGCATTAATGCTTTTTGAGATATTTGGCAATGTTGCATCAAAGAGCAGACTTGTTTACTAACTGGCTATTTTATTAAATATCCTCAATAAGGATATTTCACTTCCCTTTTAATAATGGCGGTTAGTAACTACATTTTCAAATATTAAACATAACTTTTACATAGTCCATTGTCAAGGAAATTCCGCCACCATTTAGGATTTCTTACTGAGAATAATGAATGAACTTCTTTCATAACTTCATGTGACACTTCTGATTTTGGCCGCCAATTCAACAACACGCTTGCTACAAATATGAAACTAATGCGAGACAAACGGAGTAGACTTATTACTGCAGCTTCCTGAACTTTCATTGAAACTGAAAAAAATACAATCAAATCAAACATTTCATTTAAATTATTACACAATATCCAAATCACCATTAAATTATTCTTATAAAGTCAAATTTATAGACCTTTTTTTTTATTTTTGAAGAAAAAAATTATAAGCACAGACTGGGGTTTGAACCCAAGAACTTCAGCTTTCTAGGCCAATGCTTTACCACATTGGCCTAGAAAGCCAAAGATCCTGGGTTTAAACCCCAGTCTGAGCGTATAGTCTTTCTCTTCAAATATAATGCATCCTTCAGTGAGAAGTGTTAAATTAATAATAAAAACAATTATAGACCTATTTAGCACCAGTTCAATCTCTTTAAGCCAAAACTATAACATTTCTAGGTTACGAAGTTGGGCTAAACTTTACAACCTGTGACGCGACTTTTTTAAATCCTTCATAAACTCCTGTTAAATTTTATTCTTAGGGTTTCATTTTTCAAATTATTTTCCACCATTTACAATGATTCTTACATTTTTCTAATGATTATTTCAATATATTTCTCTATGAAATTTAACTACTGCATAGCACGAAGACATGGCAACCATATTGATTTTAGTAAATATTCTATGTAACAACAAAGATGTGTTCAAATGCAGCCAACACAGAATATGTACTAATTAAATGTATACATATACTTCAGAATTTACTGTTTATTTTTGGATGTTGCATTCTCTCACAGGTTAGAGTGCTTAATTATTATCAGTTAAAGATTTAGACCCACCTCATATGAGGGTCATACTGAAAGTCGTGAGCAACCCATTGTTAAAATTCAAATTTCAACAATGTAACAAAAACAACTGCAGGATCGTAATCTACAGACTTTATACCACAACATTGCCGTTTTGTGGCATCATAGCTTCTATCATGTGACCACAAGCAGTGTTTCCAAAATGGCAGACATCAACGTTTCATTTCGACAGTGCGCTGTCATTGAATTCCTTGTTAAAGAGAAACAATCTGCTGTTGATATTCACCAAAGACTTCAATGTGCTTACAGAGATGCCTGCATGGGTGCCAGCAGTGTTAGGAGATGGGTGAAACATTTTAAAGATAGGAACATGAGTATCAAAGATGAGCCTCGTAGCAGTCCCCCACGCTCTGCCTCCACGGATTGCAACAAGGAAAGAGTTGATGCACTCATTAGAGACACCAGGCGTATCACAGTGAATGAAATCGCTACAAAACTTGCAGTAGGACACAGTGCAGTGCAAGAAATGATTCACAGCTTAGGTTACTGAGAAGTTAGTGCCCGTTGGGTTCCACATTTATTGAGTGAAGACCACAAACTTCGGAGAAGAACCATCACCCATAACCTTCTTCAGAGATTTCGAAATGAAGGTGATGATTTTTTACGAGTATTGTGACAGGTGACGAAAGCTGGTTTCATCGCTACGAGCCTGAAACAAAACGCCAGAGTATGGAATGGCACCACTTGAATTCGTCATCAAAGAAAAAAGCAAAGACAGTGCAATCTGTTGGGAAAGTTATGGGCAGCGTCTTCTGGGATGCACAAGGATGTATTCTGGTTGAATTTCTTGAACCTGGACAAACCATAAATGCTGCCCGCTATATCCAGACACTTGTGAAGCTCCGTCGTGCATTTAACAACAAACGCCCTGGAAGGAAGATCATTCTGCAACACCATAACGCGCGTCCTCACACTGCTCATGCCACTGTGGAGAAGATCAGGACATTTGGGTGGGAAACTCTTCCACATCCTCCCTATAGTCCCGATTTGGCACCCTCCGACTACCATCTTTTTGGTTCTGTGAAGGAGCAGATGAGAGGCCAACGCTACGAGACGCTGGAGGATATTCAGAAAGCAGTGCGTCAGTGTCTTCGAGCAGCTGGAATGGACTTCTATCATAAGGGAATTTTCAAGCTCGTAGAACGCTGGACAAAATGTGTGCAAAGAATTGGAGACTATGTTGAAAAGTAGCACAAAGGTCTGTAGATTAACATGGTGTACTTGGTTTGTCTAAAATAAATATTATGATTGTTTAAAAAAATGTTGCTCATGACTTTCAGTATGACCCTCGTATTTTTTTTAATTTTCTTGCAGACCATGGTTTCTTCATATATGTGTGATATTGTCTATGATTCCTATGTCACACACATGTCAAGAAACCATGGGGTGCAAGAAAATTAGGGAGCGGATTTTTATGTTTTAAAAGTTAAGATTGCAGCATAGTATAGTGATAAAATTAATTTAATAAGTCTTTATATCCAATCAACTGATTTTTTTTATAATATAACTTTCGTACGAAAAATATTTCTTAATATTTTGTATGGCATCTAGCAATATTACATTTATATTACACATCTTACTTTTAAATTAAAAAGAAATAATGTAAATAGAACACTATTTCTTTTTAATTTAAAAGTAAGATGTGTAATATAAATGTAATATTGCTAGATGCCTCACAAATATTACTGAGAGACGTTTTTGTAAGTTATACTATAAAAAAGCTCAGTTGATTGGATATAAATACTTATTAAATTAATTTAATCACTATACTATGTTGCAATCTTAACTTTTAGAACATAAAAATCTGCTCCCTACTCATAATAATTAAACGAAACCTCTTAGTGTCACTTCCTTCAAATATTAAAATAAAAGAGAATGCTTCAATTGTGTTAGGTTATTAGCTTTAGGTTAATCATTTACAGGTTAAGAGTACTAAAATTGCTTTAGGTTAGCTTCTAGGTTGGTCTTTCACAGGTTAGAGCACTTAAATTGCTTTAGGTTAGCTTTTAGGTTCATTAAATATTGTGTATATGTTGGCTGCATCCCATGATTCCATAGTGTAAACCGCTTTGCATTTGTCGCATGCACATGGTGTATGATTGGAACTTAGAAACATTTTTCGCGTCACTTGTTGTAAAGTATTTCCCGAAGTTGTTTATTAGATGGATTTAACTTAATCTATTTCAGCTCTCAAGTGAATTTTCTTTAGTTTCTTATATTATTTCCCCATTTTGTTCTCACGAAAATCAAAATGGAAAATCTACTCTATGCTGTACTTCAAGATATTAAGATGTCAAAATAGCATGCCTGGCTTGAGACTCAAGGGTCAAGTTCGATTTCAGCCAAAGCTAATGAACTTTTTGGATTACAAAAATTCCTTTGCAAATGAAGTGAAAACTATATTTGAAAAGAAAAATATACGCCTAGACTGGGGTTTGAACCCAGGACCTTTGACTTTCTATGTCAATATCTAAGCTCAGATGGAAGAGCATTGACATAGAAAATCAAAGGTCCTGGGTTCAAACCCCAGTCTAGGCATATATTTTTCTTTTCAAATATAATTTGTCCATCATTAAGGTGTTTAAAAACGAATAATATTAATATTGAAGTGAAAACTACTTACCACTATGTTACATGATTGGTCTCGAAAATAAAAGGATATCATAACAAATTCTAAGTTCACAAATTTGCACTGTTATCTTTGTAGCAAAAATAGACAATGTTAAGCCTACTATAGTTATTCTATTACATGAATTGAAAGTTAAGTTTTGTCGACAAGTTGAGATGTTTATTGCCAAAGTATAGCTGGAGCCGAAATTTCAAAATGAATTTGTTAACACTTTCAATTCATGCAACCTACACAATTTTATTTCTTATCAAGTCAAATTTCATTATTTTTCAATAATGAATATTACTTAAATAATGGAATAAATTAAGAATGATACTGCCAATTGTCAAAATGAAATAATATTTTTAAATATAATTTGTCGTTCAGTGAGAAGTGATAAATTTAATAAGAAACACAGTAATTGATTGAACTGTTATAGGAAATATCACTATGAAAACAAAACAGAAATTTATCAGATTAAATGCAGAGATTGTGACAAAATTTATGTAGCGAAAACAAAAAGAAATTTGAAAACCAGGGTGAAGGACATCTTAGGAATGATGAATACCAAAAATGGAGAAGTGGAAAAATCAGCAATAGACGTTCATGCTTGGTCAAAAAAACATAAAATTGAGAAAAGGCTAGTTTTTTCCCAAACCATGAGCTCTTTTGGTTTTTCTGCCCCAAACCGGTCTAATAAGAGGGATATGAGGTGAAATAATACAATTTTTCTTAAGTAAATTATACCTCATAGTGCTAATTCCTTCCTCCATGGTATCTTTACCTTGTCGTGATGGAGTGGCTTGCATGCTTAAATGACCCTGAGAGCTATGCTGGCGGTAGCATTGCTGCCGAAAAGGTTACCCATGTCGGACAGGTCAAAGGTGATAAGCCAGATGGAAAAAGTACCTTGGTCGAAAGAGTGAAGATCTTTCACCGTAAAATACAACTGTCAAGAAATGCAGACATGGGTTCCACCGGGGTAAAATTCTTCGGAGGTAAAATAGGCCCCCATTCGGTTCTCCGGGTGGGGACTACTTCAGGGTATCCACGCCAAAGGCTCAAACACAGGGAATGTTAGGATTTTATATAATAGCGGGGTGCTAGAGATATTAATGTGAGAATTAGACAAATCACCCTTGGATATAGTAGTTTTACAGGAGGTTAGATAGCAGGAGAAGGTAGTCAGGAATGTGGAAGCTTTGCATTATACCACGGGGGTGCAGCAAGACCTGAACTTGGAACAGGCTTTTTAGTCCGAAAAAGGATCCTCTCATATATTTCGAGATATTAAGTTGTCAGCAATAGGAGATCTTATATAATTCTAAAGGGTAAACAACATGATTTTGTAATCGTAAATGTACATGGTCCCACAAAAGGTAATGATGAAAAAAAAATCAAAGATGAGTTCTATGAAGAATTAGAATACGTATTTGATAGCCTTTTATGATATCATATGAAAATTGTCTTAGGAGATTTTAATGCAAAAGTGGGGCAGGAAGATATATTCAGGCCAACAATAGGCAAATTCAGTCTTCATGAAGATAGTAACGACAATAGAGTTAGATTAGTCACCTTTGCCACATCAAAGAATCTCATTGTTAAGAGCACAACATTCCATCATAAAGATATTCATAAATAAACCTGGCTGTCTCCAGATGGTGAAACACAGGACCCAGATAGATCATGTATTAGTGGACAAATGCTGACACAGCAGCATCATCGATATTAGATCAGTTAGAGGGGCAGATTGCAATTCAGATCATCACCTGGTCAGGATGAAAATCAGACAACAGTTATCACTCATGAGAGGAGCAAACGTTAAAGATGATTCTGAAAAATTTGAATTGAAAAACTTGAAAAATTATGAACTCTGGCAAGAATATCAAATCAAAATTGCTAATAGATTTGAGATACTGGAACATTCAGATGAGAATGTGGCAACCCAAGAAGAAACTGATAAAAACAAAGAATGGGAGGCTATAAGAGATACTATTAAATTGTCAGCATTAGAAAGCGTTAGTTATTAAAAACAAAAAGAGGGGAAAAACAAGAAGTGGTTTGATGAGGTATGTGCCAACATTATAAAGAAAAGAAAGCAAGCAAAAATTAATTGGCTACTTGAGCCAAATAAAGCAAATTTAGAAAAATTAGGTACCATTAGTTGGCAAATCACCAGGTTATTAAAGAGTAAAAAGAGTGAAAACTTGAGAGAGAAGATTAATGATCTTGAAATGAATGAAAAAAATACGAACATCAGATAATTATATCAGGGAATTAGGATAGAGAAAAAAGGGTTTCAGGCTAGAACATAATTAGGAATGAAAATGGAGATATGATTGCAGATTCCAGGAGTATATTAGATAGATGAAAAAGCTACTTTAATCAGTTAATAAATGTACACTTAGCGACAAAAAGAATGGGCCGACTCTTGATCTTGAATATTTCAAGTTCTAACGCACGATGCACGCGAGTAAACTAATTGCACAGTAGTGCTACAATATGTTTTCCTTCTTCCCTTGAAGAGTATTCTTTCTAAATGCAACAAGGCAGCGAAAGTGTAGCTCAGTGCTTAGTGGCTTGATTCGTATACAAGAGGTCGCAGGTTTGATTCCTGGTGAGGTTAATTTTTTTTAATTGTTAAACTTCAGAAGTTGGGGTGCCTGGAAGGTGGAGTTACGCTGCCCCCATGATATATGATAGGTGATGATGATGGTAATGATGTGCCAGGAGAGGCCTTAATTCAAAACTTAATGAATAAGTTAATGATAATAATGATGGCCAGATGGTGTTCAGGGACGTTTAGGACTTAAAAAGAAAGTTTCCTGACATTTGTTTTACAGATGAAAAACACAAAAAAAAAAAAAAATCGCCCAGGAAACTTGTCCCAACCGGGGATCGAAACTGGACCTGCTGCGGTGGACACAAAGTTTAATATAAATTTAACATTTCTTTTGGCTCACATAAATAAAAAAACTAATAGAAAAGCATTCAATTTCCGATGACTCTATAACATACTGTAACAGTGAACTTAAGAGAAAAATTTTTTATTTTTTATTTCATAATTCCTAGCAGAGTGAAAAATAAAAAATAAACAATATTAAAAACCTCATAGTGTTATTTCCTATCTACATAACTTAATTAAGAGAAAAATTGTGTTTAGATTGGAGTTTCTCAGATAGCTCAGTTGGTAAAGCATTCGCATATAAAGCGAAAGGTCCTGGGTTCAAACCCCAGTCTGAGTATATATTTTTCTCTTCAAATATAATGTACATACCTTCATTTTCTTCTATCAATATGCTTCTCAAGTGATTCATCAATTCCAGAATTTGTATTTTGGCTTCAGTGACAGGAAAGCACCTTGCAATATATCCTAAAAAAATATAATTAACATTAAAATATCTTTGTTTTTATCATTAATTTCATACATCTCAATGATGGGGTTCAAGTCCCGGTCTGAGCGAATAATTTTTCTCTTCAAATATGATTAAAATATCTATCAAGTATGTCCTAGAACGTGGATTTGAAACAATATCTGAATCCTAACATTTTATATCTCAAATTATAAGATATTAATAGAAAGTTAGAATTTTAATTATAGTCTTCAACAAATCTGCAAACATAGCTGTATAATTTAACAGATCAGGGATTTAGTACATTTGTATTAGGAACAAGAAATAAATCTTTATATATAAAATGAACATCGGTGTGTCTGCAGGCCTGTCTGTCCTTTATGGACTCAAAAACTACTTGAACGACTTGAATGGGATCTTTACCATCATTTAGATTTTTTTTCGAACAATTAACATATGTAACATATTACTGTATCCTCAGGGGTCCTCATCTAGGGGATATGTGGTTGGCGACCACAAGGTGCTCAAGCTGTGCAAAACATTTCTTCCACTTACTTGTGTTTTGCACTCTTTTAACTTTACTATCTAACCTCTCTTGGTTAACTCTTGTTTTTTCGACCCCGACGCTATTAGGGCATCCGAGGGCTAGGGAGTCGTTCCTTTCTTCCATTTCTTCTTTCCTTTATTTTCTTTTCTTCTCCAGAAATGCCTGACCAGAGGCTATAAGATGGCAGCCCCATCACTGGTCTTGCCTTCCTTTGGCCAGCAACCAATCGAAGGGACTATTATTATGCTTTCAAGTCTTATACGAGAATTTCCTATAAGGAAAAATTTTCTATAGGATCGTAACAGGCCTTGGTCTAATACTTGGAAGGAAGAAGAAGAAGAAGAACATATTACTGTATGTACTATACTACACATATGCATCTCCAAAAAAGAAAAAAAAACCTCCAAGCGCGACAGACCTACCAGCCGGCTGCTGACCTCACATTCACATGTGTTAATAACAGAGGTAGATGATCATCTAGCCAGTGTAGGGGTGACATGTGGTCAGCATGTCGGGTCCCCCAGCCATTATAGCTGGTCTTCTCAACCTGGAGTCGCTACTTATTTTAGCTACCTAAATGCCTCACGATGCTGGGTGGACATCGGTCCCATACTGGCTGAAATTCCATAAGAAAATTTCTTCCTTCATGGGACCCTAACTAGCGCAAGTCCCATAGCTCTGTGCCAAGGTTTCTGGCCTTAATCACCCAGCTATGGCACGGGACACACATATGCATCAGTGAACTATAAAAATCGTTTTTTGAACACTTAAATTGTTTCATTCATGGATTAGGTCTGTTGACCCGTTCCGACTTCAGCCCATCTCTTTCTAGGTCTGCCCACATCTCGGGTGCCTTTAGGTTTGTATTTTGTTATTTGTTTTGGATATCAATCCGGCTTTTCTTCTGCTGAAGTTTATGAGTAAGTTATTTTTTACTAGTAGAGGTTACCAGCCTCTAGCCAAACCCCTCTTCCTGGAGGGCAGGGAACTGGAATTTCGGAGTGTTCGTCTCCTAGAGAAGTTGCCTTCACTACGGCTTTGGGGACTTCTCTTCTCCCCACGTAACCCTGTGGACGGGGCCCTACCCAGGTACTACCCACTGGGCGAGTGGGACCTGAAGCTCACAAAAGGGCAGGGGCGCCTACTCCCTGGAGTGGACCTCTATCAAGGGTTCCACTCTGTTACCCTGCCTAAACCATAACTAATACACCAAATTAATGTACACAAAATTGAATATCTCAAACAATTCTACCAAAAAGTCTGCGACAGCATATCTATCATTTACGGATAACTCACAATAATCATTTTTGTTTTTCAGCTCATTGATGCCAAGAAGATTGGGATAAATAGATTCCCAGGCAATGCAGGGTAATGAAATTACAAAGTCTTTTCCAACACAATGTTAATTCTTATCAAATTAAATATGTTATTCAAAGTTAAAATTGGGAAACACATTAATTAAATATGTTAGTTTATACATAACCTGTTTAAACTATTTTGTCCATGCAAACAATGTTGTGGATCCTGCTAGTTAAATATAAAGCTTAAAAAAAAAAAATTCTAAAAGCAGTAAGAAAATAATTTATACAGAAACATTATTTACTGAATAAAACACACAGTGCACCATCACAAAAAAGAGGAAGTGTTGACATGCATTTCCCTTTCTCCCATATCTTCTTCATCTCTAACATAACATACCTAAAACACAGCCAGTCTAATATAAAATTGTTTCCTCCACACAATACAAATACACATTATCTGATGTTATGGAATGGAGAATGAAGTAAAATACTTAAAACAATGTTGGTGACACAAATGTCATCAAATGATCAACTTTCTCATATATATATATATATATATATATATATATATATATATATATATATTAGGGTGTCCATTTGTCCTGTTTTTTTTTTAAATGTCTCGGTGTTCCAAAAGTTTTCTTAGGGATGCTCAAATGTCCCGCTTTTGGGATGATGGTGAGTTTCGTTTTGTTCTTTACTATGTAATTATAAATATGAAAAGATCAACACTGGAGTAAGACAGAAGTGGACTTTCACCGGTGCTTTTCATTATATATATGAATAAATTAATAAACGAATGGAGGAAAACACAACGAGGATATATACCCATCAATAGGAACCTCAAACTCAATACTATTCTATTTGCAGATGATTTAGCTCTTCTGGCACTTTCCGAAAATGATTTGCAAAGATCAATTTATAATTTACAAAAAATAGGTGCCAAATTTAATATGGAAATATCAATTAACAAAACTAAAATTATGGCATTTCATGGGAAGGACCCCATACAAAGTAAAATCTGTCTCCAGAATAAAATTTTAGAGAGATCTAATCAATTTAAATATCTTGGATATTATCTCTCAATCTGGGATGAAAAGGATATCCCTGAAAAAATTACTAGTTATAATAAAAGTTTAGGAATTATTAATCAAGTTACGAAACCATCTCTTGTATAAAAAAACACCAGATTACGTTTATATAACACTTTGACTAGACAGTGTTGACCTATGGTAGTGAAGCATGTACACTAAAAAGACAACATGAAAGCAGAATAACGGCTTGTGAAATGAGATTCATGCGCAGAACAGCGGGTTGCACCAGATGGGATCGGAAAAGGAACACCGATATCTTAAAAGAATTGAAGACTACGCCAATTTTGGAATATATTAAACAGTACCAACTAAATTGGAAACACCATCTTGAAAGAATGAGTTCAAATCAGATCCCCAAAGCTGTTTATAATTATATACCAAGAGGACGAAGATCACTGGGCCGTCCTATGAAACGCTGGAGGGAAAATTTTCTATAGGATCGTAACAGGACTTGGCCTAATACTTGGAAGGAAAAAGAAGAAGAATTATAAATATGAATGTAAGAAAGTGCCAGTTGTATGACCACAATGCACTGTTTGGTCTATAAACTTTTTTTATTATTATACATTGTTAACTGGTACATTTTTCAAATTGTCAATCCATGGTAGTGCAGCCAATGTCGGAGACTTCCTGCTAATTCTGGCACTTTGACTGTGGAGAATTACAATTTTAACTTGGATGAAAGACATTTAGTTAGTGAATTTTTATACCCCTTGCAGTCATAAATATTTTTAAACGTAATAAACAATGACATTAGGTGGTTTTTGATTCGTGAATGGTTGATTCTTATAAATTTGTATTGGCAACAGTGTTGTGGTAAAAAGAAATGACGTTTTTTATTTCGTTAATGTCGCACTTTTTTTTTTAAATGTCCCAGGTTCTTCCTTTAATTTTTTGTACGTGTCCCTTTTTACATTGAAAGTATTATGGAACACCATATATATATATATGATATATATTAAATTTGGGAATTTTTAACATTATGAGGTTCAATTAATAATAATTAAATGAATCGTGATGTTTTCTTACCTCATACATCTATGTTTCTTTTAACACAGCACTGCAGTATCGGCGACACTTTGTCGTCATCGTCGTCGTGAAAACAGCTGACGATGACGACAAAGTGTCGCCGATACTGCAGTGCTGTGTTAAAAGAAACATAGATGTATGAGGTAAGAAAACATCACGATTCATTTAATTATTATATATATATGAACCTAAGTTATACATATGTCATAGTGAAGAAGAAAAAATGCTTACAACTCAGAATTACTCACAAATCAGATTTAGATAATAAATAATATTTTTAGCTCTTATGACAGAATAAAGGTGAAAGTCATAATGTATCTATGATAAATTAATTAACTCACTGGCACTATTGAACCCATAGGTTCATGGGCACTCAGACATAAGCTCTCCACACATCCCTTACCTAAGCCAATGTTTTCCAATCATTCCCTCAAATCATGGTTAATGTTATTCTCCCACCTCATTCTTGGTTTCCTACAAGAAGATTCCATGCATGTCTTTCATCTCCATTCGTGCCATATGTCCTGTCCATCACGGTCTGTGAAACTTAACTGTTATTATATCTGGCATCCTATAAAGACCTTGTAGTTCACTAATTTAACTAATGATATATAAATTCATTAGATTTACACAAATATTTTTCTAAGGGCAATAATACTTTTAATTACGAACAATATTGGAATATGTAGCATAGTATGCATGGACAGCTAATGACAAATGAGGGAAATTTTGAGGAAGTGTCTGAATTCAAATACCTAGGAACAATAATCACCAATAGGAATGAGATGCACAAAGAAATTAAACATAGGCTCAATTCTGGAAATGCGTGTTATTATGCATTGCAGAGACTCTTGATGTCCCAACTCCTTTCAAAAAACATTAAGCTGAAAATATATAAAACTATTATTCTTCCAGTTATATTATATGGGTGCGAAACATGGACTCTTACTTTAAGGGAGAAAAGGGGATTAAAAGTATTTGAGAATAAAGTACTTAGGAAAATTTTTGGACCAAAGAGAGATGAATAGACAGGTGAATGGAGAAGACTACATAACAATGAACTACATGGTCTTTATAGGAAGCCAGATATAATAAGAACAGTTAAGTCTCGTAGACTGCGATGGGCAGAACATGTTGCACGTATGTGGAATGAAAGACTTGCATGGAAGCTTCTTGTAGGAAAGCCAGAGGGAAAACGCCCAGTTGGTAGACCAAGAATGAGGTGGGAGAATAACATTAACTATGATTTGAGGGAAGCAGATTATACAGGAGATGATTGGAAAACATTGGCTCAGGACAGGGATATATGGAGAGCTTATATCCGTGCGACCATGAACCTACGAGTTCGATAGTGCCAGTTAGTTATAAAACAATTTTTAAAAGAGTAAAGTGTAATGTTAATTCTTACCTATTATTAGAATCATCTGCTCAATGACTTCATCTTTCACAGTACCGTTCTTCCAATCATTTAACATTGGGTAGAAAATCTTTGTTATTAACTTCTTATAAATTGCTTCATATCCTAATCTTTTTGCAACTAAGATAATTGAAGCTTCTAGATGTTCTATTCCATCATCTAAAACAATTTACAAAATATGAAAACTTGAATGGATATATTATCAAACTTCAAGGAGAAATTAAATATCTGAATAAAATTATTAGTAAGATTATGTGTCACATTCAGTACCAGGCACTGAGCCGGGCATTTAAACCCACAGGCCAGCCATTTAAATACCCCAGCTACCCTTTTCGTGGCACTTCAGAAAATGGACCATTATTCACAAACTACTAGTCCTAGAAAATTCAAATTTTGTACATACCTAAAGGAGATATCCTAGTAGGATTTGATGGTGAGATAACTTGGGTGATTGACATCACATGGTATCGGCGTATCAATTTCAGGAAGTGGAAGTTTATCTTCACTTTCACTTTGTGAATATTCTAATTCACGAATCAGTTCGTCACCTGAATCATCATTATACAAAATATTCACTAATTCTTCTTCAGTGAGACATTTTTCTTTCGCCACGGTTTCACTCATGCACACAGAACAGCGCGATAACGAGAAACAAATATGTCTGCATTGGAGACAAGTTTGGGGGAACAAATTCAATGTGTTGTTTGTTTAAAAAATAAAAAGGGATTCATCAAGGTTAAACATGTCAAACGGGAATAAAAAATGTACATTTACATGCCATCAATGATCTCCAAGACATACTAAGCCAACACAATATTTAGGCGCCAAATATAAACGCAGTTTGTTCGCGCCCGCTCTAAACCGAGTTAACTGACCGACGGCCACATACACGATAGTCTCCTTAAATGCCTTAACTGGTTTACGGTACTGAATGTGTTAATATAAAAAATTATTTTATTCAAATAAGTACTCAAGTCAACACACAAAGAACAAAATAAAATCACAAAAAGATGACTATACTAAAATGATTTCCAGGAAGGAAATGGAGCAGCAACATTGACACATTAAATAAAGGCATATAGACCGATATTCAAGAACCAAGCTCTCTAAGGTCATGCCATCTTAGTTTTTCATAAGCTGAGGCTCTCATCTTTCAACGTGTTCCTGGTTACATTTTTCAAATAAATATCTTGTTACACATGATATTGAATAGAATAAGCCGGTTAGAATAGGTTCTGCATGACCCATATAATTAACAACGGAGAGATGGGCTAGAGTCGCTCTTCAAGTAAAGCTTGGTTCTTGAATACCAGCCATAATCTTATGTGAAACAAGTCCTAAAGTATGGTGGGGGAACTGTCTAATCAAATAAGAAAAATGTATAATCAATGGAAACTTGTCAAAACAAAGCACTTTGTTTAATTACAGGAACAGTAACAACACTACCCTAGTGTGAATTCCTAAAATAAGTAATGTACATATGCACATGTTGAGTTTAACATTGTAGCTCTATTATTTTGTGTCAAGCGAATGATGACAAATCAAGAGCTTCAGAACATTTGAATACTACTACTTATTTTGTGTCTGGAAAACAAAATTTAAAAAAAATCATTATTCTTTTTTTTAGTTTTTTAAGTTGCATAAACTTTTGGAGAACTTGTGCTGCTACTTCCTTTTTTGCCTCCTATACCGATGTGACTTTATCATCTAAATGGTAACTATTGTAGAGTGATATATAGACAGGAAGAGAAGAAAGCTTCTCCCACCATTGCTCCACTGTGAAATAAGGGGTTTCAGAAAAAAAAATGAAAAAAAAAGAGAGAGAGGAAAAATCTTGAAACATCCCTCTCCATATATATATATATATATATATATATATATATATACTAAATTGATATGGGAAAGGGTGGACAAGGCTACACTTAAGTTCTAAGGGTTGTAAAAAATTTCCAAATTCCTGTCATATATTATATTATTTTTGGTCTGGACATCTTACCTCAATATTAATGTTGATTTGTTCTTGAACATGTTTCAAAACAATTCTGTTTTATCGACTCTGGGAAAGCTGACGATAAAACAGAATTGTTTTGAAACATGTCCAAGAACAAATCAACATTAATATTGAGGTAAGATGTCCAGACCAAAAATAATATAATTAAAATAACCTCAAAATATAACTTCCTAAAATTAAATATTAATTACAACTCCTGTCATATATACACGTGTATTTGTGAATGATGATTCATTGCAATTGAATGTGGGACCAGTAGAGTAAGGTAAAGGAAGGATTTCTGCTTGGATGGGAATGAAGCCTGGATTAGCTCAGTGGACAGAGCATTAGCACGGAAAGCTAAAGGTTTGGGGTCCGATTCCCGGTTCAGGCAAAAATTTTTCTCTTTACCATTAATTTACAATAGTTTAATCGTGTTCATTAATTTACTTATTTCTATCATAGTAATAGCTTTAGCTTCTCAATATTAATTTAATAAATAATGCTATAGCTGTGTGGAGCCCCTTCATGTCTTCTTCAGGTAGAAGCCATTCATTGTGTATTTGTGAATGATGATTCATTGTAATTGAATGTGGGACCAGTAGAGTAAGGTAAAGGAAGGAGGATTTCTGCTTGGATGGGAATGAAGCCTGGATTAGCTCAGTGGACAGAGCATTAGTACGGAAAGCTAAAGGTTTGGGGTTCGATTCCCGGTTCAGGCAAACATTTTTCTCTTTACCATTGATTTACAATAATTTAATTGGTGTTCATAGATTTTTTTTGTTTAAAATTTTCAAACCTTTAAATAGATAAATGTAAAATAATGTGGTATATAAGGTGGATGACAAATAGAAAAAGGCCCATTAACATAGGAGGATATTATTTAATACTTTTCAAGAAAAGAAAAACTTAGCGGCAATTTTTGCCCGTGCTTGATAGTTGTAGGGTTAAAATTAGACTATACATCATAGTCGAAATAAAGTAATCTACAAGTGATTAGCAGCACAAGGAAGAAACTTGACATTGCAGAGAACCTGTATTCAAGAAAATTAGTACGCCGACTTCCTGGCCGAATAAAGACACGACTGTAACTAAAAACCAACACAACATACAATATTAAATTAATATTGGGAAGCTAAAGGTATTACTATTATAGAAATAAGTAAATTCATCCATGACTGAAGAAGGACATGATTTTGTCTGAAACCGTCGGTATCAAAGAAGTTTGAAAATGTATGAGGTGAGTTGATTAAAATATGTTCTCCACTCACTATTAATTATGAGGTTTCTTTAATTTATGTTGAGTTGTTTTTGACTCACCTCATACTTCTTAACTCTCTTGCAGACCCGGGTTTCTTCACTGCATTTGTGACATTCTCAACACAATACAGCATTGAAAATGTCACAAATGCAGTGAAGAAACCCGGGTCTGCAAGGGAGTTAAGAAGTATGAGGTGAGTCAAAAACAACTCAACATAAACTATGAGGTTTATTTTAATTATATTTTAGTTGTGTGTTTTAAGAAATATGAGATGAATCAAAACACACAACTCAAATATAATCTTGTAAGGTTGTTCATGATAATAATACTGGTCAACATGATTTTTGTCTCATGGATACCAATAGTTGTACTTAATGCAGTTTTTTTATTGTGTTTTCAAATATGTATTTGGAATTTCTCCATCACCCACAGTTTTTTTTATTTCAATTTCAATTAATGGATTTAAATAATTATTTTCTGCTTAACAAACATTAAAGGGATTACGTCAAAATCAAAACATACAGTGGTGTACCCAGACTTGCAATCTGCAATGAGACCAGTTACACACTACGAAGAATTGCCCATACCAAAGCCTCCGGAACATGTGACATCAGATGAAGAGAGCTCGGATTCTGATGGAAGTAAGGAAGAAGGAAAAACAGATTTTGGTGATACAACTTTTGAACAAAGCTGTTCATCTGAGTCTCATTTATTGACTCAAGAAGATCTTACGATATTTAATTAATGTTGGGAAGTAAACATTATGAGGTATAATCATTACAATTTATCGGAGAATATATTGTTTAAACAACTCACCTCATAGGATTCATGCTTCCATGATATCGCGATTTCAAACATAATCATGTTCATCGTCTTCTAAGTACCAATAAAAAAGTCAATGTTCCAGACAGTAAGAAATCTGGAATTTATCAAATAAATTGTGAAGATTGCAATAAAGTTTATACAGGAAAAACAAAAAGGAATTTGGAAATTCGGACAAAAGAACATTTCAGAAATATTAAAAATTGTGAAATTGAAAAATCTGCAATTGCTGCACATAGTTTATTAGAACATCATAAAATTGGAAGAGAAGCTAAACTTTTAAAACAAGTAGAGAAACCTTTGGAATTGACAGTTTGGGAAAAAATATACATTCAGAAAAACAAAAATAGATCAATGAATTTTGATATCCCTAACGAAATTACATTGATTTCGAAGTTCATAAATTCAACCATAGATGGCAGCACTGAAGATGGCGACAATAGAATAGTTGACGGCCGAAGAATTTCATCAGTCGGAGTTATGGCTGACGATGAACATGATTATGTTTGAAATCGCGATATCATGGAAGCATGAATCCTATGAGGTGAGTTGTTTAAACAATATATTCTCCGATAAATTTTAAAGATCTTAACGATCTCATACAAGATTTAAAGTTATCAAAAAACCAGTCTGAAATGCTTGGTTCCCAGCTAAAAGGATGGAATCTCTCGGAAACCTTGCGTGATGGAGAAAAACCGATATCATATTTGAATTCAGGAGACAAAATACTATCAGAATCACATATTTTTCTTTCTGAGAAAGAAAAAAGTTTCTTTTTTTGTTGCTCAGTGTAATTAATTAATGAATAATGCTGTTTTCCAATGATATCTCAAGTCACAGATCTTTCATTTCTGCCTTTTTGACCAATATAAAGCAGCATTTTTTTTTCTCTCTCTTAATAGGTACAGCTTTTCACAGTTCATTATAGCTACTTAATATGCCAATGTAAGATAAAATAATAATACTAACCTGTGTTAGTCAATTTACTGAGAAGTAAATTAAAAAGTTTATCTAGTGAACAGTCGGCCTTGTAGCCATAGTGTGTAGACAGAATTTTCTTGACGGGTTCAACCATAAAATCTGCATAACATTTTTCAGCTTTTTGAGTAAGGAGGATAGATGTCATACATGTTATTAGGAGATTGTCTGTAAGTTAAAATAAATTAAATTAAACATCAAACAAGTAATAATAGATATATTTAAATTAATATTGAGAAATAAACATTATGAGCTTATATCATTAATAGTGAGTGGAGAACATATTTTAATCGACTCACCTCATACATTTTCAAACTTCTTTGATATTGTCTGAAACCATTGGTATCAAAGAAGTTTGAAAATGTATGAGGTGAGTCGATTAAAATATGTTCTCCACTCACTATTAAAGTAATAATAGAGTTAAGGCCATCAGGTGTTCCTTTCCTTTCCCATCTGCAGAGTGGCCCATAAAAAAGGTAACCGAAATTATATGTCCTTTGTAACATACCGTTTTATTAATGTTTTATTTTAGGAAGTAATACTATGAGGTTCTTTTAATTATATTATTTGGAGTCTGCTATTTAAAATTTTAATGTAAGAGGTAGTGATGTGCATTCTGCAACCTCTCCCACCTAATTCCCAACCTCACCTGTGATACACCCTAGTATTAACTAATGAGGTAATGGGAGTCACAACGGTATAACTGTTCCATCAAATATGGAGGAAATGCCATATTTTGAACACCTGACTAGAGCTATAAGATAGCAGCTTTACCATTAGTCTTGCTCTGTGTATCGCTGGTAACCAACCCAAGGAACTTCTTATTACTCGAAAAAACTTAATCAAAGGCCGAAATAATTACAATGATCAAGACCATCTTCGTTAGGTTTATTGCCACAGACCACTGGTTTGAAACGGATTTGTTCATTATATCTGAAAAGAAAAATATATGCCTAGACTGGGATTTGAACCCAGGACCTTTGACTCTCTATGTCAATGCTCTTCCACCTGAGCTACCTAGGCCTCCAATCTAAACGCATATTTTTCTCTTACACATAGTTAATTCCCTAACCCCAAATGCTACGAGCCGTTGCTATGATTTTTTTTGCAAATGGCGGCCTTTGATGATAAAATTCTGAGTAAATAAAATTTATTTTGAAAAGAAAAATTGTCCACCACTGTGACTGTTAAAATTTAAATTATAACACTGAAATAAAATTTAGCCAGTTATATTTTCTTTATCATACTTATGAATTTATTTGTTCATGGAAAGTTTATATTCTCCTAGAAATCCAGAAAGGCCTTAAAACACCCATCCATACAGAATCCTGCTTCACATTCACTGCACCAATAAATAAATTTCTTTCTTATATATATTTTTTTAGCACACACTATACACCATTTATGTAGTTTTGTCTTCTTTCCCATTGCAGAAATCCTCCCAGGAAAATTACTTATTTTTTTTGGGGGAGGGATGGCTGTCATTCAATATTTAAATAATAAAATAATTTGTTATATTTAAATTAATATTGGGAAGTAAACATTATGAGGTTATATTTTTAACGACTCACCTCATATAATTTCAAATTTCTTTGATACCGGCGGTTTCAGACAATATCTTGTCCCCCTTCAGTCATGGCTTCCACTGATGAAATTCTCTGGTTGTTGATTTCTCTAAGGACATCACCTCTTGTGCTGCCATCTTTGGTTGGTATTATAAACTTTGAAATTAAATTTTTATCCACAGAAATATCAAAAGTCCATAGATCGATATTCATTCAGAAGAATAAATATCGTTCTATGAACTTTGATATTCCGGTGGATAATTTCAAAGTTTATAATCCCAACCAAATATGGCAGCACAAGAGGTGCTGTCCTTAGAGAAATCAACAACCAGAGAATTTCATCAGTGGAAGCCATGACTGAAGAGGGACAAGATATTGACTGAAACCGCCGGTATCAAAGAAATTTGAAATTATATGAGGTGAGTCGTTAAAAATATGTTCTCCACTCACTATGAATAATTTGTTATCATGTCTGAAGAAGGTACAAAGTACTGAAACAGCTGTAACTAATTTATATTGTAATAAATATGAAAATCACATAAAATTGTAAGTTTTATTTTTATCTAATTAAATAATAAAATTTTATTGCTCTACCTTCTAAATTAGAATGTTTTGTAATTGATAAATCACTATGTTTATAGAATACCTTCCACTTAAAACTGGTATTATTTCGTCATTCCACCTTCTTTATACACACAAGCCAGAGTTAGAGAAAAACATTTTCAGGGGAAAAGTATAAATACCACATAATGCAGACACTTTATAGTTATTTCTCTTCGGCAAAAACAGAGTACAGGAAAGGTTCAAAAGAAAGGACTGTTGAAATGGACAAAAGCAAAAATATTCCCTTTCACTAACCAGTAGCCACCTCACTCCACTTGCCTGCCATAAATTATTTCATAAATTGAAGGAGATTCTTTTCTTAACATATTAGCAAAAAATAAGTTCTTCAGCATGTTTAACAAGCTAGTTATAGGTTTTGGATATCATAGATATACCCTTGCATATAAGTAAAGCAAACCACATTTGAAAATTTAAATTCTTATGTATAAGTATGTGAACCCGCAGCTGAACTTAACTGGGTGGGCACCAGTCCTATACTGGCCGAAATTAAATGAGAAAATATCTTCCCTAGTGGTGAATCAAAATAGTGCAAGTCCCATTTCTCTGCACCAAAGCATTATGCATTAAACCGTTCAGCTACAGTGCAGGACTAAAAGCCAGAAGATTGAATATAAACTGCAACCAAATTTTTTTTTAAGCCCATGTTTTCCCTTTACAGAGATTTAGATGCTCTCCCCCTACAAGGAATAATTTGAACCATACTAATTTAGTTACACTTGTTTTCGAAAAGATGTAATTTTTGAGTGGTCTGTGGTCAGCATTCCACCTCATATTGACATCTAGAAAACCAAGGTAGTACTAGGACGGGAAAATTCGGTAAATTTTGCTTAGAGACCTTTTCATTCAGGCTTAAGGATTTTTTACGAGCTTGAAAATCTTCAGACTCAGGACCCACGGCTTAAAGTCCCTCCCGGAGGACTTGCTCCTTGGATTTTTCCGTCCTAAAAAATCCATCGACCCCGGCCGGGTTTGAACCTGCGACCTTCAGGACCAGAGGCAAGGAGCATAACCACTAGTCCATCGCAGCCAAAATTTTCATTGTTGATATCTGTGATAAAAAGTTTAACTTATTTTCTGGCCAATACAGTAATACACTGAAATGAAGTTACTTACCTTTTCCTACCTCAGCATGAGGTATCGCATCCGGGCAAGTTTTCAATACAGCATACATCACAGGATATGCTTTGTAGGTCAAGCAGTACAATGCATCATAACAGAGAACTTGCAATCGCTTCTTATCACATAGGAGCCGGCATAATGCTGCATAGAATCTTGCCAATGAAGATATTGAAGAAGCCTATTGCACGTAACAGTTCAATTTAAATTAATTTCCATTACATTAAATACCAAATTGACACATATATTAATGATAAAAAAAGTAACCATATATAATACTGAAATTTATTAAACAACATTAAATTATTAATACCATAAATTTGAAAATTTTTACATTATGAGATTTTCTTATTAACCCTTTAGGTGTCATGAGCCGATTAGATCGGCTCTGGTGCTCGTGTCCATTACCTGCCAAACAATATACTCAAACTACTTGCAAAGCCGATCACATCGGCGGGTGTGATTTAAATCTCTGACACAAGAGATTTTACCAGTGGCATGCAGAGGGTTAAGAATCAATGAATCGTGAATTCTTCTTACCTCATACATCTATGTTTTTTTAACAAAGAACTGCAGTATCAAGAAATACATCATTCCCATCTTCAGCTGTTTTCACGATTCATTTGATTCTTAATTACATTAAATCATAGCTATCCACTAAAAAAAGTGAGAGCAAAATTAAAATTAATCTTATTTCATATGAAATAATTTGTACAACAGCTTCTTTTTTTCTTTCAAAGCCACCAGGTTGTCTCTTATGACATTTCTGGTTCTCTCCTGGCTTTAGCAGAATTGTAATCCATTTCTTACATTGCGGCACCTTGAAGGCGGAGTTATGTTACCCCGATGATAAATGATAATGAAATGCCAGGAGAGTTCTTAACCTAAATTCCAGAACACAGGCAACCCTTTAAGGAAAAGTTCTTATGGTCTGACCAGGAATTGAACCCAGGACCTCATGAACTGTAGTCATAAACGCTGACCACTAGTCCACGTGGCTGGTCACAGCAATGTTTATTTATTTATTTTGCTGGTAAGATAAAACTTAGTGAAAACTAATAATTTATATATTCCATTTCATAGTAATTCTGCCCGAGGGCAGGTCTTTCACTACAATCATAGCATTTTCATGCTATGCTTTGCAGATTTACTAGGGAATTATAAGTATGGTAGCTTCCTGTTGCTTTCCACATCAGCGAAGGATGATGATAATGATAAGGATGATGATGATGGCTGGATGATTTTTGGGGCTGTTGGGTTTTAAGCTTCCTAACATTTGTCGTATAGGTGAAGAAAAACTCTTAAAAAATGTCACTCAGAAGCCTGACAAAGCACTTTAACACCTAAGATCATTAGCACTGAAATTCAAATATGAACATGAATAAACAGACAAATTTTGTTCAGAAACCTTTTTTCCAGACTTAAAGTTCTTATATGTGCCATAAATCTATGACACTGGATCCACAGTTTTAGTTCCTTTCCAAAGGAACCCATACTCAGGATTTTTATTCCCTGAAAAATTCATCAGACCTAGCAGGGTCTATACCTGCAAACCCTGAAACCAGAGGCAAACATGGTAACAACTAATGATTTATTTTAGGAAGTATTATTTTGGGGTTCTTTTAATCATTTTTTTTTTTTAGTCTAGAGATATCTTATTAAATTAATATTGAGAAGCTAGAGCTATTACTATGATAGAAATTAATGAACACAATTACAATTATTTAGAGATATCTTACCTCAATTTAATGTTGATTTGTTCTCGAACTGTTTCAATATATTCTTCTATATCATCGTCAGCTTGGCTAGACTGTTAAGTTTTATGTTGTGAACCCTGGATGTCTATATCAGCTCCTATTCTGGCTGGCCGAAGAATCTCCCAATTAGGTCACGTTCAACAGGAATTTCAAAATTCATAACTCTATTTTTGTTTTTCTGAATGTATTTTTTTCCCCCAAATGGTGAATTCCTTTGTATTTTCTAACTGTTTTAATATTTTAGCATTCAAATTTACATTGTGTTTCTCAGCCCAAACATGAGCAGCAACTGCAGATTTTTCTATTTGCCCATTTCAAATTCTTTGTTATGTGTTCCTTGGTTCTAATTTTCAGGTTTCTTTTTGTTTTCCCTATATATGTATATCTTTTCACAACAAAAAGAAACCTGAAAATTAGAACCAAGGAATACATAAGAAATATTAAAAATGGGGAAATAGAAAAATCCACAGTTGCTGTTCATGTTTGGGCCAAAAAACACAATGTAAATTTGAACACTAAATTATTAAAACAGTTAGAAAATACAAAGGAACTCACCATTTGGGAAAAGATTTACATTCAGAAGAACAAAAATGAGTTATGAATTTTGAAATTCCTGCTGAACGTGACCTAGTTTAGAGGTTCTTCCGGCCAGCTGGAAAAGGGAGCTGATATCGACATCCAGGGTTTACAACATAAAACTCATCAGTCTAGTCAAGCTGACGATGATATAGAAGAATATATCGAAACATGTTCGAGAACAATCAACATTAAATTGAAGTAAGATATCTCTAGACTAAAAAAAAACTTGATGGTAACAACTAGTTCACATTACTGACAGAGGCAATCAAACTCCCCTACACCCTTCAACTTTACACTTGATATGTTTGTCCAATGTTTGTAGATGTTGTAAATTTCTCACAACACATCTCCATGGCTTTAGTAATGGATATTTTTAAGTTTTAATATATCAGAAGCTCTATTGCTTTAATATAAATTTTCTAATTAAGAGTGTATTACTATTATTATAATTTTTATTATATAATAAGACCCAGTTTCACCAACAGATGTTAAAAGTACACTAAAATCTTACTTCTTAACAATATGCTCAAATATTAAAACATTTTTATATTTTTGTTTCACCCAATATTTTCTGCAAAATGTTAGTTAATAATTTGATAAAAATAACGAGTGCCACAAACATAACAAATTCAGATGGCGGTGCCTAATTATTTGGAATTTCAGTACACTCTGATGTGAATTTTTTAAATTTAATAACTGCAATGAGCAGATGAATGTAATGTCAGCACAATTTCTTTTTCATTTTCATAAAAATAGTCATTGATTTCCAAAATATGAGATTTCATTGTCAAGTAATAGTTAATTTTATTTTTTGCATGATAGTGCATTCTGTCGTACTTACAGCAATGTCGACAATGATTGAAAGTTCAATTCCTTAAATTCTGTGATTGCCAACCTATACATAACTAAATAACTATACTGTAATCTTACAAATTAGCTACCTAGTGCAGGAAGTAAAACCACTTCCCTATATGTATACTACGTACAAAGTATATACAAAAATATATCCAAAAGGTAGTGTTAATATACATTATACAAAACAAATCACTACATTTTAAATGAACTGAACTTTATTTGAAACAACATAAAACAATAAATTTGTATTTATCACTATTTTACCCCTGACTGGCATCACAGCCTGCTGTAGTCTCAACTAAATTATTTTCGGCATTTACCGTATAAACATTGGCCAGACTGTTTAATGTTAGTCAGTTGTTTATAATGAACGCAAATATTTCCAACAAAGATGTTATTATTTTACTATTATTTATTATTTTTAAAACGTCCACCGCTGTGGTCTCGGGGTAGCATGCTGCCTTGTCACGCAGCAGGCCCGGGTTCGATCCCCGGTTGGGACAGTTTTTCTGGGTGAGGTTTTTATCGGGGTTTTTCCTCACCTGTAAGACAAATGTCAGGAAAACTTTAAGGCCCAAATGGTCCCCGAAATCATATGGCCATCGCAATCATCACCACTCATATTCATCTTAGGTTAAGCTTAGGATTAGGGACTCTCCTGGCGCACCATTATCATCATCATCACCCATCATATCATCGGGGCAACGTAACCCCGCCTTCCAGGCGCCCCAACCTCAGAAGTGGGTTACAAGTACGCCATGCCAGGAGAGAAACCGGGAATGTCGAAAGACAAACCTGGGGCATTTGGAAAAAAAAAAATATTTTGAAAACACCATCGCACAAAAAATTATATGCAATGCACGTTTGTGAAGTGCTTTACAGAATCTCAGAAATTAAACATCTAGGCATCGAACAGTTTTTAATCATTTCCTTGCTTCTGTAAAAACCACTTCCCAATCTCGCATTATCATATACTACTGATTCTATGATTTTATTTGCCTACAAATTTGCATACGGCAGATGGATGGTATCATTGTGGTCTGTTTTCAATTTGTGTGTATCATATTGTGATGTACCAATATAGAAGGGATTTTAATATGCATGAATTTGTGTTTTGTAAATGTAAAGGATGGTGACAAAAGTAAGTTTCAATTTGGTATTCATTTCAAAAACCATAATGCAACATCTAGGCTTAATATCCTCACGAAACAAGAGTACAATTTTTTTTCTCTAGAATAAAATTAAGCATTTGGTGCTTAATGCGATGATAATAAATTATATATGTTCCCTTGTCCCGCACCGTAGCCAAGAGGTTACAGGCTTGTGCTGGTTCAAGTCTCCATGGGGGAAGAAATTTTTGGCCACTATAGGACTGGTGCCCACCCAGCATCATGAGGAATTTGGATAGATACAATACGTAGCAGCTCCTGGCTGAGAAAACCAGCTATAATGGCAGGGGACCGACATACCACATGTCACCCCTATACTGGCAGGATGATCATCTACCTATGTGATTAACCCATGTAGATGTGAGGCCAGCAGCCAGCTAGTAGGCCAAAGATTAATAGTCAGATATACTATCGTCTGAGCTAATACAACTCATACAGCAGGGCATCTACACATATGATATTAAATGACGACTCGGCCATGATGGTCTAGTGATATTGTTCTTGGGTTCTAGTCCCGGAAGTCACAGGTTCAAACTGACTGGGGTTGATGATTTTTAGGATGGTAAAATCAAAGGGATAAATCTTCCTGGAGGAACTTCAAGCCGTGGATTCAAGTCTGAAGACTTTTGGGCTCAAAAAAGAACCTCAAATGTGAATAAAAGACCTCTGAGCTAGATTCAACTGACTTTCATCCATCCGAGTAAAACTTATTTCCTATTAGATGTATCCTCGAGGCAATGTACTAACCACATGTCACTACCTCACATATGTAGGGAAATAAGCGTGACTAAATTATATTTGAAGAGAAAGATACCTGCGCCTTATCTGCTGTTAAGAGTGATTTTAACATAAACAAATGTCAATTGTAACCTTCCGCCATTCTTACCACAATTACTGACCGTCACATTGACAGTGTCACGTGTAAAGTATATAAGACATGTGATTGTTGAAAGGGGTAAATTACAAGAAAGAAGTTTAGATTCTAAGAATTAAATTAATGTTTTTATTACCTCACCTCATATCCTTTTTCTTTTATACTGCAGTTTCGGAGCTTATCTCCATCATCAGTAGCCTCTGGTTGACCGGTGTTATGTCGTTTCTTGGCGGTTTCCTTTCCGCCAAGAAACGACATAACACCGGTCGACCAGAGGCTACTGACGATGGAGATAAGCTCCGAAACTGCAGTATAGAAGAAAAAGGATATGAGGTGAGGTAATAAAAACATTAATTTAATTCTTAAATTAAACCTCATAGTGTTCTTTCCCTGTGAAAGTTAAATAAATAAGTTTAGATTTTCTCTGAATTTCAGCCATTTTGTTGCATCAGAATCGACTGAAGCATGACTCAAATGCATCATCAATATGTAATAAACTATTTTAAGTTGTAATTATTGATTAGATATATTTTAGAATATTATTTTCATTTATGAAGAATAACAAGTATAATCAGAGAACATATTTTTAATTTTATGAAGGGAACTACTTTTTCATTGCTTCTATTTTGTACGTCGGTGTTCATAACCAATGAAAAGTGAGCAGGTCACATGGTCTTATTTTGATGAGGATCGCCTTAAGAGTGATTAGCCTTTAGATCGAAGTTTAAATCCAGGACCTTTGACTCTCTATGCCAATGCTCTAACCAACTGAACTACCTAGACCTTCAATCTAATATTTCTCTTCAAATATAATTTGTCCTTCAGTGAGAAGTGTTAAATTAATAATAAATGCAAATTTTTAGATTGGAGTTTCTCAGATAGCTCACTTGGTAGAGCATTCACCTAGAGTGCAAAAGGTCCTGAGTTCAAATCCTAGTCTGAGAGTATAATTTTTCTCTTCAAATACAATTTATCCATCACTGAGAAGTATGAAATGAATAATAAAAACTTCTATAATCGTTATTCCATTAATGTTTGTCAAAATTAATGAGACATCATAACAAATTAATCAAAGCGGCTCTTCAAGACAACATAAAAGCATGAAAATATTGAGAATGGAACCGAATAAGGTCCCAAAACCAGAATAAGAAGAAGAATATGAAGTGAGGTGATACAATTTTACTTAAAGAAATAATACCTCATACTGTTAATCCCTAAAAAGTCAAATTAATCAATTCTGACGAAACATTCACCAAGTGTCAAAAATAAAATGACCATCCAATTAAACATTTATCAAGCATGTTTAGACAAGGCTTGGTGTTATTATAAACTCATTAAGGAGGTGCTAGCTAAACTATAAGTACTGTAAGATGAACATAGAAAAAATCACCAACACTGCATAGATGAATGTTGTACTGGTAATTAAAATTATTTTAACTTTAAATTCTATATACCTCACCTCATATCCAGTCTCCTAATAATACCGGTTTCAAAACCTAAACGATTTCATCTTCAGTAATATCTTAATCGATGTTATGGTGTTCAGGAGAAACACTTCTTACTCTTCTTCTACTTCGTAAGAAGCAGTTCTCCTGAAAGACATAACATTGGTCGAGATATTACTGAAGATGAAACTGCCTGTGTTTTTAAACCGGTATAATTAGAAGACTGGATATAGGTGAGGTATATAGAATTTTAATTTAAATCTTAAATTAAACATCACAGTGATCAAATTATTTGAGTCTGTAATGTCTTACTCAATATTAATGTGATTTGTTCTTGAACATGTTTCGTTTAGTCTTCTAATCATCATCAGCATCATGGCCAGACTGGTTGGATTTATGTTGTAAACCCTGGATGTCAATGTCAGCTCCCTCCTGCAGTTGGCCAAAGAACCTCCAAATGAGGTCATGCTCAGTCGGTATTTCAAAATTCATAACTCTTGTTTTTATTCTTCTGAATATAGATTTTTTTCCCCAAATAGCTCTTTTGTATTTTCTAACTGTTTTAATAATTTAGTGTTCGAATTTATTCATGTTTGGTCTGAAAAACATAATATAAATTTGAACACTAAATTACGAAAACAGTTAGAAAATACTAAAGAGCTGACTATTTGGGAAAAAAATCTATATTCAGAAGAACAAAAACAGAGTTATGAATTTCAAAATACCGACTGAGCATGACCTCGTTTGGAGGTTCTTCGGCCAACCGCAGGAGGGAGCTGACATCGACATCCAGGGTTTACAACATAAATCCAACCGGTCTGGCCATGATGCTGATGATGATTAGAAGACTAATCAAAACATGTCCAAGAACAAATTAACATTAATATTGAGGTAAGATATTACAGACACAAATAATTTGATTAAAAGAACCTCAAAATATTACTTCCTACAATAAAACATCATAATGATGTTTCCTATAAAAGTTCATATTAAAATAATACTCAGCATATGGTACTTACTGGAGGAGCACTTCCTAATCTGAACAAACAATACTCAATACCAAGAAGAACTAGATGAGGAAGTTTCTTGTACTGTTTATATTCAGAATGAAGATTGTATAATAATGTCAAAAGGCGCTCCTGTGCTTGGGACAGCAGAGGTATCCCTGAGACACCACATCCCTTTTTTACACCATCTACATCATTTCGTATATATTTTACCATGTACCTATAATGGATAAAAAAATCACATTACACAGAAATGTCAAAATTTACTGTATATAAACACCTTAAAAAAAAGTAAAACAATATTCAAAATTGTAAAAATATAAAATTATTAGTGATATCAATTTTTTTCCATGAGACAATTTCAATATTCATTTGTAGTAATTCTGCCCAAGGGTAGGTCTTTCAATGCAATCATAGCATTAATTTAAATATAAATACACAAATAATTAGAAAAATCTGAAAACGCTATGAGTAGGCCTACAGCTAAATAGTAAATTATACTTGTACCAACACTTAAAAATGTAATAAATAAAATAAACAAAAAATTATAATTGAAAACATCTGAGCAGAATTACATAGTGAAGTTCTCAAGATATTCTGATCAAAATATACAGAATGCATATAAAGCCAGTAATTAAATATGGCACTGAATGAATTATCATAAATAATGTCACAAGTGAATTTATCTAGAGGATTTGGAAATCAAGAGTGGTATTTGTTAGAACTGTTCAACGAATAAAATTAAGCTGTTTACTAAAAAATCATTATTTAAGTATAGTTACCGGTATTTTAAAATATATATTTAATGCAAACGGCAATATTTGAAAACAAATCAGACATGTGTGGTTATGTTTCATTTGTTTATTCACTGCAACTTGATCATAATACTTATTGCCAAACAGGATCGCAATATTGTAAGAATGCACCCTAGTGGAGAAAAAATTAAACACATCAAACTGTATATTATAAGATAACCAACATTATAGGTTATTAATTTATTTTTTTAGTAAACAACTCAGAAAAATCATGATTTAAAAACACAATTATTGAACACACAATTATCAAATATGTAGCTCAAAGGAATCTGTTCATTATTTGCTATATTCAAAGTATTTGTTGGAGAGTCAGTCACTGCAAAATAATGCTCTGACCTGTTCAGAATATTAAAAAGGAGCAGCTTTCTTCATCACAAAAGTAGGAGCTGGTAAAGGCAATTCAAAAAAGAGCAAGGTGAAACGCGACTGTCATTGGTTGTAAAACAAAATTCATTGAAATGTGATTGGTCACTGACTCCCATTTGGGGCATGAGTTTAAATAGTCACAGCAAATACTAAAAAGCTAAATAAATTAGAACATATAAATAATATATTAAGACTTATAACAGAGATTGCAACGAAAATCCAGTTGTCATAATGTCGGTTGAAAATGAGAGAGATCTTTCTCTTGAAAACTAGTTCCCATGTTTAAAGAAACATAAAATATGAGGTAAGATGTAAAAAAGACTCATTAAATTAGGAACAGTAAAGTATATTTTTTACACAGCACATTGTACACACAAAATAAACTCATTGTTGAAGAAATTAAAGAACAAAGCAACAATTTTCCTCAAAAATTAAATTTCTATCAAACACAACATGAAACAAAAACCAACAACATAGAACATAAAAACACAAACAGATATGAGATGGAACACAAACTATCCCATCAAATTAACCATAACAATAGGAGTATAAAGTATTGCACCACTAAAAAATTCATAAGAATACCATTTTTACAACATCAACCTCAATTTAATAGAGAGAGTAGAGAAATAAAAAACACACTAATAAAAAACTAAACTGCTAATTAAGTTATGTAGGTAGGAAATAACACTATGAGGTTTATTTTAATATTGTTTCGTTGTTTCTTGACTCACCTCATACTTCTTAACTCCCAAGCAGACTAGAGTTGGACATCAGTTGTGAACGTAATACAGCATTGAGAATGTCACAAATGAAGTGAAGAAACTCGAGTCTGCTTGGGAGTTAAGAAGTATGAGGTGAGTCAAGAAACAACTAAACAATTTGGAAATTCTTCGGTCGGCCACCAGATGGCGCGGAGGTCAGTCTGCAGGATAGAAGGCCGTTGGACGTCAGTTGTGAACGTGACGCAGCATTGACAATGTCACAAATTATGTGAAGAAACCCAGGGTCTGCTATGAATTATGAAGTATGAGGTGAGTGAAATAATAAAAAATAAACAAAACTAAACAATATTAAACTGTTAATGTTATGGACCCTTGCAGAGATATACCCTTCATCAGAATGGCTGCTCATTTACACAGATGGCTCACTAATAAACAGAGATAGTAATGCTGGAGGTGGAGCACTGTTTTCACCAGTGGCAAGCGGCGGTCACAGTAGTTACCCCAGCTGTACGACAAAAATGCATTTTATACCTCATAATGATTCATATTACAAAATGCCATGCTATTGTTTCATTTAATGATGCTCTTTTTAACACCTAGGATCATTACTAGGGCTCAGAAATTGAGGAAAAATCATTTTTTTTATTTTATGTTTGAAGATGAGGCCCAACATAATATATACGCATTTTGTGTCAATGTAGGCCAGAAAATGATGGGTTTTATTCATCCTTTCTTGTCCTTTTTCAACTTTTTTGGTTTATTGGTCCTTTTTTTAGGTCTTAATGGCTTTTTTTGTAATTTTACCTTCTTTTGACTAAATTTGTAGCATTTGTATAATTCAAGAATCCACATAGTCTAGTCTTAATTCCAACTTCTTTTAAAAACACTCTCTAGTTTTAAATTTCCAAAGACTTTTCACATTCCAAACACTTTTGTTCCACAAGAAACTATAGAACCCTCACAAAATATCCTGTTATTTTTAACCAGCCTACTGACTGCCTGAACTATTATATTTTGACTTGAAATATTCTAAGAAGTTGCCACTTTGTGCCAATGAGATGACTGGAGATGACTATTAACATATACTGTAATGCCAACTTTTCCAAAGTTAAATTTTTGTAATTCTGGTGTAATTAAGTCAAATATGCTTGCTTCTAGTTATACCAATTTAAATTTCTTTCTATGGGATATCCATTGTGGGTTCGCTAAATTCATTCTATGCTGGAAAAATTGTTAATTCCAAATTTTCCAAGATTTTTTCTTTTAATGAACAAAGAATTCCTTTTCAAACAATGTTGAATTAAAAACAAAGTATGAAAGAAGAAGCATTTTCAGTTTTTGTGTGTTGCACTTCACTAGAATGTTGTACCTTTTAAACATTATTTTATTTTATCATTAAAAATGCAGTTGAAACTAAAATTGTTTAATTTTAATTGCTTTTTTAAGTATTTTTTTATTGATGTTTTTAGATCTTTTTTGGGAATCTTTAGGACTTTTTAAAGGTATTTTATAGGTCCTCAACTTCCCGACCCCGCCATTACACTCATTAGCATTGCAATTCAAATGTGGGTGTGAAGGGCTAACAAGTTATAATCAGATGCCTCTTTTTTCAGGCTTGAAATTATTTTGCATGCTGTAAATCTAAGATGCAGGACTCACACTTTATTTCCCTTCCAAAGGAACCCATACTCCAAAGGAACCAATACAGTATTTCCCAACTACAAGCCACAATTTTTGATACGGTTATTTACATTACAGTCGAGCCGTTCTAATATCCGGCATGGCAACATCTACCCTATTTTTTATGGGGCCACTGCATGTTGTTTACAAAACAAACTGGCACTGTCAAGTCGGTACAGAGACTTGTGTGGTGGACAAATCAGTTCCGGTATTATTACAGTGTGGTGTTATCTGTGAATTTTAAGTGTCATAATGATGCAAAGGAGTCAGAAGACTATCAATTCACAAACCAGAGAAACAATTCTTAATGTTAGAGATTATTTCAAAAAAGAGCTTGAGAACAATGGTAATAGTACAAAGGTAAACTTGGCAATACCATAACATCCTCTGTAAATGTGAGTGTCTGTGGCCTGTAAACTTTCTGTAAATGTGACGTGTGTCTGTGGCCTGTAACCTTGACACAAATCACTGTTAGTGAAGCAGCTAGTCAGCTGACGAAAGCTGTCATGTGATTCGTTGTCGGTTTAAAACACCGGCTCTTCAATAGCAAATCTACACCTTCTAGAGACATATAACATGATCCGGCATATATATATATATATATATATATATATATGTCCTGCGCCGTAGCCGAGTGGTTAAGGCAGGAAGCCTTGGCGCAGAGCTACGGGACTTGCGCTGGTTCGAGTCTCCATGGGGGAAGAAATTTTCTCATGGTATTTCGGCCAGTATGGGACCGGTGCCCACGCAGCATCGTGAGGCATTTGGATAGCTACAATAAGTAGCGGCTCCAGGTTGAGGAAACCAGCTATAATGGCTGGGGGATTCGACATGCTGACCACATGTCACCCCTACACTGGCTGATGATCATCTACCTCTGTAATAAATTAATGAGTCATTTTAACATCTTACCTCATATTTCATGTTTTTCAAACACGGTAACTATAGTTTTCAAATGATCTTGTCATTCATTTTCAACCGCCATTATGACTACCGGATATTCGTTGGAATCTCCCTCTATAACGTTGCCATCTGGTGTTGATATCCGGTAGTCATAATGGCGGTTGAAAATGAATGACAAGATCATTTGAAAACTATAGTTACCGTGTTTGAAAAACATGAAATATGAGGTAAGATGTTAAAATGACTCATTAATTTATTAATTAAGAACCCCATAATGTGTTTCCCAATTTTAACTTTGAATCTACCTCTGTGATTGACACACGTCGATGTGAGGGGCCAGCAGCCAGCTGGTAGGCCTGTCACGCCAGGAGTTTATATATATATATATTTACCCTCAGCTCAAAATCCAGAAATGAAAGCCTGGTATATCTGGCTGATGTCTTAAGCATCATATTTATACAAAGTTGTAAGTAGAATACAATAACATATTATATATTTGTCATATCTTCTTACATATTCGCAATATCTAAATTGAATGTTAATATAGAGTGTCCTAAATTATGGTCCAATTTAAACACTCAGGATGAATATGTTTGGCCACATGTCTTTCTCTTCCTTCCAAGTATTAGGCCATGGCCTGTTACGATCCTATAGAAAATTTTCCCTCCAGCGTTTCATAGGACGGTCCAGAGATCTTCGTCCTCTTGGTATATAATTATAAACAGCTTTGGGGAACCGATTTGAACTCATTCTTTCAAGATGCTGTTTCCAATTTAGTTGGTACTGTTTAATATATTCCAAAATTGGCCACACGTACCTCCCCGAATATAATCATATTTTATTTTCGCTTAGAATCTACTGTATTTATAAAGTTATCTAATTTTTTTGTAATTAATAGTAGGTTAAATAATAACAGATTATTAAGAGAAATGTGTTTTATTTCTAATACCTTAATTGTTGTGATAAGATCAAATGGATCCTCTTACAACAATGTGAAAACAAATCGAATTTTGATGCAGATATAGAAATAGTACTTTTGCCTTAAATCAATTATTATGTAGATCTAAAATGTTTAACAAAGCTTTCTTACTAGTTGACTCTACAGCTGCCATAACATCAAATACAATACCTAAAACAAACAGATCTGAAAAACTATGAAATTGATAAAAATATTAGAAAATCTGCAGAAGACAATATATTTTCAATAGATGTTGGCATAAATAGGAATAATATTGCTGATAAATTAGCAAAAAAGAACACAACAATGCATTGACGAAATACAAAAAAAAAGCTTATATTTTGCAAAGAATTCTAAATTAAATTCTGACTACAAAGCTAAAGGCCCTGAGTTTGATTCCTTGTCTTGGAATGAAGAATTTGTGAGAAAAATATTGTATTCCACTTATACCTCTTCCTTGGAAGAACTGTAAGTTGCTTTCTGTTAGCTAGATTATGTAGTTATGACAAGTGAATTTTTTTCATGATATTTTGTATATGTTTGCTGCTATTTAACTCATAATAATTAAAAGAAACCTCATTCGCCTAGAGGTCCTGGGTTCGTGCCCCAGTCTGAGCATATAATTTTTCTCTTCAAATATAATTTAAACCTCAGAGTGTTGACTTCCTTCAAATATTGAATAGTTTGTAGAATACTTTGTAATGCTTTCCCACTGTAATTTTTCTTCTTCTTCCTTCCAAGTATTAGGCCAAGACCTGTTACAATCCTATAGAAAATTTTCCCTCCAGCGTTTCATAGGACGGCCCAGAGATCTTCATCCTCTTGGTAATCTTGTGATTAAAATCTCTAGGTTTGACAACGATATAATTTCCATAGCAACAAAGGCAAAATGATATTACCATTGGCTACAACCATTCTATCAGGGAACACCGTAGCATAGTAGTTAAGGCAGTGCACTACAAACCGGAAGGTCGAGGGTTCGAGTCCCGGTGGGGTCAAGATTTTTAAACTGACCTAAAACCTTCTGGTGGTACCATGCCCCTGGGATCGACTCAGCCTCTAACGTAAATGAGTACCAGGCATTTGTTCTGGGGGTAAAGGAGGTCGTCATGCAGGGCTGACAACCCAGCTTACATCAAGTGCCGATTGTCTAGAAAAAGTAAGAGCCTTAACCTCTGATACCCCAATGGTCTCCTATGGCCTATAGTGTGATCACCTTACCTTTTTACCTTTACATTTTACTATCATTCTTTCTCTCTTCCACTGTCTATTTGTCTCGCTCCATAAAAACTATCAGAGTTCTTCTGTCATTGTAAGAGTTATAAGCATATGTGATAAAAATAACTATGACATTTTTCAACTGATTACTTAACATAATTCACATTTAACACTTTGAGTCCGGCGGTGGTACTAGTACCACAGAATTTAAATGACACTGAAACCGGAGAAAATTAAATCTGCTGGCACAGGCATGCCGAGGGATTTAATTTTCTCCAGCTTCAGTGTCATTTAAATTCCGTGGTACTAGTACCACCGCCAGACTCAAAGTGTTAATAATGCTCTTTAATATTCAGATCATTCAAATCTAGCTATGAAAGGGCCAATAATTTTTTAAGGCTTAAGGATATTCTACATACCAATCTAGCACATAAG
Source organism: Diploptera punctata (assembly GCA_030220185.1). Taxonomy (NCBI): domain Eukaryota; kingdom Metazoa; phylum Arthropoda; class Insecta; order Blattodea; family Blaberidae; genus Diploptera; species Diploptera punctata. The sequence goes on from JASPKZ010008357.1 coordinate 1,676,707, forward strand.
TTTTACAACTTTACTTCCCTTCCAAAGGAAGCCATGCTAAAGATTTTTACAAGTTTAAAAATGCATCAGCCCCAGCCAGATTTCAACCCATGAACCTAAGAACCAGAGGCAATTTACTTACCACTATTCCAACAGAACAAATAGGCACAAGATAACACAAAATTTTAAGATTAATTTGTATATTAAATGCAAGTTATCTGATTTCTTACCTCTTACAGTTTTAAGTGAAAGGTTTATAGAGATAATTATTATGTTCAAAAGATTTAATAAAACTATCCACCTCATAAATACATTTTCTATAAATGCAGAAATTAATAATGTTTGTCATATATAAAAAAAGAGGATGAATTGAATACTGGGAGATACTTAAGATGTGTGTGGCTGAGTATTTCATAATATGTTAACACTATCAATTTATCAATACTAGTAAAATTCATATCAAATTCCGTTTAGGTGAAGTCATATGATGAAAGTTAAAAATTAAATTGTACCTGTTGGTAGGTGCCGTCGTCCTCAACTTTGTTAAAATATGTATATAAAATTAACTGGAGCGCTTTTGGAAGTTATCTTCCATCTTCTGCAGGTTGAGGTTCTGCTACTCGTTGTGTATGGTGATGTATACTCCAACTGTTTGTAGCAGCAACTGACTTGTTTTTGACCCATTATACAAAATCGTCAAAAACAAGTCAGTTGCTGCTACAAACAGTTGGAGTATACATCACCATACACAACAACGAGTAGCAGAAGCTCAACTTGCAGAAGATGAAAGATAACTTCCAAAAGCACTCCAGTTAATTTTATATACACATTTTAACAAAGTTGAGGATGACGGCACCTACCAACAGATACAATTTAATTTTTAACTTTCATCCTATCAATTTATATCTGTTAATAATGTGGATAGCACTAAACATCAGCATTGCCAATGATATTAGTATAAATGGATAATGTTATAGACAATTTTTTAGTACTCTCAATATACACCGTGATTCAAAATTGACTTTACAACTTTATAAGCTTATATAAATTTATTTAGAAGACCTACAGAATTGGTTTTAATGTCATATGATAGCACAACTCATCAATGTTAATATTATTTGTTTTTAAACATCTTAATGATGGACAAATTATATTTGAAAAGAAAAATATACGCCTAGACTGGGGTTTGAACACAGGCCTAGGTAGCTCAGATGGAAGAGCATTGACATAGAGAGTCAAAGGTCCTGTGTTCAAACCCCAGTCTAGGCGTATATTTTTCTTTTCAAATATAACAACTCATCAAGTTTTCACCGACATAGTTTTATAGTACCTAGTTCTCTCACCGCATGCGCTAATATAGTTCATATCAAAATGGCTGCTTTCACAGGTGCCGAGCGTGCTCGTGTGTTTTTGTTCGAAGAAACTAAATCTGCGACAATTGTTCAGCGTAGATTTCGTACCCAGTATGGTAAGGATCCTCCTAGCAGGCCAACAATTTATTCTTGGCACCAAACATTTGTTAGGACTGGCTGTTCTGTTAGTCATTCCAAGCATAATGGCCGTCCACTTACGGCTGAAGCTGTGGTTGAACAAGTGAGGGACACATTCAATTTCAACAGGATGGTGCACCTCCACATTACCCCATCGACGTCCGTGATTTTCTGAACATGAGGTTTCCTGGTCGGTGGATTGGTCGTGGGGGACCAACAACATGGCCATCTCGGTCTCCTGATTTAACGCCACTGGACTTTTTCTTATGGGGGTTCCTTAAAGATAAAGTGTACGTTCCGCCCCTACTGCCAATCTTGCTGAGCTCCGAAACCGAATCACCGCCGCAGCTGCGTTACTGAAGCCGGATATGCTGCAACGTGTGTGGGAGGAGATTGATTTCAGGTTGGATGTTTGCTGCATGACCAACGGAAGCCACATTGACTGAATAGGTGAAAACTTGATGAGTTGTGCTATCATATGACATTTAAACCAATTCTATAGGTCTTCTAAATAAATTTCTATAAGCTTGTAAAGTTGTAAAGTCAATTTTGAATCACGGTGTATATGTTTTGGATGAGCTATTTTGAACAAACATATCTCTAAATATTATTTCCTTAAAGCTTTATAGTTTTTCCTTTTTTCTAACATCACCAGGGTTTACGACATTTCTGGCATTAATAGAAGCTAAGCCATCTGGAAGGCAGAGTTATGTTACCCCAATGATATGATGGGTTGTAAATATAAAAGAAGCACCAGTAGAGTCCTTAAACATAATCTAAATTCCATACCATAAGCAACTACAGAATAATTTCCTTTTAAAGAAATGTTCTGTGGTCTGAGCATGAATCAAACCCAGAACTCCATGAACTGTAGTAGAAAGCTCTGATCTCAAGATCATGTGTGTTATATTAGGGCTCGGAAGTTGAGGACCTATAAAATGCCTATTAAAGACCTTTAAAAAGACCTAAAGATGTCCTAAAAAAGACCCAAAAACTTTAAAAAAAAGACATAAAAAGGCAATTCAAATTAGATTATGATTTTTAATTTCAACTTCATACTTAATGAATAGGCCTATAATAAAAATGTTTAAAAAGTACAACATTCTATTCAAATGCAAAAAAAAAAACTGATGACTGAAAATGCTGCATCTTTCATGCCGGTACTTTTTCTTTAATTCAATATACTTTGAAAAAGAAATTCTGTGTTCATTAAAAACAAAGTTCTTGGAGAATTTAAAATGAAAGATTTTTCCCACCTAGAATGAATTCAGCAAACCCACAATGGATATCGGGCAGTCAGAGGCTGATTAAAAATGACAAAATATTTTGTGAGGATTCAATGGTTTCTCGCAGAACAAAAGTGTGTGAATGTGAAAAGTCTTTGGAAAGTAAAACTAGATACTGTTTTTAAAGGAAGTTGCAAATGAGACTAGACTCTGCAGATTCTTGAATTATACAATTGATATAAATGTAGTCAAAATAAGGTTAAAGTTGCAAAAAAAACTAAGACCTAAAAAAAAGGGCTAAAAAAAGGACCAATAAGCCAAAAAAAAAAAATGTCAAGAAAGGACAAATAAAACCCACCATTTTCTGGCCTACAATGACCCAAAAATGTATATATATTAAGTTGGGCCTCATCTTCAGACAAAATGAAAAAAGAATTTTTCCTCAACTTCTGAGCCCTAGTTATAATAATAGTAATACTAATAATAATGTTGATGATGATGATGAAAACAATACAAGAAAAAATCAACCATTCTACCTCAAAACTGAAAGAAAATAAAACATTTTAATAACAAGAGATAAACAGCCATGGAGTGATAAAAAGACAATGACATTTGGAGAATAAGATTTAACAATGAGTTGTACAATAATACAATGAAAAGCTATTTCCATAATTATTAAACTTATAAATCTGCAATGGCCTGATCTTATGCAATGTATCGAAGAAAATAGTACCACTATTATTGATGGTAAAAGATGCATTGGTAAACTGAGAAGTAAATGGAACGATGCTGTGCAGAATGCAAGTATTGTCACGGACATAAGGAATTGGAATAGGAGACCACAGGCTAGGCAAGAATGGAAGGACTTGATAAAGAACGCCAAGGCCCAACATGCATAGAAGATGGAAAAATGTAACAGGACAAAAGTAATTATTTTTTAATGTAACTTACTTTGACAAATTCTTCACTGCAGGTAATTGCCCAAGTTCACTGACTATAGTCTTCAACACTTCAATATTACTATCATCTGATAATAGTTTATTCAATGCTTCTCCAATCACCTTCTTTTGCTCTTTTCTAGTTTTGGCCTCTGAAATAAATTCATATATTTTTATAGTACAGCAAGAATTTTTAAGATATTTCTCATTACTTACCATTTAGTAAAAAGTTTACCATAAACATGTAAAAAAAATTATTTTCTGTGGTTGGTAACGGATGCAAAAACTTCATTTTTCCTATATATGTGAGAAAGTTTCTGTATCTATTACCTACCTCAAAAAAGAATAAACTTTTTCTACTCGTGCAATGAAGTCACATGTCATAAGTCAATACATGGTTAAACAAATACATCAATTGAAAAAGCTTCAATTACTAAACTGAACATGAGAATGGATAGACAATTTTGAGTATTATAGTTCTTCCATGATGTGTGTGGAGCATGTAAACAGTCGCCTAGCTTGATGTCATTGCATTCGGGCCTTTCATTGGTTAAATGCACCAGCGCCTGCTTCATATGCTATTAAAAACTATTAACATGACTTTACATTATCAAATGCACCTACCAAGTTTAATAGACATTAAATATTGTTTTTGTCTACCAGAATTAGAATCATAAATGCAATGCTGAACTGGGACGAATTATATAAATTTAATTTTGAGAAAAAATTTAATTTAGTATAAAAAACACAGAACAAGTACTAATGGATAAAAGCCATATTTTAGACACAGTTGAACTCTTCTAGGTGGTGCAGCACAACTCCAGTAACTCGGAATTCTCTATATTTCAAGTCAATTTTAATTTCCCGATGTTATTTATTTTACGTGTAGTTTTTTCCCCATAATTTGAAAATCTATTACTTGAATATTTGTATATGTCCAAGGATATTTCATGCACAAAATTTTAAACAGATTTCTTTAACTAGAATTTAGGATGACAATATATGTTCAATGATTTATTGAATTAAGGGATTGAAATACCATTATTTAACAGAAGTCTGGTAAGCAATAGAAATAATTCAATGACACAGTGTGCTAGTCTATTGGGTCTAAACAAGTTGACACATTTAATTAAAATTACAGTGGGAGGAAACACTATGAGGTATTGACATTAATGAGTTGGAGTAAATGCTTTAACATCTCACCTCACAAAGTTGCGTGTCTCCACGCAATATAATGTAATGTAAAATTCCCAAATAAATGTCTTCTTAATAAAGAAGCTGCCATTTGCAAAGATAGAAGCAAAGGTTTCATCGCATATGGTGTGTAGGAATTGACAATGGCCGCGGTGGACTAGTGGTTATGCTCCTTGCCTCTGGTCCCGAGGGTAGCGCGTTCAAACCCGGCCAGGATCGACGGATATTTTTAGGATGGAAAAATCCAAGGAGCAAGTCCTCCAGGAGGGACTTTAAGCCGTGGGTCCCGAGTCTGAAGATTTTCAGGCTCGTAAAAGATTCTTAAGCCTAAATGAAAAGGCCTCTAACCAAAATTTACCAAATTTTCCCGTCCTAGTACTACCTTGGTTTCCTGGATGTCAGTATGAGGCAGAACGCTAACCACGAACCACTTAAATGGCATCTATACAAAAACAAGTGTAACTAAATTAGTATGGTTCAAATTCTTCCCTGTAGGAGGAGAGCGTCTAAATCTCTGTTAATAATAGAAAATTTTGCATTTAGATTGGAACTCGCCCAGATGGCTCTGTTGGTAGAGTATTGGCCTAGAAAGTCAATGGTCCCGGGTTCGAGTCCTAGTCTGAACGTATAATTTTTCTCTTCAAATATAAAGTTGAAACATATTTATGTAGTTGGAATTTAGGATGAAAATACATTAAATATTATTGATACCTCACAGTGTTACTAATGTACACCCTTAGACAAAAAAATGAGTCATCTCTTGAATGCACATTTCTTTTAAGTCATACTCGACAAAGCACTGGTTCAAACTAGGAAACTAGTCATAATTGTGCAGTCCCTGTGTTATGTGGCATGAACTGAAGACACTCTTACGTGTCCTGTTAGGTCAGCGGTAAAGCATGCAGTCACTGTTTCTGTTAATGAAGGTCGCAGGTTCGCATCCTCAATTATGCAGGTTTTTTTTCTCTCATGATATTTGTATTGAAATGTTTTATGAATTAAATACATTTTATTTTGACATCTGAATTAAATATATGTTAACTCGTTACTGTAACAATTATATTTACCACATTCAGGGTTTGTTCTAGGTAATTTCAATGTTTTGCATTCAATAGACTGTGATGCGCAGACATCTACGCAAAAGCAACAGCCTCTAACAAGTTTGTTATAATGAATCGTACTGAGTTTTACCATGGCTGAGCGCACACACAAGTACATAGGCACAAGGCAATCTTAATGCCCCGCAGATTGAGAGTGATAATAGATGCTCAAGGTTCATACACCCGATATTGGTTTTGTTTTTGTCAAAGTTTTCATTTTAGAAGTTATTATTTTCTTTCCTCATTTATTTATTAGAAGAAAGTTTTAATTTATGTTTTTGTGTGTTTTGTGTGCATTAAAGCCAAAAAACTGAGATATAAAATTAAATATGAAACTATATTACAGGTGAAATGCTATTCTAACATTCAATTTAAAAAAAAAAAGTAGAACTGGAATTGAACCCGTGAAGTTACAAATGCAGATGATGTCTGTTAAACCTCTCGACCACGGAAACACATTAAGCCAAGCTCTCTCTTTCATGTTGTTTGAGTGTGCACTGCGTTAACTAGCAAACAACCCAGTACAATTACTGAAAACATGTTGATGTGAATATGGCTTCTGCAAGCGCTCACAAAGTTCCCCAATCAGTTGATAGAATCTGCGGATGACTATTTTTTTTTGTCTAAGGGTGTACAATGATGAATAGTATTAAGAGTTGGAAACAATGCAGCCAATATAAGGTATGTATAACTTTTTTTGTACATTAAAAGGATTCCATTTATAGTAGCACATCATGCTTTGATTATTCTTTTAAATTGATTAATATTGTAATTTCTTGAGTTCAAGGAAACTTTTATAATTTAATGGAAAGAAGCTCTATTGGCTTCATAAAATAATGCTAAAATTCCCATCGAAAGCCTTCTTAAATAAGAAGATGCCATTTGCATATCGAGACATTGGTTCGCAAGCCTTTGGCTCTCTCAGGAATTAAAATATGCAAGATAAAAATTTGCATTTAAACTGGAGGCTTTGGACAGCTCAGTTGCAGAGCATTGTCATATAAATGCTAATGATCCTGGGTTTGAACCCCGGTCTAGGCATATATTTTTCTTTTTACACTTATCGAAGAAATTTTTTGAATAGCTCCCCTCATAAATTTCGTGCTTTCACGAGACCATGGTTTCAGACAACATCTTGTCCATCATCAGTCACAACTCTGACTAATGACGGCCGAAGAATTTCATTAGTCGGAGTTGTGACTGATGATGGACAAGATGTTGTCTGAAACTATGGTCTTGTGAAAAGCACAAAATTTATGAGGCGAGTTTTTCAAAAAATTTCTCTGATAAGCATAAAATGATTATTACCCCATAATGTTTACTTCCCAATATTCATTTTAAATTGTATATTTTTCTCTTCAAATATAATTTTATCATTCTATTAAATTTACAGTGTTATAATTTCTGATTTCGAATAATTATTTTATTACTGAGCTATCTTTGATCATGATATAGTCTACATTAATTGGCAGATGTTTTTCAAAGGGAAAATGTACATACAATTATTTTATAATGAATTAACAAGAAATTATTTTAAATTAACAAAAGATTTATCTTCAAATACTCATTTATGTATTAAATTAACATTAAGAAGCTAAAGCTATTACTCTGATAGAAATAAGTAAATTAATGAACACAATTAAATTATTGTAAATCAATGGTAAAGAGAAAATTTTTTGCCTGAACCGGGAATCGAACTCCGAACCTTTAGCTTTCCGTGTTAATGCTCTGTCCACTGAGCTAATTCAGGCTAATTTGAAGCTTGAATTAGCTCAGTGGACAGAGCATTAGCACGGAAAGCTAAAGGTTCAGGGTTCGATTCCCGGTTCAGGCAAAAAAATTTCTCTTTACCATTGATTTACTCGTTTATGTTTTAAAAATCAATATTTGAGCAATTCAACATTTTATATAATAGAACATCCCTTTAAGTTTTAGTATGTGTCCTAGTTTTGAAACCAAAGTACATACTAAGTAAAGTAAGTTATATATCCAAAATTATAAAAATTATACCAGGAGGATAGTCGTCTTCCTGGTGACTTGTAAATTTTAACACTAGAGTTCTCAAAACATTGCGACATGCTTCGATTCTCCTCTTCCATATTCCTTTGTTGCACATAGTAATAATTTATTAACAATAACTGGACTATATTAAGCACAAGTTAGTAAGAGCACAAAATGACACTTCCTGCCTTGGATCAATATTGTGTGGGCTGTATTATGAGACTAGTCCAAGACATAATATTGTTTAGGTGTTGTGGTAAATTCTAACCTACTTTTTAACAAGTTACCAATTCAAAAAGGGCATAAGTAACGACTTACAATATCCTTACACTCACACGAGCGCAACATTACAGTTATTGATTTGTTGTGAGGCATAAAAATTGATTAAAACAGCAATCTTCAGAATTTATATCAAATTTTTGTCTAAAATACAATACTATATTTCCTCAAATATTTTGTGCCATCAAAATAGTGCACACCTAAAATTTCAGAGTCAAATTAAAATATATGATACCAAGACATGCACTGAAATTTAGATTCGAGGAAAGAGACCAATAGGTCGTCCGAGATATAGATGGAAAGAACAAGTCAAGAATTTTCTATGTTTCCCGATTCAAACATTAATTTTGCTTTCCCAAATTAGATTCCATCCAGGATTGGAAAATGTTTTTGAAATAAAAACATCAAAAATATGAACAAGGACTTACAATATTGCAATAAGTTGAATTGTGTATACTTTTTCAATGTTTTTATTTCAATCAACATTCTCCAATCCTGGACAGAATCTAATTTAAGACAGAAAAATTAATGTCCGAACCGGGATTTGAACCCTGGACCTCTCGTTCTCCATACAAGTGTGTTGCTCAATTACACCATTCAAACGATGATACAAACATTAACATTTCTTTCAACTTATACAATTCTCATTTGTCCGAAGGCTAATAACTGTCGCTAGCATCACGCCAAATGACGTCTTCTATTCAGAAGTATTTTTATTGAGAATTTATACATTACTTTTTAGCGATACAGCTTCATATTTTTGATGTTTCCCGATTCAAAGATTACTTTTGCTTTCCCAAATTAGATTTCATCCAGGATTGGAAAATGTTAATTGAAATAAAAACATTGAAAATATGAACAAGGACTTACACAATTGCAATAAGTTGAATTGTGTATACTTTTTCAATGTTTTTATTTCAATCAACATTCTCCAATCCTGGACAGAATCTAATTTAAGACAGAAAAATTAATGTTTGAACCGGGATTTGAACCCTGGACCTCCTGTTCTCCATACAAGTGTGTTGCCCAATTACACTATTCAAACAATACAAAGATTAACGTTTCTTTCAACTTATACAATTCTCATTCGTCCGAAGGCTAATAGCTGTCGCTACCATCACGCCAACTGAAAATTAATGTTTGAATCAGGAAGCATCGAAAATATGAAGCTGTACCGCTAACAAGTAATGTATAAATTCTCAATAGAAATACTTCTGAATAGAAGGCGTCAGTTGGCGTGATGGTAGCGACAGCTATTAGCCTTCGGACAAATGAGAATGGTATAAGTTGAAAGAAATGTTAATGTTTGTATCATCGTTTGAATGGTGTAATTGGACAACACACTTGTATGGAGAACGAGAGGTCCAGGGTTCAAATCCCAGTTCAAATATTAATTTTTCTGCTTTAAATTAGATTCTGTCCAGGATTGGAGAATGTAGATTGAAATAAAAACTTGAAAAAAGCATACACAATTCAACTTACTGCAGTTGTGTTAAGTCCTTGTTCATATTTTCAATGTTTTTATTTCAATTAACACTTTTCAATCCTGGATGGAAACTAATTTGGGAAAGTAAAATTAATGTTTGAATCGGGAAACATCGAAAATATGGAGCTGTACCGCTAAAAAGCAATGTATAAATTCTCAATAAAAATACTTCTGAATAGAGGACGTCAGTTGGCGTGAAGGTAGCGACAGCTATTAGCCTTTGGATGAATGAGAATTGTATAAATTGAAAGAAAAGTCAAGAATGTCGAGAAAGGAGGTGTTGAATATATGGAAATTATGGAAGCAGAGACATAGAATGACCAATTTAGATGGACACTTTTGTCCAAAAATCAACCTCTGGAATATGGACAAGAAATTAGATGAAGAAGAAAACGTATCTAATATTACACAAATAATAATAGCATAGCAATAACAGTTACTACTCTGGAATATGGACAAGAAACTAGATGAAGAAGAAAATGTATATACAAAAATGTATCTAATATTACACAAATAATAATAACATAGCAATAACAGTTATTATTCTCTTCTGGTTTTTAAACAATTTTTAACTTTCTACTCACAATGGATGAATGTAATCTTAATAGACATAACAAGCATTTAAGAAACACATTTTAAACTACTAAAGGAAAAAATAAACTGATGTATGATTGGATTTGTTAATTATTAAAAGAGCTAAACTTTACAACCTGTGATGCAACTTTTTAATTCCTTCATAAACTCGTCAAATTTTATTCTTAGGGCTTTATTCTTTAAATTATTTCCTACCATTTACATTGATTTTTATATTTCTTTTCTAACTATTATTTTGATAAATTTTTTAATGATATTTAACTACATACGTAGCATGAAGACGTGGCAGCCATACTGACTTTAATGAATATTCCATGCAACAATAAAGACGTGTATCAGTGCAGCTAACAGAGTATGTACTAATTAACTGTACATATATACTTCAGAATTTCAGAACTTACTATTTATTTTTTGGCATTGCATTCTTTCACAGGTTAGAGTGCTTAAATTGTGTTAGGTTAGCTTTTGGGTAGGTCTTTCACAGGTTAGAATACTTAAATTGCATTAGGTTTGTTAAATACTGTGTTGGCTGCATCTCACAAGTCCATAGTGTAAACCGCTTCGTGTTTGTTGATGCAAACACATGGTACATGAATGAAACTTGGAAAAATGTTGTAAAGTATTTCCTATTTTTTTGTAAGCTCTTGTTTCCCTCTACTGGGAAGAAATTGAACCATACTAATTTAGTTATACTTGTTTTCATATAAATGTCATTGGAGTGGCCCGTGGTCAGCATTCTGCCTCATACTGACATCTAGAAAACCAACATAATACTAGGATCATAAGATCAGAAACACATATTGGAAAATCTCACTACTTCAAAAAGAGGATAGTAGAAAGAAAATGAGTTGAAAAATTCTTGACATCCATATAGAAGCTTAAAGATTTTAAATACACCAGTTTCATAAGAGAGGATGTTGAACTTCATAAGCATATAAAGCATGATTTAAATCAAACACAAGCTGATTTTTTTCAAAGGGAGAGGAAGAAAAAAAACTTGATGTGATATTTGAGTAAATATTGTTACTTAATCGTTAAATTAATAAAATTATATACCTCATATATTGTATCTTTTCCAGGACTAGGTTAAAAAAAAAGATTATCCCTTATTTTCTAATGGCATCTGACTGTTGAATTGACAGTATTCCTGTAGACTTTCTTTTCTTCCCTCTGTTGGTGGACTGATAAACCTTCAAATTTAGTATTTTTCTCTGGGAATTCCAAAATTCATTATTTTGCCTTGTATTTTAGGATGTATATTTTCTACCAAACTGAGTTTTTTTAGATTTCTTTAACTGTATAATTAATTTTGCCTTTATTTCAATTCTGTGCTTTTCTGACCAAGTGTGAGCAGCTACTGCATATTTTTTTATATTCCTAAGGTGTTTCTTCATTTTGATGTTCAAGTTTTTTGTTTTCCTACATAGATTTTTTCACAATCCCTATATTTTACCTGACTATTTAACTCATACCCCAAATAGTAATCAATGACCAATCATATTTCAATGAATTTTGTTTTACAATCAATTACAGTCGTGTTTCACCTTGCTCCATATTAATTTATCTTTATCAGTTCCTGCTTTTGTGATAAAGAAAACTCCTCTTTTTTAATATTCTGTACAGCTCAGAGCATTATTTTTCTCCAACAAATACATTGAATATTGCATATAATGAACAGATTCCTTGATTTTACTGAGTTGTTTCATTACTTCTCCACTAGGGTGCGACCTTTTTGGCAATAAATAATATGATCAAGTTGCAGTGAATATACATAACCTCATATTTCTTATTCGTTTTCATTAAATATTTAAAAAACCGATAACTATATTTAAATAATGACTTTTGAGTAAACAGAATAATTTTATTTGTTAAATAGTCCTAACAAATGCCACTCTTGATTTCCAAATCCTCTAGATAAATTTGGAAATCACCCGTGGCATTACTTATGATAAATTCCTGAATTTTTGTTTTTGCTAATTTTCTAATTTTTCTTCATTTTCATTAGTTTACTAGGAATAAAATCCTTTTCAGTGCCAATTTGATGTTCAAAGTTGTTTTGAAATTTACTGAGTGTCAAAGGACGATATGTACATTTCTTATATTTTCTATTTTCTTCTTTTTCAGTTTGATGGGTACTTTCCTGATTCATTTGTTTTCTGGGCCTATTTATTTTCTTGTAAATCATATTTTCTTCAAAGCTAGTCACTATTGCTATGTCCAGTATGTGTACTTTTTCTTCACTGAAATTTTCTCTATTCATGGGAGCGTTCACTACTGAAGTCTGCATATTGATTGCAATATGGTTAAATCCTGAAGCTTTTAACATAATTAATTGTAAGTATGTGATTTTCCTATAAATTACAAATTCTATGTTTCTTTTCTACCCATTTCAGTTTAAATTTAGATATAAATTTAATCAGAAACAAGGAGCGAAAAAAGAAAATAGAATTTAGATTCAAAATTCAAAAATCTAAATTTAATCAGAAATGAGGAGAAAAGAAAAACAGAATTTGGGATTTACAGGAAAAAGACACACACTGACAATTACATTAGAGCCTCAGGATTTAACCACATTGCACAGCAGTTTTAACACAGACTGGTAAACTTTCCCATGAATAGAGGAAACTTCACTTAAGAGAAAAAAACATAATAAACTTAGCAATAGAGAAACACTTTAAAGAAAACACAACTTATGAAAAAATAAATAGGTTCAGAAAACAAAATTAATCTATGAAATTACTCTTCAAACTGGAAGAAAATAGAAAATATAAAAAATTTACATATCATTTAAACATTGTAGGTAATTTATTCAACTTAATTTAAATGTAATTATTTAATTACGTATCATTCTTCAACCACGCTATAAGTCTCAAAAAGTTTTCAACAAATTCAACATCAAATTGACATGGAAAAATTATTTTAGCATTAGTATACTATTGAAACTAAACAAAAATAACTTCTATGTTTTTATTATTCATTTCATAAATCTCAATGATGGATAAATCTAGAGAACCAAGGGTTGCGGGTTCAAGTCCCGGTCTGACCGTATGAAAAATAGCTTTCTTTAAGTGTTAAATAAAGAAATTGGGGAGTTAGCAAAGACAAAAATACAAAGACAAAAGGAAGAATTTTGAAATTCTCAGGGGAAAGTATTTAATTTGGAGGGAGGAATATCAACTGTCAAATCAACAGTGAGATACCAGTTGAAAACAATGAAGAATTTCCTTGAAAACGGTCCTGGGAAAGATACAAAATATGAAGTGATTTGTCAAATAACATTTAATGATTTTATTAAATAAAACCTCAGTGTTACTTCCTAAAAATATAAATGTGCCTAGAGAGGGAAGATATTTTTCCAATTATTTCTGAACCTGTGTGTTAATTTAATGTAAGATAATGCAACCTGGTAACACTCGGCTGTATTCTTTGTCCTCTCTGTCTCTCACTTTCATAATTAGTACCAAGGATGTTGTAATACAATAATTTTACAAAGAAAAAATAATATATTGATTTGTGAAACTTACCTGTATAATTACCTCTTCTTTTTCCAGTTTTTCGAACTTCAGCAGAAGCAATTGCCTTATGAAGAATACTTCCAGCATCAAAATCAGTTTTCTCAACTTTTGCATCATTCTGTTGTATTTCACGTGCTAAATGTCTTGTCACTCGTGCACTGCTTTCTGCAGTTTCATTTAATGCTGGAATATTAGTTTCAGATTCTAAGTTCCCATCCATTTCAGCCAACAAAGTTGATGGTGAGTGTTCTCCTTTCCCAATGTCTTTCTCTGGCACTGAATTTCCTTCTGTTCCATTTGACATAGATGCAATGTTCTCTTCCTTTGAAACTTGATTACTTTCAAACTCTTTAATAGGAGATACCGGATGTGATATAAGTTCACAGACTGAACTGCTGTCATCTAGTACTAATGTTTCTTGGTCTTCCATTTTTTCAGAAGGTTGCCTCTCTGGAGAATCATATTGTGATATTTCACGGTACATGCTTGGAACTGGTACAAAATTATCAATTTCTGCAGAAGGTTGCTTCTCTGGAGAATCGTGTTGTGATATTTCACGGTACATGCTTGGAACTGGTACAAAATTATCAATTTCTGCAGAAGGTTGCTTCTCTGGAGAATCGTGTTGTGATATTTCACGGTACATGCTTGGAACTGGTACAAAATTATCAATTTCTGCAGAAGGTTGCTTCTCTGGAGAATCGTGTTGTGATATTTCACGGTACATGCTTGGAACTGGTACAAAATTATAAATTTCTGCAGAAGGTTGCTTTTCTGGAGAATCGTGTTGTGATATTTCATGGTATATGCTTGGAATGGTTACAGAATTATTCATTTCTGCAAAAGGTTGCTTCACTGGAGAATCAAGATAATGTGGCATTTCATGGTATTGTTTAACTGGAGAATCAAGGTAGTGCGACACATAATTTACATTAGGAACAGATTTATTTTCTTCCTCTTTAATTTCAACACATGATTCATTTTGTACTGAAGAAACTACTGGAACAGTATTGACATGATCTGCAGTAGGAAAAACTGGAATGTTTCTATTACATTCACTGGAAGCCAGCACTTTAATCGAAGAATTAGATACATGACACTTATCATCCAGTGATGATACGACTTTGTCTGTAAGTAAGTCAGAGCTCTGTTGAAAGCTAGGTGAGGCATCACTATTATGTAAAGAATTGTATGATTCTCTTGAAGTTTCATTTTGACTATCCTGTATAAAATTACAGTAATTGTTACTCATTTCTAGAGACTTATTAATTACATTTCCATTACCAGATTTCAAATTTGATATATTCAAAGGACTTACTCCAAAATTACAGTTTCTTTTATTATCTACTGAAAAATATGGTTGATTTTCAGGTAGTTGCACAGGAATATCACTTTTTTGTGGATGCTTGCAAGTTGAAATTCCTATATTTTTCGGTGTAACTAGTCTCGGCAAGCTTTGATGCAATACATTTTTCACATTATTTTTCTGAATTCTCTCCATGGTTTCTGATAAGGTTTTTTTTGTATCCGAACTTAATTCAAGTTCAGTTTTTGGTTTATTCAAAAAAGCATTTATTTCAACTACTTTTTCTACTTCCAACAATTCATTTTTGTCAGCACAACTCCTTTCAATTTTTGCAGCTTCTTCTGAACATAACTTTCTTTTTGTTTTTTGAAGATTCTCATCACAAGGTATTTTTGAAGGTAATTTAGCTTTCAACAAAATTCTTCTATATTTTTCTAGCTTACTAAGTTTGCTTGTACCAACTGAAGGTATATTTGTCAATGTTCCTTTCCTTCGCGTTGAACGAGAAACAGACAAACCTTTATTAAGATTCTTAAATTCCTCTCTACTAGGAAGACTGTCTGAAATTGTATTATTCTCTTCTTCTGCCTTTTCTTTATCTTCATGCATAATTTCTCCTTTTTTTCTTATTAAGGGCAGATTTGAATTTTCTTTGTTGTCTATGTCTTCAGACAGTTTCCTTCTTTTCGAACTGCCACATTCCTCATCAGAGCTAAGATCATTTTCACTGCCAAAAAGATCTTCATGAGAAGGAAATGAACTCTTTGATTTTAATAAGTTCGCTTGTGGTGAATTTTCTGTGTTCTTTTTAATATGTTCCACCTGTTTACCTAAAGTACTTGTTTCATTTTCCTCAAAATCATTTGATGCATCTATATTAGAATCTGAACATTCCACATTATCTTTAGTACTAGATGTAGGTTTTAATAAAGAAGTCCTATTTGGTAGTTCCTTAAAAGATGCATTATCCTCACAATGCTTTTCTCTGTTCACATCATCATCAGAATTTAATCTGACCGACTCTTCTGATTCCGAAATTATATTTTTAACACATACAGATTTCTTATCAGTTATTTTCAACTTCTTATTTACAAACTTTCTCCTCAATTTTTTAAATATAGATCTTTTCTTGTTAAATATTTTCCTTTTTGGTCTTGAATGGTACCTCTCGTCTGTTTTAATTTCTGGTTCTGAATCAGACGAATCTATAATTCTGTTCTTACAAACAGGTTTTAAATCATTAGAGTTGTCATCAAACATTATTATTCTTTTCCATCTATCTTTATTTTTACGTCTGACTTCAAATTTCTCTTCACAAACATCGTCATTTTTGCAGTTATTAGTAGATGAATGTTGATTGCAATGAGGAATTTCTGTGGCATTGCTCTGAGAAGGACATTGGTTATTTGACATGCATCTCCCGGAACCAGCATTTTGACAACAACATGAGGAAACACAGGCTCTTGACATTGACTGTAATGCCAGCTGATAAAGCATATTGTTCATATGCATATAATGTTCCTGAAATGGAAACTGAAGTTGAACATTAGGAAAGTTAGAAGGAACTTCATTGCTATTTCTATAATAATCCTCATTTCTAAAAAATCTGTAATGATTATAAAGATTATCGCTGTTTAGTGAAGTTGGTATTGCATATGAATCCTCACGAGAACACTGGTTTATTCCAGATCTATTGGAATCAAGAGGAGTGTTTGAACCCACTTTTGAGATATAATGTTTCTTTTTATAAAATGGATTTCTATCATTTTCGAATTCTGCTGGTGCATAATTTTCCCATTTCATTTTATTTTCAATACTGCATTGCTCTGTTTCTGATGATGTTGAGCTACCCGAAGTGAGATAATGAGCATTATCCATTTCTTTCTCATTGTTTCCAACATTTTGAACACGGTGAGGAAGGCCCTTGTTTATCAAAGAAAGCTGTGTAGATGATTCTTCAGTAGTTTCCTTTTCAGGAGGTACAATTTTTATTACATGTGACGTAGAACTATTCTCTTCTAACATGTGTTCGTTGGATTTTGATACACTGCAATTATCGTCAGAAGAACACAGCCAATTTACCAACTTTTCCAATTTTGTCAACTGATTCTTTACACCAGAATCTTTTGACTTCATATAATCATAGCGTATCATGGTTATCGGTTTATTTTCTGTATTTTTTGAAGATTTCTGTTCTGAAGTTCGGTTAGTGAAAGTATATTCCCAAGATTTTCTTCTCTTATTCACATGCTGAGATCCAATTTCACTATGATTATTTGTTTCCTTGTTGAATTCAAGAGGATTTTCAAGATTGTTTTCTGTTTGCACACAACAAGAAATTAATTTATTTTGTACAGTTAATGTACCAAATTCTCTCATGTAAATTTTTTCCGTCTGTGTTGCATAATCTTTTTTACTTACTTTTTCATTATTTTGACATATCAATTTACAACTACATAATCTTGCATTGTTGTAACCTAAATCAAATTCATCGGAACAAGATGTGGATTTATCTTGCATAATTTTAGTGCTTCTACTAATATTACTAGAATCCAAAGTTTGTACTCCTATATGATGCAAGAATGGAAAAACCATTTCAGTAGCTGCATCTAGCATTTCTACAGATATCATTGTGCAAGCATCTTTTGATTCAATTTTTGTATGTTCTATTGAGGAAATAATATCTGAAAATAGCAAACAAATAAAATATAATAAAAGTCAACCAACAACAACCAACTCCCAATTGTTCATATCCTGATTATTGCAGGTAACTTGATTAATTTGAAAAGAAATAGTGAAATGTTATAAAAAATCAGATTACAGATTTTCTTCTTGAATCTCAATGTATCTACCTTTCACTGGTCTAAAGCATATCCCATCCTGATTGAAAAGAAAACAGATTTGCAGTGATGACATCTATGCTGAAAATCTCTTATCCTATAGTTTGCATTTGTCTTCAACTATTTTAAAATAAAAATATAATTTTCAGACAATATTTACATTTTTTTATTATTCGTGTTTTCCATTTAAACAGGATAATTAGGAGTTTGCTCTATTAAGCAATCAAAATAAAACCAACTCTTCAAACATAAACACCAAAGTACAATTCCTATATATAATTCTTTAATTTTATTTTACATTCAATGCCACCAGTTTGTCATTACGACATTTCTGGCGTTCTCTCCTGGCATCGGTGTACTGTAGCCCACTTTTGAGATTGGGGCATCTGGAAGGCGGGGTTACACTGCCCCTATGATATGATAGTGATGATGATGGTAATGATGTGCCAGAAGAGGCCTTAATCCTAAACTTAATCTAATGAGGTGAATATGATAATGACGGCTACGGTGCAGTCACTGATTCTCCGGCCTTGACATTTTCACGACAGTGTTGCCGATATGGATATTCAGTGGGAGTGGCCGCTTTATGTATGCGGTTAGCAGACATACAGCTGACAACATCTCAGCAATTTCAAACCTTACTAGTGCACTGTAGCTGCATAAAGAGCAGTGATTGGTTGTGGCAAACATTCACTCCAACTACAACCATTTTCTTATTGGCAGTAGAGGGCGAGTTCTCCCTTTAACCCTCGTACAACCTAAACTTCAGAGACGGAGAATCGGCAGTTCGGGTGTAGATGATGTTATGGGACCATTTGGGCCTTAATGTTTCATGACATTTGACTTATAGGCGAGGAAAAACCCCAAAAAAAACTCATCCAGGAAACCTTCCCTGACTGAGTCTCGAACTCGCTGCAGATAAGACAGCATGCTACCTCAAAACCACAGCAGTGAATTCTTTAAATTGTTGTTTTGTATATATATCATCTCACAGTACATGTATTCTTTCTTAGATAACACAAGAGAATGTTCATATCGATGGAGTATCATCCTTTGGGCATTCCAAGGATTAGCCCCAAAATAAAAATGGACTTAACAATAATAATTACATTAATTATTAAAACGGATTATAGCATGCTACTGATGTTATTTTCAATTTGATTCAAAGAAGCAAAGTCTAAACTCTTTTCAACTAAAGAAAATAGTAATGTAATAAGTTCAAGAACCAATGAAAAGATCCGAAGTCACATAGGTTTTATTTCCAGGCCATGACAGGTCTAGAAGGCCCTTGATCTACCATCTGGCTGCTAGCCTCATATCCATGTATTATGAATAGAGCTGGACAATCATCCAGCCAGCATATGGGTGACATATGATCAGCATATCGGGTCCCCCAGCCATTATAGATAGTTTTCTCAACCTTACTTATTGTAGCTACCCAAATTCCTCACAGGCATCAGTTTCACACTGGCCAAAATTCCATAAGAGAATTTTTTTTTTACTTCCATGGAGCAGTGCAAATCCCATAGCTCTGCAACAAGGCATCATGCCTTAAACTACTCAGCTATGGTGATAGGTTTTATTTACATCTAACTAACTCACTGGCTCTATCGAACCTGTAGGTTCATGGCCATGCTGGACATTAGATCTCCATACATTCCTATCCTTTGCTAATGTCTTCCAATCATCCCCTGTATAACTTACTTCCCTCAAATCACGGATGTTATTCTCCCGCCTCATTCTTGGTCTACCAACTGGGTGTTTTCCCTCTGGTTTTCCTGCAAGAAGTTTCCATGCACCTCTTTCATCCCCCATACATGCCACATGTCCTGCACAATGCAGTCTACGAGACCTAATTGTTATTATATCTGGCCTCCTATACATGCCATTTATTTACATCCATCCATAGTAATTCTGCCCGAGGGCAGGTCTTTCACTGCAATCATAGCATTTTTCATGCCATGCTTTGCAGCTTTACTAGGGAATTGTAGGTGTGATAGCTTCCCGTTGCTTTTCACATCGGTGAAGGATGATGATGATGATAAGGATGATGGCCATATGATTTTGGGGACCGTTTGGGCCTTTAAGTTTTCCTGACATTTGTCTTACAGGTGAGGGAAAATCCCGATAAAAACCTCACCTAGAAAAACTGTACTGACCGGGGATCGAACCCGGGCCCGCTGTGTGACAAGGCAGCTCGCTACCTTGAGACCACAGCGGTGGACCTATTTACATCTACCCTATTCTTTGGTTGAAAGGAATATTGAATTTTTTTAATAGACATAGCTTGGCAGCATTACCAGGCAACTAACTTGAGATAGGTTTTAATTACCAATTGGGGCTAGTTCTAGAGTGCTACAGCAACCTGTTTCACTTCATGAGTTCTCCCACATTACCTCCATCAATTTTAGGTCACAAGATACTACTGGCTCAAATTATTTGAAAATGTACTTAGCCTTTGAAAAAATTGATGGTGCAGATACTTTTAAGTCACAGAAAAAAGTAAATGAAAATGAACATAGGACAGCCACCTTGTTCACCTGGTGCAGGACTAATTGAGATAATAAAATTTGTCCTATTTTGCTATGTGCATGGGAAAAGAATTTTGAATAAATGTTAATAAATGCTGTAAATAAACAAACAAAATTAATAAAAGAAATGAGAAAACACGGAATGAAATAGATCACATATAGAAAATGTATATCATAATAGATCTCATTTTTTCATTTAAGGACATGTAAGGGTGACTACTTAAGTGGAAGCCAACGTTTCATCACCTAGACCATAAACGTTTGCAGTTAAAACAGTCTATGTTAAGCGATGCTACACCAGGACTTATTTATATAATGAAATTAGACAATATTAACATGATGTTTTTATTATTCATTTAACATTTCTCAATGAAAGATAAATTATATTTGAAGAGAAAAATTTTCGCCTAGACCGGGACTCGAACCCGGGACCCTTGGCTTTCTGGGCCAAGTGCTCTACCAACTGAGCTACCGAGGCGAGTTACGATCTAGACGCAAATTTTTCTCTTATATACGTTGTAATTCAACGTATATAAGAGAAAATGGCTTTCTGGGCCAAGTGCTCTACCAACTGAGCTACCGAGGCGAGTTACAACGTATATAAGAGAAAAATTTGCATCTAGATCGTAACTCGCCTCGGTAGCTCAGTTGGTAGAGCACTTGGCCCAGAAAGCCAAGGGTCCCGGGTTCGAGTCCCGGTCTAGGCGAAAATTTTTCTCTTCAAATATAATATTAACATGACTTAGTTTTGCATTAGATGAGGAAATAAAACTTATGTTTTGTCATTTGCAAGTCGAGAAACAGTTTGCAAGCCTTTGGCGCTCTTGGGAATTCAAGTATATATGAGAAAAATTTGCATTCAGATTGGATGCCTTGGTTAGCTCAGTGGCAGAGCATTAGCATATAAAGCTAAAGGTCCTAGGTTCAAACCGCGGTCCAGGGAAATATTTCTTTTCAAATTTAATAAAATTACTATAGGAGGTAACACTATGGGCTAAAATATCAGTTTATATAAGTTATGTAGATAGGAAATAACACTATGAGGTTTTTTAATATTGTTTATTTTTTATTTCACTCACCTCATACTTCATAACTCCTCGCAAACCCAGGGTTTCGTCACATCATTTGTGACATTCTCAATGCTGTGTCACGTTCACAACTGACGTCCAACGGCCTTCTATCCTGCAGACTGACCTCCACGCCATCTGATGACTGACCGACGAACTTCCAAATCAGTCCTCTCTCCTTATAACCAGGTATTTCAAAATTCATAGTTGTATTTTCATTCATACATATGTAATTTTTTTCCCAAATTGTGAGTTCCTTCGGTTTTTCCAATTGTTTAAGTAATTTTGTTTTGGTTTCTGACCAGGCATGTGCAGCTATTGCAGATTTTTCGGTTTCTCCCATTTTTAACATTTCTGAGATATTCCTTTAATCTTGTATTTAGATTCCTTTTTGTTTTTCCTATGTATATCTTTTCACAATCTTTACAATTAATTTGATAAATTCCCGATTTTTTACAGTCTTCAATCTTTTCATTTTTCTTGGTTTTTATTAAATTACTTAAGCTGTAATCATTTTTCAGTGCTAATTTAATGTTGAATTTGTTGAAGATTTTTTTGAAACTTGTCATATACTAAAGGATGGTATGTGAACTTCTTGAATTTTTTACCAATATTTTTATCTGTCTGAAGAGTACTTTTATTAATCATTTTTTGTTCTTTAAATTTATTTATTTTCTTGTGTATCATCTTCTCTTGAAAACCATTAAGTCAGATATTTTTACATCTCACCTGATAAAACATTATTTATATAAGTCTCTTTATATTCTTAAATGAAAAAATGAGATCTATAATTGTTATACATTTTCTATATGTGATCTATTTCATTTAATTAATTTTATTTAATCATCACACTTGATTTATTATTTTACTTTCTAACATAAAGTAACCCCAGATGTTGGGTATAAATTTTCCAACTTTATAAAAAATAATAAACGTTGGTAACATGTTGTAGCAGTAGCAGGATGAGGAGGAGCAGCAGCAACAGTAGTAATAGTAGTAGTAGTAGTAATAGCAGCAGCAGTAATAGTAGTAGTATGTCCTCTCATTTCATTAGGAACATAGATAGGACATTTGTGAAACTCCATCTGACACTGTTCCTAGACAACATTTTGGCTTCATTCTTCAGAGTATGGTCATTTTCATTTCCTCCTATTAAATTGCTATGAAATTGGCTCCTCTCCACAAACTTCCCACAGCACCTAATTTATTACTTGAGGCCACCCAATACCAATTATTTTTCTTAAGCAGTGATCTTCAAAGATTCAAAATCTTATAGCAAAAGAGATTTTGCATTAATATAAAGTATTCAAAATAATAGAGTTTGATTTTTACGACTCACCTCATAATTGTAGATTTTTTTAAGACTAGTTTTGATATACTATGTTCAAGTCCATCTAACTTTCCATTAGAAGGAATTGATAGCGATACAAACATAGTATATCAAAGTAATGTTTTATTTTAGGAAGTAATCTTTTAACTAAATTATTTTTAGTCTTTGTTAATATTATTCGTTTTTAAACATCTTAATTATGGACAAATTATATTTGAAAAGAAAAATATACGCCTAGACTGGAGTTTGAACCCAGAAGCACTACTGGCTTTATAAGTAATGTTTAAATTCCCAATAAAAGTCTTCTTAATAAAGAAACCGCTATTTGCAAAATTCGTAGCAATAGCTTGTAGCATTTGGGGTTAGGGAGTTAACTATGTAGAAGAGAAAAATACGTGTTTAGATTGGAGGCCTAGGTAGCTCACTTGAAGAGCATTGACATAGAGAGTCAAAGATCCTGGGTTCAAACCCCAGTCTAGGTGTATATTTTTCTTTTCAAATATTATTATTTTTAGTCTGTTTATCTTACCTCAATTGAAGTAAGATAAATAGACTAAAAATAATTTAATTTAATAGTGTATTGAAACTAGTCTTCAAGAAATCTACAATTATGAAGTCAACATCATCCTCTTATCCCGTCCTCCTTTCAGAAGGTCAATTCCAAATACACCTCCAACCATCTGTATTTTCCTGTGTTTTCCCTCTTTTTAGTTTCCTAGTCATATCCTCTCTCTTCTAAACTTTTCTTCACTTGGTTAATCCGTCTTTCTCATGGTCTACCTCTTGGTCATTTTACTTGTATCTTGAGATTTAACAGTCTTTGTGGTAGACTTTTCTTTTCCATTTTTTTTTAAATGTCCAAACCATTTTAGTCTATTTTTTTCTATGTCTATTGTTATTTTTTCTACACTTAACATCTCCCAGATTTTGTCATTCCTTATTCTATCTCTCCTTGATTTTATGTACCATTTCACGTAAGGATTTAATTTCTGTAGTTTGGATTCTGCTCAATTCCTTCTTTGTATATGTCCAAGTCTCAGCTGCATATGTTAGAACTGGTTTGAAATAAATTTTATACATTGCCATTTTACTCTTGGTGGGTATATCTTTATTCCAAATTAATTGTTCAGTTAAATTATAGACTTTTATACTTTACTCTATTATTTTACTGATTTCAGTCTGCATGTTCCCATTTGCAATTATCACTGTTCCTAATATGTACATTTTTCCACTTTTTGTAGATATATGCCTGACAACTTAATATTCCAATCATCGTTCTGGTTTCTACATATTTTCATGACTGCCATTTTCTCAATATTTATTTTTTAAAACCACATTCTTCTGAAATGGTTTACCACTTTTTGTAGATATATGCCTGACAACTAAATATTCCAATCATCGTTCTGGTTTCTACATATTTTCATGACTGCCATTTTCTCAATATTTATTTTTTAAAACCACATTCTTCTGAAATGGTTTACCACTTTTTGTAGATATATGCCTGACAACTAAATATTCCAATCATCGTTCTGGTTTCTACATATTTTCATGACTGCCATTTTCTCAATATTTATTTTTTAAAACCATATTCTTCTGAAATGGTTTTCCAACGTTCAAGTGTGCGTTCTATAGTATTTTTTTTTAATTTCCCCGTGTAATTACATTATCTATGAGAATGAAGGTTTTCATGTCTGGTTCAATAATGAGGTGAGTTGTAAAAATTTAATTCTATTTATTAATTATAATAAACCCCATAGTGTCACTTCCTTAAATATTAATGAAAAAATAAAGTATTCAAATTTACATTTTTTTAACATGTGACCCTATTAAAAATATTCCAATTTTATCAGAATTAAATCTGGGTCTGTGATGTCACAAGCTAGCAGCTTACTTTACTAACTGGTCCATTCAAACAAACAATAAAGATACTGCACATAGAGCATACACTGACATCTGATTTTAACTCACACCCACAGTGTTATTTATGTTTCAATACTCTAACTTTCCACCATCATTTTTATTTTCAAAGGCTGTATAATAATACAATTTCCTATTGTTAATATATATATTTTTTATTTCTGTTATGATATTAATCACAATGCCAGGAATAACTTTCCTTAATATAATAAATTTGGGAAAGAATCAAATGAACCGTGAATTCTTTTTACCTCATACATCTATGTTTTTTTAACACAACTGCAGTATCGGTAAAGATGTTTTTTCTTCTGATACTGCAGTTCTGTGTTAAAAAACATATATGTATGAGTAAGAAGAATTCTTCTTCCTTCCAAGTATTAGGCCAAGGCCTGTTACGATCCTATAGAAAATTTTCCCTCCAGCATTTCATAGGACGGCCCAGTGATCTTCGTCCTCTTGGTATATAATTATAAACAGCTTTGGGGATCTGATTTGAACTCATGCTTTCAAGATGGTGTTTCCAATTTAGTTGGTACTGTTTAATATATTCCAAAATTGGCGTAGTCTTCAATTCTTTTAAGATATTGGTGTTCCTTTTCCGATCCCATGTGGTGTAACCCGCTGTTCTGCGCATGAATCTCATTTCACAAGCCGTTATTCTGCTTTCATGTTGTCTTTTTAGTGTCCATGCTTCACTACCATAGGTCAACACTGGTCTAGCCAAAGTGTTATATAAACGTAATCTGGTGTTTTTCTGTACAAGGGATGGTTTCATAACTTGATTAATAATTCCTAAACTTTTATTATAACTAGTAATTTTTTCAGGGATATCTTTTTCATCCCAGATAGAGAGATAATATCCAAGGTATTTAAATTGATTAGATCTCTCTAAAATTTTATTCTGGAGACAGATTTTACTTTGTATGGGGTCCTTCCCATGAAATGCCATTCACGATTCATTTGATTCTTATGATATCTCATAAATTTGCCAGAGGTATGCTTTGCATATCTAATCCTTAATTTGTCACATATCTCCATGACACAATAATTTTTACTCTTTGAAGGAATCAAATTCTCAGCATCTTCTCATATAAAAAATTCCATCAACTTTGGTCAGGCCATACCTGCTAAATTCAAATCCAGATAGCACGAAAAGACAATAATATAATACCAAGAAAAAAAAAACACATATGCAAATTTTAAATTTTTGTCTGGGGTTTTTATTCTAATATGTCATTATCCATAATTTGACTATGCTGGATCAGAATATGAACTTAAGTTTGTCTCCATCATGTACCAATTTTTCACAATATAAGAAATGGTAAAATATACTTTTTTCTGTTTTTATTATTAATTACAACGTATATATGAGAAAAAATTGTGTTTTGATCGGAACTTGCCCTGCTAGCTCAAATTGTAGAGCATTGGCCTAGAAAGCCAATGGTCCCGGGTTCAAGTCTCGGTCTGGGCGAAAATTCTCCTCTTTAAATACACTTTTTTATACTTCATTCTATCGAATGTATGTTATATTATTAAATCCATCCATCCATCCATCCATAGTAATTCTGCCCGAAGGCAGGTCCTTCACTGCAATCATAGCATTTTCATGCTATGCTTGCAGCTTTACTAGGGAATTGTGTAGGTGTGGTAGCTTCCCGTTGCTTTCCACACCGGTGAAGGATGATGGTGATGATGATGATGATAAGGATGATGATGGCCATATGATTTTGTCTTACAGGTGAGGAAAAACCCCGATAAAAACCTCACCCAGAAAAACTGCCCAACCGGGGATCAAACCCGGGCCTGCTGCGTGACAAGGCAGCACGCTACCTCGAGACCACAGCGGTGGACATATTAAATATCAGTTAATAAATCTACAACACTCAATGCTAAAATCTTCAGAATTAACTAATATTTCACCTCTTTACTAAATAATCCCTTAAACTGGCCCACTTTTTTTATATGCTGCATTGAAATGAACACTTTTTAGAGTTCCCACTATGGGAAGCATTTGGTACGTCTCTTTTCAGCAACCAGCAATAATCAGCTATCTTATTACACTTTCCCTGGTAATGTTTTTTCATCTCCTTTATATCCTGGTGAAATCTTTCACCCTGCTCCTCGCTGACACAGTGGGATTGAATCAGCCTCTAACAGAAATGAGTGTCAGATGCTTGTTCTGGGGGTAAAGGCAGGCATTGTGCAGTACTGATTGTCTAAAATTGTAGGAACCTTAACCGTCTACTACCCTAAATGCTTCTTAAGGTCTATAGTAGGATCACTTTCCTTCACTTTAGATGGAGGGAACATTAGTAATAACAAAGGCAGATATTTTATTAAGTTTTAATCGTCAGTAAACCCTTTTTTAATTTATAATTTGTTGTAAGTTTTAAAGCAAAACATTCTAAATTTTGTGAATTCTATATCTAACACAATGCTTTAATTAACTGATGTGTTTAATATTTTTAATCTATATTAAAGGTAAAGTCTCAGGATAGGGATGTATGGAGAGCTTATGTCCGCACAGCCATGAACCTATGGGTTCAATAGTGCCAGTGAGTAAGTAATTAAGTAAGTAAGTAAGTTAAATTATATTTGAAGAGAAAAATTTTCGCCTAGACCGGGACTCGATTTATCTTTCAGTGAGAAATGTTAAATCAATAATAAAAACACAAGTAAGTAAGTATTAAAGGTAAAGTGATCTCACTACAGGCATTAGGAGATCCCACCTTTTTTAGACAATCAGCACGAGATGTCAGCTGGGTGTTAGCTCTGCATGATAGCCATCTTTACTACCAGAACAAGCATCTGCTACTCATTTCTGTTATGAGTCTGAATCGACCCCCAGGGCCATAGTTTCACTAGAAGGTTTAGGTCTGTTTAAAAATCCTGACTCCAATGGACTTGAACCCCCGACCCTTCTGGTCTGTAGCATTTTGCCTTAACTAACTACGTTATATTACAGTTCTAAAAAACCCACTACAATTCTTAGAAGACCCTTGGGTAGTGAGAGGTTAAGCTCCCACCTTTTTAGATAACACTGTCAATATGATTTTTGTCTCATGAGTACCAATAGTTGTACTTAATGCAGTTTTTTATCGTGTTTTCAAATATGTATTTGGAATTTCTCCATCACCCACAGTTTTTTTATTTCAATATCAATTAATGGATTTAAATAATTATTTTTTAATAAACATTTTTTCATCCAGTTGTCCATTGTAAAATAAAACCAAATGAGCTAACTCAGGAGATTTCAGCTATGGAAAAGAGATATCAAGGCAAATGGAATCCTAACATGCTGGCCTATTATTGTTGAACCATCAAGAGGGATGCTCCACAGGCGAAATATAGCAGAAAATCATCATTACTTACTTTCTAGGTGAGTCCAAAT
This sequence comes from Diploptera punctata, assembly GCA_030220185.1. Classification (NCBI taxonomy): domain Eukaryota; kingdom Metazoa; phylum Arthropoda; class Insecta; order Blattodea; family Blaberidae; genus Diploptera; species Diploptera punctata. The sequence goes on from JASPKZ010008357.1 coordinate 1,704,891, forward strand.
GTTCGAATATTGTGTAGTTACAAATGTAGAAAATATGTTGTTTGTTGTTGTTTTCAAATGCTGGGCCTTGGCACCGAAGCCATTAGCGTTCTTGCTCTCCAATATTTCTCTATGGTGGATCCAACAGGTAATACTTCACAGGTTTGTAGGTGTTCTTCATTCATTTCTTCGTCTTTATTGCATAGAGGACAATTTGGATTCGTGTAGATTCCTATTTTATATAAATGTTTGGCCAAATAGTCATGTTCTGTAAGCAGTCTAAATTTTGCTACTGTAGTTTTACGTGGAATTTCTGGAATAATATCTGGCTTCTTTACTAAAATATTCAATTTTTTGTCTTTGGCTTTATTACATAGGTCTTGGTATGTAGAAAATATTGAAGTGTTTAAAATTATAAATTCCTGTATCTCGGAAACCTTGCGTGATGGAGAAAAACCAATATCATATTTGAATTCAGGAGAAATAATACTATCAGAATCACACATTTTTTTTACTGAGACAAAAAAAAAGCTTCTTTTTTGTTGTTTATTTTTTATTATTTCACTCACCTCATACTTCATGAAGTATGAGGTGAGTGAAATAATAAAAAATAAACAATATTAAAGAACCTCATAGTGTTATTTCCTATCTACATAACTTCTTTTTTGTTGCTCAATGTAATCGGCACAAGATTTCAGCCCTATATGATGGAGACTTTACTAACATATGTCTGATAGGCCTACTTATTTTCTTTGAAAGCTGGTGCCTGTAGTACTTTTAAGCCAGTTTTAAAATCCTGACCTTGACTAAACCCACAACTTTCTGGCTGGTATTCATGATATTAGAAGATTTCAAGCTATAAGGCCATGGTTCATAACTGGTGTTTCTCCCAGATGTTTCTCCCTCAGTGGCAAGTTCTTCTAGGTGGTGTTCTGGTTGGAAACTCGGCTTTGAATGAGCAGTAGACTTCTGAAATCTGGTATTTATACTTGTGCTGGTCCCTAAATGGCTGGACAAAGTCAAAGCTAATTGACTAGCTGTTGTCAATCTAGACTCTAGATCCAATCAGCTTTGACTTCGTCCAGTCATTCGGGGACCAGCACAAGTATAAATTGAACTTTTATAGGAATTAATCACTATGAGGTTTAATTTATGGTGAAATTAAATGTTTCTTACCTCTCCTCATATAAATTTTCTAAGTTGATCGCGATTTCAAGACTATAACCGTCTCATCATCAGAACTTTGTTGGCGACTGGTGTTATGTCGATCGGAAGAAACTCTTCTTCTTCCCTCTGTTGGTGGACCGATAAACCTCTGGATCAGGTCAAAATTTGCGGGAATTTCGAAGTTCATAAGTTTTCCTTTGTTTTTCTGAATGTGGGTCTTTCCCCAAACCGTGAATTCCTTTTGTTTGTCTATTTGTTTAATTAGACTGGCTTTTGATTCAATTAAATGTTTTTCAGACCAAGCATGAGCAGCTACTGCTGACTTTTCCACTTCTCCATTTTTTATGTTTCTAAGATGTTCTTTCACCCTTGTTTTCAAATTTCTTTTCATTTTTCCAATATAAATGTTGTCACAATTTTGTCACAATTTATATTGGAAAAACGAAAAGAAATTTGAAAACAAAGGTGAAAGAACATCTTAGAAACATAAAAAATGGAGAAGTGGAAAAGTCAGCAGTAGCTGCTCATGCTTGGTCTGAAAAACATTTAATTGAATCAAAAGCCAGTCTAATTAAACAAATAGACAAACAAAAGGAACTCACAGTTTGGGAAAAGATCCACATTCAGAAAAACAAAGGAAAACTTATGAACTTCGAAATTCCCGCAAATTTTGACCTGATCCAGAGGTTCATCGGTCCACCAACAGAGGGAAGAAGAAGAGTTTCTTCTGATCGACATAACACCAATCGCCAACAAAGTTCTAATGATGAGACAGTTATAGTCTCGAAATCGCGATCAACTTAGAAAATTTATATGAGGAGAGGTAAGAAACATTTAATTTCACCACAAGTATAAATACCAGTTCCAGCAGCCTGCTGCTCATTCACGCCCGAGCTTCTGACCAAGGAACACCACTACAAGACCTCATTACTGAAGAAATGTTTGGGAGGAACACGTAGTTATAGACCACGGCTGTATAGTGTGGAATCTTCTAATACTAACTTTCTGGTTAGTAGTGAATTGCTTTAACCAACTAGCTACAATGATATTACAGTTGTAATTATGTAAAGTTATAATAGTACACTGATGTAATTGGTTATTAAATATTTCTGATAACTTTAAAGTCCACTGAGATGAAATTTGGATTGAAGGAATAATAATATAATAAAAATATACCACCTACCTTGTTCTTCACATTTAAATGGACTAGATGGTGGGGACATCGGTGATAATAAAGGCGGATGTTTCGAAAATGAGAAGATATAATCCTCAATTTCACTGTCTAGGCTCCAATCTGATGATTCAGATCTAGAACTTTTTCTAGATTTGCCCAAACATGGTAAAACCTTTTCTGCTTCTTCTTCTTCTTCTTCTTCTTCTCCCTTAGAAGTGTTCTTTGTAGGTTCATCTAAAACTGGTAAATTATTTTCTTCTTCTTCTTCTTCTACCTTTTTCGTTACATTTTCACAATTAGTTTTTTTACAATTTTTTTTAAACTTACTCTCAGCTTGGAGTGTGAATGGAGCTTCCGGACTGAATATTGAGTTCATAGAAGGAAGGGGTTTAAACACTTGTTCTACTGTTTGTGATTCAGTTTTGTCTTCACTTAAATCTAAAGCACTATCACAACTTTTAGGAGAAAAAATTTCAGGTAATTTAAATTCTTTTGGCCTTGAAATATTGTCAGCAGCCAAGACATTTGAATCTTCTACTAAAACTCCAACTGAACTATACCTCTTTGGTTTTAATTTTCTTCTGTCTGAGCACAACTGTTCATTATTATCTGGTTCTAATTTGTTTCTAATTATAATCTCACTATTAGATTTTAGATTTTGAGGAATTCCATTACCTAGTTCCTTCATATTTTTGGAATTAATCTTGTTTGGAGATTCTGAAGTATCTAGTTTATTCTCTATTTCAAACATACCTGAAATAGAAAAAAAAAAGTGTTATTAGATTGTGCATCAAATATCTAGATTTTATTTGAAACTCTACTGTGGAACTTTTATGCCTTTATTTTTTACTTTATGCTTATTTATAGTTGCTTAACATCTAAGGTCATATTACATCTAGAATCTTTTTGTTATATCCAGTACGTTACATTAGGGTAAATGTATAAAAAAAATATTTGGGTATATGTACAGCCTTTGAAAGAATTGATGGCGCACAGATAATTTTTAAGACCCAGAACAAAGCCATTTTGTGCATGATCAGAAATAAGCTACTTGGTTCACAGGTGCACAACTATTTGAGAAACTAAAATTGTTCTATTTCATTGTGTGTTGTGCAAGGGAAAATAATTTTGTATAATAAATTAAACAAATTAAGGAATACAAACAACATTAATTGAAATAAGAACGAGTAAAAAAACATGACAATGGGATTGAAAGTGTGACCTCATGCACGGAAAACAGATGTTCTCTCCACTAAACCACAACCGTACCTGCTAAAAACAGTATATATGAAGCGAAACAATACTCCAGGATTTACTTGTATGTTCAAATTAGATATAAACTTGGCTTAGTTTAAATTAATCAGATGCATTTTGAATAATCATGTTATGCCTTGTGTTTTGTAACGAAGAAAAGAGATGTTGCAAAGGTTATTTATTTTCTATATATGACTTGTTTTCTTTAATTAATTAATTAATTTCCCTATATATACAAATTTATTTATTTAACAAAGCCTGGTAACATGTATGCATTGTGAAAATTAACGATGTTATAAAAAAAATTTGTCCTGGCCAGGATCGAACCTGGATCCGCATCTCTGTTGAAAGACAGGCTGCTCCACTGAAGCGAACAAAATGAAAGCTGCATGAAGAGAGACTTATGCCCCCCACTTTGAACTCAAATGAGTCAGCATATGTAACAACAAATAGGTGTGAATCGCTCTTCAAAACTCTTAACTCTATATCATCAATTTTTTCAAAGGTAGTACATAAGTCCGATTTTAGTGATTTATTTTGTAGATTAATATGCCAGAAATACAGCATCTTTCTTCTTCTATCATAAAAGTAAAGTTTTTAAGTGATAACAAATTTCTTATGGTAGATATATCTTGAACAGAAGTAATGCACATCTCCGATTATTAATAAGTTATTTGAATATTAATAAGCTCTCATGAAAAGTAATGTTTTCAGACTTATGTACATTTACCTTCGGTCAGAGATACATTGTGATGGTAATGAAACAGACAATGTTATTTCAAAATTATCATGGAGAAAACACATTGAAGCAGTAGTAAACAAAGCAACGAAAAGATTCTCAATCTTAAAAAGATTAGCCGGAGCAAAGTGGGGCAGTAATCGCCAGACTCTGAACACCACATACAAAACATTCATCAAGCCAATACTACTATACAATGGGGAGGTAATAATCACAGCAAATAACTCGAACCTGAATCGCCTAGAAGTATGCCAAAATCAGGCTTTACGGCTTATAACTGGCGCAGCAAAATCAACTCCAATCGCAGCAATGCAAGCACTAACTCAGAACCCTCCAATATGTCTAACTTTAGAGGAACAGGCAATAACACAACATGAGAAAATGTTACGATTAACAACAACAAAATGGGAAAAAAGGCAGTTACAACCAAGCAAGTTGAAAACACAAACAAGTTTCTTGTCCAAAGTAATGGAAATAAAAACAGATTTGAATCTTCCTAAATCTAAAGAAAATATTTTGATCAGAGATAACCCTCTTACTTTTGAACCAATTAACATTCAGCTAAATCTAGAAGAACCAGTTACAAAATCTGAAACTCCCACACTTGTATTGTACTAAAAGCTCTAGCATTAGAAGTTGTGAATAAGAGATATCCACCAGAAGAATGGTTACATGTCTACACAGATGGATCTACTATTGATAACAACTCAGGATCAGGAATTACATGTGCATTATTTTCATTTTATCAACCAGCAGGATACCACACAACAAATTTTGATGCAGAAGTAACGGCTATTCATATTTCACTCCAACAATTACTATACAGAATAAATAAATTTCAAAATGCGGTCATACTCTCTGATTCTAAGGCAGCAATATATGCAATAAATTCACACAAAATGAAGTCAATACAAATTAAAGAGTGCTACAAAATGATTCAACAACTCCAAAAACTACAGAAAAGAATTCAATTGCAATGGATACCTGCACATTGTGGAATTGCTGGAAATGACACTGCTGATTTTCTTGCCAAAAAAGGCTCCAATTTAATTCAGAATACTACTAAAAGCTTACCTTTCACATCCATAAAAAGAATAGTTAAAAACAAATATAAAATCAAACAAAACCAAGACCTATGTAATAAAGCCAAAGACAAAAAATGGAATATTTTAGTAAAGAAGCCAGATATTATTCCAGAATTTCCACGTAAAACTACAGTAGCAACATTTAGACTGCTTACAGAACATGACTATTTGGCCAAACATTTATATAAAATAAGAATCTACACGAATCCAAATTGTCCTCTATGCAATAAAGACGAAGAAATGAATGAAGAACACCTACAAACCTGTGAAGTATTACCTGTTGGATCCACAATGGAGAAATATTGGAGAGCAAGAACGCTAATGGCTTCGGTGCCAAGGCCCAGCATTTGAAAACAACAACAACAACATGTTATTTCCTACATATATTTAACACTGTGATATATTGTTGGGCTGGCTTTAGAATTTCACGGGCTACAATGAGAGACTCAAGTCTTATCTTATATAGTATAAGAAATTCATATGTCATGATTCATGAGACAGGAATGCCTACTGGGAGATTCCCAGATAGGTCTCACCATTCATCGCAAGCGTTGATCTTTCTCAAATCTTTGATGCTGGTTATATAAACCAAGCAGAGCAGTTGGGAGTAAGTCGCGAGAGAGTAGTGGTCTAGAAGATAAACTTAAGTTGATCTGAAGAGGGAAGAAGAAGATAATTTTGTAAGACAGTGCTTTTGCGAGTATGAATAAATAACTATAAGAAATATGGTGTTATGTGAAAGACTCAAAGCACTATAATTGTATGTGCTTGTAAAGTTTTGTGAAAAACCGGTGTGAAGTCATTAATGAAATTCTACCGCTTGTGCAATGAATTATTGCAAACTAAATAAAAAAGATTGGAAAGTTTTGTGAAAAACTGGTGTGAAGTCATTGACGAAATTTTTTAATTGTAGGATGATTGTCTAGATTAAGTGAAATCTGGATTAACAAGGTTTATTGTATTCTTCTTCTTCTTCACGGTTTAGGCTGTTCCGGCTCCAAATTGCTGCTCTTTCCATCTCTTCCTTGGTCTTCCCAAGCCTCTTCTTCCTCGTGGTGAATAGTTGTATGCTGTTTTTGGTATTCTATTCTCAGTCATCCTTGCTAAGTGTTCTTTCCAGTTTGTTCTGTATTTCTCTATTGTTGAGTTTAGTTCTTCTATTTTTAGTTGTCTTATTTCTGTGTTATGTTTTTTGTCTGTTCTTTGATATCCTGCTATTGGTCTGAGGAATCTCATTTCAGCAGCTTGTATCCTGGCAGATTGTTGTGTTGTCACCGTCCATGTTTCGGATCCATAAGTAATAATAGGCACTGCTATTGTCTTGTATAATTTCATTATAGAGTGTTTCGTGGCTTTATTTTTCACACTTCTTTTAGTGTACCTGTTATATAATTAAACTTATTTAGTTATTTATATCTGTTTCTGCTGTGTATGATATTTCGCAACCTAGGAAGTTATATCTTACTACTTGTTCTATCGGTTTATTTTCTAATATTATCTTTGCCCTAACTGGGTGAGCACCCTTGAAGGCCATTGTTTTTTATTTTTGTGAGGATATTTCCATGTTGTATTTTTTTGATATTTCATTTAGTTTATATAGCATTCTTTGTAGTTCGCCTTCTGTTTTTGCTATTAGAACCTGGTCATCTGCTACTGTTTTTATTACTATATTTCCTAAGTTAATTCCCCCAGTCGTCATTTGCTTCCATGATCTTATCGTGTCGTCAAAATAAATGTTAAAAAGCGTGGTTGATAGTGGACAACCTTGTCTAACTCCTCCTGTTATATGTACTGGTTCCCTTTGATTTATTTTTATTTTTGTTTTCTCATACATTTTCTTAATTACTGCCATCAAGTGTAGTGGAATTCCTTTTTCACTTAGTATGTTCCATAATGTTGGTCTAGACACTTTATAAAAGTTATTGTAAAGTCAAGAATTAAAAAAATTGAATATTAAAGAAATGCTTTTCAAATACATTTTACTGTTGAGTATAAGAAAAATAAAGAATACTTACCAGAAGGATCTCCATCATTCAGTCCTCAAAGCGTTACGGTTTTAATAAATTGACTGATGTTTGATCATCATCTGACAGAAGATCAGTCACTGAATTTGTATCTCTGGATGAACAGCTATTAGCAACCTCAGGTGAAAAAACTCCTTCATCATCCGAGATATTTGCAGGTTCGTTAGTCTCCGGTACGAAGATTGTTTCTCTTCTGTTTTCTTCCAATTCTTTAAAAAACTCGTTTCTGAGTATAATTCCAGATCCCTATAATTATAAAGCATTCACATTTCAAATTACAGTCAAACTTCATAAGTTATAAACTCTATTTTCATTTTTTAAACTCAAGAGTATGTTAAAAACTTGTATAAAGAGAGAATTTGTTGCTTTGAGGCCACAAAAGTAACTACAGATGTTTGTCTAGTTACATTAACCAGTGACTCCTACTTTAGGGAGGAGAAAAGATTACGAGTATTTGAGAATAAAGTTCTTAGGAAAATTTTTGATTCAAAGAAAGATGAATGGAGAATATTAAATTAATATTGGGAAGCTAAAGCTATTACTATGATAGAAATAAGTAAATTAATAAACACAATTAAATTATTGTAAATCAATGGTAAAGAGAAAAAAGAATACTTCGTAACAGTGAGGATTTTATGGGAGTCAAATTTAATAAGTATAGTTAAGTCTCGTAGACTGTGATGAGCAGGACATGTGACATGAATGAGGAATGAAAAGTCCTTGTAGAAAAACCAGAGAGAAAGCGGCCAGTAGGCAGGCAAAAAATGAGGCGAGACAATAACATTAACCATGATTTGAGAGAGTAAATTATAAGAATGTATGTAGATATTATGTCCCTGCGGCCACGAACCTATGGGTTCGATAGTGATGGTGAGTTAATTTTACATTAACCAGTATTCTCATATTATGACATTTTACCATAAATATCAAAATTAGACAAAATAAAAAAAACAATACAATAAGAGAATTATATTTGAAGAGAAAAATGTTTGCCCAGACCGAGACTCGAACCCAGGACCTTTGGCTTGCCGGGTCAAATGCTCTACCAAATGAGCACCGAGGTGAGTTGCGATCAAGATGCAAATTTTTCTCTTATATATGTTGTAATTCCATCGCGCCAAATGCTTTGAAACCTTTGTTTCTGTTTTTGCAAATGTCGGCTTCTTAGTTAAGAAGACAATATTGGGAATTTAACATTACTTTATAAAGGAAATTACAACGTATATAAGAGTAAAATTTGCATCTAGATCGCAACTCATCTCGGTAGCTCATTTGGTAGAGCATTTGGCCAGGCAAGCCACAGGTCCCAGGTTCGAGTCTCGGTCTGGGTGAAAATTTTTCTCTTCAAATATAATTTATCCTTCAATGAGAAATGTTAAATTAATAATACAATAAAATAAAAACAATAAGAGAAATTATGAATGTAGAAAAGGATATTGTACAAGAGACTGAAGAAATCCAATGAGAAGAAGGAACACAGAAACAAACAAAGAAGTATCAAAATGGATACCTCCTGGAAAAGGGAAACATGGTAGACCGAAGCCAATGTGGATAAAGGGAATTCAAGACAACATGAAGAAGAGAAAAATGACAGAAGCAGACACACAAGATCAGGAAGTGTGGAAGAAAAAAATTGTATGTTTTGGTTGTGTAAATAACAGAAACAATCCTGAATAAAAAATTATATAATTTTATATATTTGTTCCAATCCAACCCAATGCACTTTATGTCCTTCATTTTATGACTTTTATTCAGTATTATAAAAGCTTAGCTGTAATGATTTAGCAGCACAATAGTGGCTCCTGGCTAAACTGAGTGGTAGAACTAAAGTATCACTACACTTCAATATCACTACACTATTTTATTTTTCTTGTAACTACTACTAACATCATTAAGCCAATACTTTTAAGTCACATTACATTACTACCATCACCATTATCATCATCATATCAATACCACCACTATTAATTCATTATTCTTATTATTATTAACAACATAGAACAGGTGAACCATCTCAATTATCGTAAGTAATGCCACGAGTGATTTCCAAATTATCTAGAGAATTTGGAAATCAAGAGGGCATTTGTTAGGACTATTTAACGAATAAAATTATGCTGTTTACTCACAAATCATTATTTAACTATAGTTATTTTAAAATATTTATATATTTAAAGTAAACGGCGATGTTAGAAAACAAATGAGAAACGTCATGTTTCACTTGTTTATCACTGCAACCAGATCATATTATTTATTGCCAAAGGAACGCAATATTGTAAGAATGCTCTCTAGTGGAGAAAAAATGAAACACATCAAACTGTATATTAATTCATTTCTGATGTCGTATGATGTAAATATGACAATTATATTTTTCTCGATTGTTACCTGGGAAAAAATACATTTAAGAAAGTGTAAACAGTGGTTTCTTTTTTTGGTGGTATAATCAATTGCTACAAATGTTTTTATATTAACTCCCGCATGCGGCACGTGTTGACATTCGTGCACTATATATACAATCTGGTAGCCGTATTTCTCACAGCCTCAGTCACTGCAAAATAATGGTCAGACCTGTTCAGCATATTAAAGAGGAGGAGCTTTCTTTAATATGGTAATTATAACACTGATAAATATTTCGTGAAACACGACTCTGATTGATTGTAAAACAGAAATCATTGAAACGTGATTGGTCATTGACCCCCACACAGAATACGAGTTAAATAGTCTAGGATATGACATTTAATTTAATTATGATAATGATATAACTAATAGCAAAATTCCAGGGAATATGTGATACGATACGACGATCACAAAATAACAAAACAACAAGAGAGACCCAATTGAAATTTTATAAAACGTTGGCAGTACTGGTACTGCTCTATGGTTCAGAAGCCAGGATACATAAAAAACAAGACCTAAGTAGGATAACAGTGGCAGAAATGAAATTTTTGAGATCTGTTAAAGGGTGCACTAAGGAAGACAGAATCAAGAACACAGAAATAAGACAGGAACTTGAAATATTTGCAATAACTGATAAAATAGATACATATAGACAAAAATGGAAGCAACACATAGACAGAATGAATGAAGATAGATATCCAAAACAAATAACAAAATACAAACCTAAAGGCACCCGAGATGTGGACAGACCTAGAAAGAGATGGGCTGAAGTTGGAACGGGTCAACAGACCTAATCCATGAATGCAGATGATGATGATTAACATCATATCATAATAAATTTCCCAATTTTGTTCTATACATATTTCTAAATGTGCTCAAGGATTCTTCTGGGAACAAAAAAGTCAATCACTTTGTGACTAAGGCTCGAATCTATGAACACATTAGACCGTAAAAGTCGTTCTCTGCCTGTACTCTGCTGAGAAAGTTGTATCCAAATACGTTTTTGCATACTCAAAAATCTGTTCATACGATAATAATTGTTGAAATTCCTAAGCTACCTGGCGAGATGACTTAGGAGAGAAATGAATCGTGAGAATCCCGATGGTAACCAATGTACTTTGAAACCTTGTTGCTTTATCCAAGATGTCAGACCTTGAAGACCTAAAAGGTATTTAATTTTATATTATAATTCAAAATTTTGATTAAACTTAAAATCATACAGTTGGTGGGCATAAGAGCAGACACCGACAGGAAAAATTAAGTCTGTATTAAATTAATAAATTTCTTCGGCACCAATAAATAAATTTAGTCTGGGTAATCTTCTAAGTACCAATAAAAAAGTCAATGTTTCAGACAGTAAGAAATCTGGAATTTATCAAATAAGTTGTGAAGATTGCAATAAAGTTTATATAGGAAAAACAAAAAGGAATTTGGAAATTCACAAACTGATGTGTTTAATATTTTTAATCTATATTAAAGGTAAAGTGATCTCACTATAGGCATCAGGAGATCCCACCTTTTTAGACAATCGGCACGAGATATCAGCTGGGTGTTAGCTCTGCATGATAGCCATCTTTACTACCAGAACAAGCACCTGCTACTCATTTCTGTTACGAGTCTGAATCGATTACATTATGTAAAAGAACAACATACATTGGCTATTGTATATAAATATTTAATTTTAGGAAGTTATATTTTGAGGTTATTTTAATTATATTATTTTTAGTCTGGACATCTTACCTCATTATTAATGTAATATTGAGGTAAGATGTCCAGACTAAAAATGGCTATTGTATGCCTGGTGTGAATCTGTGATTGCTAAGAACATTTCAGAAATATTAAAAATCTGCAATTGCTGCACATAGTTTATTAGAACATCATAAAATTGGAAGAGAAGCTAAACTTTTAAAACAAGTAGCCTTTGGAATTGACAGTTTGGGAAAAAATATACATTCAGAAAAATAAAGATAGATCAATGAATTTTGATATCCCTAATGAAATTACTTTGATTTCAAAGTTCATAAATTCAGCACTGAAGATGGTGACAATAGAACAGTTGATGGCCGAAGAATTTCATCAGTCGGAGTTATGGCTGAAGATGAACACAACTGTGTTTGAAACCGCGGTATCATGGAAGCATGAATCCTATGAGGTGAGTTGTTTAAACAAAATGTTCTCCGATGAATTAAGTCTGTTGCACACTAGGTTTCTGCTGCCTGGAAAAGCATCGATGCAGTAATGTTTGTGTTATATTATTTTTGGTCTGGACATCTTACCTCAATATTAATGTTGATTTGTTCTTGGACATGTTTCAAAACAATTCTGTTTGGGAAAGCCGACGATAAAACAGAATTGTTTTGAAACATGTCCAAGAACAAATCAACATTAATATTGAGGTAAGATGTCCAGACCAAAAATAATATAATTAAAATAACCTCAAAATATAACTTCCTAAAATTAAATATTAATGTTTGTGTAATCATTCAAAAAGTGGTACACTTCAAGTGTTTTGGATGGCAGCAAAGATGACATGCTCTGGAACAACTCCAAGGATGACAAGGAAAGAGGAAATTAATCTGTTTTTGATGCAGATAGCTCTGATGATTCCAGTGATGAGTCAGGCCTATAAAAACTTGTACTTCTGACAGTAGTAAATTATTACTATTTGTACTATATTTCATGTTATATAATTTATGTACAAATCCACCGTCAAATGAATTTACAAAAATGTTTTTTCTGTTGTCAAACTGTGATAAGTGTTAGTTGACTTGCGCCATTCTTTCTCTTGCTTCCCGATAGGAGGAACTTATAATTTCTTGTTTGAGCTGTTTTTTCCAATCCAGTTCTTTGCGCTTTAGATGGTGTTCCCGGCCAAGTATTTGATCATCTTCATTGCATATGCAACACATAATACTGTTTACGATTCCCATCTTGTGGAGATAATCAAGTAGGAAAGATAAATGTCAAGAAGCTTTAAGGCCCAAACGGTCCCTGAACATCACCTGACAAATCATCATCATCATCATCCCTGGTGTGGAAAGCAATGGGAAGCTATCATACCCATAATTCTCTAGTAAAGATGCAAATCATAGATGAAAATGCTATGATTGCAGTGAAGGACCTGCCCTAAGGCAGAACACTGTAAATAAAAAATGTTGTCTATTGTTATACCCAAGTATGTAGTAGAGTTGCTTTTTTTGTTGGTTTTCCCTTCTATTGACATAATTATGTCTCTGTTGTGACGTTGCAAGGAGAATACAATAGTATGCTTTCTGAGTGTTTACTTCCCTGTTGTGTTCTTTGGTCCATTCTTCTATTTAAATGTTATTTATAAAATCCATCCGCCACAGCCTAACAAGACCTCCTAGCAGAATTCCAAACTAAGAAGAAAGAAATGTGGATAGAGTTTTATGCAACAGAAGCAATAGTAATTAGAACATGGATGGAAACTAACCAAGATCTGCGCCATTTTGTAAATGCTATAGTAACACATGGATACCGTCACAAAGTTTGTAAAGTGAAGACCTACCATGATCCAAATACAACATGTGTATGTGAATTTTGTGAACTGTGTTGTCATCATTACTATGTCACAGCATGTAAAAAAAATCTAAATCATTAATTGAGACTTGAAACTATGAAAGGTAAGTTAACTAGTTAGTTCTATGCACAACTTGTATGCATTTTTGTTTAATAATATTCTTTTTCCTCTTCTTCCTCTACACATGAAAGCTGGCAGCTTGTTGCGTGTTCATTCACTACAGGTCCGGGGTATGGTGACATCCTTCCATCATAGTTGTGGTCTTCCTAAAGGCCTTTTCTGCTGAGGTGTCCAGTCACGTACTTTCTTCACTAATCTACTGTTCTCCATTCTATATATGTGATCGTTCCAATTTAGTCATCCATCATTTATCCAAAGGTTTATAGGTTTAATTTCACATTCTTCTCTAATAACAGAACTGTGAATTTTCTCTCTCAGCGATTTTCCTATGATTTTCCTTAAAACTTTCATTTTGGTTGTTTCATTGATTTTTGTTTTTTTGTTTCTGTTTGGCATTCACAACCATATGTTAGAACTGGTCTTATGACAGATTTCATAATAATTTTAATAATAATTTATAAAATCTTCTCTAAAATTTTATATATTTCATATAGTTGCTAAGGCAAACAAGTTTCAGAATTCTATATTTTTAGCCTTTTGAAGCTACAATTCACTAATACGACATAATATTATTACTTACTTACTTACTCACTGGCACTATCGAACCTGTAGGTTCATGGCCACGCAGACATAAGCTCTCCATACACCCCTATCCTGAGCTAATGCTTTCCAATCATTCCCTGTATAATCTACTTCCCTCAAATCATATTTAATGTTATTCTCCCACCTCATTCTTGGTCTACCAACTGGGCGTTTTCCCTCTAGCTTCCCTACAAGGAGCTTCCACGCAAGTCTTTCATTCCCCATATGTGCAACATGTCCGGTCCATCGCAGTCTACGAGACTTAACTGTTCTTATTATATCTAGCTTCCCATAAAGACCATGTAGTTCATTGTTATGTAGTCTTCTCCATTCACCTGTCTGTTCATCGCTCTTTGTTAACTACTTTATTCTCAAATATTTGTAATCTCCTTTCCTCCTTTAAAGTAAGAGTCCATGTTTCGCACCCATATAATATAACTGGTAGAATAATAGTTTTATATATTTTCAGTTTAACATTTTTTGAAAGGAGTTGGGACATCAAGAGTCTCTGCAATGCATAATAGCACGCATTTCCAGAATTAAGCCTATGTTTAATTTCTTTGTGCATCTCATTCCTATTTGTGATTATTCTTCCTAGGTATTTGAATTCATCCACTTCCTCAAAATTTCCCTCATTTGTCATTAGCTGTCCATTTCCATTATTTAATGAATTTCTACGTGTGACCATATATTTAGTTTTATTGATATTTACTTCCAGTCCTAATTTCTTAGTGTTACTCAATAGTGTGTGCATGTTGTCCTTTAGTATCTCCTCGCTATCGGCCAACAATACTACATCATCAGCATAAACCAACAGCTTATTAATACATTATTATATAGTCTATAAACTTCTCATTACAACTAATATATCAATATTTATCACAATTATTTTAAAATTTAATTAAAATCGTGAGGTGAGATGTTAAGGCATTTCCTTTAACTCGTTCATTAATTTATCACAATACTTACATAAATATCTAATACAAACATTTAAAATATGGAGCACTTACAAACTGGATATTTTCATTTGTCAACAATGTCAACAAATTGATTTTACAATAGATGTTAATTTATCCTACCATTGTTGTGCATTATTTTATAAACAAATCCTTTTTATGATTTTAAGTTTCAAATTTGGGGTACATATTAGATTTGCGTAAATATGGTTATTACAATTTCAGTTCAAATAAAAGTGTTTCAATTGAAATTGTAATTATTTGAGCAAGTACTTATTTTAATATTTAATTTTAGGAAGTTATATTTTGAGGTTATTTTAATTATATTATTTTTGGTCTGGACATCTTACCTCAATATTCTTGTAACTTAAGAAGTTGTAATTAATATTTAATTTTAGGAAGTTATATTTTGAGGTTATTTTAATTATATTATTTTAATATTTGATATTCTATTCTATAGTGTTCTGCCCTAGTTCAGATCTTTCACTGCAATCTTAGCATTTTCATGCTATGCTTTGCAGCTTTTACTAGGGAATTAGAGGTGTGGTACCTTCCCATTACTTTCCACACCAGTAAAATATGATAATGGTGATGATGGCCAGAACATTTGATATAAGACACTGTTTTCCAAACCCATTTAAAAAAAAAAGTATCTTATACAGTGACAAATACAACAATGTGAAAAGTATACATATTATCGCCTCACTATGATGTTTGTCTCTCTATATAAAAGCAGGTGCTGTGCAACAATGCTTGACAATGTTTAACATGCGGAATTATTAGTATAGTGGAGGTAGTTGGCATCTTTGTATTTAATTATTTACGGGGTGAATCATAAATATGGCTATACGTTTGATCGCGTTGTGTGATGAAAATATTACCATTACAGAAAATATGAAATTACTGTTGGAAAGGCAATTATTCAAATTATAACAATGGAATAAAACAAAACAGTGTAGAACTTACATCATTAGTCAAAATGGCATTGAATATGCAACAGCAAATTACAATTTCTGCATGGGCAATAACGTATGCTAATGATCATGAGACCCTCCATGGTATCTTTACCTTGTCGTGGTGGAGTGGCTTGCGTGCTTAAATGATCCTGAGAGCTATGTCGGCAGTAGCATTGCTGCCGATAGGGTTACCCATGCCGGACTGGTCGAAGGTGATAAGCCAGACGAAAAAAGTACCTTGGGCGAAAGAGTGACGATCTTTCACCGTAAAAATACAACCGTCAAGAAATGCGGACATGGGTTCATCTGGGGTAAAATTTTCCGGAGGTCAAATAGTCCCCCATTCGGTTCTCCGGGCGGGGACTACTTCAGGGAACCCATGCCAAAGGCTCAAACACAGGGACATGTTCCTAGGAACATGGAATGTTAGGACTTTATACAATAGCGGGGCACTAGAGATATTAACGCGGGAACTAGATAAATCACCCTTGGATATAGTCGCTTTACAGGAAGTTAGGTGGCCAGGAGAAGGTAGTCAGGAATCAGGAAGCTTTGCATTATACTATGGGGGTGCAGAAAGACCTGCATTTGGAACGGGTTTTTTAGTCAGAAGGAGGATACTATCCGCTGTCCGAGATATTAAGTTTGTTAGTGATAGGATAACATACATAATTCTAAAGGGTAAACGACATGATTTTATAATTGTAAATGTACATGCCCCCACAGAAGATAAAGATGACAAGATCAAGGATGAGTTCTATGAAGAATTAGAATGCTTATTTGATAGCCTTTCACGATATCATATGAAAATTGTCTTAGGAGATTTTAATGCAAAAGTGGGGCGGGAAGATATATTCAAACCAACAATAGGCAAATTCAGTCTTCATGAAGATAGTAACGACAACGGGGTTAGATTAGTCACATTTGCCACATCAAAGAATCTCATTGTTAAGAGCACAACATTTCAGCATAAGGATATTCATAAATACACCTGGACGTCCCCAGATGGAGAAACTCGGAACCAGATAGATCATGTATTAGTGGATAAACGCTGGCACAGTAGCATCATTGATGTTAGATCAGTTAGAGGGACAGACTGCAATTCGGATCATCATCTGGTCAGAGTGAAAATCAGACAACGGCTATCACTTATGAGAGGAACAAATGCTAAAGATGATTCTGTAAAATATGAATTAAAAAACTTGAAAAATGATGAAATGCGGCAAGAATACCAAATCAAAATTGCTAATAGATTTGAAGTACTGGAATCTTCAGATGACAATGTGGCAAACGAAGAAGAAACTGATATAAATAAAGAATGGGAGGCTATAAGAGATACTATTAAATTTTCAGCATCAGAAAGCATTGGTTGTTTAAAAAAGAGGCAAAACAAGAAATGGTTTGATGAGGAATGTGCCGACATTGTAAAGAAAAGAAAACTAGCAAAAATTAAATGGTTACACGAGCCAAATGAGGTAAATTTAGAGCAATTGGGTAGTATTAGACGGGAAACCACTAAGTTACTAAAGAGTAAAAAGAGGGAATATTTGAGAGAGAAGATTAATGATCTTGAAATGAATGCAAAAAATAGGAACATTAGAGAATTATATCAGGGAATTAGTATAGAGAAGAAAGGGTTTCAGGCTAGAACAAACATAATTCGAAATGAAAATGGGGATATGATTGCAGATTCTAGGAGTATATTAAATAGATGGAAAAGTTACTTTAATCAGCTATTAAATGTACATACAGAACAGGACATTGAGGAGGATAAGTTACAGACAGCAGAAATGCTAGTCGCAGAGCCAAGTGCATTAGAGGTTGAAATGGCGATTGAAAAATTGAAGATGTATAAAGCATCAGGTTCAGATGAGATCCCAGCAGAACTCATAAAATCAGGAGGAGAAAAATTGATAGACAAAATACGCTGGTTGCTTAGTATGATTTGGGAAAAAGAAGCTCTTCCAGATGAATGGAAGGAATCAATTATCGTACCAATTTATAAGAAAGGAGATAAAAACTGATTGCAACAACTACAGGGGCATCTCATTACTTTCAACTTCGTACAAAATTCTTACAAATATATTAGTAAGCAGACTTACTCCCTATATTGATGACATTCTAGGAGACCATCAATGTGCATTTAGAAGAAACAGGTCTACAACAGATCAGATTTTTAGTATAAGACAGATTTTAGAAAAGAAATGGGAATATAATGGTACTGTACATCAACTATATGTAGACTTCAAAAAAGCATATGATTCAATTAAGAGGGAGAAGTTATATAGTATCCTGCTGGAGTTCGGAATTCCTAAAAAGTTAGTTAGACTTATACGAATGTGTCTAAATGGCTCAAATAGTAGGGTGCGTGTAGGCAAACAGTTTTCAGACACTTTTGAAATCCAGAATGGGTTGAAGCAAGGAGATGCACTATCTCCTCTACTATTTAATTTTGTACTAGAGCATGCCATTAAATCTTTAGAGAATGAGGAAGGCTTACAACTGAATGGTATTAATAAGCTGTTAGTTTATGCTGATGATGTAGTACTATTGGCCGATAGCGAGGAGATACTAAAGGCCAACACGCACACACTATTGAGTAACACTAAGAAATTAGGACTGGAAGTAAATATCAGTAAAACTAAATATATGGTCACAGGTAGAAATTCATTATATAATGGAAATGGACAGCTAATGACAAATGAGGGAAATTTTGAGGAAGTGGCTGAATTCAAATACCTAGGAACAATAATCACAAATAGGAATGAGATGCACAAAGAAATTAAACATAGGCTCAATTCTGGAAATGCATGCTATTATGCATTGCAGAGACTTTTGATGTCCCAACTCCTTTCAAAAAACGTTAAGCTGAAAATATATAAAACTATTATTCTACCAGTTATATTATATGGGTGCGAAACATGGACTCTTACTTTAAGGGAGGAAAGGAGATTACGAGTATTTGAGAATAAAGTTCTTAGGAAAATTTTTGGACCAAAGAGAGATGAACAGACAGGTGAATGGAGAAGACTACATAACAATGAACTACATGGTCTTTATAGGAAGCCAGATATAATAAGAACAGTTAAGTCTCGTAGACTGCGATGGGCAGGACATGTTGCACGTATGGGGAATGAAAGACGTGCATGGAAGCTTCTTGTAGGAAAGCCAGAGGGAAAACGCCCAGTTGGTAGACCAAGAATGAGGTGGGAGAACAACATTAACTATGATTTGAGGGAAGTAGATTATACAGGGAATGATTGGAAAGCATTAGCTCAGGATAGGGATGTATGGAGAGCTTATGTCTGCGCGGCCATGAACCTACGGGTTCAATAGTGCCAGTGAGTAAGTAAGTAAGTAAGTAATGATCATGAGGCCGCAAGACAGGCAAGACGTGAGTTTAACGTAGCATTGCAGCCATCGACTGTGGGGAAGTGGAGAAAACGACTGCTGGAAAAGGGAAGGATGCAGAAAATCAAACCTCCTGGAAGGCCTCGCATTAGCACGGATGCAGAAACAATGAAGAGAATTGTGGAGGCATTTGATGCTAGCCCACAAAAATCAATCTGCCAAACTGCACGTGAGCAGTGATTTGTTCTTTTGTTCTATTATTGTAATTTGAAGGATTCCCTTTTCAATGATATCATATTTCCTTTAATAATAATATTTTTGTCACAAAATGCGATCAAACATATAGCCATATTTCTGAATCACTCTGTGTAACAGCTGCAGGGAAACAAAGCGAGCCACTGGATAACCATCATAGTGAGGCTACAATACCATTATTGAACTTTGAGGTGAGGTATAAAGTATTTTAATTTAATCTTATACATACCATTGTTCTGAAATATTTCTGCTATAGGAATAAGACTTTGGATTGTTTTCTCTTTCTTGTTTCTTGAAGCTAATAATGCTGCAGCAGATTGTTTCAGTTGACTTCTTAAACTTGCTACTTCTTCTGGAAAAAAAAAAAATCTAATATCAGATACATATTTTTTTTTAAGTTCTTGCTTCCCTCAATGAGATTTATGCGCTCTCCCCTACAGGGAAGAAATTGAACCATAACTATTTTGTTACACTTTTTTCGTATAGATATTACTTTTAAAAATACACTGTGTCCCATTCAAATCTCCCACATTTTAATTAATCATACCTCTCAAAGTATGCAAAAGTATGACATGAGGTTGGTATTAAAAGAAAGAGAAACTCAAAGAATTTTTGTTTTTAAAATTCATCGGAGAACATTTTGTTTACTTCCCAACATTAATTTAATATAATTTTTGTTTTCATTGTTGCAGTTAATTCATCTGTCACATGTAGGACAATAATGACATAAAACAGAATGACGTTACAGTACTTAATAAACCAAAGGGAAAAAATTGGTAGACCAAGAATGAGGTGGGAGAATAACATTAACCATGATTTGAGGGAACTAGATTATACAGGGGATGATTGAAAAATATTAGTTCTGGATAAGGATGTGTGGAGAGCTATGCCCGCATGGCCATGAACCTATAGGTCTAATAGTGCCAGTGTGTAAGTTCGTTTATTGCTGTACTTAATACAGTAAATAAACTAATAAATTAAAACAAAAAAAAAACAAGCAACTATTGCACATATAGTAAAAGCTCCTTATTCGTGGAGGATATGTTCTGTAAATATGCCGCAAATATAGAAACCGTGAATATGGAATGGTAGTTTGTATGGGTATATAGGTGATATGTTCCAAGGTTCCAAAATAAAACAAAAATTATCAAAATAAAATCATTAATGAGAGATTTTGAACAACTTCTATTAATTAATACTGTCAGGCTTATGCATGGTCCTGTTTTGCCGCTTTTATAAGGTCATTTAGACTGATATTTAGCTGTGAATTCAACGATATAATTCCTTATTTTGTCTTTGAATTTCTTGATGAGTCGTACAGTTGATTCATCTTCTTCTTCCTTCCAAGTATTAGGCCAAGGCCTGTTACGATCCTATAGAAAATTTTCCCTCCAGCGTTTCATAGGACCGCCCAGTGATCTTCGTCCTCTTGGTATATAATTATAAACAGCTTTGGGGATCCGATTTGAACTCATTCTTTCAAGATGGTGTTTCCAATTTAGTTGGTACTGTTTAATATATTGATTCATTAACAATGAAACAGTGTGATATAGATGCAAACGATTCTCCAACCATGTAAACGGTCAAACATTTATATTTTTACTCTAAAGGCCACATGCAAATACATTAGTCTCTACTCAAATTACTTCCAATCACTGGTGAGCTGACTTTCCGTGAGCAAGTGCAAAGATTGAATTAGCTACCCATTAACTGGTCATGCATGAAAGTCATCATTTTCGTAAAATTGGCAAGAAATTACCCAGAATTCTCAGCGAAAAACCACTTCTGTTATTTTCATTTGCTAGAGGAACTCATTTACGCTTGTGTCCTGCAAATAATACCATATATGACGACATCTGCATCGTGCAATATTATGCCGATTCTCCTGTTCTTCCAGTTGAATTCTTTGGTAGACTCTATCAAATTCCTCTTCTCCGCGTATACCGAAAACATGATTGAAGTCTTCAAGGTCCGACATCTTGGATAAAGCAGCAAGGTACGCGGCAAGGTTTCAAACTACATCGGTTCGCATTGGTTCCATCGGGTTGCTCACGATTTGTTTCTCTTCTAAGTCATCACCTCGCCAGGTAGCTTAGGAATTTCAACAATTATTATTTAATTTTAGGAAGTTATTTTAATTATATTATTTTTGGTCTAGACATCTTACCTCAATATTAATGTTGATTTGTTCTTGAACATGTTTCAAAACAATTCTGTTTTATCTTCAGCTTTCCCAGACTCTAGTCAAAACAGAATTGTTTTGAAACATGTTCAAGAACAAATCAACATTAATATTGAGGTAAGATGTCTAGACCAAAAATAATATAATCAACAATTATTATCGCATGAATAGATTTTTGAGTACGGAAAAACATATTTGGATGCAACTTTCTCAGCAGAGTACAGGCAGAGAACGACTTTTACGGTCTAATGCATTCATAGATTCAAGCCTAAGTGGCAATACTACTTTTTTCTATTTCAAAACTAATGTTCTTTCCTATTACTCTGCATTATAAATTAGCAACAAAGCAGAAGAGTCATGTGTTATTCAGTCAAAATTATTGCAATGAATGACAAGTTGAAACAATAAAACACAGATTGTGGCGAGGGTGGCATTTATCAACGGACATAGTGGTACGTAAATTACGGTGGTGGAGGCAGCTTTTAACAATGAACTTTAGGTTTAGTGACAATAAAGCTTGTTTTACTTTGCTGTTAATTTGTCCATTTGGTTTGAACTGCTTCTTGTAAAAGCTGCCTTAGCATGTGCCTGCAGTAAAAAATAAGTTGCTAATGGTTAATAAAGGAAACTAATCCTTCTAATATACCAACTGGATCCATGAATAAAGAAATTTTTAGCCACGAAACAGGAACTGTGTCGCACATTTTTAATCGCAAATACAGTAACTGTGTCGCAATTTTTTAACCCGCAAATAAGAGAATCACAAATAAGGAGCTTTTACTGTACTGTTGAACTGTAGATAGGGATTAGATCGCCATGAACAATCTGGTACTTAACTGTTTGGCACCATAAAGAATTGTCTGATTTGGCACTAAAATTGCTTAACACCCAACATCTACAGCCCATCCTGAAAGGGTCTAATTGGTCTTTTGTCCACAATGGATTCACTTTCTCAGTAAGAAGCAAAATTTGTATTCAGAATTCAATATTAGAGCAAGTAAATTCATTTAAATGCTTAGGATATAATCTAACTTATAATGAGGAATGTGATATATCCTTTAAAATACAAAACTATAATAAAGCTTTAAGAATTATCAATCAAGTTTTTAAACCATCAAAAGTGCAGACACACACAAGAATGAAAATCTGTAAAGTTCTCGCTAGACCCATAATCTGTTATGGCAGTGAAGCTTGGACCATCAAAACTCAGGATGACCGTCATATTACAGCCACGGAGATGAAATTTCTGCGACGAACTGCAGGTTATAGCCTTCTAGACTACCAAAGAAATTCAACAATAGCCAGAGAGTTAAACATCGTACATATATCTGAATACCTCCAAGAATATAGAAACAATTGGCTAGCCCATATTCAGCGCATGGATCGTCACAGAATACCAAAACAAATTCTTCACTACATTCCTTGAGGCAGAAGATCTGTGGGTCGACCTTTTCGGAGATGGTGGGAGACCGTAATGGGCCACTGGGCCTAATACTTGAAAGGCAGATGATGATGATGAATGGATTCACTTTCTAATTAATGTTCCAAAAAAATGATTCAAACACATTTAAAGTGTCAGTTTCAAGCCCATTTTCTTTTGTAATTGATGATTCCAAATTTTATTTTCCTTAATAATCAACATATTATGTAATTTTACTACTGGGCAAACTATCTCAAATTCAAACTCTTAACAAATTTCCATATAAAAAAGTCACCTTAAAGTAGAAAGGTGTTAAGTGCCAAAACGAAACCATGTATATAAGTAAATGTTGCTATAAGAATATTCAAAGTATATGGTGTTGCCAACATAACCAAATACCTTGCTTATGAAGCACAAGTGGATGTAGCCTCTTACCTTACTCTCCTAGGCACACTGCACATTCTATACAATCATTTAATTTTTAGGGATTTTAGCTCTTTGCACCTTTCTGTTTTAAGGTATCCAATTGTGATATACAGTAATATTGGAAGGGAGCTTTGAAATTATATTGAAAACATTAGAGCAAATGTAATCTTAAACTTCATAAATTACAGACTTTCTTTTTTGTTACTGACACTTTTCGATAATAATAAAGACGCCTCTTACTTTAAGGGAGAAAAAAAAGATTATAAGTATATGAGAATAAATTATTAAAATTCATCGGAGAACATATTGTTTAAACAACTCACCTCATAGGATTCATGCTTCCATGATATCGCGATTTCATGG
The DNA here is from genome assembly GCA_030220185.1 of Diploptera punctata. NCBI lineage: Eukaryota > Metazoa > Arthropoda > Insecta > Blattodea > Blaberidae > Diploptera > Diploptera punctata. Next base: position 1,728,859 of record JASPKZ010008357.1, read on the forward strand.
AAGCATGAATCCTATGAGGTGAGTTGTTTAAACAATATGTTCTCCGATGAATTTTAATGATTATACCTCATAATGTTTACTTCCCAACATTAATTAAATATATGAGAATAAAGTTCTTAGAAAAATCTTTGGAACAATGAGAAACAGGCAGGGGAATGGAGATGTCACCAAACAGTGAGCTACATGACCTCTATAGGAAGTCAGATGAAATAAGAACAATTAAGTCTCACAGACTACAATGGATGGAACATGTGGCATGAATCAGGAATGAAATAAGGGCATGGAAACTTCATGTATGAAAACCAGAGGGAAAAGGCCTAGAATAAAGTGGGAGAATAATATTAACCATGATATGAGAGAAGTAAATTATACAGGGGATGATTGGAAAATATTAGCTCAGGAAAAGGATGTATAGAGAGCTTATGTCTGCATGGCCGTGAACCTTCAGATTTGATAGTGTCAACAAGTAAAGTTGGGACAAGATTATAGGCTTTATTTTTTTAAATAAATACACAATTTGGAAATACTTTCCAACACATGACAAGAAAAATTTTTCCAAGTTCCAACCATACATCATGTGCTTGTGCCAATAGACACGAAGAAGAATCATGGGATGCAGTCGACACATATACGATATTTGAACTTGTTTTGCCAACCAACCTAAAAACTAGCCTAATGCAATTTTAGCACTCTAACCTGTGAAAGACCAATTTAAAAGCTAACCTAACACAATTTAAGTACTCTAACCTATGAGAGAACGCAACACCCAAAAATAGGGAGTGTAAATAGTAAGTTCTGAAATTCTGAAGTAAATGTGTAAAATTAACCAGTAGATACTATATGTTGGCTGCACTAGAACAAGTACATAGTCTTGTTGGCAGCATAGAATAATATTAAAATCAAAATGACTGCCACATCTTCATGGTACGTATGTCATTCAATATCGTAATATTCAACATTTCCAAATATTTGTTAGAAAACATGTAAAAATCATTGTAAATAACTTGAAAAATGAAACCTTAAGAGCAAAATTTGACAGGAGTATTAGGGTACCTGGGGCACGCCGTAGCGTAGTGGTTAAGGCACTGAGCTACAAGCCGGAGGGTCGAGGGTTCAAGTCCCGTTGGGGTCAGGATTTTTAAACTGACCCAAACTCTCTGGCGGCACTATGGCCCTGGGGTCGACTCAGCCTCTAACGGAAATGAGTACCAGATGCCTGTTCTGGGGTAAAGGCGGCCGTCACGCAGGACTGACAACCCGGCTGACATTAAGTGCCGATTGTCTAGAAAAAGTGGGAGCCTTAACCTCCTACTACCCCAAGGGCCTCCGGGCCTGTTGTGGGATCACTTTACTTTTATTAGGGTACCTAAAAGTCTTGTCACATGTTTGGAAAGTTTAGCCCACAATTTTTTCCTCCTTTGTCACTTTGGTACTCATATGATAAGTTATTTCTGGTACTTTTATGACTACTAAAAACTAATTGCACAAGATTCTTCCGAAAATACACTATGCTGTACTACCTTCAATTGCACATTGTATACTTAAAAAGAGAAAACTAAAAGCAATGGAATGACCATCTTCAACCAGCATGACTGCTTGTGAAATTATTTAATTCAGGTATAAAAATAAGTTACAAATATATAATTCAATAGTGAGAAGTACTGTCCCATATGGAGCTCAAGTTTGGAAATTCAACAAAAAACTTAGAACAAAAACTTATGTCGATGGAAATGGATTTCTTGAGGAGAGCAGCAAGATGTTCAAAATTAGACAAAATAAGAAATACTGTCAAAAGAGAAAAAATGAATATTGGTTATTCAATAGTAGATTATATACTGTATAAGCAATTAAATTGGTATGGGCACGTACGACGAATGCAAGAAGAAAGATTACCCAGGAAAACATTGGAATGGTGTCCATCTGGAAGAAGGAGGAGAGGAAGACCTCGAAACTCATGGATGCAGGAAATAAGAACTGGAATGAGAGCAAGGGGACTGGAGGACATGGATTGGATGGAGAGAGACGAGTGGAGAAGAAAAGTAAAACTTTTAGGCACATAAAGATGTGTAAACATTAAAATTCTGTATATATAAATATATATCTAATTGCTATGTATTAGCCTAAGAGAACAAATATAACAATTTCCTACTGCAAATTGCTGTTAAAACTTATTTAAAAGAAATTAATTCAATGAACACTCACATTGGTTTTAGCAATTCTTGAAACTTAACTAATTTGTACAGAAAGATAAAGTAACAAATCCTAGATAATCTTTATTCAGATTTTGACAAGGATTTAACCGAAACTTGTATAAAATTATTTAAAGAGGCAGAAATGTTATCAAAAACTTCCTAATACAATCCAGCAATTATTTTTATTGGTGGGGTTGAACATAACCAGGTATTTACTTAAGCAACTTAAGACATTTTTAATGCAATTTATCCCGTCACTGGGTGATATTTGTAACATTTATCCCTGGAAAATTACCATTGTGAAAGTATGTTAATGTAATGTCAAATTTATGAGTGTAAATATGTTTTCATTGTAACCGTCAGTCATTTTGAATTTCCATAGAAAAGGTAACTTTTTTTTTTACATATTTAAACACATTTAAAATGTAACAAACCTAAAAGCTAACCCAATTCGGTGAACCCCAAATTCACTTAGCCTAACCTAGGGCAAATCCCATGAAACACCCCTTTTTTTTTTGTTTTACATGGTTAAATTCGGACACAAATTAGTTGTTATCGACAGAGATGCTGTGTTATTGACAGAGCCACGGGTTTATCGCTGGTTATTAGTGTAGATATTACAGGTTAAATGTGGTTATCGCTGGTTAGTACTGTAGTTATTGCTGGTTCATATAATAACTGTGAATTTTGAAAGTGTTGAGAATAACTGTTGTAACCAGAGTGGTCATGACAGGAAATAGTCCCACTTTTTTTCATATTTACGAGTAAAATGAGTTATAGATAATTAAATTCTGGGGTTAAATATTTTTAATATATAATTTTATAATTATTTATTGAATTTAAGTGGTGTTTAAATGCTTAATTAAATATGGTGCTAGCTTCCATGACACCCTTTTACCTGACAGCCATAAATTAATGTTTCTAACATAAAGTTTATTATTATTATTATTACTACTTTACTTCTACTCTATTTTTTTCATAATAGATACATTTTTAAATAGCATAAAAATGTAGGGTATATTTTTCACGTTATGAATCTTTATTAATGAAAATCAGACATACCAGAAGCAAGAACAATGGTAAAATAAAATCATAGATAATGTTATATAAACCAATAGCAATTTCAAATAACACTGATTGTTTTCTTTATTCATAGAGGACATAAGAACCCAATTCTATCTACAATCCACAGAACCATACCAGAAATTCATAAGCATCAGAAATAGGAAGAAGAAGGAAATAGACATAGATTTCTACACCACAACTGCCATGCTGGACGACAGATGGACCAGAGAGTGCAACCCCCAGAGACACGTCACAACACGACTCGCAGTACACGGATTTCACAACAAGATATGTACAAACAAGAAATTCCACGAGCCGACCGAAGAATGCAAGTGTGTGTTGTGTGGACAGAGATGTGGCAAATACCACATCATAACATGTGCGAAAAGGACAAAACCCATTACAGACTACAGCAAAGACTAAACCACCACTAATGCTCAACCTGAGTGCACATTTATTATTATTATTGTTTTCTTTACCTATTACAGCAAACACCATTCAATACTAATTATCACTGACTGTAGATGAATAACAGTTAAATAAATTTTGTGGATTTAAGAGTTTCATACATTGTTGTTTAAAAATTTGAATGTAAAACATAAGCCAATAATTTTTATGCTATTTTTTTGTAAATCCAATCCCAACAAGGATTTGGCAGTTAGCCACCATTCTTCTGCATTCTTCTCAAAAAAGCTTGCCTTTATGGTGAGTTGTGCTTCATGTCTTTCAATAGTACATCTTCCATAGCTTTACATTTACATAGGTGGGAGATCTCCATCATTGGTTCTTCACATAGGAGCCAGACTGAGGTGGCTGACTATGCCTGTTTTATATAGCTGTTTCTATAGGAAATAATATTTAGTAACCAATTTTAAGTTGGCAAGCTTTCAAATACTATCAAGACAATTTTTATGGAAAGAGTTACTTGAGATTAGTATTTATATGAGATCATCATTAGTACAACAACCATGGATGGGTCAAGGCTTCCTTCAGAATTTTTCTCCAGTCTTCTCTATCTCTTGGCAATCGTCCACCACTTCTTGAATTTTAAAGATTTTACATCCTATAGTTCTCCATCCATCCCAAATTCAGTCTTCCGGTTCTCTAGCTTCCATCTATAATTCTTCTAACTACTTCATTTTTATTAATTAAATAAAAATAAAACTATTTTATTTTTAGCTGTCACTGAAATATATAATAAATATGAAAATCAAATAAAACTATGTTTTATTTTTATTTAATTAATAAATATGGATTTTCATCAAGTAAACACCAACTCAATTGATTACTTAATTTTTGGTCATCCTCTGCATATGTCCAGCCTACCTCAGTCTCTCTACTTTAACCCATTAGTGCCCAGTAACACCTGCATCTTTAAATACCTCAGACTCATTGTTGACAGTATAATGTTTATACAAACTGCACATTGTTGTGATGCAGGAAGTGTGACCTTTAAGTCTGGCATTTGTTTTTCATTGCATCAGTTCATAATGTGAAACAGTGGAGCATATTTATGACTAATTTTCAGATAGCATAGTCTATACTACACCATGGAAGAATAATATTATAAATTAAATAATGAAGTTTATTATATACAAAAGTATTGAAAATTGAATAATATTTCACATTTCTGGTACATTTAGTTGTTATGAATACTTAGAATTGGCACAGGGTGGTGTTGAAGTTTGATTGAGCAACGGTTCATAGCATTTGGCGCTCGGGAATTAACAGTGTATATAAGAGAAAAGTTTGCATTTAGATTGAAGTGCTCAGGTAGCTCAGTCAGTAGAGCATTTACAAAGAAAGCGAAAGGTCCTTGTTTCAAACCCCAGTCTGAGCATATATTTTTCTCTTCAAATATAATTTAGCCTTCGTTGAGATGTATTAAATGAATAATGAAAACATCGAAAGAGGCCATACTGGCTATATAATATAGTGTAAAATTCCCAATTAAGATCTTCATAATAAAGAAGCTGCCATTTGCATGATTGACCAACAATTTCGTAGCATTTGGGTTCAGGGATTAACAGAGTATATAAGAGAAAAATTTGTATTTAGATTGGAGTGCTCAGGTAGCTCAGTTGGTAGATCATTCAGATAGAAAGGAGAAGGTCCTGGATTCAAATCCCAGTCTGAGCGTATAATTTTTTCTTCAAATATATTTTATCCTTCATTGAGATGTATTAAATGGATAATAAAAACATTGAATGACTGAATAACTAAAATAATAGGCTTGGAGCAAGATGAACACACAAGGTTTGACACTCTACATAAGCAGTGTTTAGAATCCTGTACAGAGTAATGGAAAGAAACTATAACGGGAATATTTTTTTTTGCAGACTATGGAATTCACTAGATAGTAGCACTATATATCTTTATAGGGAAATTTAGAAATATTTTGTTTTGCCAAAATAGTATGCGAGTCAATTTCAGATGGTGTCGAAGTTAGCTCTAAGCAAGCTTAGTTGACTCAAAGAACCTGCGCCCATTCTTTATAGATTGTACAGGTCAAATAAATTTAATATGTTTGGTCATGAATGAACCCTAGGTACCGCAAACCATGCATTGCTTTGGCGAGAACCGTTATGATCAGTTCCATTATCTCTGTGTCTCCATCTTTGATTTTTATGCTGAAGATTGACGTATGTTGCGATGTAATTAGAGGGAAAATAAAATTGAGGATTTTAATACATTATGAATATAGGAAAACTGAAGGGGCCTTTAATGAATGTTTAAAAAGGTGAGAAAACCTTACGTACAGGAACATAAAAGCGAGATAATACTCTATATAAAAATCATACTTTAGGAATGGTGATTGGGTTCAGGATGACTAAGGTTTTCAAATAATTTTATTTATATGTATAGATGTATGTGTGTGTGTGTCCGCTGCTGTGGTCTCGAGGTAGCTTGCCGCTTTGTCATGCAGCGGCCTGGGTTCGATTTCCGGTTGGGACAGGCTCCTGGGTGAGGTTTATTCGGGGTTTTTCCTCACCTGTAAGATAAATGTCAGGAAGTTTAGGGCCCAAGGGTCCCAGTAAATCATCAGGCCATCATCACCATCCTTCACCGGTGTGGGTAGCAATGGGAAGCTATCACACCTATATTTCCCTGGTAAAGCTGCAAAGCATAGCATAAAAATGCTATGATTGCAGAGTAAGATCTGCCCTCGGGCAGAATTACTATTGATGGATATATATATATATATATAAATTAAAAATATTTAAATGACAAGTACTAGATATTAGGAAATTAAGGCGGGTATTCAAGAACCAAGCTTTCTGCAAAGAGCGACTCTCAGCCTGTCGCTCCCTGGTTAATTATGTGGGTCTTGCAGAACCTATGCTAACTGGCTCACTCTTGAACATCATGTGCTAACAAGATATTTATTAAAAAAGTTTCCGGGAACACATTGAAGATGAGAGCCTCAGCTTACAGAAGACAAAGATAGCATGCCCTAGAGAGCTTGGTTTTTGAATATTTGCATAAGTGATTGAACTAAAAAACCATGTCTCATATTATATTCTCTCACCTCAACATGTTCCTATATTCTCAAATAGAATTCTGACAGTTGTGTTGGTCATCCAATGCCTTGTATATTCTTTCTCTCTAGTGATGAGGAAATGGACATATAATTCCTATAATTAGACCTAAATCCTTCTTCCTGTGAATTTCAAAATTCATTAATTTGTCCCCTTTTGTGTAGAAGTAGATTTATTCCCATACTTTGAGTTCTGTTGCTTTTTTCAATTGTTTCAGCAATATTGAATTCTGTTTGAGAAAAGAGAAAATGGTTTTCGAAACATGTCCATGTAAGAGGATATAATATGAGGCATGGTGTAGGCTTCTGGTTTGAATCTCTTAATAAATTATCTCATAATGTTGCTTCCTATGAATTATTGATTAATTAGGACATTATTCTATTTAAAATGTATTGAATACTTCACATTTTACGTACATGTTTTATAATCATACCAATTCAGACTTTATTACCATTTTCTAATCATATGCCATTCCGATTTATTACCATCTTTACTGTTCTTGTTTTACATTAGAAAATACATCTTAAACATTATTTGTACACTATTCATCTTTTTTTTTTTTTTTGAAAATACAGTACATTATGAGATTTATACTAAATAATTAATCATTAAATTTGGTTATATTTCTCAAAATCTTATTTACTACTTGTTTTCATTAGAGGATATCACTTCAAAGTTATTTATACTCCCTTCATTTTCTTCTTTTCTATGTGAACGGCAGAACCAAGAACAAAGTTTAATAAGTTTTGAAGTAAAATATTCAAGTGTTACTAACAAAGCAATAATAACTAAGCAAATAACAGCTAGATTAGCAAGATAGGAAACAAGATTTAGTGAAACATGTTGCTTCACTTCTGTTTCTACTATTACTTTATATGTAGACCAAGTATTTAACGAAATGCACTCATTCAAAACTGTCTTGTTACAACATGGAACACTAAGAATGCAGGAGTAAATAACAGATGCAGTAATGGATCCATTTGATATTATCACTGAAGATGAACATCTGTTAGGTTCTGAACATACCGTTGACTTATTTAAATATTTTCCATTTTGTAACCACTCTATTGTGCTGTTGAGAAGATTAACTTTAGAACCTGTAACATCAGCTCCACATGTTGCGGTTAGATCTTGACATACAGGATGTTCTAATATTGTTGGTGATACTGGAGAGAAATCTTCTGCTACATCACTACACACAAACTTGGATAATCTCTATTATACATTTTTAATGTTTCATTCAAATTTATACTTTCATTTACCTTACTTTCCGTTGCAGTAAAAGGTACTATGTTTATAAATAGAAATAATATCAACTTGATTGTTAGTTGTAAATCCATTTTTCTTGCTTGATTATTATGAGAAAGCTTACTAGAAATGAGTCCTTCTGTTGATTATGACCGTGGATAGAGATATAGTGAATGTATTGTTTGCATAAAAGTGAACTTTGATCATTTAGCAATTTGGAGTGACCAGAGGACTAGCAAATATCAATAATTTGAATAAGAGTCATTATCATTTTTATTTACATTACTTTGATATTAATTATGCAATAAAAACCTCTAGATTGAATTATTCCAGAAAGTTTATGTTTTTACATGCACACAAAAAAAAAAATTAAAGAGAAACTAGATTGTATACACATTCACAATACATAATATTCTGCTGCTGTGTTGTAGCAGAAATTATTAAATTTCAAGGATAATTTGAAATACCGAAATAGAGGTAAGATGAAGGCAGACAAAACTTATTTATAGAGAAGAACCTCATAATGTTACTTCCTAATGCATTTTCATACTGAAATAAAGTTTTTTTTTTCAATAGTACCTCCCAATGCTTCTTCTTGTTCTTCCTTCCAAGTATTAGGCCAAGGCCTGTTATGATCCTATAGAAAATTTTCCCTCCAGCGTTTCATAGGACGGCCCAGAGATCTTCGTCCTCTTGGTATATAATTATAAACAGCTTTGGGGATCCGATTTGAATTCATTCTTTCAAGATGGTGTTTCCAATTTAGTTAGTACTGTTTTATATATTCCAAAATTAGCGTAGTCTTCAATTCTTTTAAGATATCGGTGTTCCTTTTCCGATCCCATCTGGTGTAACCTGCTGTTCTGCGCATGAATCTCATTTCACAAGCATCCGAGGACTAGGGAGTCTTTTCTTTCTTCCATTTCTTCTTTCCTTTATTTTCTTTTCTTCTCCAGAAAGCCTGACCAGAGGCTATAAGATGGCAGCCCCATCACTGGTCTTGCCTTCCTTTGGCCAGCAACCAATCGAAGGGACTATTATTATGCTTTCAAGTCTGATGCGAGAATGTCCCTCCCAAAGCTCAATTTGTTTAATGTCTGTGTAAGGGAATATCTTTTATTTTGCCCAATTCTACAGAATAATCTTTGGGTCTGTATCCAATATTTCCTCTCTTCTGCTGCTTCTTGTATCCCTTTTGCAGATGTCCACCTTTCTTTTATTGCAATAGAAACTGCAGTATAGGGGCACAATATTCATATGTCAGTTGTTCCTCTGAGATTCTGTTAATATTTGATTGAACACCACGTTAGTGGCCAGTTGGTTCTTTCATATTGCACCATGTAAATATTTTCGTTCTGTTCACTACACTAGGCTGTAAGTGGTCATTGTCTGTGAACAATACCATATCGAAATTGGTGATAGGTTGCACATGTGCAATAATTCCACTCATTGAATTTGTATCATAATTTGGAATGGAGGGAGTATCATTTATCATCCTTCCTTCCTTTATGAATGTACTCTTTATTCTCCCAAAGCCTCAAAACTTTATAATAAAGGTAAACCAATATTTTATATTTATTTAATTCATCATCATCATCATCATCTGCATTCATGGATTAGGTCTGTTGACCCGTTCCGACTTCAGCCCATCTCTTTCTAGGTCTGCCCACATCTTGGGTGCCTTTAGGTTTGTATTTTGTTATTTGTTTTGGACATCTATCTTCCTTCATTCTGTCTGTGTGTTGCTTCCATTTTTGTCTACATGTATCTATTTTATCAGTTATTGCAAATATTTCAAGTTCCTGTCTTATTTCTGTGTTCTTGATTCTGTCTTCCTTAGAGTGCACCCTTTAACAGATCTCAAAAATTTCATTTCTGCCGCCGTGATCCTACTTAGATCCTGTTTTAATTGATACCATTACATATTAGACACACCATAACTTAATTAAATAAAAATAAAACATAGTTTTATTTGATTTTCATATTTATTATATAATTCAGTGACAGCTGTTTCAGTACACTGTACCTTCTTCAGACATGTTAACAAATTATGAATTGTGTTCCAACTGATCTAAGCAACAATACAACAATATTTATTTAAATTTTTTAATTTATCAAAAGGGGATTCATTCAAATCAAGTTGAGAATTTAACAGTTTTTTACTACTTTTAAATTTATTAATTTCTACAGCCTCCAAAAGATCTAACTTCTTACCCTTATCACAAATATGTAAAATTTCAAAATTTGGATCGAAACAATGATTAAATTGGAATAGGTGGTTAGCATATTTTGAATTTTCTAAATTTATGTTATATGCTCTCATGTGTTCCTTTATCCGAGAGATAAAAGGTCTACCAGTTTGTCCTATATAGACATTGTCACATGTGCCACACTTTAATTTATATACACCTGATAATTTTTATTTTTTTGTTTTGGTTTTATTGTTTTTTATTATATTTTGTAGAGTTTTATTAGTTTTAAATGCCACATTAATGTTCAACTTTTTAAAGTGTTTAGATATGTTATTTAAAAGTGGGCCTATGTATGGCATTACAACATATTTCTTTATGTTTTCTTTGGGTAAAGGAAAAACTTTGTTAATTGCTTTTTTGTAATGAACCTTCTTAATTAAACATTCTATAATTTCAGGGTCGTAGCCATTATTAACAGCCAATTGTTTAATAATATTCAATTCATTATTATATTCCAAGGGTGAAAGAGGGATATTTAAAAGTCTATGAATATAACTATTAAAGGCTGCCATCTTATGAGTATATGGGTGAAGAGAAGAACTATGGATAGTGGTATCAGTATGAGATGGTTTGTGAAAGATACCAAACTCAAACTTATTATCAATGTGTTTTATTGATAAATCCAAGAAATGTATACTATTATTTGTTTCTAATTCCATTGTGAAATTAATACTTCTGTGAATGTTATTAATAAAATTTAAAAAGGAATTCAATTGTCTTTTGGTTCCTGTGAAGCCTGCTATGACATCATCTACATAACGATACCAAAATAGAACATTTCTAGCTAAGACATTTCTCCATCATACAAAATGTTTAAAAAGCGAATAAATATAATTTCATCTAATACCAAGTTCAATCAAATTTACAGTATAAAAAACTCTATTGAATTAATTGACAATATAAAGAACATTTATTTGCCTAATAACTTAATTTTAGTTTCTTTTGATGTAAAGAATCTGTTTCCCAGAATACCTACTATTGATGTAATAGAGATTATTAATAGAATGTTACTAACTAATACAGTGAATGGTTTTGTAGTTGAAAAAAAATATTACACACTCTTAAAACATGCTTACATTAAAATTATTTTGAATTTAATAACAAATTGTACATAGTTAAAGATGGTTTGATTATGGGTGATCCGTTGAGCCCTCTTTTGGCAGAGATTTTTATGGATGACTTAGAACAAACCATACATAAGAATGTATTAGCTAGAAATGTTCTATTTTGGTATCGTTATGTAGATGATGTCATAGTAGGCTTCATAGTAACTAAAAGACAATTGAATTCCTTTTTAAATTTTATTAATAACATTCACAGAAGTATTAATTTCACAATGGAATTAGAAACAAATAATAGTATACATTTCTTGGATTTATCAATAAAACACATTGATAATAAGTTTGAGTTTGGTATCTTTCACAAACCATCTCATACTAATACCACTATCCATAGTTCTTCTCTTCACCCATATACTCATAAGATGGCAGCCTTTAATAGTTAAATTCATAGACTTTTAAATATCCCTCTTTCACCCTTGGAATATAATAATGAATTGAATATTATTAAACAATTGGCTGTTAATAATGGCTACGACCCTGAAATTATAGAATGTTTAATTAAGAAGGTTCATTACAAAAAAGCAATTAACAAAGTTTTTCCTTTACCCAAAGAAAACATAAAGAAATATGTCGTAATGTCATACATAGGCCCACTTTCAAATAAAATATCTAAACACTTTAAAAAGTTGAACATTAATGTGGCATTTAAAACTAATAAAACTCTACAAAATATAATAAAAAACAATAAAACCAAAACAAAAAAAATAAAAATTATCAGGTGTATATAAATTGAAGTGTGGCACATGTGACAATGTCTATATAGGACAAACTGGTAGACCTTTTATCTCTCGGATAAAGGAACACATGAGAGCATATAACATAAATTTAGAAAATTCAAAATATGCTAACCACCTATTCCAATTTAATCATTGTTTCGATCCAAATTTTGAAATTTTACATATTTGTGATAAGGGTAAGAAGTTAGATCTTTTGGAGGCTGTAGAAATTAATAAATTTAAAAGTAGTAAAAAACTTAAATTCTCAACTTGATTTGAATGAATCACCTTTGTTAAATTAAAAAATTTAAACAAATATTGAAAACAGCTGACGATGACGACAAAGTGTCGCCGATACTGCAGTGCTGTGTTTAAAGAAACATAGATGTATGAGGTAAGAAAAAATCACAATTCATTTAATTATCATTAATTGAACCTCATAATGTTAAAAATTCCCAAATTTAATATATAAATATTGTTGTATTGTTGCTTAGATCAGTTGGAACACAATTCATAATTTGTTAACATGTCTGAAGAAGGTACAGTGTACTGAAACAGCTGTCACTGAATTATATAATAAATATGAAAATCAAATAAAACTATGTTTTATTTTTATTTAATTAAGTTATGGTGTGTCTAATATGTAATGGTATCAATTAAAACAGGATCTAAGTAGGATAACGGCGGCAGAAATGAAATTTTTGAGATCTGTTAAAGGGTGCACTAAGGAAGACAGAATCAAGAACACAGAAATAAGACAGGAACTTGAAATATTTGCAATAACTGATAAAATAGATACATATAGACAAAAATGGAAGCAACACACAGACAGAATGATGGAAGATAGATGTCCAAAACAAATAACAAAATACAAACCTAAAGGCACCCGAGATGTGGGCAGACCTAGAAAGAGATGGGCTGAAGTCGGAACGGGTCAACAGACCTAATCCATGAATGCAGATAATGATGATGATGATCAATTAAATAAATATAAAATATTGGTTTACCTTTATTATAAAGTTTTGAGGCTTTGGGAGAATAAAGAGTACATTCATAAAGGAAGGAAGGATGATAAATGATACTCCCTCCATTCCAAATTATGATACAAATTCAATGAGTGGAATTATTGCACATGTGCAACCTATTACCAATTTCGATATGGCATTGTTCACAGACAATGACCACTTGCAGCCTAGTGTAGTGAACAGAACGAAAATATTTACATGGTGCAATATGAAAGAACCAACTGGCCACTAACGTGATGTTCAATCAAATATTAACAGAATCTCAGAGGAACAACTGACATATGAATATTGTGCCCCTATACTGCAGTTTCTATTGCAATAAAAGAAAGGTGGACATTTGCAAAAGGGATACAAGAAGCAGCGGAAGAGAGGAAATATTGGATACAGACCCAAAGATTATTCTGTAGAATTGGGCAAAATAAAAGATATTCCCTTACACAGACATTAAACAAATTGAGCTTTGGGAGGGACATTCTCGTATCAGACTTGAAAGCATAATAATAGTCCCTTCGATTGGTTGCTGGCCAAAGGAAGGCAAGACCAGTGATGGGGCTGCCATCTTATAGCCTCTGGTCAGGCTTTTCTGGAGAAGAAAAGAAAATAAAGGAAAGAAGAAATGGAAGAAAGAAAAGACTCCCTAGTCCTCGGATGCTTGTGAAATGAGATTCATGCACAGAACAGCAGGTTACACCAGATGGGATCGGAAAAGGAACACCGATATCTTAAAAGAATTGAAGACTACGCTAATTTTGGAATATATAAAACAGTACTAACTAAATTGGAAACACCATCTTGAAAGAATGAGTTCAAATCGGATCCCCAAAGCTGTTTATAATTATATACCAAGAGGACGAAGATCTCTGGGCCGTCCTATGAAATGCTGGAGGGAAAATTTTCTATAGGATCATAACAGGCCTTGGCCTAATACTTGGAAGGAAGAACAAGAAGAAGCATTGGGAGGTACTATTGAAAAAAAAAAAACTTTATTTCAGTATGAAAATGCATTAGGAAGTAACATTATGAGGTTCTTCTCTATAAATAAGTTTTGTCTGCCTTCATCTTACCTCTATTTCGGTATTTCAAATTGTCCTTGAAATTTAATAATTTCTGCTACAACACAGCAGCAGAATATTCATGTATTGTGAATATGTATACAATCTAGTTTCTCTTTAATTTTTTTTTTGTGTGCATGTAAAAACATAAACTTTCTGGAATAATTCAATCTAGAGGTTTTTATTGCATAATTAATATCAAAGTAATGTAAATAAAAATGATAATGACTCTTATTCAAATTATTGATATTTGCTAGTCCTCTGGTCACTCCAAATTGCTAAATGATCAAAGTTCACTTTTATGCAAACAATACATTCACTATATCTCTATCCACGGTCATAATCAACAGAAGGACTCATTTCTAGTAAGCTTTCTCATAATAATCAAGCAAGAAAAATGGATTTACAACTAACAATCAAGTTGATATTATTTCTATTTATAAACATAGTACCTTTTACTGCAACGGAAAGTAAGGTAAATGAAAGTATAAATTTGAATGAAACATTAAAAATGTATAATAGAGATTATCCAAGTTTGTGTAGTGATGTAGCAGAAGATTTCTCTCCAGTATCACCAACAATATTAGAACATCCTGTATGTCAAGATCTAACCGCAACATGTGGAGCTGATGTTACAGGTTCTAAAGTTAATCTTCTCAACAGCACAATAGAGTGGTTACAAAATGGAAAATATTTAAATAAGTCAACGGTATGTTCAGAACCTAACAGATGTTCATCTTCAGTGATAATATCAAATGGATCCATTACTGCATCTGTTATTTACTCCTGCATTCTTAGTGTTCCATGTTGTAACAAGACAGTTTTGAATGAGTGCATTTCGTTAAATACTTGGTCTACATATAAAGTAATAGTAGAAACAGAAGTGAAGCAACATGTTTCACTAAATCTTGTTTCCTATCTTGCTAATCTAGCTGTTATTTGCTTAGTTATTATTGCTTTGTTAGTAACACTTGAATATTTTACTTCAAAACTTATTAAACTTTGTTCTTGGTTCTGCCGTTCACATAGAAAAGAAGAAAATGAAGGGAGTATAAATAACTTTGAAGTGATATCCTCTAATGAAAACAAGCAATAAATAAGATTTTGAGAAATATGACCAAATTTAATGATTAATTATTTAGTATAAATCTCATAATGTACCGTATTTAAAAAAAAAAAAAGATGAATAGTGTACAAATAATTTTCAAGATGTATTTTCTAATGTAAACATAAACAGTAGAAGATGGTAATAAATCTGAATTGGTATGATTATAAAACATGTACTTAAAATGTGAAGTATTCAATACATTAAAATAGAATAATTTCCTAATTAATCAATAATTCATAGGAAGCAACATTATGAGATAATTTATAAAGAGATTCAAACCAGAAGCCTACACCATGCCTCATATTATATCCTCTTACATGGACATGTTTCGAAAACCATTTTCTCTTTTCTCAAACAGAATTCAATATTGCTGAAACAATTGAAAAAAGCAACAGAACTCAAAGTATGGGAATAAATCTACATCTACACAAAAGGGGACAAATTAATGAATTTTGAAATTCACAGGAAGAAGGATTTAGGTCTAATTATAGGAATTATATGTCCATTTCCTCATCACTAGAGAGAAAGAATATACAAGGCATTGGATGACCAACACCACTGTCAGAATTCTATTTGAGAATGTAGAAACATGTTGAGGTGAGAGAATATAATATGAGACATGGTTTTTTAGTTCAATCACTTATGCAAATATTCAAGAACCAAGCTCTCATCTTCAATGTGTTCCCGGAAACTTTTTTAATAAATATCTTGTTAGCACATGATGTTGAAGAGTGTGCCAGTTAGCATAGGTTCTGCAAGACCCACATAATTAACCAGGGAGCGACAGACTGAGAGTCGCTCTTCGCAGAAAGCTTGGTTCTTGAATACCCACCTTAATTTCCTAATATCCAGTACTTGTCATTTAAATATTTTTAATTTATATATATATATATATCCATAAATAATAATTCTGCCCGAGGGCAGGTCTTTCACTACAATCATAGCATTTTTATGCTATGCTTTGCAGCTTTACCAGGGAATTATAGGTGTGATAGCTTCCCATTGCTATCCACACCGGTGAAGGATGGTGATGATAATGATAAGGAGATGATGATGGCCTGATGATTTACGGGGACCCTTGGGCCCTAAACTTCCTGACATTTATCTTACAGGTGAGGAAAAACCCCGAAAAAACCTCACCCAGGACACTGTCCCAACCTGAAATCGAACCCAGGCCGCTACATGACAAAGCGGCCAGCTACCTCAAGACCACAGCAGCAGACACACACATATCTATATATATATATATATATATATATATATATATATATATATATATATATAAAATTATTTGAAAACCTTAGTCATCCTGAACCAATCACTATTCCTAAAGTATAATTTTTATATAGAGTATTATCTCGCTTTTATGTTCCTGTATGTTAGGTTTTGTCACCTTTTACAACATTCATTAAAGGCCCCTTCTGTTTTCCTATATTCATAATGTATTAAAATCATCAATTTTATTTTCCCTCTAATTACATCGCAACATACGTCAATCTTCAGCATAAAAATCAAAGATGGAGACACAGAGATAATGGAACTGATCATAACGGTTCTCGCCAAAGCAATGCATGGTTTGCGGTACCTAGGGTTCATTCATGACCAAACATATTAAATTTATTTGATCTGTACAATCTATAAAGAATGGGTGCAGGTTCTTTGAGTCAACGAAGCTTGCTTAGAGCTAACTTCGACACCATCTGAAATTGACTCGCATACTATTTTGGCAAAATAAAATATTTCTAAATCTCCCTATTAAGATTTATAGTGCTACTATCTAGTGAATTCCATAGTCTGCAAAAAAAAAATATTTCCGTTATAGTTTCTTTCCATTACTCTGTACAGGATTCTAACCACTGCTTATATAGAGTGTCAAACCTCGTGTGTTCATCTTGCTCCATGCTTATTATTTTAATTATTCAGTCATTCAATGTTTTTATTATACATTTAATACATCTCAATGAAGGATAAATTATATTTGAAGAAAAAAGTATACGCTCAGACTGGGATTTGAATCCAGGACCTTTTGCTTTCTATCTGAATGATCTACCAACTGAGCTATCTGAGCACTCCAATCTAAATACAAATTTTTCTCTTATATACTCTGTTAATCCCTGAGCGCCAAATGCTACAAACTGTTGGTCAATCATGCAAATGGCAGCTTCTTTATTATGAAGATCTTAATTGGGAATTTTACATTATATTATATAGCCAGTATGGCCTCTTTCGATGTTTTTATTATTTATTTAATACATCTCAACGAAGGCTAAATTATATTTGAAGAGAAAAATATATGCTCAGACTGGGGTTTGAAACAAGGACCTTTTGCTTTCTATGTAAATGCTCTACTGACTGAGCTACCTGAGCACTTCAATCTAAATGCAAACTTTTCTCTTATATACACTGTTAATTCCCGAGCATCAAATGCTATGAACCGTTGCTCAATCATGTAAATGGTAGCTTCTTTATTAAGTAATACTACTATAAGTTAGCAGACACTTATGAAACCAGTATATGTGTGTTCTAATGCCACTCATCCTTCAGGTTCCATGCTGGGAAGGTAGATGGCATTAATATAGTCTATTTTAACCTTTAAACGCCCAGGAGCCCATATGCTGGGTTTTAAAATGTACGTCCAATCTGCCCGCAGACCCAGCGTATGGGTTCTGAGCAGGCGGACTTGTTTGGTTGCTTGAAATTATACTGGATAATACTACTTCTGTAACATACCTTTTTTCAGGGTTATCAGATGCTTGGCAACGTGATGTGAAGATAGCATTCGTTTATTAAATGTTTGTTTTTGTGTGATAAGCCTCGAAACAATCACCAATTCACAAACCGACATCATACTTTTTACAGTTCACTTGCACACGTTTTCTGATTCCCCGCGCCGAACACACGACAAATTAGTCTTTGTAAAGCTACCGACCAATATTGACTAAAATTAACTTCAAGTCACAAAATATCTGTACTCAATATACTATGTCTACCGACCAGCAAGTCATCTACAGGGTGTTCTACCAGCCTGTGACAAGTCTAAGTTGGAAGTCTGTATGTGTTGTTTTGGCCCAATGTTGACTAAAGTTGACTTCAAATCACGAAATGTCTGTACTCAATATACTAGGTCTATCCAGGAAGCCGTCTACAGGCTGTTCTATCAGCCTGTTGCAATACGTCTCTGACAAGTCTAAGTCAGAAGTCACTATATGTTGTTTTGGCACCAATTAAGTCAGAAGAAGAAAACTGTATAGAATGGTTTAGTCTAACAAATGAAAAAAAAAATTGTTTGGTTGAGTAAACAAGTTATAACGCCTGGGGGACTCGACATGCTGAGCACATGTCATCTATGCACTGGCTCGATGATCTACCTTTGTGATTGACACATATGAGTGTGAGGCCAGAAGCTGGATGGTAGGCTCTAAGGGCCTTCTAGGCCTGTCGCACCATGGAATTATTATTATTATTATTAATTTTAGATTATTAGGCATCCCTTTTCTCTTATGTCTTACTATCCCACAACACGTCATTTCACATTAGAATAATTACGCCAAGAAAGAGGTACATTTCTGATTCTGTCATGTCAGGGGGAAGAGTACATTTTTCTTCGCTGTCAATTCTAGTTTCACGAACCCAAGACCTGACAAACGTCAGGTGTCTCACAGCTATAAGTGTCAGTTGATTGTAGCTTGTCATTGAAATCGTTTTGTCATTGTCACAATCCGAGAATGTCTTGTATTTCAGCGGAACGTAGTGATTTTGTACTAGACATATCGTAAACTTCACTCTTGAGTCACAAAACTGCGAATGAATAAGGGCTGTGGGTGGAATGTGACCTGTTTTTTTTTCTTCAAAACTTTCCTGCTTTGGGGGAAAACTGACCGGATGCAACATAATAAACAAAAGAATGAACGAGGGTTAGAATATACCTAAATCTATATATAGTTTTTCAATTCTAACCTGATTCACAACACTCTAAAATCCTGAAAGTTATTTTCTAACTATCATGAATTTAAAAATTATCTCTATGGTATAAAATATCACTACGGGTTTTTGCCGTGCATACCACTGATTTTACAATAATATTTAACACTTTAAACATTGTTTGAGGTTTGTGACCCCCACTGATTTTAAAATATAAGTTAATAAAATCAGCAAAGTTATAGTCAAAAGCCAAGGAGTTTAAAAGCTAGGTGGACATTTAAACCCGGGTAGCCTGCCGCTACCTGGCCACTTAAACTTGGGCGCTTAAAGGTTAAATTTACGCACCACTTTGGAACACCATATAGATACATTACGTATTCTTGTAATGCGAAAAAGAGAGGAATAGGCCTATAGAGTGAATATATGTTTAAATGTTTGAATAGTATAAAGTGTGTCCTATGTGGGGTGGGATGATGATGATGATGGAGAGGGGAGAAGGCGAAACTCGGTTCTGGCACATAGCCTACACCTGACAAAAGCACCAAGGGGGACACCAGGCTTTATGTCCCCATCAGATGGATGAATCAAACTTGTTTAATCCGGAACGTGAATAATGGAGAAATGTGTCCAATGTGAACAAACTTATTGGTCCCGGCGAAATAATAGTAATTTTACATTATTTATTTTGCATAAAACGGAATCTGTCCAACGTGGAAACAGAAGGATATTTCTACACAATTCATGAAAAATAATTATAAAGCAGAAAGGTGTATACCATATATCTTGGCAGATAAGACGATAGTTGAACCATAAAAAAAAGCCTCCAAAATCCAGGGTCGTCTTATAGGACAGATACAAAAAAATTAGATTGAAATTTATATAAATTAAAACCATTACAAAATGAAAAAATAACTCACCAATGTATTTAAATAAAAATTACTTGAACACATGATACACAAATAACAATGCAACCACTGATTGCGACTGACATAATCATGCATGATGACAAACCCATCAGTTGACATGTGGGGGGTGGGAACCGTTAGGGATTTAGTGAATCCCCATGAGTGTAGCTACTATCAAACCAGTCCTGAAAATATCCTGGTTATTCAATTCTTTTGCAGTCTGTTGTGTGTAGTAAATAAACATGGACATTATTACTTATATTGCATTGACGATTTCATTATTAATTTAACACTTCTCATTGAAGGATAAATTATATTTGAAGAGAAAAATTTTCGCCTAGACCGGGACTCGAACCCGGGACCCTTGGCTTTCCGGGCCAAGTGCTCTACCAACTGAGCTACCGAGGCGAGTTACGATCTAGACGCAAATTTTTCTCTTATGTACGTTGTAATTCCCTCGTGCCAAATGCTTGAAACCATAGCTTCTATCTTTGCAAATGGCGGCTTCTTAGTTAAGAAGACATTTATTGGGAATTTAACACTACTTTATAGCCAGTAGGGCTTCTATTGACGATTTTATTATTAATTTAACACTTCTCATTGAAGGATAAATTATATTTGAAGAGAAAAATTTTCGCCTAGACCGGGACTCGAACCCGGGACCCTTGGCTTTCCGGGCCAAGTGCTCTACCAACTGAGCTACCGAGGCGAGTTACGATCTAGACGCAAATTTTTCTCTTATGTACGTTGTAATTCCCTCGCGCCAAATGCTTGAAACCATAGCTTCTATCTTTGCAAATGGCGGCTTCTTAGTTAAGAAGACATTTATTGGGAATTTAACACTACTTTATAGCCGGTAGGGCTTCTATTGACGATTTTATTATTAATTTAACACTTCTCATTGAAGGATAAATTATATTTGAAGAGAAAAATTTTCGCCTAGACCGGTTTCAAGCATTTGGCGCAAGGGAATTACAACGTACATAAGAGAAAAATTTGCGTCTAGATCGTAACTCGCCTCGGTAGCTCAGTTGGTAGAGCACTTGGCCCGGAAAGCCAAGGGTCCCGGGTTCAAGTCCCGGTCTAGGCGAAAATTTTTCTCTTCAAATATATTATATTGCATTGTTTATTTTAATTATTAATATAGTGTTATTATTACTATGCATGATGCAAAGGGCACTGTATAACATTTAAATATGCGGATAATTTATATCTTTGGGTTTAATAGTGGCGTAATAAGAAATTTCTCATGCGGCAAGTCTTCCTTCCTATCATAACAATCTCCTTTCCCCTCTGCCAGCTTCCATGTGACAGGCCTCATCTCTCGTGCTAGTACAACTTATTGAAAGCGTAGCAGTGTTGCCGGTTGAGTGAAAATAAAATGTATTTATTTACCATAATGAGGGGTTAAAATATTAACAATATATAACATAAAATTTAATTTGAAAAATTACGAATACGGTAATTTTGTATACGCTATACAATAAGCTAGTAATGATCGCTGATCTAAACTAAATTCATAGGCCGTTGATAGTCATCTTATAGGACAGATATATGCTAAAACTATAAAACTTTGACAAAAATCTATACCTCGTCTTATCTGAAGGCCGCCTTATCTGCCGAGATATACAGTGTGTATATATATATATATATATATATATATATATATATAAACCATCAGCAGTTTTTTTTTACTGAAGGCCGGTGCCAAGACGGCTTTTGCAAATAGTGATTCAAACCAAATGGACAAAAAAATATCAAAACAAAACAAACCTAATTGTCACTGAGCCTAAAGTTCATTGTTAAAAGCTGCTGTTGTATTTCACATGTCAGTATGTACTTTGATAAATGCCTCCATCGCTATGATCGGTATATTATTGTTTCAATTTGTTCATTGCAATAATCTTGATTGAATAACATGTGTTTCTTGTACTTTGTTCCCAGTTTACAATGTCAAGTAAAAGGAAAGAAAAATAATTAGTACCGAACAGAAAAAAAATTAGTGTTGCCGCTTAAAATAAAAATGCTTGACTGTTTATACGTGTTGGCAAGTCGTTTGCGTCTATATCATGCTGTTTCAATATTAATGAATCAAGAAATCTGAAGACAAAATAAGGAATATCGCAGAATTGACAGCCGAATATCAATCTTAATTTAAAGACCTTTTAAAGGCAGCAAAACACGAAAAAATTACTAAGTTATTTATGTCCTTGCCTAAACCTGACAGTAATAATTAACCCTTCAGAGTGGGCGGAGTTAAATGGCTGGCAATATCCTGATGCGGGGGGAAGTTCACCGGTATTTAAACTCAGCCGCTCAGTGCCAGTATTCCAATAACGCATTTAAATTGATATATCTTGAGTAATTTAAATGTTTTTGCAATTCGTTTATGGTGAACCCTTAATATAACATTTAATTAATTAAATTTGTTACGGTTCTCATGTAACATCGCTGCATGTGCAGACTTATTTATGGTTGTTGTGCCACAGTTGAAACAGGTCCTACTTGTAAATTTCTCACATAAGTGACACAGTGTATTGCACTAGGGATTCTTTGAAGAATTCAGAGAACCGGCTTTACCTAACAACAAAACGAAATATTTACACAAAGAGAAGGGTCTTGAAAAAAACAGAAGTATGAACTTCAAAAATTGGTGTGATAAATCTTCAAAATGTAAACCAGCTGTTTGACTCTCGGGCAACAATAAGTGTATTTTTTCCCCTTGTGTTTACTTTGTTCATGTTTATTACAAACACATTGCTTCTATGCGCTGACCTTCTTTCTTGTAGGGGGGGGGGCAACCTTCTACAAATGTGTCTTTCTAACACTTTGGAAACATTATTTTAGGTCGTGTGCCTTCAAAAAAAAATGGTCTTTCTACACATGTGACCTGTTGTGCTAAAAGACCTTCATCAACCCTAAATTTCAATGTCTTTCTTCTGGTTTCCAAGGTGAAACCAATTGATGATATATGACTATAATAGCTTCACTGAAGGTGTGGATTTGAAAGATCAACATGCTACAAGCAGGAAGATCGAGGGTTCGAGTCCCAGTGGATCAGGATTTTTAAACTGAACCAAACCTTCAGACAGCACTGTGACCCCGGGGTTGACTCAGCCTCTAACTGAAATGAGTACCAGATACTTGTTATGGGCCGTCAGACAGAGATAAGTACCAGGCTTACATCAAGTACCGATAATCTAGAAAAAGTGGGAGCCTTAACCTCCTAAGGTCTGTAGTGGACCACTTTACCTTTTAGATTCTGAGTGAATAGTAGACTAACTACCTTTCCATAATGTAAGGGTATCGTCAATCGAAATATATATATATGTATATATATCTGAAATTTACTGTTGTGGTCCTGTACTACAGCGTAAATCAGAAATAACTTTGTTGGGCCTTTATATGTACTGAATTTTACGACATTGTTATTAAAAATGAAGAGATTTCAAAATAGATTCAATTTGATAGACAAGCTAATCTACAAAAAAAAAAAGGTGAATTTATATTTCTAAGAAATCCTTTATCAAGTTATAAATATAAGAAAAATATCAAAGGCTGCAAGAATAAATGCAAATATAAAATTATTTTAACTTGTTACTCATGGCCGTCATCGATTAATATATGCACTAATATAAACTTTGAAGTCTCTAAATAAAATTTATATAAACAGTAAATAGCTAATGTAAACACAAAGATCATATTAACAGTTTAAAACAATGCGTGTAGCTAGCATATACGCCACATCGCTCTGCATCTGGTGAAGAATTCAACCTGAGTACATGTCACGTACCTCCACGCTGACAGGTTAATAGAAATTGTTCAAAATTTCTCATTAATTGATTTTATTTTGATAATTTTTATTTTATTCTGTAACCTTGCAACGTATCCCCTATATACCCATACAAATTACATTCCACATTCGCAGTTTCTGTTTTTGCAGCATATTTGCAGAACATATCACGCACGAATAAAGAGCTTTTACTGATTAGATTTGGCCTCATTGCACACCCGATATGCGAAACACAGATACCTGTCTTGCAAATAACAACTGCACTGTAAAATCTTAAATTAATTAAGTTCTGAGACTGATCTTTCACAGGTAGCATTCTGAATTTACGGAATAAAGATGGCTGAAGCATACGTATCATTCTCATTAAGCGAAAAAGTGAAAGTTATTGAAGATAAATCTACAAACATTTCCGGACCAATGCTCCAAAGCCAAGCTCTAGCACTTGCTAAATCCCAAAGGGAATAACGATTTCAAGGAATCTTCAGGTTGGCTGGAAAGTTTTAAAAGACGACAAAATTTAGTTTGGAATGAAATTTGCGGGGAATCAAAAAAATGTGGACGAAAGTGTAGTTAGCAACAGAAAACCAAAAATGCATAATTGAATTTCAAGATACGCGCCTAAGAGATATTTTTAACGCTGACGAAATGGGACTGGTTTTCACACGTTACCATCGAAGTTGCTCATACATACTATACTTCACTTTTCAACGGCAGCGGAACTAAAATTAATCCAAGGTACATAAAAAGACATATATGGTACTCTATAATCTAATATTATTAATAAGTTTTAGTTTATTATTTTGCAGAATTTTGTCCAGTGCGGAAAAAAAATTGGTCCCATGCGATTCCGCTTTGAGCAAGTTTTGCTGTATATACTATAGATCGATGCAGTATATTGAAAAATAAATAAAAAATAAAATAACCAGAAATCCTAGATGCAATACAACAAAGTTATTGAAATGTCTGAAAAAAAAAATTAAATACATCTAATAAGCAGAAAATTTTCTTTTCTAATTTTAAGAGAAAATGTTATGGTGTGTCCAATATGTAATGGTATATTAAATAAATATAAATTATTTACCTATAAAGTTTTGAGGCTTTGGGAGAATAAAGAGTATGATGGTTTTTCATAAAGGATGGAATGATGATAAATAAAACTTCCTCCCTCCGAAATTATGATACATTTACAAATTCAGAGAATTGAATTATTATATTTTAAAAGAAAAATATACGCCTAGACTGAGGTTTGAACCCATGACCTTTAACTCTCCATGTCAATGCTCTATCCAAGTGAGCTACCTAGGC
Organism: Diploptera punctata; assembly: GCA_030220185.1. NCBI lineage: Eukaryota > Metazoa > Arthropoda > Insecta > Blattodea > Blaberidae > Diploptera > Diploptera punctata. The sequence continues at coordinate 1,754,101 of JASPKZ010008357.1, forward strand.
CTCCAATCTAAAACACGTATTTTTCTCTCCTACCCAGTCTAGGCGTAAATTTTTCTTTTCAAATATAATTTGTCCATCATTAAGATGTTTAAAAACGAATAATATGAACATTGAAAGAAGCACTACTGGCTTTATAAGTAATGTTTAAATTCCCAATAAAAAGTCTTCTTAACAAAGGAGGCGCCATTTGCAAAAATCGGAGCAATGGCTCGAATACGCATTTAGATTGGAGGCCTAGGTACCTCACTTGGATAGAGCATTGACATGGAGAGTCAAAGGTCCTAGGTTCAAAACCCACTCTAGGTATATATTTCTCTTTCCAAATATAATTTTTCCATTATTAAGATGTTTAAAAACAAATAATATGAACAGTGGAATTATTGCACATGTGCAAACTATCACCGATACGGCATTGTTTACAGACAATGACCACTCGCAGCCTAGTGTAGTGAAAAGAACAAAAATATTTACATGGTGCATTATGAGAGAGTCAATTGGCCACTAACGTGGTGTTCAATCAAATATTAACAGAATCTCAGAGGAGCAACTGACATATGAATATTGTGCCCCTATACTGCAGTTTCTATTGCAATAAAAGAAAGGTGGACATTTGCAAAAGGGATACAAGAAGCAGCAGAAGAGAGGAAATATTGGTTACAGACCCAAAGATTATTCTGAAGAATTGGGCAAAATAAAAGATATTCCCTTACACTTACATTAAACAATTTGAGCTTTGGGAGGTACTATTGAAAAAAAAAAACTTTATTTCAGTATGAAAATGCATTAGGAAGTAACATTATGAGGTTCTTCTCGATAAATAAGTTTTGTCTGCCTTCATCTTACCTCTATTTCGATATTTCAAATTGTCCTTGAAATTTAACAATTTTTGCTACAACACAGCAGCAGAATATTTATGTATTGTGAATATGTATACAATCTAGTTTCTCTTTAACTTTTTTTTGTGTGCATGTAAAAACATAAACTTTCTGGAATAATTCAATCTAGAGGATTTTATTGCATTATTAATATCAAAGTAATGTAAATAAAAATGATAATGACTCTCATACAAATTATTGATATTTGCTAGTCCTCTGGTCACTCCAAATTGCTAAATGATCAAAGTTCACTTTTATGCAAACAATGCATTCACTATATCTCTATCCATGGTCAAAATGAACAGAAGGACTCATTTCTAGTAAGTTTTCTCATAATAATCAAGCAAGTAAAATGGATTTACAACTAACAATCAAGTTGATAATATTTCTATTTATAAACATAGTACCTTATACTGCAACGGAAAGTAAGGTAAATGAAAGTAAAAATTTAAATGAAACATTAAAAAAGTATAATAGAGATGTTTGGTTTTATCCAAGTTTGTGTAGTGATATAGCAGAAGTTTTTCCTCCAGTATCACCAATAATATTAGAACATCCTGAAGGTCAAGATCTAACCGCAACATGTGAAGCTGATGTTACAGGTTCTAAAGTTAATCTTCTCAACAGCACAATAGAGTGGTTAAAAAACGGTAAATATTTAAATACGTCAACGGTATGTTCAGAACCTAACAGATGTTCATCTTCAGTGATAATATCAAATGGATCCATTACTGTGTCTGTTATTTACTCCTGCATTCTTAGTGTTCCATGTTGTAACAAGACAGTTTTGAATGAGTGCATTTCGTTAAATACTTGGTCTACATATAAAGCAATAGTAGAAACAGAAGTGAAGCAACATGTTCACCAAATCTTGTTTTCTATGTTGCTATTCTAGCTGGTATTTGCTTAGTTATTATTGCTTTGTTAGTAACAATTGAATATTTTACTTACAAACTTATTAAACTTTGTTTTTGGTTCTGCCGTTCACATAGAAAAGAAGAAAATGAAGAGAGAACAAATAACTTTGAAGTGATATCCTTTAATGAAAACAAGTAATAAATAACATTTTGAGAAATATGACCAAACTTAATGATTAATTATTCAGTATAAATCTCATAATGTACTGTATTTTCAAAAAAAAAGATGAATAGTGTACAAATAATTTTCAAGATGTATTTTCTAATGAAAACATAAATGGTAGAAGATTGTGATAAATCTGAATTGGTATGAACATAAAACTTATTGTTAAAATACATTATTAGATCATTTATAAAGAGATTCAAACCAGAAGCCTACACCACGCCTCATATTATATCCTCTTACATAGACATGTTTCGAAAATCATTTTCTCTATTCTCAAACAGAATTCAATATTGCTGAAACAATTGATAAAAATAAAACAACAGAACTCAAAGTAATGGAATAAATCTACATATACACAAAGGGGGACAAATTAATGAATTTTGAAATCCACAGGAAGAAGGATTTAGGCCTAATTATAGGAACTATATGTCTGTTTCCTCATCACAAAAGAGAAAGAATATACAACGCATTGGATGGCCAACACAACTGACAGAATTCTATTTGAGAATGTAGAAACATGTTGAGGTGAGAGAATGTAATATGAGACACTTTTTTTAATTCAATCACTTATGACAGTATTTAAGAACCAAGCTCTCTAGGCCATGCCATCTTCGTCTTCTGTAAGCTGACCAAGCTCTCTAGGCCATGCCATCTTCGTCTTCTGTAAGCTGAGGCTCTCATATTCAATGTGTTCCCAGAAACTTTTTTAATAAATATCTTGTTAGCACATGATGTTGAAGAGTGTGCCAGTTAGCATAGGTTCTGCAAGACCCACATAATTAACCAGGGAGTGACAGGCTGAGAGTCGCTCTTCGCAGAAAGCTTGGTTCTTGAATACCGGACTTAGTTTCCTAATATCCAGTACTTGTCATTTAAATATTTTTAATTTATATAAAATTACTTGAAAACCTTAGTCATCCTGAACCCAATTATCATTCCTTGGATAATTTCTCACATACAGTATTATCTCGATTCATTAAAATCATCAATTTTATTTTCCCTCTAATTACGTCGCATCACATCGATCTTCAGCATAAAAAATTGAAGATGCAGAGATAATAGAACTCATCATGACACGGTTCTCACAAGTGATGGATGGCCTTTGCGGTGCCCAAGTTCATTCATGAACAAACATATTTAATTTATATTTGAAGAGAAAAATTTTTGCCTAGACCGGGACTCGAACCCGGGACCCTTGGCTTTCTGGGCCAAGTGCTCTACCAACTGAGCTACCGAGGCAAATTACGATCTAGACGCAAATTTTTCTCTTATATACGTTGTAATTCCCTATCGCCAAATGCTTTTGAAACCATTGCTTCTATCTCCAATAAATGTCTTCTTAACTAAGAAGCCGCCATTTGCAAAGATAGAAGCAATGGTTTCAAAAGCATTTGGCAATAGGGAATTACAACGTATATAAGAGAAAAATTTGCGTCTAGATTGTAACTCGCCTCGATAGCTCAGTTGGTACAGCACTTGGCCCGGAAAGCCAAGGGTCCCGGGTTCGAGTCACGGTCTAGGCAAAAATTTTTCTCTTCAAATATAATTTATCTTTCATTGAGAAATGTTAAATGAATAATAAAAACATCATTAGAAGCCTTACTAGCTTTATAAAGTAATGTTAAATTCCCAATAAATGTCTTCTTAACTAAGAAGCCGCCATTTGCAAAGATAGAAGAAATGGTTTCAAAAGCATTTGGCAATAGGGAATTACAACGTATATAAGAGAAAAATTTGCGTCTAGATCGTAACTTGCCTCGGTAGCTCAATTGGTAGAGCACTTGGCCCAGAAAGCCAAGGGTCCCGGGTTCGAGTCCCGGTCTAGGCAAAAATTTTTCTCTTCAAATATAATTTATCTTTCATTGAGAAATGTTAAATGAATAATAAAAACATCATTAGAAGCCTTACTAGCTTTATAAGTAATGTTAAATTCCCAATAAATGTCTTCTTAACTAAGAAGCCGCCATTTGCAAAGATAGAAGCAATGGTTTCAAAAGCATTTGGCGATAGGGAATTACAACGTATATAAGAAAAAAATTTGCATCTAGATCGTAACTCGCCTCGGTAGCTCAGTTGGTAGAGCACTTGGCCCGGAAAGCCAAGGATCCCGGGTTCGAGTCCCGGTCTAGGCGAAAATTTTTCTCTTCAAATATAATTTATCTTTCATTGAGAAATGTTAAATGAATAATAAAAACATCATATTTAATTTATTTGATCAATTATCTTCCTTCTTTACAATCGATGAAGAACAAGTACAGGTTCTTTGAGTCAACGAAGCTTAGTTAGAGCTATCTTAAACACCATCTGAATTTGACTCGCATACTATTTTGGAAAAACAAAATTTTTTTTATCTCCCTATATATATTCACAGTGCTGCTATCTAATGGATTCCATAGCTCGCAAAAAAAATTGCTTTCCGTTAGTTTCTCTCCATTATTCTGTACAGGTTTCTAACCACTGCTTATGTAGTGTGTAAATGCTTGTGTGTTCATCTTGCTCCAAGCTTATTGTTTTAGTTATCCAGTCATTTGATGTTTTTATTATTTATTTAATACATCTCAATGAAGGCTAAATTATATTTGAAAAAAAAAAATATATGCTCAGACTGGGGTTTGAACCCAGGGCCTTTTGCTTTCTATGCGAATGCTCTACTGACTGAGCTACCTGAGCACTTCAATCTAAATGCAAATTTTTCTCTTATATACACTGTTAATTCCCGAGCATCAAATGCTATGAACCGTTGCTCAATCATGTAAATGGTAGCTTCTTTATTAAGTAATACTACTATAAGTTAGCAGACACTTATGAAACCAGTATATGTGTGTTCTAATGCCACTCATCCTTCAGGTTCCATGCTGGGAAGGTAGATGGCATTAATATAGTCTATTTTAAATGTACACACCACTTTGAAACACCATATAAATACATAATGTATTCTTGTAATGCAAAAAAGAGAGGAACAGGCCTATAGAGTGAGTGTATGTTTAAGTGTTTGTATAGTAAAAAGTGGGATGATGATGATGATGAAGAGAGGGGAGAAGGTAAAACTCGGTTCAGACACATAGGGTCACATGCAAATACATTAGTCTCTACTCAAATTATTTCCAATCACTGGTGAGCTGACTTTCCGTGAGCAAGTGCAAAGATCGCATTAGCTACCCACTAACTGGTCATGTATGAAAGTCGTCTTTTCATAATATTGGCCAGAAATTACCCAGAATTCTCAGCAATAAAACCACTTCCGTTATTTTCGTCTGTTAGAGGGACGCATTTATGCTTGCATCCCGCAAATAATACCGTATACGACGGCGTCTGCATCGTGCAATATTACGGTGATTCTCCTGTTTTTCCAGTTGAATTCTTTGGTAGAATCTATCAAATTCCTCTTCTCCGCATATACCGAAAACACGATTAAAGTCTTCAAGGTCCGACATCTTGGATAAAGCATCAAGGTACGCGGCAAGGTTTCAAACTACATCGGTTCCCATCGGGTTGCTCACGATTCATTTCTCTGCTAAGTCACCTCGTAAGATAGCTTAGGAATTTCAACAATTATTATTGCATGAACAGATTTTTGAATATGCAAAAACATATTTGGATGCAACTTTCTCAGCAGAGTACAGGCAGAGAACGACTTTTACGGTCTAATGCGTTCATAGATTCAAGCCATAGCCTACACCTGTCAAAAGCACCAAGGGGGACACCAGGCTTTATGTCCCCATCCGATGGACTGAATCAAACTTGTTTAATCCGGAACGTGAACAAACTTATTGGTCCCAGCGAAATAATAGTAATTTTACGTGTATTTTTTTTTTGCATAAAACGGAATCTGTCCAACGTGGAAAAAGGAGGATATTTCTACACAATTCATGAAAAATAATTATAAAGCGGAAAGGTTTATACCATATATCTCGGCAGATGAGACAATAGTTGAACCAAAAAAAAAGCTCCCAAAATCCATGGTCGTCTTATATAACAGACACAAAAAAGTTAGATTGATATTTATATAAATTAAAACCATTATAAAATGAAAAAATAACACCAATGTATTTAAATAAAAATTACTTGAACACACGACACACAAATAACAATGCAACCACTGATTGCGACTGACGTAATGATGTGTGATGACAAACCAATCAGTTGGCATGTGGGGGGGAACTGTTAGAGATTTAGTGAATCCCCGTGAGTATAGCTACTATCAAACCAGTCCTGAAAACATCCGGTTATTCAATTCTTTTGCAGTCTGTTTTGTGTAGTAAATAAACATAGACATTATTTTAAGAGAAAAATTATACGCTCAGACCGGGACTTGAACCCGGGACCCTTGGTTTTCTAGTCCAAGTGCTCTACCATTTGAGCTACCTGAGCAAGTACCGATCTAAACGCAAATCTTTCTCTATATACGTTGAAATTCCCGCCCCAAATGCTTTGAAGCCTTTGCTTCTATCTTTGCAAATGGCGGCTCCTATATTAAGAAGACATATTTGGGAATTATTCATTACATTATAAATGCCAGTACGGCTATTTTCGATGTTTTTATTATTAATTTCATACATCTCAATGATGGATAAATCATATTTAAAGAGAAAAATTATACGCTCAGACCGGGACTTGAACCCGGGACCCTTGGTTTTCTAGTCCAAGTGCTCTACCATTTGAGCTACCTGAGCAAGTACCGATCTAAACGCAAATCTTTCTCTATATACGTTGAAATTCCCGCCCCAAATGCTTTGAAGCCTTTGCTTCTATCTTTTGCAAATGGCGGCTCCTATATTAAGAAGACATATTTGGGAATTATACATTACATTATAAATGCCAGTACGGCTATTTTCGATGTTTTTATTATTAATTTCATACATCTCAATGATGGATAAATCATATTTAAAGAGAAAAATTATACGCTCAGACCGGGACTTGAACCCGGGACCCTTGGTTTTCTAGTCCAAGTGCTCTACCATTTGAGCTACCTGAGCAAGTACCGATCTAAACGCAAATCTTTCTCTATATACGTTGAAATTCCCATCCCGCCCCAAATGCTTTGAAGCCTTTGCTTCTATCTTTTGCAAATGGCGGCTCCTATATTAAGAAGACATATTTGGGAATTATACATTACATTATAAATGCCAGTACGGCTATTTTTGATGTTTTTATTATTAATTTCATACATCTCAATGATGGATAAATCATATTTAAAGAGAAAAATTATACGCTCAGACCGGGACTTGAACCCGGGACCCTTGGTTTTCTAGTCCAAGTGCTCTACCATTTGAGCTACCTGAGCAAGTACCGATCTAAACGCAAATCTTTCTCTATATACGTTGAAATTCCCGCCCCAAATGCTTTGAAGCCTTTGCTTCTATCTTTTGCAAATGGCGGCTCCTATATTAAGAAGACATATTTGGGAATTATACATTACATTATAAATGCCAGTACGGCTATTTTTCGATGTTTTTATTATTAATTTCATACATCTCAATGATGGATAAATCATATTTAAAGAGAAAAATTATACGCTCAGACCGGGACTTGAACCCGGGACCCTTGGTTTTCTAGTCCAAGTGCTCTACCATTTGAGCTACCTGAGCAAGTACCGATCTAAACGCAAATCTTTCTCTATATACGTTGAAATCCCATTCCCGCCCCAAATGCTTTGAAGCCTTTGCTTCTATCTTTTGCAAATGGCGGCTCCTATATTAAGAAGACATATTTGGGAATTATACATTACATTATAAATGCCAGTACGGCTATTTTCGATGTTTTTATTATTAATTTCATACATCTCAATGATGGATAAATCATATTTAAAGAGAAAAATTATACGCTCAGACCGGGACTTGAACCCGGGACCCTTGGTTTTCTAGTCCAAGTGCTCTACCATTTGAGCTACCTGAGCAAGTACCGATCTAAACGCAAATCTTTCTCTATACACGTTGAAATTCCCGCCCCAAATGCTTTGAAGCCTTTGCTTCTATCTTTGCAAATGGCGGCTCCTATATTAAGAAGACATATTTGGGAATTATTCATTACATTATAAATGCCAGTACGGCTATTTTCGATGTTTTTATTATTAATTTCATACATCTCAATGATGGATAAATCATATTTAAACAGAAAAATTATACGCTCAGACCGGGACTTGAACCCGGGACCCTTGGTTTTCTAGTCCAAGTGCTCTACCATTTGAGCTACCTGAGCAAGTACCGATCTAAACGCAAATCTTTCTCTATATACGTTGAAATTCCCGCCCCAAATGCTTTGAAGCCTTTGCTTCTATCTTTGCAAATGGCGGCTCCTATATTAAGAAGACATATTTGGGAATTATTCATTACATTATAAATGCCAGTACGGCTATTTTCGATGTTTTTATTATTAATTTCATACATCTCAATGATGGATAAATCATATTTAAACAGAAAAATTATACGCTCAGACCGGGACTTGAACCCGGGACCCTTGGTTTTCTAGTCCAAGTGCTCTACCATTTGAGCTACCTGAGCAAGTACCGATCTAAACGCAAATCTTTCTCTATATACGTTGAAATTCCCGCCCCAAATGCTTTGAAGCCTTGCTTCTATCTTTGCAAATGGCGGCTCCTATATTAAGAAGACATATTTGGGAATTATTCATTACATTATAAATGCCAGTACGGCTATTTTCGATGTTTTTATTATTAATTTCATACATCTCAATGATGGATAAATCATATTTAAAGAGAAAAATTATACGCTCAGACCGGGACTTGAACCCGGGACCCTTGGTTTTCTAGTCCAAGTTCTCTACCATTTGAGCTACCTGAGCAAGTACCGATCTAAACGCAAATCTTTCTCTATATACGTTGAAATTCCCGCCCCAAATGCTTTGAAGCCTTTGCTTCTATCTTTGCAAATGGCGGCTCCTATATTAAGAAGACATATTTGGGAATTATTCATTACATTATAAATGCCAGTACGGCTATTTTCGATGTTTTTATTATTAATTTCATACATCTCAATGATGGATAAATCATATTTAAAGAGAAAAATTATACGCTCAGACCGGGACTTGAACCCGGGACCCTTGGTTTTCTAGTCCAAGTGCTCTACCATTTGAGCTACCTGAGCAAGTACCGATCTAAACGCAAATCTTTCTCTATATACGTTGAAATTCCCGCCCCAAATGCTTTGAAGCCTTTGCTTCTATCTTTGCAAATGGCGGCTCCTATATTAAGAAGACATATTTGGGAATTATTCATTACATTATAAATGCCAGTACGGCTATTTTCGATGTTTTTATTATTAATTTCATACATCTCAATGATGGATAAATCATATTTAAAGAGAAAAATTATACGCTCAGACCGGGACTTGAACCCGGGACCCTTGGTTTTCTAGTCCAAGTGCTCTACCATTTGAGCTACCTGAGCAAGTACCGATCTAAACGCAAATCTTTCTCTATATACGTTGAAATTCCCGCCCCAAATGCTTTGAAGCCTTTGCTTCTATCTTTGCAAATGGCGGCTCCTATATTAAGAAGACATATTTGGGAATTATTCATTACATTATAAATGCCAGTACGGCTATTTTCGATGTTTTTATTATTAATTTCATACATCTCTATGATGGATAAATAGCCGTACTGGCATTTATAATGTAATGAATAATTCCCAAATATGTCTTCTTAATATAGGAGCCGCCATTTGCAAAGATAGAAGCAAAGGCTTCAAAGCATTTGGGGCGGGAATTTCAACGTATATAGAGAAAGATTTGCGTTTAGATCGGTACTTGCTCAGGTAGCTCAAATGGTAGAGCACTTGGACTAGAAAACCAAGGGTCCCGGGTTCAAGTCCCGGTCTGAGGGTATAATTTTTCTCTTTATATATGATTTATCCATCATTGAGATGTATGAAATTAACATTAAAAACATAGACATTATTGCTTATATTGCATTGTTTCTTTTAATTATTGATATAGTGTTATTATTGATATGCATGATGCAAAGGGCAGTGTATAACATTTAAATATGCGGATAACTTATATCTTGGGTTTTGATGGTAGCGTAACAAGAAATTTCTCACACGGCAAGTCTTCCTTCCTTATCATAACAATCTCCTTTCCCATCTGCCGGCTTCCATGCGACAGGTCTCATCTCTCATGCTAGTACAACTTATCGAAAGTGTAGTAGTGTTGCCAGTTGAATGAAAATAAAATGTATTTATTTATCATAATGAGGAGTTAAAATATTGACAATATGTAACATAAAAATTAATTTGAAAAATTACGAATACGGTAATTTTGTATACGCTATACAGTAAGCTAGTAATGATCGCTGATCTAAACTAAATTCATAGGCCGTTGATAGTTTGGGGGTCGTCTTATAGGACAGATATATGCTAAAACTATAAAACTTCGACAAAAATCTATACCTCGTCTTATCTGAAGGTCACCTTATCTGCTGAGATATATGGCGTATATATATATAAACCATCAGCAGTTTTTTTTTTTACTGAAGGCAGGTGCCAAGACGGCTTATACAAATAGTGATTCAAACCAAATGGACAAATAAATATCAAAACAAAACAAACCTAATTGTCACTGACCCTAAAGTTCATTGTTAAAAGCTGTTGTTGTATTTCACATGCCGGTATATACTTTGATAAATGCCACCATCGCTATGATCGGTGTATTATTGTTTCAACTTGTTCGTTGCAATAATTTTGATTGAATAACATGTGTCTCTTGTGCTTTGTTCCCAGTTTATAATGTCAAGTAAAAGGAAACAAAAATAATTATTACTCATTCAAAATATCTCTGCAGGCGGAAGAATCAGGAAGCTCTGTTTGTTGGTACACGTGACGTCATATAAGGCAGTGTACACTGTCAGCGTCCCACGTCCCATTCCCCTTTGCACTCGTAGATAGCAGTGTCAGGTGGTCTATTCCTGCATAAACACGACTGCAGTGCCCTCCGTCAACAACTGCGCTTACTCCTTAAACGAGTAATAGTACCAAAGAGAAAAAAAATTAGTGTTGCCGCTTAAAACTAAAATAAAAATGCTTGACCATTTAGACACGTTAGCGAGTCGTTTACGTCTATACCACACTGTTTCAATATTAATGAATCAAGAAATCCGAAGCCAAATAAGGAATTATATCGCAGAAATCAAAGCTGAATATCAATTTTAATTTAAAGACCATTTAAAAGCGGCAAAACAAGAAAAAATTACTAAGTTCTTTAAGTCCTTGCCTAAACCTGAGAGCAACAATTAATAGAAACTGTTCAAAATTTCTCATTAATTGATTTTATTTTGATAATATTTATTTTATTCTGTAACCTTGGAACGTATCCCCTATATACCCATACAAATTACCATTCTACATTCGCAGTTTCTGTTTTTGCGGCATATTTGCGGAACATATCCCCTGCGAATAAAGAGCTTTTACTGTTTAGATTCAGTCTCATTGCACACCTGATATGCAAAACACAGATACCTGTCTTGCAAATAACAATTGCACTGTAAATTCTTAAATTAGTTAAGTCCTGAGACTGATCTTTCACAGGTAGCGTTCTGAATTTACGGAATAAAGATGGCTGAAGCATACTTATCTCATTAAGCAAAAAAGTTAAAGTTATTGAAGATAAATCTACAAACATTTCCGGACCAATGCTCCAAAGTCAAGCTCTAGCTCTTGCTAAATCCCAAAGTGAATAACGATATCAAGGAATCTTCAGGTTGGCTTAACAGTTTTAAAAGATGACAAAATGTGTAGTGTGGAATGAAATTTGCAGGGAATCAAAAACGTGGACAAAAGTGTAGTTAGTGAGAGAAAACCGAAACTGCATACTTGAATTTCAGGATACGCGCCTAAGAGACATTTTTAACGCTGACAAAATGGGACTATTTTTTCATGCATTGCCATCGAAGTCGCTCATACATACTATATTTCACTTTTCAACAGCAGCAGAACTAAAATTAATCCAAGGTACATAAAAAGACATATACGGTACTCTATAATCTAATATTATTAATAAGTTTTAGTTTTTTATAATGCAGAATTTTGTGCAATGTGGAAAAAAAATTGGTCACATGCCATTCCGCTTTGAGCAAGTTTTACTGTATATACTATAGAGGAATTTTTAATTTAAACCATGAGTATGGTACATAATCTAGCAATTAAAAATTGTACCCCTTATAACTTTGAAAGTAAAATTTTACAATTTAATCAAATAATTAAATTAATATTGAGAAGATAGAGCTATTACTATGATAGAAATAAGTAAATTAATGAACACAGTTAAATTACAGCAAACTCCCGATTATCCATGTTAATTCAGACCGAGATATGCACGGAAAATCGAAAAACACGGATAATCCAATTAAGTTATTCGGCGCCTTGGAAGTTGATCAGAAATGTATTTACTCACTTTAACACTACTTAATTGCAACAAATATTCATAAAATGTTATATTAAATGTATTCAGGCACGAGTCGTAATTGTCATTATTTTACTCGTAAATATGAAAAAAAAGTGGGACTATTTCCTGTCATGACCACTGTGGTTATGACAGTTATTCAAAATGGCCACCATAACCAGCGACAACTACACTTGTAACCACCGATATCCACACTTATAACCAGAGATGACAAATAATCAGCGATTCCCACACTAGTGGTGACTAGTAACCACCGATGAACACACTACTAACCAGCGATAAACCCACTGTCACAGCATATCCGTGGTTTCAATCTCTAATAACAAACTTTTTGTTCAAATCGGATCCCCAAAGCTGTCTTTAATTATATACCAAGAGGACGATCACTGGGGCATCCTGTGAAACACTGGAGGGAAAATTTTCTATAGGATCATAACAGGCCTTGGTCTAATACTTGGAAGGAATCAGCGATTCCCACACTAGTGGTGACTAGTAACCACCGATGAACACACTACTAACCAGCGATAAACCCACTGTCACAGCATATCCGTGGTTTCAATCTCTAATAACAAACTTTTTGTTCAAATCGGATCCCCAAAGCTGTCTTTAATTATATACCAAGAGGACGATCACTGGGGCATCCTATGAAACACTGGAGGGAAAATTTTCTATAGGATCGTAACAGGCCTTGGTCTAATACTTGGAAGGAAGAAGAAGAATAACAAACTTTCAGTGACTCACGCAACAGAAATTTCCAAAATTGTATTGTATTCTCAGAATGTTCGTTGGTACCGTTAAACACGTCAGGGGAGGGGGTTGTGAGTGAAGGCTACTGTATTGTGCTAGTTTCTAAGTGCGGTTCACAGTAGCATGTTTAAAAATAAAGCATTTTTTCATAACAATACAATGTATTTTTAAAAAATAAAGTAAAAAGAGTAATGCCCAGATAATCCACAAACCGGATAATACACACAGATAATCGGGAGTTTGCTTATTGTAATCAATGGTAAAGAGTAAGGTAAAGGAAGGATTTATGCTTGGATGGAAAAGAAGTCTGAATTGGCTCAGTGGTCAGAGCATTAGCAAGGAAAGCTGAAGGTTTGGGGTTTGATTCCCGGTTCAGGGAAAAATTTGTCTCTTTACCATTGATTACAATAATTTAACTTCAATCAATTTGTTTTAAAGCAATGGAGTATTGAGCTGGAACAGGCCATGGAGTCTATACCGTGAAGATAATGATGATAATCAATTAATTTTACAATTAAATTTTCAACTCTGCTGGGTATCAAACCTAGACCTGCTAGTCAGGAAGTACACTACCACCTGAGCCAGCAGGTAGACTTAATCAAACCAATATACAAAAGCATCATTAAATTCTATATTACTATAGAACTGATAGCTAAGAAATTTACTTTATCATATATCTTAATTCTTACAAGCAGTTATATACTGTGATTCAAGGGCAGGTATTATTTTGATGTTATATTTTAAATTAATGATCAATGAGAGTAGTATAAGTGGAAAGAATTCTTGACATTCGTATCAGAGTTCGGATGGTGTAATCGGTATCATACTGACATGCAGAGTCCGAGATCCGGGGGTTCGAATCCCAGTGCGAGTGTTAATTTTTCTTTCTAAAATAGAAGCAGGTATTATTGTTGACACATGCAGTTTGTCACTTGAATGCAATAAAATAACATATAATAATAAGTAGAGTGAGTCTGTTGCATCTTACCTCATAAAAGTTTGGTTCTTTTAGGGCATGTTTCTACTTTCTATACAATTCTGTTTCATCGTCATTCACTGTACAAGCTGATGATACAACAGAATTGTTTTGAAATATGTCCTAGATGAACCCAACTTTTATGAAGTAAGATGCAACAGACTCGTAATATTTATTAAGAACCTCATAATGTTGCTCCCTATTGTAATTTTAAAATAACATTGTTGGAAAATACTATAGCATTTGAAAAAAATCTTAATAAATAGTTTTTCAATGGGATCCATCAAACTCCGGCTTAATTGGAAATAAAACTGATGATTATCTAGCAAGAAAGGATGTAGTATTTTCCAGAAACCTTCATCAAATTTGCTATTCCCAACAGCTAAGAGATTAATAAATTTTTAAAATTATAATGTCCAATTATTTTAACAAGGTTTCAAGAAATAAAAGATGGGAGTGCCTCAATATAAAATTATTCAAATTCCTTAAGTAACCAAGGTAAAGTGGTGTTGCATCTTTTAGTTTGATGCTTGGATCATGCATGATTGTCTGTCAAAGCATTTGCACAAAATTGGAATTACCTCTTCCCAACTCCTTGTGCAATCTACAAAAAGAGATGCATCAGGACCACATATGTACAGTCCTTTCATAAAAAAATCACTGTATATGGGAAAATTGGACAGCAAGAGAGCAGATGGCTGTGTTGCCAATTGGTAAACAAACTATTAACTTTTTAGGAATTAACACTATGAGGTATTATTTATTTAAGTAAAATTTTATCACCTCACTTCATATTTTTCTTCATAGGCTATTTTTTTTAAACCATCTTCGGTTTCATCCTCAGTATTTACACTACCGTTGTTATGTTGTCTTGAGCAAGAGGTGGCTATTCAAGACGATATAACAATGGTCATGAAAATACTGAGGATGGAACCAAAGAAGGTTTCAAAATAAGTCTAAGAAGAAGAATATGAGGTGAGATGATAAAATTTTACTTGAATAAAAACTAACAAAACTTTGAAAAAGCAGGCATATGATGAACTTCAAGCCAAATAAACAACTTACTTTTTAATGAATCTCTTTCTTCTTTAAGTGATTCGTTTTCTCCACCTAATTGCTTTGCATAAACATCCAGTTGTTGACTGTGCTTAAAAATACTTTCCTTCTGCACAATCAATTCCTCCAACTGGTTTTTTGCTGATAACAATTCTGTACTTACATTCTGTAACTCCTAAAAAAAAATCATCAAATCATAAACCATATGTCCCTGTAATGCTGTTAAATTCAGAAAAGAATTTAAACACAGTATAATCTTTAATAAAAATGAATTTATGGTTAAATTCAAATAATCCTACATGTTGATATTTGAGTTTGTATTTTTTTTAACATTCCCACCTCATGTAATTGTCCTGTCGGACGTATGTTTCAAAGCTGTTGCTCCATTGTCAGCGGTTTTACAAACTAGATGGAGCAACAGCTTTGAAACATATGTCCAACAGGACAACTACGTGAGGTGGGAATGTTAAAAAAATACAAACTCAAATAACAAATTAAACATCATAATGTTACTTTGTAATGATTTTAAAATTAAAAATCCTACATGTTATATATACATGAAAAATATGCATGTCAATATTGGAGAAAAAAAATAAAAGCACTAGCAAAGCGTTTCTGAACCAATACTCATCAAACAAAAAATAAATTGAAACTGTTACAATTAATTATATTATTTTTGGTCTGGACATCTTCCCAGAGTCTGGGAAAGCTGACGATAAAACAGAATTGTTTGAAACATGTCCAAGAACAAATCAACATTAATATTGAGGTAAGATGTCCAGACCAAAAATAATATAATTAAAATAACCTCAAAATATAACTTCCTAAAATTAAATATTCTGTTACAATTAGTTTACATATAAATCTTTAATTTGAGTAATATTCTTTGTGAAGAAACGTGGAGATAATTTGCCAATTGCAGAATTGTTCTGCACTTAAACATTTTCTTAAATTTCTCATTTTCCAATAATCTGAGATGCTTGAACACTGAGATCTTATCTTTCACTGTTATGCAATGATTACTAATTGTAAAATATGTTTAACGGTGAAAAAGTACTGGACATTTTAACAGTGGATTTTGCAAATATTTCTTCATGCAATAAAATAAAGTTATGAAATTATATATTTTTAATTTCTTTATGAAATTATTGAAAAACAATATCTCAAGAAAAGAATGTATGGAGAGCGTATGTCCACGCAGTCATGAACTCTGGGTTCGATAGTGTCAGTGAGTTAGTAATTTCTCCAGTTTTATATGTTTCTAAGGGTACTCGCTTCAGCGGTACATATACTAAAATTGGAACGATACAGAGAAGATTAGCATGGCCCCTGCGCAAGGATGACATGCAAAATCGTGAAACATTCCACATTTTTTTTTTAATCCTCAGGGGTCCCCATCTAGGGGATACGTGGATGGCTACCACAAGGTGCCCAAGCTGAGCAAAACATTGCTTCCACTTACTTGTGTTTTGCTCCTTACTTTTATCTTTAACCGATCTAGTATTTCTTCCCTTTCTAGTATCAGATCCCTCTTTTTACCTTCCTATCCAGTCTCCCTTGTCTGACCTCTTGTTTTCTTCGACCCTGATGGTATTAGAGTATTTGAGGCCGAAGGGTTCATTTCTATCTTTCCTATATCTCTTTCTTTTAATCTCGTGGACATTCACCTTGAATGCCCACATAAGCTGCATGTTCGAATGCAGCCCCATTGCAACTTATAGCATAAGTATGCAATGGATTCGTGCCATCAACTGTGGCTGGATACACATAATGAAGATGTATACGTTTCTAAGGGCAGAATTCATGAAACCATCTTTATGCAAAGAACGACTCTTTTTCCCTCTCTATGACATAGAGAGTATTCATAAAACCAGTTTTATGAATACTTTTACGTCATAGAGAGGGGGAAAGAGTCGTTCTTTGCATAAAGATGGTTTCAAGAATTCCGCCCTAAATCTTCTAATAATGGATGAATATACAAAAGGAGCAGAGAAAATTAATTAAATGACCAAGTAAATTTATTCAAAGATAATGAAGAAAATAAAGAGGATACAGTTGAAGACGGTAACCATTATTCTGGGACTTATGAATCTGCTGAGGAAGAATTGATGTCAATATCTCCAACTGCTGCTTCTGCAGAACTACCATACATGATTAGGAAGAACATTAATACAAAATAGTTTACACACAGTCAAAACCAAAATGTAAGATTAAAATGACATAATACACTTATCTGGGGCAAAAGCACAAGCCAAAAACAAGCTAGAACATCTATCAAATCATACATTTATTTTTTTTAAATAGCACTTTAGAAAAAATGATTGATGAATATGCAAATCATATATTTTAATGGCACAGAAACCTTTGTAAGTACTTTATACACTTTACCATTGTTACGTTTGGTTATCCAAACTATTGGTAGATTTAATTTGTTCAGATAATCATTGTTCCAATATATATTTCAGAAGATCTCGTCTTTTTTTTGTTAAAATGTAAAAAAAATACGGAGCAAAACAACGAATTACCATACCTTTTCTGTGGGAGATAATTTTGAAAGGACATCTGTAAGTTGTGTTTTGTACTGGTTTACAAGGACCTGATGCTTTCGTAGCTGTTGTCGTAGAGCATCTTTCTCTTTAGTCTGTTTCTTGTATCTTTTCACTACCTCGCTGAAACAGAAAAATCAGAAAATTCAAACCTCCTAATGTCTACATACATATTAATAAACTAATAAGCTTCTCATTTTAAACAATATGCTTTTGATCATATGAATGATCTTTCATAACATTTAAAAAATGTCACCAACAGAAAGGGATATGAACAATTTATTTGACAATTATATATAGCTACCTGAGCTACCCTGCTGGCTTGCAGGAGGTCTTGGGAATGTTACAAGCTACATTCTAAATTAAAGTGTACAGTCCCTCTTATAGATTCAAGAAACAAGGAAGGTGAGGGAAAGGATAAAATTTGAGAAATTATTTTCATGTAAAAATGATAAGTAATTTGATACACAAGCCATGTCCACTGTAATTAACCTACCTCGTTTTTAAAGTTTTAATGTAATAAATTTGGGAATTTTAACATTATGAGGTTTTCTTAATAAGAATCAAATGAATCGTGAATTCTTGCCTTACCTCATATATATATGTCTTTTTAAACAGCACAACAGTATCAGGAAAAAATCTTTTCCATCCTCAGCTGCTTTCACGACTGTCAATTTTTTCCCTTGCCGGTAATTATCCAAACTGCCATCAGGTGCACTTTTGAAGAACTTTGTAATCAAGCTTGGTTCGTCCGGAACCTCGAAGTTCATAGTTTTAGTATGTTTTTTTTTAATATATATCTTTTCCCAAACTGTTAATTCTAAAGGTTTAGATAGATGTTTCAAAAGTTTTGCTTCCTTTTCAATTATATGATTGTCAAATAAAATATGTACTGCTATAGCTGATTTTACAATTTCACCTTTTTTTTTATGTTTCTAAAGTGTTCCTTTTTGTGAGTTTCCAAGTTTCTTTTTGTTTTTCTTATATATACTTTATTGCAATTTTTGCAACTGATCTGATAAATTCCGGATTTCTTATTGTCTGGAGTGTTAACCTTTTTATTAGTTAACAGAAGATTACCCAGGCTGAATTTTTAATATAACATTGGCTCCGATTAACAAATTCAGCCTGGGTAATCTTCTGTAAACTAATTTAAAAGTTAACATCCCATACAATAAAAAATCTGGAATTTATCATAAGTAATGCCACGAGTGATTTCCAAATTATCGATAAATTCACGACTCACGAAGTGAGGAGTGAATTTATCTAGAGAATTTGGAAATCAAGAGTGGCATTTGTTAGGACTATTTAACGAATAAAATTAAGCTGTTTACTCACAAATCATTATTTAACTATAGTTATTTTAAAATATTTATATATTTAATGTAAACGGCGATGTTTGAAAACAAATGAGAAACGATAGGTACGCTTCTACTGCTTCTTTTGTTTATCACTGCAACCAGATCATACTATTTATTGCCAAAGGAATGCAATATTGTAAGGATGAGCTTTCTTTAATATGGTAATTATAACACTGATAAATATTTGGTGAAACACGACTCTGATTGGTTGTAAAACAGAAATCATTGAAACGTGATTGGTCATTGACTCCCATTTGGGGCATGAGTTAAATAGTCAAATTAATTGCAAAGATTGCAATAAAGTATATATAGGAAAAATAAAAAGGAACTTAGAAACTCGCAGAAAAGAACACTTTAGAAACGTAAAAATGGTGAAATTGAAAAATCAGCTATAGCAGCACATAGTTTATTAGAGAGTCATAGAATTGAAAAAGAAGCAAAACTTTTGAATCATGAAACATCTATCTAAACCTTTGGGATTAACAGTTTGGGAAAAGATATACATTAAAAAAAAAAACATACTAAAACCATGAACTTCAAGTTTCTGGACAAACCAAGCTTCATTACAAAGTTCTTCAAAAGTACAACAGATGGCAGTTTAGAAAATTACTTCTTCAAATGTACATCAGATGGCAGTTTGGATAATTACTGGCAAGGGAAAAAATTGAGTCGTGAAAACAGCTGAGGATGGAAAAGATGTTTTTTCCGATACTGCGGTGCTGTGTTAAAAAACATACATGTATATATGAGGTAAGAAGAATTCACAATTCATTTGATTCTTATTTTAAAATTTTACTTATTAATCTGTTTATAGACAATAATACTTTCTGACGGACTATTTATGTTAAGATGATGACTGATTAGAAAATCAAGAGTATTTAGTGGCAATTTTTATGTAATCCTAATAGAATAAACATGTTAATGTGACATCCAAATCATTCATGATTTTCTATTTACAGCAAGAGTACCATAAACATTTGCAAAGCAATTTATTGATACAAAACTTTAAACATAATTTTTAAGGGTATTTCAGTTAGTAAATATTAAATGTTCAGTTTGGTATATGTGAATATGTAATTCCTGAGTTGGCAGCTCCGTAGAGCAAGTGGTTAGATGCTCGCCTCTCACTGCTGGGATCCTGAGACTGAGTCTCAAGTCACTTCATGTGGGTTTCATGGAGGACGAAACGGAGCTTGAGTAGGTTTTTCTTGGGGTTTTCTCCCGTTTTCCTCTGTCACAATTTCATTCCACCATTTCCACTCATATCATTCATTTCATTCATCTGCCCTGTGATGGTGCATCAGGCATGGTTGGCCGGCACCCTTGCCATTCACAGACCTCTATATAGGGGGCCTCATCTCATCTCATCCTGACCCTGAGTTGGACACGAGTTGAGGATATATTGATATTTATGTAATTTCTGAACTACCAGCTACCTCTCATCAACATCATTGGCTCTATGGCCTGGGTGGGCCCCGGCCTACTTGAGCTAACTTCACCACTTTTTCTTATCCTGGGCAACTACCTTTCTGCATTCTAACTTCTTCAGGTCACTCTCCACTCCATCCAACCATCTAAGCCTGGGTCTGCCACCTGGATCTGTATTCAGTATTTTCTTCGTCCATTTCTTGTTCTCCATCTTCATCATATGACCTGCCCATCCAAGTGTGTTCATTTTAATAAATTTATTTATAATCTTGAAGAAGATTTCCGGACTGTATGCCATGGTCTTGAGGCTTGAACTTCTCCGACGTTTTGCCAGAGACTGCATCCAGCATCTCAAGGGTTGTCTTGTGTCTCAAGGACGCAGTCTCTGGCGAAACATTGGGGAACTTCAAGCCTCAAGACACGGCCTACAGCCCAAAAATCTTCAAGATCATCATAATAATTCCGGCCGTGAAAGCATAAGTCAAAACTTAATTATATTTTTATGTTGTCAAAAATATAACTTCTTTTAATACCTCTTCCTCCAATTTTCTTTCTTAAAAATAGTACCATGTGTATTTCTGAGGATTTTTATTTTGAATATTCAAAGCCTATTTTTGCACGATAGTGCATTCTGTCATACTTAAAGGAATGGCAGACATGATTGAAAGTTCAATTTCCTGAATTTCGGGATTGCCAACCTACAAATAACTAAATAACTATACTGCAATATTATAAATTATCTATCGCATGAAGTAAAACCACTGACCTTTATGTATACCACGTACAATGTACTGTATATAAAAAAATATATCCAGAAGGTAGTGTTAATATACATTACACAAAACAAATCACTGCATTTTAAATAAACTCATCTTTATTTGAAACAATATTATTAAAAGTTGACGTAACAAAATACTTTTTAGCTTTATGTCAAATATTATTCTTTTTGAGGAAGCTAACTAGTGTAACAAAATATTTTTAATTTATTATCATCTTCAGCATTGAATATTCTGATCACAAACTCACTGGAGACTTTATTTTATTTCACTCCTGAGCACGAAATAAGCAACCATACTTTTTTCACTTTTCTTCTTCTCTAGCCACTTTCTGAATGAAAAGTATGTTTTTTCACATTTCAATTTAGATTTCTCTGGCACTAAAGAAGCACACCCAACTACCCACGCTTTTTCAATTTCGTCATTTTGATTACCATCATTCATACTTGCTGCCATTTTATGCCTGATTGTGTCACAGTCTGCTGTAGTCTCAACTAAATTATTTTCAGCATTTAGCATATATACATTGACCAGACTGCTAATGTCAGTCAGTTGTTTATAATGAATGCAAATATTTCCAACAACAATATTATTTTACTATTATTTATTATTTTGAAAATGAAGATATGGAAAGAAACCATCTCCTCCGTTGTCCAGCTTTTGTAGAAGAGACCAGCCTTTCTGCTAAATATTGGAGTGCAAGAGAGCGAATGATTTCATTATCAAGTGCTCGACATTAGATACCAACCAACCAACCAACCATTATTTTGAAAACACCATTGTGCAAAAAATAATGTACAACACACTTTGTGAAATGTTTTACAGAATCTCAGAAATTAAAAACCGAGCTATTGCTCGGTTTTTTAATCATTTCCTCACTTCTGTAAAAGTCACTTCCCAACCACGCATTGTAATATTCTATTTCATCATCTTTAGTGAAGATCCACGTCTCTGAGGTATGTGTCAGGACAGGTATTACGAATGTTTTATATAGTGGGATTTTTTTTCTCGATAGAAGACATGATTTAAAAAGGTTTAAAAGACCATAATAAGATTTATTAGCAGACATTAATAGGTTGTTAATTTCTGCAGAAGTTATTGCTAGTAACTAGAGAACCTAGTTAAATGAATGAATTTACAATTTCAAAATTGTACACATCCATTTGCATATCTGCATTATTATTTATAGAATAGGCAGCTATTCTCGAGCCGCCGATTCTCCGGCCCTGAAGTTTGGGTTGTACAAGGGGTAAAGGGAGAACTCGCCCTCTACTGCCAATAAGAAAATGGTTGTAGTGGGAGTGAATGTTTGCCACAACCAATCACTGCTCTTGACGCAACTATAGCATGCTAATAAGGTTTGAAATTGCTGAGATGTTGTCAGCTGTATGTCTGCTAACCGCATACATAAAGCGGCCACTCCCACTGAATATCCATATCGGCAACACTGTCGTGAAAACGTCAAGGCCAGAGAATCAGAGGCTGCAGTGTACCTCTACTAACAATAAAATCTGATTTTCTTGATCTACCAACTACCTCTACTGCATTGATGTAAAATTACTTACATATAAATAACAGATAAATGTTTCTATCATTATCAGATTGGTCCTAGTGGACAAGAGGTTACTAATGCTCACCTTTGGTTCAAGGGTTTACGGATTCAAACCTAGTCGGGATTGATGGATTTTTTAGGATGTAAAAATCCTGAGTAATAATTCTAAGGAAACTAAAGTTTAGGCCCTGTGTCGTAGATTTACGACATGTAAAAGAACCTCAAGCTTGAAAAAAAGCCTCAGAGCATAATTTGTCAGCCCTTTTATACCCAGATTTGAACTGTGATGCTACTGACCTTAACTATAAGAGCATTGTTTAAATAAAATAATAAATCATTACCAGCTCTGATACATAGGAGGGAACCATGATGGATTAATTTGTTGTCTACATACATTGAAATAAAAAAAACACAAATTATAACAACAATGTGTGAATAATTACCTTAGGAATGTACATACAATTGAATTTTTCTGAAAGAAATGTGAGAAATTTAATGAGAAGTTGAGGTAGAAATTACTTAAAATCACCATGGAAAACGTGCATTAATCATTGCTCAAACAGAATAGCCAACTTATGAAGACATGCTAACAAACAAATGAAGTTTGCTGAATACACTGACTTATTCGCTATTGCCTTAAAAACACTTCATTTAAATAACCAAACTAATCTAATTGATGTTTTTATTATTAATTTAATACATCTCACTGATGGATAAATCATATTTGAAGAGAAAAATTATAAACCCACATTTAGACTCAAACCCAGGACCTTTGGCTTTCCGGGCCAATGTTCTACCAACTGAACTACGGGGGCAAGTTACAATCTAAACGCAAATTTTTCTCTTATATACGTTGTACATCATTGAGATGTATGAAATGAATAATAAAAACATCGAAATAAATATTTGAAAAAAAATTAGATATACACTATACTAATTATAAACAGTTAAAGATACATTAAATGTAGCAATGTAAATTTCATGTACAAACAAGATTTTATATGATAACAACAATAATAATACTTACGATAATAATAATAATAATAATAAAATAATGATAATTATAATAATAATATAAATATGATAAATTATATGCGAAACACCAATTAATATATATACCTTACACTGAGTAATAATGAAGTCGAGATTAGAGCAAATATAAATTTAGATTTCTTTTAAAAGATGCCAATGCTTATAATGTAATATAAAACAAATTTCCAAATAAATGTCTTCTTAATACAGAAGCCGCCATTTGCAAAAATGGAAACAAAGGTTTAATAGCATTTGGTGTGCGGGAATTTACAATGTACATAAGAGAAAATTTGCATTTAGATTGTAACTTGCCCTGGTAGCTCAGAAAGCCAAAGGTCCTGGGTTCAAGTCTCAGTCTCAGCGTATAATTTTTCTCTTCAAATATAATCTAATTGAAATAACCTAACTTAATTAGCTATACAGTCCCACACCATAAGCTTGTGGTTAAAGCAAGATGCCTTCATAAAGAGCTAAGGGACATGCACTGGTTTGGGTCTCCATGGGAAAAAAAAATTTCTCATGGAATTTCGGCCAGTATGGGACCAGTGCCCACCCAGAATCATGGTGCATTTGGGTAGCTAAATAAGTAGCAGCTTCAGGTAGAGAAAATCAGCTATAATAGTTGGGAAACCCAATATGCTGACCACATGTCACCCCTACACTGGCTTCATGATCGTTTTACCTCTGTGATTAACACATGTGGATGTAAGGCTAGCAGCCTGGCTAGTAGGCCAAGGGCCTTCTAAACCTGTCACGCCATGGAATTAAGTCAATTGGCTATACATGTATTATCACGTTCGCAAACATGATGCTAGCAATCACTTATTCTCTGTTGCAACAATCATAGATTCACACCAGGCATACAATAGGTAATTTATGTTATTCTTTTACACAAAGTAATCTAGACTTCTCCAGAATTAACAAATCTCAACTACCTGAGCTTTCTTTAAAACCTTGTCATACTATCCATACTTTCAATTTCCAATTCCATCATTTGCAATAAAATAAATAAAACAAAATTTCCTTAGCAATGGTTGCCCTACACATCAGCATTCACGATTCATAACATGCAGTAAAAAGTAAATACATTTTTTAATTTAACATTTTATAATTTTACAACTGCATAAAACGTTGTACACAACTCTTGTATATCTTTTAAATATGAAACTCATAAAAATTAGCACACTTCCTTACATTCATTTGTTCTACAATCTCAAAAAAGTATGCTTGTTTTTTATACATATATACTAGCTCGCCCAGCAAACGTCGTATCACCTTTAAATATTTTTACATTAATTTTTCTGATGTTTTAATAGTTATCTGCTATCCGGGGCAGAAACAAATCCAACAAATCAAAGATAAAAATTGGTCCAGCGGTTCTTGAGTTATAAATAGTGTAACTAATCCGACTTTGTTTTCTATATACGAGGGCGGATCGGAAAGTAATGCACAATAATTTTTTTCTGCCTTGGTATTGCAGCTAGAATGTTGAAATTTCACAGAGATATAGTTTGAAGTTTTCACTACAGATGGTATTTTTTTCTCAGGTGCACCTCTTGCGAGAGAAGCTTGAACTATGCAACAAAGATGGCGCGCATGCTACAGTCGTTCACCTGTGAGGGACGGATCGGATCGGAAAGTAACGCACAATAATTTTTTTTAAAAAGTTTAATAGTAAAAAAAAGGAAAAAATCACAAATGAACTTACATCTTTTACCTACTTTTCGACATAGTCACCAACTTTCTCAACACATTTTTCCCATCGTGTTACCAGTTTCAAAATGCCCTGTTCGTAGAATTCCGTTTGGTTGGAGTGTAGCCATCTGTGCACTGCTGATGCCTGCTTTGTTTCGGGCGTGTAGTAGTACGCCCACGACTCATCACCTGTGACGATTCCTTCCAGAAAGTCATGTCCTTGTGCGGTGTACCGCGTTAAGTGGTCCAAGCTTGCCATCATTCGCTGGCCCTTGTGGTCGTCTGTCAGGTTCTTAGGCACCCAGCGAGCACTAACTTTACGGAATTTCAAATTTTCATGAACAATATCGTACACCGCACCATAGGAAATGTTTGGCCCACAAAAATCGAACAACACTTCTCTGTTCCTCACAGGTGGACGACTGTAGCATGCGCGCCATCTTTGTTGCATAGTTCAAGCTTCTCTCGCAAGAGGTGCACCTGAGAAAAAAATATCATCTGTAGTGAAAACTTCAAACTATATCTCTGTGAAATTTCAACATTCTAGCTGCAATACCAAGGCAGAAAAAAATTATTGTGCATTACTTTCCGATCCGCCCTCGTATATAGAAATCCTGGCCACACGTTGCTGTGGCTAAGGTATACGTTAAATTATGTTGTAGTAAACTAAGTGAGAAATCTGAATCAGAAAGTTTTTGTTTTACACAATTTTTTAGTTCTGGTATGTTAACTACATCCAGGATAAATATGGGTGGTGGTATATGTGGAAGTGGGTTTGTTGATTGAGATGAATTTATGTTGTCTGCATTCTCAGTATCATCCATAAGTGCATCATAAGGATTATATACATTTATTGATGGAATATTTTGAGGATGCTTGCTGATTTCATTATACTTTCGTTTTTTTCTACGAACTTGTTGGCAGTTTGGATTCTCATCATCATCAAGAAGTCTCTGTATAGTAATATCATCTTGTGATATATTATAGTCATCTTGTTTTTCATTTAATTGAGGCATGGAGATTGTTTCTGTAATATTAGGCATATTATTATAACTAACAGACTTACTTATAATTCTGTTATTCCATTCCTTAGGACCTTCATATGTTTTTAAATTGGCATTCTTCTTAAATGTAAGATTTATGTCACATAGGTCTATACCAATTTGCGGAAATTCACTTGATATCTTATCATTCATGGTCTCTAGAACTGATTCGCCATATTGTTCAATGTTCCTTCTCGGTCAGTTAAATTTAAATTAAGTTGCTGTCTTTCAGCCAGATTACTTAAAACTAATACTTACACACAAAATTAATATGAACCGAAAGTGCGTTTTTCAGCTCATTACTGCAGCGTCGTTATCCTCCCTAGACTGTAAGATTCATGAACTATGCCAATATTCCTTTCTCTATGCATCTACCCCCACTCTCCCTCTTTACCTCTCCTGGTGCGCTGTTCCTACGGTGCATCTCCCCTCTACCTCGGAACCTTCAAATACGTTATGCACAGCGAGAACGTTATCATTCATTCATTCATCTATCCATTCCAGGATGGGATCGGACTTTTAAGTGGACAAGGTCGTCTGGAGCCGCAAGGGGCGGAGTTTAAGTTGGTCCTGAAGACCGGGGAAGAAGCCGCCCTGGCTTGGACTCTAGCATGAATGTGGTATGTGGTATGATGTGGTTCTTTGTCATGTAAGAGTATTATTTATTTATTCACTTTCTTTTTCTTTTTGAATGATGAAATGTTTATCTTGGTTATGTTTTTACTTCAGACTTCTTGTTTACATTAAATATCATTTTTATACTTAATGTTCAAAGTGATTTATGTGCATGTAGCTGTTTATATTCCTATACGGAAACTCACTCAGTTAGGAGATCATTCCAGCTCCCTTCATTTTTCTGTCTAGCTTTCCTGATTGATTATTATAGTGAAAACACTTATTTTAAGTCACTCTGTTATTTTGAGAACTATTATTGAGTTATGCTAAAACGCTTAGGTAAGAAAGATGAATCAATCCTTGCCTCCTATGGGCCCGGGGCAAGTAGCTTTTTGATTAATAACCTTGGAGGTAATCAGATCTACGCTGGTAGAAGCAACAGAAACAAAAGACGATCCCGAATGGCACGGAAAGGTAGCGAGTAGCGAGGTGGAACGCCCGCACAAATATTATTAAAAATATATTGAAAATAAAATAAACACAAACACACTTAAATTATGAAATAATCAATATTTGTAATTCAATTGAAATTCGCAGTTGCAACAAAAAGCACAGCCACCTGGTTAAATAATAAACCAATTAACTTACACAGCCATCTGTTAGAATCGTATGGAACTCACAGATAATTATAACTCTTTGTTAAATAATAAACAAATAAAATAATGTGACTATAAATTTAGTTCCTTAAGTCTCAAGTTGGATCAAACTGCACACAGTGTGCAAAATTTTATTAAAATCGGATCAGTAGTTTAGGATTCCATCGCAGACAAACAACGTGACACGTAATTTTTATATATTAAGATATGTATATAACTAACTAACTCACTGGCACTATCGAACCTGTAGGTTCATGGCCACGTGGATATAAGCTTTCCATACATTCCTATCCTGAGATGTTTACCAATCATCTCCTGTATAATCTACTTCCTTCAAATCATAGTTAATGTTATTCTCCCACCTCATTCTTGGTCTACGAACTGGAAAGTTTTCCTGTTATATATAACTATTAAAGTAAATCTTAAAACGTACCATAAAGGCTAATATTAATATTGAAACTAGTGGGCCCGGCAGACATTGTCCTGCCAGAATGTTCAAAATATGTAACTTTTTTTACCATAAAATTCGCTAATTAAGACATAATTACATAAGTTTGCAAAGAAAACTCCTCACAGTCATCTGCTGTGGCTTAAGAAGCGTGCATGATGACTACACATCTGACAAAAAAATTCCTGTAACCTGATCGCAGCACCACCTACCGAGTCCAATTGTGAATCTAAACCATCCACACACACAAAAAATTCCATCAAAATCGGTAAAGTCATTCCCTATGCAGTTTTTAATTTTGGGATTCAAATAAACCTCCACTTCTAATAGTCAGACTTCGCTCATTTTTTAATAATACCTATCTCGGTTTATTTTAATATGATATACTGAGTTTTGTTGTGAAACATTAAAAAAATGTCACCACTAGAGCGATTTTTAAATTTTCACTTCAGGTAAACTCCTACACCTAATGGTTTTAGAGGGTCCATTTGTGAATATAAACAATCGAGGGACCCAATCAGACACACACAAAAATTTCATCAAAATTGATTCAGTCGTTTAGGAGGAGTTCAACGACAAACACACGTACACAAGATTTATATATATAAAAACTATTTAACTCATGCCCCAAATGGGAGTCAATGACCAATCACGTTTCAATGAATTTTGTTTTACAACCAATGACAGTCATGCTACACCTGGCTCTTTATCAATTTCTCTTTACCAGTTCCTCCTTTTTTAATATTCTGACCAAGTCAGAGCATTATTTTGCAGTGACTGACTCTCCAACAAATTACACTGAACATAGGTAATAATGAACAGATTCCTTCGAACTACACATTTGATAATTGTGTGTTCAATAATTGTGTTTTTAAATAATGATTTTACTGAGTTGTTTACTTAAAAAAATAAAGTAATAACCTATAATGTTTGACATAATATACAGTTTGCTGCATTTCAATTTTTCTCTATTAGGGTGCATTCTTACAATATTGCGATCCAATGGGTTATCGCTGATTGCGATCGTATTTGGCAATAAATAATATAATCAAGTTGCAGTAATGAGAAAATGAAACATAACCATACATTTCTGATTTGTTTTCAAACATTGCCACTTACATTAAATATATGAATATTTTAAAATACCGGTAACTATATTTAAATAATGATTTTTTAGTAAACAGATTATTTTTATTTGTTAAATAGTCCTAACAAATGCCACTCTTGATTTCAAATCCTCTAGATAAATTCACTCGTTACTTTGTGACAAGTGATTTTATCGGTTATTTGCAAATCACTCGTGACATTACTTATGATAATAATACACAGCTAAGCTGGTACAATTAATGGTAAAGAGAAAAATGTATGCCTGAACCAGTAATCAAGGCTGAACCCTCAGGTCTACGTGTTGACACTCTTACCACTTGAACCATCTGGACATTCTTTCCTATCCAAGTGAAAATTCATCTCTTTAACCTTATTGATCCCTTCTTTTCCCAGAGCAGTGAACATTATTCACTTGAAATTGGATTGCTTTCATATCAATTAAGATATTATGATGGGATTTAATACAGGTAAAAGAAGCTACTATGATAAAAGTAAGTAAATTATTATACATAGCTATGCTAATACAATTAATGATAAAGAGAAAAATGTATTTTTTGAAAAGAAAAGCTTGAACCGGGAATCAAACCCTGGACCTTTGACTCTGTACATCAGCATGTAATCCATTACACCATTCAAGACCCAATACAATCGTTAAATTTTCTTTCCACTTATACAATTCTCTTTCATCTGAAGGCAGATGACAACTTCTATTCAAAGTATTTTTAACGAGAATTTTACTTTACTTTTAAGCAACAGCACGACATGCCTAGAAGGCCCTTGGCCTACCAGCTGGCTGCTGGCCTCAATTACACATGTGTTAATCACAGAGGTAAACGACCATAAGCCAGTGTAGGAGTGATATGGTCAGCATGTCGGGTCCCCCAGTAATTATAGCTGGTTTTCTCAAATTGGAGTCACTACTTATTGCAGCTACCCAAATGCCTCATGATGCTGGCTGGGCACCGTCCCATACAGGCTGAAATTCCATGAGAAAATTTCTTCCCCCATGGGGACTCGAACCAGCGCAAGTCCCATAGCTCTGTGCCAAAACATCTGGTTTTATGGGAAAAGAATACAATTCAAAACTTTTCTTTAATTTTTTGATTACGGCATGGACACTTTTAAGCAGTAAAGCTTAATATGCGATAAGAGCCATAAGCGACATTAAGTCAATAAACAAACTCTCACTAGAAACAGCCCTACAACTTTTTGAACTTAAAGTTGATCCCATTGCAACATATGGGGTAGAGAACATATGGGTCCATTTAAAGAAAACGAACCTAGAAAAATTAGAGAAACTAAAAGCCACATACCTAGAAAGGGTGCTCTGTCTCTCCAGATACACGCCCTCACGACTTGTATATGAACTCTCCAGAGAGCCATTCTACATAGAAGAGCTGAGGCTAAAGTTCCTACTACCAGTGACACCAGCTTACCAGGACCTCCTGCAAGAACTCCACGAGAAGAAACGCAAAATAGGGAAGAATTCTATATTACTGACACCATGACAAACCGTGAATGGACTCAGGGAGGATATGAATTGCGCCACACAGTGACCAGATTATTTTCAACTAATCATAAAGATATCGGAACCCTATATTTCATCTTCGGCATGGATTTCACCACAAGCTGTGCAGCAACCAGAATTCCACAAGCCCAGCCCAGACTGCATATGTGCAAGATGTGGTGAACAGTGCAAGAAATATCATGTGTTAAACTGTAGAATGAGATCAGAATCATTGTTGAAACTCTGCAGTGACTTAGAACAATCTTCTTTGCACATTGTGCGCATTTCTTATTTTATATTTAATATTTTGGAAAAATGTTTTTAAAGTATTAAATAAAATAATTTATGTCTGAATCAGGAATCGAATCCCATACACTCAGCTCTACATGCTGATGCTCTTACCACTTAAGCTATCCAGACATTCCTTCCCATCCAAGCACAAATTCATATATAATAATTTAGCTATTTCAATCAAAGTAGTAGCTTTAAATCCCAACATATAATGTTAAAGAGAAGAATAATAACCTATGTTAGTCAAAAAGGACAAAAAATTCAAGTTAATGTGAATTATTATGGTTGGCTTTTAAATTTAAGACCGATATGAATAATTGAGAAATAAAATCAATGCTTTTACTTACACATCGAAAATGGAATGACATCCACGTTGAAAACTCCAGAACAATCAAATTGTTCAGCAAACAAGGTTTTAAATAATCACAATATATTGTATAGTTCAGCAAATAGAACTAGAAAACCTAGGAAAAGTTCAGTGAAGTAATCTCCTTAGTAGTACTAGTAGTAGTTCCTGTCACTCCTCTCGAAAGCATACGGCCTTTGTGAAAGAACACCACCAAATTTCTGACTTCATTCCAATCGTTCCCTTGTTGTTCAATTTTTATTGTTACAGTGCTGTGCCATATAATTTTTGGTCTTCCTATTTTTTCTAGGCAATCCCTAAGGATTCAAATCCAGTGCTCTCTTTGGCACACTGTCTAGTTCTCTTCTGAAAGTGTATCCAATCCACTTCCATTAATATTAAATCTCCTCCCAGATCTCATTCTGTGATGTTATTCTCCACAATTCCTTGTTTGATATGGTTTTTGGCCACCAGATTCTCAAAATAAATTTCAGGCATCTATTTAAAAGTACTTGTAATGTTTTATATTATGTGAGGTCAAGGGCCTTCTAGGGCTGTTGTGCTTGGAGGAGATTGTGCCCTTCCAAGTCTCACATCCATATGGCAATATACTCTTATCACATTGCTATTAAATAGTTTTAATTTAGTTTTAGAAGTAATCTGCTTAACTACTGAAAATTATAAACTGCTTAGTTAGATCTCGAAGATTTTATCCAGTCAAGTCAATACTAAATTTTTGTTTCAAGTTGTTCAAATATTCTTTGTAGATGGACCTGAAATTGGATTTCAAGATCAGTGATGATGGTTGGTTTATCATCACTCCACAATTTATTTGAGCTCTGGTTTGTTATTTAAAGATATTCTCGATATCAGGATGTTTTCTACTAAAATGGACAGTTACTACTCTTGAAACTGTAAAATATTTGCCACAATTAACACTTTACAATGTATAATAATTCTCAAGAGGAGGAAGTAGTGCTGGGTCAGCAAGTCAGAGTCATAAAAATTATTTCATGACACTGTAATTTTATCAATACTTATATTTCAGACTGTTGAATGACATTCAATGACATTGCCTTGTAAGCAACAATTTGAAATCATACATCAGCATGATCCAATTCAAATCTTTGACTTGATGTGTTATAAAAACTGAGAAAAGATATGAGTTGTTAGAGGTTTTTCTACATATCTTACATTTTTTATGTTAACTACACATTTTTACGCATAGTTTAAATGTCTTGAAGAAAACCTTTCTTTGTGTGTCAAGTCCCAACTGTGCTCCTCTCCCCTTGAATTTAATGGCACTTAAACAGTCTCTTTCTTAACCAAAAAATATTCTCAACTTGTGTCCAACTCAAGATTGGGTCAAGGAATGAGATGAGATGAAGTCCCTATATTTATAGAGGTCTGTGAGCTACAAGGGTGCCAGTCAATCATCCCTGATGCACCATCACAAAATGATATCAGCATCACCTATTGACTTTGACTAGAGATCACTTACGGGCCTTTATTTCGAGCTAGGAAGCTTGATGCATGTATTCTTGTTGGCTACGATGGTGTAAAACTTATGGAAAGTGAATATTACTCTATATTAGATGTCTATACTTTAGGAGCCTGAAAGTCCTTCCTCGATAAAAGTGAGTTTTTCGAGTCAAAGCGAGAAGTCCAAGGCTTGAGAAATACTTTGATATTCTTATATGGCTTGTCTCACTATCATTGTCTATTATGAAACAAAATTTGATTAAACTTTACCAGTATTAAACATAATAGTGGACCTTTACGAACAAGAATTAACAATATTTTATTGGTATTACATTAATTTAGTTATCAAGTTTTTTCTTTTCCGAACGTGCACTGGTATTATAGCCTCACTCTGATGGTTAACCGTTTACACAAAAGCGGATGCCGCGCGGCCAATGCTTGACATGCGGTGATGTCACGTTTGTCATAGCGCTATGGGCGTTTATTACACAAGGACAGAAGACATTGATTATTATTTAAGTTATTTAATTTTTATGTTATTATTTGGCATTGTTTAACTTTTACAATTAAAATTAAATATGTACTTATTATTAAATCATTTAATTCCAACATTATATAGCTTGTAGGTCTACATAAATTAAATATTCATACATCTTGCTGAAATTTACATATTATTATTATTATTATTATTATTATTATTAACCTTCGGTTCTGGCCGCCACATGCTGAAATCGCTTATATATTAAACAAATATAATATGTAGATGTTATATTATTATTTCAGATACATATCACAATAAATCACTGATAATTATAACAATTAATTACGGTATACAATTTTATAACTGGATCGACTCCTCAACGTTCCGAGTTTAAATTGAAACTGAGGGAAGAATAACAATGTGGCACTCGCGGTACACAGGACCTATGTACTCTAATAAGATATAACAGCTGCGGGGAAAGAAAGCGAGCCGCTTGTTAAGCATCATAGTGAGGCGATAATATACAGTACCCAGTATTGATTTGGTTAATTTACCTAAAATGATTACAATAATATATTCCATGAAATACATATACAATAATATTGCAGAAAATTGTCAGATTAAGATATTTCATTTAGCACAGTTTCCTTCAGAATTATAATTTATAATTATTTACTTATTTAGGACATGATGCTTACAATACCGTACCAACTTTATGCTTTCTCATGAATTTTATGATGCTAATTTTACACTTAAACATTTTATTTCAAAACCGTATGTTACAGCTGATAGGATTTTATAGGCTTACTGCATTTTACATGTCACATTATATGCCTTTACACCAGAGTTAAAGGACACTACATAAAATATGTCACAAATATTAAATTTGAAATTAAGTTTTATGCTTGTATAGTTAGAGAATTAGGCCTATCTAAACATAATAGGCAAAAGAAGTGACTTAACCTCAAAGATTAACGGGCTGTACATATTAATTATAAGGATAAAAAATCAATTGGTATTCAAAAATATCGCTATCAATGAAATAAAAATATTCCATCTTTTTATTTGTTTGAATATTTCTTGATCGTTCTTCCATTCCCTAAAATTTTTACTTCTTCAATAACTGATGATAAAATGGATACAATTACTATCAAGAAAGTTAAACACTAGTCAAATTTGTATTCTTTCATTTTTTATTATTAACTTATTATAGTGTACTATGACAGGCTCTAATTGTCAAATATTGGAACCCCTGATAACATTACTTTCTAGAGTCCTTAATTAGAATAGGGCACTATATATAGGGAATAGTATTGTTACCACAAAGCAGTTCCTTGAACTTATTTTCCCCTCGCAACTATATATTGCTAATTTTTATTTCCAAAAGCTATAGAATTGCCCTTATGAAACTAAATGAATCAGTTCACACTGCATACAATAATTAAAACAATCTATAAAATAACCGGAATAAGAACTGGACTCAAGGCTAATTTACATCAAAGGGGTGGTCACAGAGTCTAGTGCCGTAGTGAAATAAATAACCTCTCAGTTCGTTAATATAGAAAAATAGAACAATCTGAAAAGAGAGAAAAAAAAATCTTAATAATGGAACATTAGAATCCCAAATAGAAAAAGTGCAGTTGTACTGTAATTTGCTGATATTACTTACTCTGTTAACACCAATTTCTGTTTGTATGTTTGAAATCTATTTTCAATTGCTGAAATGTTATTTTCATATTTCTGAAACAAAAGAAAATAATATAACTTTTTGACAAATATGAATATGAAAAGAAAACTTACAATAACAATGACTTTTTAGGAATCAACACAGATATTTACGTTAAATTTTATCACCTCCTTCATATTCTTAATCTTCATAAGACAGGTTCCAGGACCTTCTTCTTTGGTTTCATCCTCAGTATTTTCACGATCGCTGTTATGTCATCTTGAAGGCGGCTTTTGTGAAAATACTGAGGATGGAATCAAAAACAAAGATTCCAAAATCAGTCTAAGAAGAAGACTAATATGAGGTGAGGTAATAAAATTTTACTTAAATAAAAACTTACAATATAAACTACTACACTTGAAATTTTGTTTTGTCAACATTATAGATCTTTGAATATACTGCTTCTGCCAACATAATAGAATATTTATTTAACTTTTACAGAGAAAAAACACTATGAGGTTTAATTTAAGAATTAGATTAATGTTTTTATTACCTCACCTCATATACTTTTTCTTCAAGCTCCGAAACTGCAGTCTAGAAGTAAAAGTATATAAGGTGAGGTAATAAAAACATTAATTTAATTCATAATAGAATATACTTTTTTCTTACAACAAAATAAAATAAATCTGCTCAATTTCTGAGCCAATTTTCTATACTTTTGATGAAAATGCCACTATTAACATTGTCTAAATTAATTTTGAAACTTCCACCATCAAAATTAAGAGTAAGGAATCAATTCATACACATACTGAATTAAAGTTTTCTTTTATGACAATCTCCAACATGTTTATTCAGGTTTGGTTAAATTAGATAGGTAGTTTAGGTTAGGTAAGCATTAAGCAATCTTCATATTTTTGTTAACTGTGTTTTCTATAAGTTGCCTATTCTGTTTTAGCATTAATAATAGATAATATTCCAAAGATAATATGCCATATTTTAGATTTTTTCGTTGACTTCTCATTCAATTTTAGCTATTTTCTAGATTTTTATGGGAAAAAGAAATATATATTACTGAGGTACTCCAATTATTCACATATTGCTACAAAAATGTTTATTTTTTTGCTTTTATTTGGATTTATGAAGACATACGAGGCATATATCGGCCAAGATGACCTAGTGATTATGTTTCTTGCCTCTAGTTCCAAGGATCATGGGTTCAAACCCGGCCGAGGTAGATGGATTTTTAGAATAGCAAAATCCAAGGAACAAATCCTCCAGGAGGGAGTTTAAACCATGGGTCCCAAGTCAGAAGATTTTCGGGCTCATAAAAGGACTTCAAGTCTGGATAAAAAGATCTCTGAGCAAAATTTGATCAATCTTCATCCATCCAAGGGCTGAACTAATAATGATGAGCAAATTGTGAAGTCATACATATCTTAATGTGAACCACTAGTTGCTAAACATATTGATAGTTATTGCTTATGTTTACACTAGAACAAAATGTTTAGTGGTGTTATCTGTAATTTAGTCCAGGAGTAAGCCACCAAAGTTTACTGAAGTTTCCACTAGAGGCAATAAATATAATTTAAAAGTCATGAAAAAAATTATTTTCTTACATTTAGGCAGTTAAATTGTGATATAGTTAGGTTAGCTGACATTTACGAGGTGTGATCAATAAGTTTCCGGAATGAGGCCATAAACACAACACAACACTTCAAAGTTTCTATTCAGCACTGTCACCCTCGATGTAGTCGCCTTGGGAGTTGGTACACTTGTCCCAGCTTTTAGATATTAAATTCTAATTCATTTTACTCGTAAATATGCAAAAAAAATTCTTGTCATGGTCTCTCTAATACAGATTAGAGTAATTAATTATGTTAGGTTAGCTTTTAGATTTTAAAAAGAAAACTATATCCAACTTTAGAAAATGTTAATTTAAAATATAACATCAAAATAGCTTTTAGATATTCAGTTTTAACTCATTTTACTCGTAAATATGAAAAAAAAAAAAAACATTTCTTGTCATGTCTCTCTTAATACCTTAGTGTCTGTCAATAAGAACAGGTTTCAACAATACAATTCCATCGATAACCAAGATTTATGTCCTTACTTAACTGCGTTTATGTCAGTATTTTACTCTTTCCATTTACTAATTTTACAGGTTAGAGTAATTTAATTATGTTAGGTTAGCTTTTAGATATTAAATTTTATAAACATTTGTTGCAACTGAGACAATATGAAGAGCCCAAATAATTTTTAGCATGTTTTATTTAAGTGAGAATCTTTTCTTTAACATGATTCATAAGTTGACTTTTGTGATCGTGTTTTCTTATTTGTTAGCGTGTTTTCGTGATAAGTTGGACTCCGTTTGAGCAATAAACATTACGAATTTAAATTGTAAATACAGTAATTATAGGTTAGCTTGAGCTCTTTCTGAGATACTTTTTGGGAAAAAATCAACATGCATACATCTGTCGGGTAATTATTCTAATAATGCAGCAATAAAATGTGTGTTTTTTCGTTTATTTGAATTTATGCTAGAATCTCCAAATATTTAATAATCATAAAAAAATTATAAGTATTGTTGCAATGTTTAAAATAGTACGAAATGTTAGTACATATGGAAGACGTACATAGAACAACAGTATTACAAGAATATTGTATAGAAAATCCAGGGAAAGGTAATCTAAACTTGAGCCGAATTATGTGATGCAGTCAACATACAAGACAAATTGGAACGCTTGTTGCCAACCATAGGAAAAACATCCCAATATTGAAATTTTAAACTTAGAAAACACAAATACAAAAAAAAAGTATTGATCTTAACTTCTGATTTGTCCTAGAATTGTAAAAAAATGTTAATAATTCTTAAAAAAATGTTTACAGCAATAATAAATGTTATTAAAATGAAACTGTAACTCTACAGTTTGACAAAACTTGTGTGGGATTATTTTAAATAAATAATAGTATAAAAAACTAAAACAACACACTTTATTAGAAAACCGAACTAAAAAAAATGAAAAATAGTTTTAATTTCCAACACGTTTGGGATAAAATTAAAGTGGTCAACAAAAAAATCATCTTTAATATAAAATTATAGAATATTCACCTGAAAGGTCCGTCTCCTCAACTTAATTATCATTTAACTGTAGCGCTTTCGGGACTTGTCCCATCATCGGCAGGATTCAAAACTGGTATTTCACTGAAGATCTGGTAGAGGGGGTTGCATGTATTGGGTTCGTTTTCGTTTATCAGGCTGTCGTTGTGAGCTGCTTTCATGATTTCCATCTCTTCGAGTACGTTTATCTTCGCTGGATTATTTTCTCTGTGCATCACTGTTAGGGTGTTTTCAATATTTAACATGCGATGTCCTTCATGGATAACGTGTTTTGCATAGCTTGATTTACCTTCTGCGTGAACGAAGTCTCGAAAATGTTCTTTGAATCTGATGTTAAAACTCCTGTTTGTCCTTCCTATATAAAATTTGTTGCAGTCCTTACATGTCAGTTTATAAACTCCTTTGCTGTTGAAAATGTTATTTTCTTCAATGTTATTGTTTATTATGTTGTTTAATTTTTTATTGGTTCTGTATGCTATTTTTTTTTACGTTTTTATCGGCTTTCTTTAGTGCATTGGCTAATTTTGTCGTTTCTTTTCCTGTGTATGTAAGTGTTACCCATGTTTTCTTGTTGTTGTCAGATTCTTTTTCTAGTTTAGTTATGTTGGTTATGTTGTTCTTCCTTTTTTGTTTTTTTACGAGCTTATCTATGAATTCTTCATTATAGCCATTGGTTTTTGCCATATACTTAATGTAGTTGAGTTCTTGGATATAATTGTCTTTGCTTAATGGGAGTTTCAACATTCTACTGACTAAACTATTAAATGTACTAATTTTCTGTTGAAAAGGGTGTGTAGAATTTTTGTTTATGGCCAGAGCATTGTTTGTGGGTTTCCGGTAGATACCGATTTCTCCAATGGCTATAATGAAGAATTCATAGATAAGCTCGTAAAAAAACAAAAAAGGAAGAACAACATAACCAACATAACTAAACTAGAAAAAGAATCTGACAACAACAAGAAAACATGGGTAACACTTACATACACAGGAAAAGAAACGACAAAATTAGCCAATGCACTAAAGAAAGCCGATAAAAAGTAAAAATAGCATACAGAACCAATAATAAATTAAACAACATAATAAACAATAACATTGAAGAAAATAACATTTTCAACAGCAAAGGAGTTTATAAACTGACATGTAAGGACTGCAACAAATTTTATATAGGAAGGACAAACAGGAGTTTTAACATCAGATTCAAAGAACATTTTCGAGACTTCGTTCACGCAGAAGGTAAATCAAGCTATGCAAAACACGTTATCCATGAAGGACATCGCATGTTAAATATTGAAAACACCCTAACAGTGATGCACAGAGAAAATAATCCAGCGAAGATAAACGTACTCGAAGAGATGGAAATCATGAAAGCAGCTCACAACGACAGCCTGATAAACGAAAACGAACCCAATACATGCAACCCCCTCTACCAGATCTTCAGTGAAACACCAGTTTTGAATCCTGCCGATGATGGGACAAGTCCTGAAAGCTCTACAGTTAAATGATAATTAAGTTGAGGAGACGGACCTTTCAAGTGAATATTCTATAATTTTATATTAATTTTGAATAAACCTCAACGGAACACATCATGAATCTTATAAAAAAAATCATCTCCAACACATCTAGAATAAAACTAGAGTTATCTACAAAAAAAGCAAAAATTACCACCAAAAACGTGGGGTGCTTTTTATGGTTTTTACGTTTCCTTCTTAGAGACTTTACTTTTACCAATATCTGTTTATTATCAAATATATTAATTGATATAGAGCACCACACGCTTTTGATGGTAAAATTATTTTTTTTTGTAGATAACTCTACTTTTATTCAAGATGTGTTGGAGATGATTTTTTTTTGTTGACCACTTTAATTTTATCCCAAGCATGTTGGAAATTAAAATTATTTTTCATTTTTTAGTTCGGTTTTCTAATAAAGCGTGTTGTTTTAGTTTTTTTAAACTATTGTTTATCTTTTAGTTTGGTTTTCGAAAAATGTAAATATCTTTAAATTCAATACTATTGTAGTATGAGCTAAAAGTAATAGTAAGTAAAGTGATCCCACAACAGACCCGGAGGCCCTTGGGGTAGTAGGAGATTAAGGCTCCCACACTTTTTCTAGACAATCGGCACTTTATGTCAGCCGGGTTGTCAGCCCTGCATGATGGCCGCCTTTACCCCCAGAACAAGCATCTGGTACTCATTTCCGTTAGAGGCTGAGTCGACCCCAGGGCCATAGTGCCGCCAGAGGGTTTGGGTCAGTTTAAAAATCCTGACCCCAACGGGACTTGAACCCTCGACCCTCCGGCTTGTAGCTCAGTGCCTTAACCACTACGCTACGGCGTGCCCCCAGCTAAAAGTAATACTCTTCTAAAAAAAAATCCTCCGGGCCAGATTTGAACCAGCAACCTATGGATTAGTGAAATTATATACCAATACAGTCCACCACTCTACCAACTCAGCTACCACAACAATAGACTAAAAAGTCAATACGTCCGCAACCTATTATACCGTCTTTATTTTTTTGATATCCTGATGATCCTGGCCAGGATCTTAGAAAAAATTTATGAAATTATTGTTTTGTCATTAGTCCTTTACAAGTATACAAAGTTTCAAGTCGATCCAATGTTGGAAAAACTGTAATTAAACTAGCGTGAAATATTTTCAAAGTCCTATAGAACAACAGTGCCCATGTGCCATAGTTTATAGAGCCAGCGATAACCCACAATCGAACCACATATCATTTATCATCCTCAATTACAATCCGTCGGTATGAAATTTAAATGACCAATATTTGCAATAAATCCCCAAATCTATGTTAAAAAATATATTAATATTAAAATTACCAAACGTTTATTAAAGCTGGGTGTTCACTTACTTATCCCTCCCTAACGCTGATCCAACCAGTGATAACCCAAAACAGTGATAGAAAAATCATAGAGTAAGTAATATACTCTGTGGAGAAAACAGCAGTTAGCATCACAATATTGGGAAAAACTACACTTAAACTAGCATGAAATATTTTCAAAGTCCTATACAATAACAGTGCACATGCGCCAGAGTTTATAGAGCCACCAAAAACCCACAATCGAGCCACATATTGATTATCATCCTCAATTACTATCTGTCGCTATGAAATTTAAATGACCAATATTTGCAATAAATCCCCAAATCTATGTTAAAAAGATGTATTAATAATATTAAAATTACCAAATGTTTATTAAAAATGGGTGTACACTTACTTAATGCTTCCTAATGCTGATCCAACCAGCGATAACCCAAAACAGCAATAGAAAAATCATAGACTAAGTAATATACTCTGTGGAGAAAATAGCAGTTAGCATCACAATATTTCTAACAGTGTCATAATATTGTGATTTGCATATTTAAATAAATACTTCAAAACTGTCTAATAATGTTATAAAAATTGTTTGAAAAAGTTTAAAATATTAATGTTAGTAAATACAAAAGAAGAGCTATAGTTTACAATAATATAACTGAAAAATCAAGCGCTAGTAAAAGTGCAGTTTAGCCCAATATTGTCTGTCAAAATATTGTGATTTGCATATTTAAATAAATACTTCAAAACAGTCTAATAATGTTATAAAAATTGTTTGAAAAAGTTCAAAATATTAAATAATGCTAGTAAATACAGAAGAAGAGCTGTAGTTTACAACAATATAACTGAAAAATCAAACGCTAGTAGAAGTGCAGTGGGTGAAATTGGGTTACTGGAAATTCAAGTCGTAACCTATTCGTTAAATGAACTGGATAACTTGAACTATTCAGTGACATTTCCTGGTTAATGACAAAATATTTCTTAATAGGATAGTACCTACATACTGTAACTGAACCTTTATAAAGACCCATAACCCCTAAAACCATTAAACAAAACAAAAAAAAGCCTTTACAGATAGTATTATGTTACAAATTTATTATACAAATGTTCAACTTATTTACTCCAGTTAGAGATTGAAAGTTAGCACCATTACGTCCCATCTGTAAAGAACAAGGGCGAAACTTCTAGCGACAGCAATCCACATAATTACATTGTGTATAAATAGTAATAAGAACTTATAGGGCAAAGCAAAATTATTCTAACCTATAACTTGAGAGTAGAGAATAAACTACACACCACAAGAGTAATCAACTTAGTATATCGCATAAATGGAAATTATATTGTAATCTCAATTCATATCATTCGTGACAGTTAATTTTATAATTAAGTTTCAAGAAAACTGTTTACAGCCACATGTCGCCATACTTATACTGATACAATACACAATTTACCTGTTCTTTAATTACACATTCTATGCAAGACCATCCAGAGCCCCCATCTCCCATCGTGGCAATTCACACTTTAAAACGTGTAAATAATCCAACTGTTAATTCAGGAAAAGCCGGTAAATACATATTCCAAAATCTTCATGGCGTTGGATCTAACCAAAACTATTGCGCGAATAAATATTCATTTGTTAAGAGTCGTCCTGCCATCTATAGGATCTATAGGCTACTATTTTCATTTATAGCAAATGGCCTCAAATGTCTATATAGCGGGAATTCAAATTATTAGGATTCAAAACT
Source organism: Diploptera punctata (assembly GCA_030220185.1). Lineage (NCBI taxonomy): Eukaryota > Metazoa > Arthropoda > Insecta > Blattodea > Blaberidae > Diploptera > Diploptera punctata. The sequence goes on from JASPKZ010008357.1 coordinate 1,796,974, forward strand.
GCAAGTATTTAACCTGTTCGATGCTGTTGACGACGTACTATGATTATAGAGGAAATTACTGCTTCGGAATGGAATCATATAGGAATTTCTATTTCCTTTCCTCCTTTCATAGTTGCAGCGCCATTAACAGCACTGAACAGTTTTAAAGTAATCTCAGCTCTACTTAAACATTAGGCTACTATTTATGGTATTTTATTTAAATTAACTCTACAAAAAAATTCAATTAACAAACATCGAACTCGGATGTTCATGGCCGCACGGACATGCCAATCCATCCTATGGCTCCTACAGCTCAAATCGGGCTCTGGCCACTAATTTGCATAGAGAATAAATTTGGGGTACTTAATCAGTCTGTTTTAGTTGCGCTAATTTCCCTTCAGATGTCGTGGGAGACACCTTGCAGGAAACTAGGATGGTATAAAAAGTCACGAAATTTTGCTTATAGGACTCTTTTTCCAGGCTTAAGGTTCTTTTATGATCCTAAAAATCTTCAGACTCGGGAACCATGACTTAAAGTCCCCTCTTGACGACCAGTTCCTTCAATTTTTCCGTCCTAAAATACAACGATCCCGACCAGGTTTGAACCCGCGACCCTTGATTAGAGGCAAGGAACATAACCACCATGGTCGATCGCACGGACATATGCTCTCCATATATCCCTATCCTGAACTAATATTTTTCAATCATTCCCTATAAAATTTACTTCCCTCAAATTGAAGTTAATATTATTCTCCCATCTCATTCTTGGCCTAACTACTGGATGCTTTCCCTCTGGTTTTCCTACAAAAAGTATCCATGACCCTCCATCGTTCCCCATTGATGCCATATGTCTTGCCCATTCCAGACTACAAGACTTAACTGTTCTTATTACAAAATATCACGTAAGAGGTAAAAAGTAAAGTAATCCCACTACAGACCTTAGAAGGCCCATTGGGGTGTTAGGAGGTTAAGGCTCTCACCTTATTAGACAATCAGCACATGATGTCAGCTGGGTTGACAGCCCTGCTTGATGACTGTCTTTACCCCCTGGTACTCATTTCGATTAGAGGTTGAATTGACCATAGGGCAGATGGTTTAGACCAGTTTAAATATCCTGACCCTACCAGAACTCGAACCCTCGACCTTCCAGCTTATACCATATTGTGATAACTAACTATGCTACCGAGTGCTCCATAAAGATTATCTCACTCTTATGTAGCAGTGGTGGCCATTGTGGGGGCTGAGAAGTGTTGCCTTGACTAACTAACTAACTCACTGGCACTATCAAACCCATAGGTTCATGGCTGCATGGACACAAGCTCTCCATAAATCCCTATCCCGAGCCAATGCTTTCCAATCACTCCCTGTATAATCTAATTCCCTCAAATTATTATCTATATTATAATTATTACCTCATTCTTGGTCTACCAACTGGGCGTTTTCCTATAAGAAGTTTTCATATCTCTCTTTCATTCCCCATTCGTGCCACATGTCCTGCCTAGTGCAGTCTACGAGACTTAACCATTCTTATTACATCTGGTTTCTTATAAAGCTCATGTAGCTCACTGTTATGAAGTCTTCTCCATTAGCTGTCTGTTCACCTCTATTTGGTCCAAAAAGTTTCTTGAGAATAATAAGAAATGGACAGAACACTTAGTGAGAATGAACAACAAAAGAATACCAAAAAGAACCTTCCTGTATAATCCAAGAGAAACAAGAGATGTTGGCCGACCACGTAGAAGATGGACTCCACTTTTAACTTCACCGGAACAGGCTGCATAGCTTAAACCTTGTAGTAGAAGGAAAGAGGAAGTTTCTTGAGAACTTTATTCTCAAATACTCGTAATTTTTTCTCCTCCCTTAAAGCTGTTGTTGTTTTCAAATGGCTGGAGCTTGGCTTACACCATTAGTCCTCTTGCTTCCCAATAAAGTCCTGCAATGTCTTTCCTGTCCTTTTTCTTGGGGTCTAGTCGCCTGCAATTTAGCAAGTGTTCCTTGCTTAGGAGAACATTTTCTGCACACAAGGAGCATCCCATAATTCTAGGGACAATCCCCATGTTATGAAGGTGGTTATCCAGACAGTCATGACCCATTTCCAACCTGAAGAGAACTACTGCTATTCTTCTAGGGAGGTGTTTTATTATATTTAATTAATGTTGGGAAGTAAACATTATGAGGTATAATCATTAAAATTCATCGGAGAACATATTGTTTAAACAACTCACCTCATAGGATTCATGCTTCCATGATATCGCGATTTCAAACATAATCATGTTCATCGTCAGCCATAACTCCGACTGATTAAATTCTTCGGCCGTCAACTATTCTATTGTCGCCATCTTCAGTGCTGCCATCTATGGTTGAATTTATGAACTTCGAAATCAATGTAATTTCGTTAGGGATATCAAAATTCATTGATCTATTTTTGTTTTTCTGAATGTATATTTTTTCCCAAACTGTCAATTCCAAAGGTTTCTCTACTTGTTTTAAAAAGTTTAGCTTCTCTTCCAATTTTATGATGTTCTAATTGCTGCACATAGTTTATTAGAACATCATAAAATTGGAAGAGAAGCTAAACTTTTAAAACAAGTAGAGAAACCTTTGGAATTGACAGTTTGGGAAAAAATATACATTCAGAAAAACAAAAATAGATCAATGAATTTTGATATCCCTAACGAAATTACATTGATTTCGAAGTTCATAAATTCAACCATAGATGGCAGCACTGAAGATGGCGACAGTAGAATAGTTGACGGCCGAAGAATTTCATCAGTCGGAGTTATGGCTGACGATGAACATGATTATGTTTGAAATCGCGATATCATGGAAGCATGAATCCTATGAGGTGAATTGTTTAAACAATATGTTCTCCGATGAATTTTAGGTGTTTTATTTGTTTCAGCATATTTCACTATGTCTTCATATTTCTTATTTTGAAGATCTTTTATATTCTGTTCTCTTCTTTTGAGATGTATTTTTTTGTTTTAGATCCTGGTGTCTTCTTTGTAGGGATATCTCTTTTGTTGTCCTTAGCTTGATTTTGGAGCCTTTCTTTGCTAAGGAGTCTGCTTGTTCATTACCCAGTAATCCCACATGTGATGGTACTCACTGTAATACAATGTGTTTACCCTGAGCTTCTTCAACTTTATACATGATTCTTATGTTCTGGATGATCAGGGTGTTTTATTGGTTACCAGTTATTGCTGGTATTGCTGACATTGAATCTATCAATATTACTATCTTCTTGCTTATACTGGTCCTGTATAAAATATTCTGTAGTGCAGTTTCTATTGCCTTTAGTTCTGCATCAAAATTTGTTGCTCCCAGTCCAAGTGAAATATATTGGGAAAAGATTTCACTGTATATTCCTGCTCCATCTTTTGAGTTACTCAGGGAGCCATCAGTGTAAATCTTTAACCATCCATCTGGTGAGTATCTGGTATGTATGGTTTCCAAGGAGATTTGTCACATGTTACATGGTAGATCCATAAATTTGGATATAAGTAGTGTAAGCAATAGTTCTGATTTTATATCCAGATAGTCTAATGGGTTTATGAGTTGAAAAAAATAAGTAAAAATATTAACATAGCTTATAAAACTTACTTACTTACTTACTCACTGGCACTATCGAACCCGTAGGTTGATGGCCGCGCAGAGATAAGCTCTCCATACATCCCTATCTTGAGCTAATGCTTTCCAATCATTCCCTGTATAATCTACTTCCCTCAAATCATAGTTAATGTTGTTCTCCCACCTCATTCTTGGTCTACCAACTGGGCGTTTTCCCTCTGGCTTTCCTACAAGAAGCTTCCATGCACATCTTTCATTCCCCATTCGTGCAACATGTCCTGCCCATCGCAGTCTACGAGACTTAATTGTTCTTATTATATCTGGCGTCCTATAAAGACCATGTAGTTCATTGTTATGTAGTCTTCTCCATTCACCTGTCTGTTCATCTCTCTTTGGTCCAAAAATTTTCCTAAGAACTTTATTCTCAAATACTCGTAATCTCCTTTCCTCCCTTAAAGTAAGAGTCCATGTTTCGCACCCATATAATATAACTGGTAGAATAATAGTTTTATATATTTTCAGCTTAACGTTTTTTTTAAAGGAGTTGGGACATCAAAAGTCTCTGCAATGCATAATAGCATGCATTTCCAGAATTGAGCCTATGTTTAATTTCTTTGTGCATCTCATTCCTATTTGTGATTATTGTTCCTAGGTATTTGAATTCAGCCACTTTCTCAAAATTTCCCTCATTTGTCATTAGCTGTCTATTTCCATTATATACTGAATTTCTACGTGTGACCATATATTTAGTTTTACTGATATTTACTTCTAGTCCTAATTTCTTAGTGTTACTCAATAGTGTGTGCGTGTTGGCCTTTAGTATCTCCTTGCTATCGGCCAGTAGTACTACATCATCAGCATAAACTAACAGCTTATTAATACCATTCAGTTGTAAGCCTTCCTCATTCTCTAAAGGTTTAATGGCATGCTCTAGTACAAAATAAAATAGTAGAGGAGATAGTGCATCTCCTTGCTTACCCATTCTGGATTTCAAAAGTGTCCGAAAACTGTTTGCCTACACACACCCTACTCTTATAAAACAGGAAACAAATTAAGCAACATAATATACAATGGCATAGAAGAACACAACAAAATCAACAACAAGGGAGTCTACAAACTAACATGTAAAGATTGTAATAAATTTTATATTGGCAGGACAAGCTGAAATTTCAATACAAGATATAAAGAACACCTAAAAGATTTCATACACGCGAGTGATAAACCAAGCTATGCTAAACATCTCATTAATGCAGGTCATCGAATGAACACAAATTGAAAATACTCTCACGATAATCCACCGAGAAAACATTCCATCTAGGATAAATATGTTCGAAGACCTTGAAATTATAAAGGAAGCAAACAACACCTCACTTTTTAATGAGAACGCACCCCAGTCAAACCCATTATACGAGATCGTCAAAAACAAGTCAGTTGCTGCTACAAACAGTTGGAGTATACATCACCATACACAACAACAACGAGTAGTGAAAGCTCAACCTGCAGAAGATGGAAGATAACTTCCGAAAGTGCTCCAGTTAATTTTACATACAATATTTTAACAAAGTTGAGGATGACGGCACCTACCAACAGGTACATTTTAATTTTTAACTTTCATCTTATGAGTTGAACTTTTATAGGAATAAATCACTATGAGGTTTAATTTAAGATAAAATCAAATGTTTCATATTAATCTTTTAAGTAGATTGTGATTCAAGACCATAGCGGTCCCATCTTCTGTACCATCTTGACAACTGAAGTTATATAGGAAAAACAAAAAAGAATTTGGACATTTGCAAAAAAGAACACTTTAGAAACATAAAAAATGGTGAAATTGAAAAATCAGCAATAGCAGCACATAGTTTATTAGAGAATCATAGGATTGAAAAAGAAGCAAAACCTTTGAAACATCTATCTAAACCTTTGGAATTAACAGTTTGGGAAAAGATATACATTCAAAAAATCATACTAGAACCATGAACTTTGAGTTTCCAGACGAACCTAATTTGGTTACAAAGTTCTTCAAAAGTACACCAGATGGCAGTTTAGAAAATTGCTGGCATAGTGAAAAATTGACAGTCGTGAAAACAGCTTAAGATGAGAATGATATTTTTTCTTATACTGCAGTTCTTTGTTAAAAAACATAGATATATGAGGTAAGATGAATTAACGATTCATTTAATTCTTATTAAGAAATCCTCATAATGTAAAAATTTCCAAATTTATTATATTAAATTAATTTATGAATTCATTTTTCTCTTCAAATATTAATTCATCCTTCAGTGTGAGTGACACATTTAAAATAAAAACATTGAAAATTAAAATATTCATCAGTAATTGTCAGTACATGAGCAATCTTATAGCAATGATTATTTTATTCCTTTTGCAATTTGCAATTAAATTTTGAAAATGTGTAATACGTATACTAAATAAAAATAATAGCACCGATGAATTTAATGAAAATAAAAAACCCGAAGAAGAAAGTGTAAATGATGTTCGTATTCCATAACAAGTAGCGAATCTTTCATTTGAGTTAATTGTGTTTCATATGCACATCCAAAACGTCTTCCTCTGAGGAGTGATTTTGGAAATAAACAGGATGAAAATCCTACAAATTATGAATTAGAAGAAGAAGAAGTGTTTCATATACAGGTAGCATATGCCTTCAAGCAGAAATAATAGATCTCACAAGGTAATGATATTAATTTTTAATTTTATATCTACATAATTGAGAAATCTAGAAGCCAATAAAGTTAGTGGATTAATCAATTTTGAGAAAATTATGTTCAAAATTCTATTCTGTGCCAGTTAACATTGGTAATTTTTTATTCTTATTAAGTTGGTCTTCTTCAACTGTCAGTTGCAGACTGGCTAGGCATTGGAAGCAGTCTCCCTATTTATAGGTGACTCCCGGTTGGTGACATTCCCTAGATGTTCCATTACTTGTGAGCTATTTTCTGATTAACTGCCTGATGACAGAAGCAGAAGTCATAGGCATGGACCAACTTGACAAGAGTCAAGACAAGGGCATAAAAGCTTTACAATTCTATGTTGGTAATTTTTTTTATGCTCCTTGCCTCTGGTCCTGAGGGGTCACGGGTTCAAACCAAGACCAGGGTCAATGTTTTTTTTTTTTTTGGATGGAAAAATCCAAGTAGCAAGTCCTCTGGGAGGGAGGGTTCTAAGTCTGAAGATTTTCAGGCTCATAAAAGAACCTTAAGCCTGAATAAAGAGGCCTGTGAACAAATTTACCGACCTTCATCATCCTAGTAATACTTTGTTCCTTACTACATGTCTCATTGGGGTAGCATGTTGACTGCATACCATTCATGACATCTGTAGGAAAATAAGCATAACTAAATTAACTTAGTCTATTAACTCCTAACAAAGGAGAGGCTAAAGCCAACATTCGTTGGGCTTTTTATATAAAGAGAAAAATATATGATAAAATCAAATGTTTCCTACCTCCATCCATCCATCCATCCATCCATAGTAATTCTGCCCGAGGGCAGCTCTTTCACTGCAATCATAGCATTTTCATGCTATGCTTTGCAGCTTTACTAGGGAATTGTAGGTGTGGTAGCTTCCCGTTGCTTTCCACACCGGTGAAGGATGATGATGATGAGATGATAATGATAAGGATGATGGTGATGATGATGGCCATATGATTTCGGGGACCATTTGGACCTTAAAGTTTTCCTGACATTTGTCTTACAGGTGAGGAAAAACCCCGAGAAAAACCTCACCCAGAAAAACTGCCCTGACCGGGGATCGAACCAGGGCCCGCTGCGTAACAAGGCAGCACGCTACCTCGAGACCACAGCGGTGGGTTGTTTCCTACCTCTCCTCACATAAATCTTCTAAGTAGATTGCGATTTCAAGACCATAATGGTCTCATCTTCAGTACAATCTTGGCGACTGATGATATGTCGATCGGAAGAAACACTTCTTCTTCCCTCTGTTGGTGAACCAATGAACCTCTGGATCAGGTCAGGATTTGTGGGAATTTTGAAGTTCATAAGTTTTTCTTTATTTTTCTGAATGTGGATTTTTTCTCAAACCGTGAGTTCCTTTTGTTTTTCTATTTGTTTAACTACACTGTCTCTGGTTCTGTACACCAACACTATCATGTGCAAATCCCAATTCAGGCATATATTTTTTTCTTCAAATAAAATTTGTCATTCGGTTAGAAGTGATAAATTTAATATATAGGATTCAATGGGCTATTCCATTATAGATAGGTATTAAGAACTCAGCACCCATACATTATATAGGATATCTCCTTTGTCTTCAAACAACTGACATTCTGAGCTATTAATTTCACATTAAGTGCATTGACCAAAAAGTGCACTTAATCCCTTTGGCTTCTAACTAACTCATAGGCACTATCGAACCCATAGTTTCATGGCTGCACAGGCATAAACTCTCCAAAACACATTCCTATACTGAGCTAATGTTTTCCAATTGTCCGCTGTGGAAGGAGAAGATGTCGTTAGTGTGTGGCACAACAATGGTTCTAACATTTCTACACTGGAGAAGAAAACACTACAGATTTATTATGTTCTGGAAGATCCAAAGTATATGATATTGAGAATACACACAGTGTTTTGGAAGACTTATAGGCTGTCAGAAGAATTTAGTGCATCAAAAGATACCATACATCACCAGATTAAGACACTTTAAAAATCATACAGAAGATGCAAATCTGTACCTCATGAATTGACACTTCAATAATCTCAACATAGAGTGGATATCTGTCATCAGCTTATCAGTAATCCCATGGATGAAAGATTTATCATAAGTAATGCCACGAATGATTTCCAAATTATTAACTAGATAATTTGGAAATCAAGAGTGGCATTTATTAAGACTATTTAACGAATAAAATTAAGCTGTTTACTCACAAATCATGATTTAAATATAGTTATTTTAAAATATTTATATATTTAATGTAAACGGCGATGTTTGAAAACAAATGAGAAACGATTGGTACGCTTCATTTGTTCATCACTGCAACCAGATCATATTATTTATTGCCAAAGGAACGCAATATTGTAAGAATGCACTCCAGTGGAGAAAAATGAAACACATCAAACTGTATATTAATTCATTTCTGATGCTATGATGTAAATATGACAATTATATTTTTCTGGAATGTTATTACCTGGGAAAAAATACATTTAATAAAGTGCAAACAGTGGTTTCTTTTTTTGGTGGTATAAACAATTGCTACAAATGTTTTTATATTAATTCCCGCATGCATTATGTGTTGACATTCATGCACTATATATAAAATCTGGTAGCCGTATTTCTTATATGGTCAGTCACTGCAAAATAATGTTGTGACCTAGTCAGAATGTTAAAAAGGAGCTGCTTTCTTTATTATGATAAACTTTAGTAGGTAAATTCTAAGCAAAACACAACTGCCATTGGTTGTAAATAAAAATCATTGAAATGTGATTAGTCATTGACTCCCACTTGGGGCATGAGTTAAATAGTTAGGAGAATTGTCACATGTGATGAAAAGTGGGTCTATTACCATAACCTTGATGCCTCGAAGCAGTGGCTCATTCCCTGTCAACCAACCAGTCATTGTTAAAAAAATTAGTTTGGCCTCAAAATAATGCGTGTCTGGTGGAATTTTGAAGATGTAATTCACTGGGAGTTTGTTCCAAACGGGAGTGCAGTCGATGTGGATCTTAATTATCAACAACTGGAATGAGTTCATGAATTTTTTAGATAGAGATACCCAACATTAATTAATCAAAGTAGAGTTTCATTGCAGAAAAGTAATAAACAATAGCTGCCATCAAAGCAATCTACAGCATCAAGAACTTAGCAATACTATCGCTGCCGACAGCCATGATTCTATTCGAAATCACAATTTTGCCAATTATCACTTATGGAATAGATCTGATATGGGAAAAACTGCACCCTCATCTATGAACTCACAAAGGAAACATACTACATAGAAGATCTACGACTGAGAATGCTACTGCCATCTACTAGCCCTTATCAAGAACTTTCAAACAACAGGAGAGAAAAACAGAGAAAGATAGGTGCTGATTTCTACACCTCAGGAGCTATGCTGGACAGGAACTGGACAAAAGCCAACCAAGAGCTAAGACATATTGTAACACGATATGCGATTCACGGCTTTCATCATAAGGTATGCAGAATCAAGAAATATCACGAATCTAGTGAGAAGTGCGTGTGTGAATTGTGTGGCGGACAGTGCCCAAGAGACATCAAATCGCTGAATGACTACAGCAAAGACTAAAGTACAATCAATGACTATTAGGGTGAACCTTTCTTATTATTATTATTATTATTATTGTTGCAGAAAAATGCAAGATCCCATACTGCTCAAACCACCATGGCAAAAATTCAGGAATTGGGATGAATTGAACAGCTACCACAGCCAGCATGGAGCCCTGATCTTGTGCTTTCAGATTACTATCTGTTTCGATCCATTGCCTATTTCTTGCATGGAAGAAATTTTGAAAACACTGAAGTGTGAAAATTGGTCTCAACAAATTCTTCTCATCAGAAACCAGAGACTGATACCATCACATGAATAATAAACTTTGCTGAAAGATGGTTAAGACCAAGAATCTCTTTTTCTCTCTTTGAAGAATAGTTTAATTTTTTGTCAGAAAACATTCCAAATAGAATTTTGTTTAAAAAACTACATTACTTACGAGAAAGTATCTGTACTAACCTAGATATTAATATTTCCACATAAGCTCTCTGTTGGTCATAGTTAACCTATCTATCTATCAGCTCCTGCCATCTTCCCATGCCAAACCTCCAAAGCCTACGATCTTGGGCATCTTCAATGATTAGCCCTCTTTTCTTCTTTCTGGTCTGTTGCCATTGATATAGTAGTTTTGGTCATCGCTCATCTTCCATTCTTAAAATATGTTCTAACCACTTTAATTCCTTCTCCTCAATTCTTTCAATTATGCTTTCTTCTGCTTCCATTATGTTTCTAATTTTCTTATTTGTGACATGTTCTAATTTTGACTTTCTGGCACTTCTGCGTAAATAATCCACTTCTAGAGCTATTAGACTATTCTAGTAGTACTTATTGATTGTCCATACCTCACTTCTATATATTGCAACAGATTCCACCAATGTTTTACCAACTAGATAGAGAAATTTGCACCTGAGCTTGGATTTTAATCTAAGATCTCCACCTTTAATGTACTGGTGCTCTACCTTTGAGCTATTTAGCCACATCTACTGGAACACATACAATTTTCTCTCACTAATTATGTTAAAAATAAGTTTATTTAATATTATATATAATGATTTAATATTGTAATAAATTTTAGTTCAGTTTATAGGTCTTCAGCCTAAGAAAAATATACATAAAGTGTACAGAATATGTATCCAGTGAATTACATAGTCTGCAATTAATTAGAGACTCCTTTTCACAGATGAAAAGATAAAGATAAAAAAGATGTTGTAGGCTGTGGATCTCCAACAGTTGTATCATCTTTTATGTACCGAAAAATATTAATTTGCAGTTATAAAAAAACAGGAAGGGTGATGTAAGATACAAAAAAGATAAGAGAGTCTTTATCAAAACAATAAAGCAAAATATAGGAAATAAAGTACTTCATATTTGAAGAGAAAAATTATATGCTCAGACCAGGACTTGAACCCGGGACCCTTGGTTTTCTAGTCCAAGTGCTCTACCATCTGAGCTACCTGAGCAAGTACCGATCTAAACGCAAATTTTTCTCTATATACGTTAGATAGATCGGTACTTGCTCAAGTAGCTCAGATGGTAGAGCACTTGGACTAGAAAACCAAGGGTCCCGGGTTCAAGTCCCTGTCTGAGCGTATAATTTTTCTCTTCAAATATGATTTATCCATCATTGAGATGTATGAAATTAATAATAAAAACATCGAAAAAAAGCTGTACTGGCATTTATAATGTAATGTATAATTCCCAAATATGTCTTCTTAATAAAGGAGCTGCCATTTGCAAAGATAGAAGCAAAGGCTTCAAAGCATTTGGTGGGCGGGAATTACAACGTATATAGAGAAAAATTTGCATTTAGATCGGTACTTGCTCAGGTAGCTCAGATGGTAGAGCACTTGGACTAGAAAACCAAGGGTCCCGGGTTCAAGTCCCAGTCTGAGCGTATCATTTTTCTCTTCAAATATGATTTATCCATCATTGAGATGTATGAAATTAATAATAAAAACAGTACTTACTTACTTACTCATTGGCACTATCAAACCCATAGGTTTATGACCACACGGACATAAGCTCTCCATACGTCCCTATCCTGAGCTAATGCTTTCCAATCATTCCCTGTATAATCTACTTCCCTCAAATCATAGTTAATGTTATTCTCCAACCTCATTCTTGGTCTACCCACTGGGTGTTTTCCCTCTGGTTTTCCTACAAGAAGCTTCCATGTACATCTTTCATTCCCCATTCGTTCACATGTCTTGTCCATCGCAGTCTACGAGACTTAACTGTTCTCATTATATCTGGCTTCCTATACAGACCATGTAGTTCACTATTAAGTAGTCTTCTCCATTCACCTGTCTGTTCATCTCTCTTTAGTCAAAACATTTTCCTAAGAACTTTATTCTCAAATACTCGTAATCTCCTTTCCTCCCTTAAAGTAAGAGTCCATGTTTTGCATCCATATAATATAACTGGTAGAATAATAGTTTTATATATTTTCAGTTTAACGTTTTTTGAAAGGAGTTGGGACGTCAAGAGTCGCTGTAATGTATAATAGCATGCATTTCCAGAATTGAGTACAAGTTTAATTTCTTTGTGCATCTCATTCCTATTTGTGATCATTGTTCCTAGATATTTGAATTCAGCCACTTCCTCAAAATTTCCCTCATTTGTCATTAGCTGTCAATTTCCATTATATAATGTATCCCTATGTGTAAACATATAATTAGTTTTATTGATATTTCAATTAATATTGGGAAGTAAACATTATGAGGTTATATCATTAATAGTGAGTGGAGAACATATTTTAATCGACTCACCTCATACATTTTCAAACTTCTTTGATACCGACGGTTTCAGACAAAATCATGTCCTCCTTCAGTCATGGCTTCCACTGATGAAATTCCGTGATTGTTGATTTCTTTAGTGACATCACTTCTTGTGCTGCCATCTTTCGTTGGGATTATAAACTTTGTAATTAAATTTTTATCCACCGGAATATCGAAATTCATAGATTGATATTTATTCTTCTGAATGAATATCATTTCCCAAATTGTCAATTCCAACGGTATGGGAAATCCTCTTTCGCCTTTTTTGGCTAATTTATACACGAGTTACTTCGAGTGCCATATCACCAAGGCTTACCCATGGATTTTCAAGACTTGGTACAGATATGTTGATGATATTTTTTCGATAATAAATTTTAAACATGTTGATGATGCGTTGAAATTACTTAATCTACAAGATGTATCAATTAAATTTACCACAGAATCAGAAATTGAAAACAAAATTCCGTTTCTGGATTTATACATAATTAGAAATGAAAAAACTCAAAAAATTGAATTTGATGTATATAGGAAGGGTACACATACTGATAATTATATAAAATCAATGGGTTTCAATCCTCTGGCACATAAACATGCAATATTTAATAGCCTCGTATGTAGATTGATAAAGGTACCATTAAAAGGAGAAAATTTTAAGAAAGAATATGAGAATATCCTAAATATAGCCAGATTAAATGGTTTCAATAAGAGTATAATATCTAACAAATTAAAGAAATTCAGAAAGATAAAACAACTTAAAGAATGCTCTACCCTACTAATTGTTAGTAAAGAAAAGAAGAATTTCAAGAAAATGACTTACTATCCAATAGTACATGGGAAATTAAAAAAAATATTTGACAAATACAACATTACTTTGGCACCAATAAATAAATTTAGCCTGGAAAAACTTCTAAATACTAATAAAAAAATCAACATCCCAGACAGTAAGAAATCTGGAATTTATCAAATTAATTGTAATGATTGTAGCAAAGTATACATAGGAAAAACAAAAAGGAATTTGGAAACACGCACTAAAGAACATTTTAGAAATATTAAAAATTGTGAAATTGAAAAATCAGCAATTGCTGCACATAGTTTACTAGAACATCATAAAATTGAAAAAGAAGCAAAACTTTTGAAATAATTGGGTAAACCGTTGGAATTGATAATTTAGGAAATGATATTCATTCAGAAGAATAAATATCGATCTATGAATTTTGATATTCCGGTGGATAAAAATTTAATTACAAAGTTTATAATCCCAACGAAAGATGGCAGCACAAGAAGTGATGTCACTAAAGAAATCAACAATCACGGAATTTCATCAGTGGAAGCCATGACTGAAGAAGGACATGATTTTGTCTGAAACCGTCAATATCAAAGAAGTTTGAAAATGTATGAGGTGAGTCGATTAAAATATGTTCTCCACTCACTATTAGTTTTATTGATATTCACTTCCAATTCCAATTTCTTAGTGCTACTCAATGGTGTATGCGTGTTGGCCTTTAGTATCTCTTCGCTATCAACCAATAGTACTACATCATCAGCATAAACTAACAGCTTATTAATACCATTGAGTTGTAGGCCTTCTCCGTTTTCTAAAGATTTGATGGCATGTTCTAGTACAAAATTAAATACTAGAGGAGATATTGCATCACCTTGCTTCAACCCACTGTGGATTTGAAAAGTATCTGAAAATTGTTTGCCTACATGCACCCTACTCTTTGTGCCATTTAGACACATTCGTATGAGTCTAACTAACTTTTAGGAATTCCAAACTCCTGAAGGATACTATATAACTTCTCCCTCTTAATTGAATCATATGCCTTTTTGAAATCTACGTATAGTTGATGTACAAAACCATTATATTCCCATTTCTTTTCTAAAATCTGTCTTATACTAAAAATCTGATCTGTTGTAGACCTGTTTCTTCTAAATCTACATTGATGGTCTCCTAGAATGTCATCAATATATGGAGTAAGTATGCTTACTAATATATTTGTAGAATTTTGTACGAAGTTGAAAGTAATGAGATGCCCCTGTAATTGTTGCAATCAATTTTATCCCCTTTCTTATAGATTGGTATGATAATCAATTCTTTCCATTCATCTGGAAGAGCTTCTTTTTCTCAAATCATACTAAGCAACAGGTGTATCTTGTCCATCAATTTTTCTCCCCCTGATTTTATCAGTTCTGTTGGGATCTCATCTGAACCTGATACTTTATACATCTTCAATTTTTCTATCACCATTTCAAACTCTAATGCACTTGGTTCTGCGACTAGCATTCCTGCTGTCTGTAAATTATCCTCCTCAATATCCTGTTCTGTATGTACACTTAGCGACAAAAAGAATGGGCTGACTCTTGTTCTTGAATATTTCAAGTTCTAACACGTGATTCACATTAGTAAACTAATAGCACCGTAGAGCTACAATACATTTCCCTTCTTCCTTTCAAGAGCATTCTTTCTAACCAAAACAAGGAAGCACAAGCTTAGCTCAGTGCTTAGTGGCTTGATTTGTATGCAAGAGGTTACAGGTTTGATTCCCGGTGAAGTAATTTTTTTTTTAATTGTTAAAATGCTTTCTATTTTATTCTGAATGTACATTCAAAGAAAAAAAGTACTAACTATTTGAAAGTATTACTATTTTTATTAATATTATTTATTTATCTATTTATAAATAGATTTTCATTGTAATAAAACATCTTCCTATGCCCAAAGCTTTTTAAAATTTTTATCTTCTTTTTCTTGGGTACATTTTGAGTTAATTTCAATCCCCAGGTAATTACATCATTTTATACATCCCATTATTATTATTATTATTATTATTATTATTATAGATGATGGATAATAATAATTATTTTTATTTATGCCAATCATCTATGGGCTATTATTATGCTGGACTTGACATATATAAACTAAATATTTTAATTGAAGGATAAACTTTTTCCTCACTAATACATATTAAGTAAATACTCATAAATATATGAAGCTATAATATATTTTATTACATATATTTATAGCATTAGTATTAAAACGTAGTACTGCACACACAATTAAATTTATACCGGTAGCTAAATGGTGTTACAGAGTTTACGAAGACAGGAATATTACTTAAGATAGTGTAGAGTGGACGTAGATTATGTGGCAGAAATTAAATGTTATAGGATGTATTTTGCGAAAATACAAATGAATAAAAAAAATTGTAGGAGGATTCGAACCCTGGCTTTCACATATATTTCATCTTGTTGTAAGTAGTCTAATGATCAACACCACTCCAACGCCGGATACTAGATGCCTTGTTTACTTTTGTACTATGAACGAGAGTCGAATTTTATTTAAAATGTCGCAATTTGAGTAATATTGTATTTGTCGAACACTCGTAAATATCTAGAAATATGTCTCCTTCAGTGTTCTTTAACTATTTAAGACAGTTAAAACCAAATACAGCGTATTTAAAACATTTAACAATGCGTTACCTCGTGAACTGCAGCTATGGCTTTTCGAGCATGCGCAGTGGGCCATAACAGGAACTCTGTTTTTTGAAGCGGCTCATTCTTTTTGTCGCTAAGTGTACATTTAATAGCTGATTAAAGTAACTTTTCCATCTATTTAATATACTCCTGGAATATAGGAAATAAAGTAGATAGGTATAATTTTGATTCGTTAAAAGAATGTGAGGTAAGGTAGAAATATCAAGATAGTATAAGTAGGGACTTGAAGGATTCTCAACTATCATTTGATATTGTTTATTTTTTATTATTTCACTCACCTCATACTTCATAATTCATAGCAGACCCTGGGTTTCTTCACATATTTTGTGACATTCTCAATGCTGTGTCACGTTCACAACTGACGTCCAACGGCCTTCTATCCTGCAGACTGACCTCCGCGCCATCTGGTGGCCGACCGAAGAATTTCCAAATCAGTCCTCTTTCTTTATAACCGGGTATTTCAAAATTCATAGTTGTATTTTCATTCTAAAACATAGAATAGAATAGAAACCAAAACAAAATTACTTAAACAATTGGAAAAACCGAAGGAACTCACAATTTGGGAAAAAATTTACATATGCAAGAATGAAAATACAACTATGAATTTTGAAATACCCGGTTATAAAGAAAGAGGACTGATTTGGAAATTCTTCGGTCGGCCACCAGATGGCACGGAGGTCAGTCTGCAGGATAGAAGGCCGTTGGACGTCAGTTGTGAACGTGACGCAGCATTGAGAATGTCACAAAATATGTGAAGAAACCCAGGGTCTGCTATGAATTATGAAGTATGAGGTGAGTGAAAAAATAAAAAATAAACAATATTAAAAAACCTCATAGTGTTATTTCCTATCTACATAACTTAATATCATTTGATATATTTAAATTAATATCGGGATAATTTAAATGATCTTTGGAATGCCCACACTGCAGTGCTTTGCTATTGGCTAATGCCACATACAATAGATATGACTCGGATTATAGAAAGATCGTGCCTATATTGCATCCACTGATTCTCCGGCCTTGACATTTTCACGACAGTGTTGCCGATATTGATATTCAGTGGGAGTGGCTGCTTTATGTATGCAGTTAGCAGACATACAGCTGACAACATCTCAGCAATTTCAAACCTTACTAACTCACTATACCTACATCAAGAGAAGTGATTGGTTGTGGCAGACATCTACTCACACTACATCATTTCCTTATTGGCAGTAGAGAGCGAATTCTCCTTTTACCCCTCGTATAACCTAAACTTCAGAGCCGGAGGTATGGTGGCTGGGATATAGGAGATTTTATACCTGCTACAAAGTTGGTTGGTTGGTATCTAATGTTGAGCACTTGACAATGAAATCACTCCAATATTTAGCAGGAAGGCTGGTTTCTACTACAAAAGCTGGACAGTGGAGGAGATGGTTTCGTTCCACATTTTCATTTAAATTACAAAAAGAACATTGTGGTGAATTCGCTATGCCAAATCTGTGTAGGTGTTCATTTATACAATCGTGTTCTGTTAGTAATCTGAATGTCGCCACTGCAGATTTTCTTTGAAATGTAGTAATGTTGTAAGTTTGTAAATTTTCCCATTCCTTACCAGATATTTTGATGGTGTATTCTTCTCTAAGTTTATTGATATATTTATTTTATGTGATTCTTTTGATAGAGTGAAAGGAAACTGAAGTAGAAGTTGGGTTGGAGACAATTTTGCCACCCTTCTTGGCTAGAAAATCAGCTGCTTTATTGCCTGCCACTTCATAATGAAGTACAACTTTTTTATGTAAACAGGATAACTGTTTTATTATTTTATGATATGCGATAATGTTCTTGCTTTTGATGTTGTATCCAGTGTTATAGCAAGGATGGCACTTTGGAGTCACATAGAATACAACTTTTATAAACTTTTGGATGTGATTTAAAAGCTTTTGTAAACTTCTGAAAATTGCTAGAATTTTGCCATCAAAGTTTGTTGAATTTGTATTTACTTTACAATAAAAGGAGAAAAGTGGGCAAACTGCACCAGCACCAGTGACACCATCATTTGATAGGCTGGAACCATCTGTAAAAATTTGCATCCATTCAGAAGAAGGGTATCTTAAATTTATTATTTCCAGTGACATTTGTTTAAGGATAAATGGGAAGTTTCAGATTTCTTGATGTCTTCTGTTAAATGAAGATTATATTCAATTTCCAAAAATTCTAAAGGGCTATATTAAATTAATGTGGGGAAGTAAACATTATGAGGTATAATCATTGAAATTCATCGGAGAACATATTTTTTTTACAACTCACCTCAAATAATTAATATTTTCCACAATACCGCAGTTTCAAATGCAATGAATGCAATTGCGTTTGAAACCGTGATATCATGGAAAACATGAATTCTATGAAGTGAGTTGTTTAAAAAAATGTTCTCCGATGAATTTCATTCTAAAGGGTTGTTTCTTATCTATATATTTTGTTTTGAATGTGGAAGTTTTACTTTCTGTTTGATTTTTTGTACTACCTACTACAAAGTAAATCTAAGGTGATAAGATCTGGGAAATTTGAAGAGATAAGTTTTAATATTCGAGTACTTTATACTGTAAAATGTTATTGACAACTTTTTGTTGATCCTCCGTAAGAAACCATTCCATTCTTTTCTTCTCATAAAAATTTCATCAAACTTCCATCAAATTTAATTATATTATTTCTAGTCTGATCATCTTACCTCAATATTAATGTTGATTTGTTCTTGAACATGTTTCAAAACAATTCTGTTTTATCGTCAGCTTGTCCAGACTGGTTTTATTTATGTTGCATTATGTTGCACAACCTGGATGTCGATGTCAGCTCCATCCTGTGGTTGGCCAATAAACCTCCAAACAAGCACAGGATGGAGCTGACATCGGCATCCAGGTTGTGCAACATAAATAAAACCAGTCTGGACAAGCTGACGATAAAACAGAATTGTTTTGAAACATGTTCAAGAACAAATCAACATTAATATTGAGGTAAGATGATCAGACTAAAAATAATATAATTAAAATAACCTCAAAATATCACTTCCTAAAATTAAATATTCCATCAAATTTGTTGAGGAAAATATAAAGGTCAGATTGATGAAGTATTTTGAAATCCTGATAATTGGAGACATGAAACAGAGACTATGAATGAGGAACTAAAGGAGAGGGCATGGTATGGCCACATGATAATGAAACAATAAAATGTAAGTGATTTCTATTTTATTATTTTAAACAAAAAGTTTCTTTTTTTACTTCATTCTTAAGACATCAACTCACCATTAAAATAATGGAAATGGGTAACAAATGTGCCATTCTACATTATTTTTACTCATATATTTTTTTAATTTGTTCTTCAAAATTAGATCTAGATTTTAACTTGTATTAGAAAGGATTTTGTAATAGGATCTAGTGCTTGGTGGTTATATAACATGACCCTAGACAATGGGATGAAGAAGGATTAAGTTAAATGAAAAAAATTAGTTTTGGAACATCTGGTAATGGAAGAAAAATCAGTTTTATAACTGATCCAATCTTCTAAAATAGAAGAGAGAAATGGAAAAAATTATAATTATGGACATCAGCATGATAAAAGTGAAGCACTGCTATCAAATATAATAATATTATTAATAAAAAAATTCTAGGTGTAGAAACTGCTGTTTTAAGCAGGATCCATTTAAGTATTTTATACCAAATAATTTTAACAAGAAATATACAGACATAAAAAGAAGCAACCTCAAAGAAAATTACTAGTAAATTTTTCATTCATATCATTGCATTATAAGCAACAACAAAATAAAATGCAAATTCTATATATATATATATATATATATATATATATATATATATATATATATATATATATATCTGATAAAACTAGAAAGAATTTAATATTTGAGTTTGTATTTTTTAACATTCTTACCTCATATGTTTATATGAGGTAAGAATGTTAAAAAAAATACAAACTCTAATATTAAATTAAACCTCATAAAGTAACTTCCTAATGATTTTAAAATAGAAAGAATTTACTGTATAGGCACTAACAGCCAGTGCTAAAATTCAAGAGTTGCAATTACTGATTAATTAAATTGAATTTTATTATCGAAATATACAATGATATGAATAAAATTATATTTTAGATCAACTATTCTCTCAATACAGGTTAGAACCTAAATATTTTCAAAATATTTCTATTATACTACAGCGAATGTGAATTCTTCAAAATTAGATTTTTTTACTTCCTATTGAATTTCTAATTGAATTAAGGTCACTCAATTTTACATCCATATATTTGTCAAATGGAATACAACATTATTATTGGTATATATTTATAATGAAAACAGCCATTTTAAGAAAAGGAATATGATTTATGTTTGAAAAGTATCAAGACTGCATTAAAATAAACTGTCAATTTATTTTGAGAAGCAAAGGTGTAATAAAGTTAAAGTTAAAGTAATCCCACTACAGGCCTCAGGAGGCCCTTGGGGTAGTAGGAGGTTAAGGCTCCCACTATTTCTGGACAATCGGCACTTACTGTCAGCCGGGTTGTCAGCCCTGCGTGACGGCCGCCTTTACCCCCAGAACAAGCGTCTGGTACTCATTTCCGTTAGAGGCTGAGTCTACCCCAGGGCCATAGTGCTGCCAGAAGGTTTGGGTCAGTTTAAAAATCCTGACCCACCGGGACTTGAACCCTCGACCTTTCGGCTTGCAGCTCAGTGCCTTAACCACTATGCTATGGCGTGCCAGAAAGTAATAAATCAACATATATCTACACTCATTAATCTAGATTTCCTCTCACAAAGCAGTAAAACATTCTCCAGTGAAAATTTGTAATAATAAGAATATAAACTTGTTGTCTAAGATTTATTTTTATTAATATCAACTATTACCTTATTTTTTGTAAACAATTATTTAAGTTTATCAAAATGTATGATGAATGAAAGTGAACAGAATTTGCATAAAGCTTTTCTTATGATTTAAGTTAAACAATTCAGACTATTGTATTGACTTAGGCTTTCACGGTCGGAGTTGCTTGAAGAAGATTTCCGGGCTGTAGACCGTTGTCTTGAGGCTTGAAGTTCCCCGACGTTTTGCGAGAGACTGCGCCTGGCATCCTCGAGGGTTGTCTTGAGAACTTGTTGGGGAACTTCAAGCCTCAAGACCACGGCCTACAGCCTGGAAATCTTCTTTAAGATCATCATAATTCAGACTATTTTTGAAAAGATAAAAACAACTCTTAAAATTAAAAACTTGCTAGAAAATAAATTTAGACTATAATCAACAAGACTATCAGTTTTAAACAAAAGTTGAATCAATTCTTCATATATAACTTTTCGGCAATCATGTTCACTAGATGTTATATTCTTCTTAAAGCTCAAAGTAACTTTGAGAAAGATGAATTTTGGAAGCACAGTTATTTAATGTAGTAATATAATTTATGATATATCCAGAAAAACTTGAAGATATGTCATGAACCTGTTAAATTTCTAATGAAATGGCCTACTCAAGTAAACTAATCCCAAAATCTTCTACTGATAAACTTTGAATGGAATAAATTCAGTCTTGATGCTCTTCAAACACATTTCAAACAACAGCACCCAAACACAGTAAATATAAAATATCTTATATGTTTTCTTTTTGGATACATTCTGGTGATGTAAATGCCTCAGTATGAGTTTAATTAACCCTGATTGCTATTTTCTGTGGTTAAATAAATACTTGCAAAAAAATCTTGAAATGAATACTGAAAATGTTTGCTTTTGTTGAAACCGTCCATTCTTTGTACGGATGCAACTCTGAGAATGATTCATGAATGACTTCTTGCATAATACATATAATAATCATACAACCATGGCTGCAGGAATCATTGTGAGATTTAACGATTTTGTTCCAAGTTTAACTCTGAGTTATGGTGCAACCCAAAATCGCCCTAAAATGTAATTTCTGTTTTAATACTACTATCTTATTGCTTGTGACTAAAGGAAAAAAGCTGTACAATTTTATATATATATATTTTTTTTTCCATCCTTCTGCTACCTCAGGAAAGTGAATGTAAGATATTAGCATGTTTAGTTAGTATATTTATGATGACACAGTGATGGTTTATAAACACAAGTGCATTTATCCGCGTTAAAACAAATGAGTCTGTAAAACTACAACACTGAAGTATTCTTCAAAAACTTTACATCATAACAAAAGAAAAAATTATTCTCAACCTAACATGTAGAAAACAAGTTTAAAACTACTACAGGACACTATCATTAAATGAAATTGATAATATTTATTAGAAAATAACACGTATAAGTAAAAGAATTTTGCAGTACCTTTGCAAAGAGTAAATGTCCACTAACATAGAAAAGGAAAAAAAAATCTAAATAAGAAATAATTAACCTGTATAATTAATTACATAAATAAACTTCCTCTTATAAGAACAAAAATATTCTGCAGAAAATTAAGATCATATGAAATATATTGTGTAAAATGTCAATCATTGACAAATTTTATAAATTAATATTATACAAATTATGAAAAAATCTAATTGAAATGAAGTATTTATTAATTTTAGGAACGCAACATATATATTTTAAAATGTTATCAGAAGAAAATTAAATTATATATTTACAGTAGTTCCCTGTTCTTATTTAGCACACAAATAAGTTATTAAATAATTTTAAATTAAATATTAAAGCACTTTTTTTTACAAATAAAGAGGAAATAACCATATACATGACAAAGTTGCAAGGATACGAAAGAAAGAAGTAAGTAGCTGAGCATGGAATCTTTCCTTACAATTGACTAGGCATTATACCAAAATTACAATATATATATATATATTTGTGGCAAGACATCACTGTGAAACTTACCAATTTAAAAACTAACAAGAACAATATTCTTGCAATTTTAAAAATATTAATTATATTTACTTCCACAGTTTTCTTCAATTACCGCTAAGATTCTACATATACTAACAAAATAAGAACCCATTCGCAACATTTCAAGGCATGCCCTGAAACAATATAAGAGTAAAATAACCGGTATCTGTACACAAAAAGAAGTTGTACTTAGAATCATCACAAAAATGTGTGCAGATTCCTCGCAGCCATGGTAAAACCTGCATTGTGATATAACCATAATCTAGGAACATTAATGTAAAGTTACTCTGCAAAGTATTTTATGTCTACTTTTTACATAATGATTTTTTTTCTTCCCATTATCTTTTTTTTCTTCTTAATTTGTTACCAAGATGCATTTGAGCTACATTCTAATAAGGGTTATAAGTATGGTAATTCTGTAAGTGCTTGAAAATTTTTAAATTTTTTATGTCATAAGTATTATGGATCACAATTTTATAATTTTTCCTCACAGGACTGGAAAAACACTTTCACAATTCTAGTAGAGTTTGACTTGCCAAGTTTTTCCTATAGATGCAGAGAAGTACTGGGAAGCATTTCCAAGTAAATTGTTCTGATACTTTGGTATGAATATATATAATATATATATTTATATAAAAGGAGGTGACCTCTTTTGTTATCTATTCTGAATCTTTGGTATTTATTATATATTTAATACATGTTCTTTAACTGAAAGGAATATGGAATTCTCTTAGTATAAAACATAACTGCAGCCAAAAATCGAATGACTGTAAGTAGCAAAGCAAAAATAAACAAATCAATTAAGCAAGAAAGCTGGAATGAAATTTCCATAAATCACCACCAGATGGAAATAGCTGCCAGAGAGGCCACCATATTTTATGTACACCACGCACATTGAAAAAAAAAAATAGCGAAGATATTAACTTCTAAAAATTACAATAAATTAGGAACCAAGTACATGTTAAGAAATTAGAAAGATTTCATATCTGTAGGATTATGGCAAAGTTTGTACACAGGCAGAAAAAACAGAAAATATGATAATTTATAATTATCTACAAATGTACATATCTC
Organism: Diploptera punctata; assembly: GCA_030220185.1. NCBI lineage: Eukaryota > Metazoa > Arthropoda > Insecta > Blattodea > Blaberidae > Diploptera > Diploptera punctata. Next base: position 1,820,990 of record JASPKZ010008357.1, read on the forward strand.
TGATTTAGACAAAAAAAATCATCAGTTATGTATAAAAAGGATTTTGGCTCAATTTCTCTCCCCATGGGATGTTCTCCAATACCTGTTTACTATATTTACATACAGCTGCCATGCGTACAACGGAATGACTTGATTGCTAATCCTCCCTTCATCGTAGTTATGTACAATTTTGTGCAAGATATTCCTGCAGCTCAGTCAGGGACCAGTTTGAGTATTAGAAATAGATGCAGAGGGGAAAGCTAGATTTCATTTTAAAGTAACTAAAAAAACAACCTGAGATTATTTGGTTTTGGTAATTATTATTATTATTATCCTTTTGTTTTGTGTAGAGAAATCAACGGAATGTGTTGTACATAATTAAACCCTTTCTTGCACACACACTCACACAGAACACAATTAAATATATTTTCAATGAAATAAAAAGTAGTCAAGTGAGTGACATCCCTTTGGGCCCACCCAATAGGTAGAAATATTGAGGCCATGGAAAAACAGCAAAAAAAAAAATGACCACCATATTTAGATGTTTAGGGGCAACAGTGTGAGGAAAAAAGTACATAATTTACACATTCTTCTCCATCCATATTTCAGTCGATAGATTGGATCCCATAAGATCCTGAAGCGTATTCTAGTTGTTTTCCAATTGCAGAGTTCCTGAATTTTTTTCTTCTTCATAAAAAAATTCTTCCAAAAGAAAGCAACTCTCTCACTGTTCTCCAGTCTCTCTGCTGCGAGGCAAAAAAATAAAAGAGGCAAATCTGTCGTCACCAACCCCATTATAGTTGTCATGCAATAAGCAAACCTTGACAATCTAACTAGTATCCGCGAGATGCCAACAGCTCACAATTGCAAGAAATATTCTATACAGTCTTCAACGAATAGGTAAATAAATTAATTATGTGTCGGACAATATATTATGCCTTTTCCCCCCATTACGACAGTTCTATCCTGTCCAGTCTCTGATAAGCTAAATGTTTATTTTTTATAATAGAAAAGCATTTCACACTTTCAGACTCTTCCTCTCGATATATGTACACAGTCTGTGCAATAGAATGTGAGAGGGGAAGCAGGCAGCGGACACTGGACTAGCAACACGCACACACACGTAGTTACTATGGGGGTGGTTGCCTTTGTGGTGTCACTCTTGTGGCTGGATGGAGATACATTGACGGACCTCCAGGCTCCGTTGGCAATGAAGGCTCCTGAAAAAACAAAATTATAACTTCAACTACAACATTTAAAGTTCAAGTGTATTTAAATTTTATCTTATACTAAATTATAATTCTGTGAGTTTTACATACATGGGATCATTGGTCACAAGCAATAATAATATGTCCAAAGAAATATATATTCAATTGATGATAGCCAATAGTGCATACTTTGGTTTGAAATAGCATTTTAATTCACATGCTCTGTACAGTTAAGTACAGGTAGTTCTTTATAAAACATTAGTGAGACCAGTTTTGACATATGAGGCAGAAACAAGATCAATTTACAAAAATGATGAAAAAAATGAGAGACTTTTGAAAAAAAAAGATTTTATGAAGGATTTATGGACCATTATTTGATAAAGGTCTCTGGAGAAGAGATATAATCATGAACTATATACTAGGAGAGCCAAATATAGTCTGTACAATCAAAATAAACAGATTGAGGCGGGCATAGACCCATGTGAGCCTTGTAAAAAAATAACATTAACAAGTCCATGAGGTCAGAGAAGACGAGGTCAACCACACCTAAGATGGATTGATGGAATGAAGGTTGATAGCAGAAAGTTGGGGTGCAGGAATTGGAAGGCTGCCACACAAGACAGATGGTTGGCAACAATTGTTAAAGGAAGCCCAGGCCCACAAAGGGCTATAGTGCCAATGATGATGATGATGATAGAAAAATGAAAAATTCAAAAGTGAAAATGCAAATTTATAAATCCATTTTTATATGATCTCTACGATATGGATCATAAACATGGGTTTTATTGGATAAACATGACAGTAAACACCAGAGATTTAATATTTAAGGAAAGTTAAAGGAAATACTGCAAGAGATAAAATTAAAAATATATAAAATAGAGTAAGTCTTATATTGGTTTATGAAGTAAGAATGGGAGGGGAGAGAAAGGAAAACCAAAAAGGAATAGGATCAGCATATTGATGATGATGATGATGATGAGACAGCAAAAGGGAGAAGAAAAGAATTGAAGATGTGAGATCAAAAAGCATTTATGACCATTTTATGAGATACTAAGAAAAACCAACAAAAACAGTTTCTTCTTTTGGTAATTTAGATACAGTACTGATGCATAATAATTAAGCTTGGATTATATATTCTTACCTCTTATGGTTGTTTCTGTTGGACATATATTTCAAAGCCTGTTGGTTCCACCTTCAGCTATTACAGACTATTATTATTGACTCTGTAATAGCTGAAGATGGGGCCAACAGGCTTTGAAACATATGTCCAACAGAAACAACCATAAGAGGTACAAATATACAGACCAAGCTTAATTATTAAGTATAATCCCTTAATGTTACTTCCTATTATATTTTTAAAACAGTTTGTATACTTTTGTGCTTTTATCTTAGGGATAGTGTGCATAACTTAAATGAATTTCAGGATTCATTTAGAAGAAATAACTTAAATATCTTAAAAATTAAAATATAAAATTATGAAATATTTACCTAAAAGGTCCGTCTCCTCAACTTTATTAGTTATTTATCTGTAGCGCTTTCGGGACTAGTCCCATCATCAGCAGGCGCTACAGATAAATAACTAATAAAGTTAAGGAGACGGACCTTTTAGGTAAATATTTCATAATTTTATATTTTAATTTTGAATAATACCTCAATGGAACTCATCATGAATCTCATTGATGTTAAATATCTTACCAAAAATGTTTAACATGAATGGTTAATAAACTCAAAATATAAAATATGCATCAAATACATGAACTTTATTGACAAAAAAATACTTTTCAAAAGTATTTTATATCCTAACCACAAAAAAAAAAACAGAAAATTTAAAGTAGATACAAATCTTTCTCTTTCTTCTTTCTCATAGTTCTAATAACAATTTCAGTTTTCTATATTTCTTTCACTATGATTATTATTTTCTTCAACTGCTGTCTAATGTTCAAATAAAACCCTTAACCTGTAGAAAACATTTCTGTGACAGGAATTTTGGAAAAGGTATATATTGCATCCATCCATAATAATTCTGCCTGAAGGCAGGTCCTTCAATGCAATCATAGCATTTTCATGCTATGCTTGCAGCTTTACTAGGGAACTGTAGGTGTGGTAGGTTCCCATTGCTTTCCACACCGGTGAAGGAGGAGGATGATGACGATAATGATAAAAAGGATGATGATGATAGCCATATGGTTTCGGGAACCGTTTGGGCCTTAAAGTTTTCCTGACTTTTGTCTTACAGGTGAGGAAAAACCCCTATAATAACCACACCCAGAAAAACTGCCCCGACCAGAGATTGAACCCGGGCCCGCTGGATGACAAGGTAGTACGCTACCTCGAGACCATAGCGGTGACTTACATATTGCATATAGTAGCCAAATATAATAGTTTATTGGTGCAGAATCTGTCAAAACCCCATTTTCGATCAATATTGAACGTGAATGATTTTTGATCAAACTTCTTAAATTAAAACGATCACCCAAAAATGGCAGCACTTGAGAAAATTGATAGAATGCTCAATATCAAAAGGCTCAAGAGAAATGTGAAGAAGAAAAAACTTAGGTTTAACTTCACAATTTTCTTTATTTATTTTAATTATGTGTACTTTTATATAGTGGTTAAACTTGTGAAGTATTAGACCTGCACTTGTTTTTATTGATAAGCCACTGCATATTATTTATATATGAAAAAAGTATTCTTATTCATTTTTTTCACGTTTCCTGTTTCAAATAAAAGTACCAACAATTTTAAAACATTCTACATTAAGTTTTCTAATTGTATAGTTGCCCCGGAAAGAGATCTAACCCACAAAAATTGGAAAGTTAATTTTTCATTGGATTAGTGATCTATACTGAGAATATGATGGCATGGTGCATGTAAAACTATCTATGCTCTCTTCCAGACCTATTTTATTTATTTTTAAAACTTGAAATTCAAGTGAATAGTGATCTATATGTAACAAAATTGTGGAAGAAGTTGGTCAAGTCATGAGTAAAAGTTTAAGGATCGCATGCAAATATATTAGTCTCTGGTGAGCTGAGTTTTCCATGAGAATGTGCAAAGTTCAAATTAGCAAGTCGCTCACTGGTCATGCATGGAAGTAGTTTTTTCGTAATATTGGCAAGAAATTACCCAGAATTCTCAGCAATAAAACCACTTCCGTTATTTTCGTCTGCTAGAGGAACGCATTTACGCTTGCGTCCCACAAATAAAACCGTATACGACGACGTCTCCATCGCATGATATTACGCCAATTCTCCTGTTCTTCCAGTTGAATTCTTTGGTTAGACTCTATCAAATTCCTCTTCTCTGCGTATAACGAAAACATGATCGAAGTCTTCAAGGTCCGACCTTGGATAAAACAGCAAGGCAGGCAGAAAGGTTTCAAGTACATCGGTTACCATCGGGTTGCTCACGATTCGTTCTCTGCAAAGTCACCTCGCCAGGTAGCTTACGAAATTTCGACAATTGTTATCGCATGAACAGATTCTTGAGTATGCAAAACATATTTGGATGCAACTTCTCAGCAGAGTACATGTTGAGAACGACTTTTACGGTCTAATGCGTTCATAGATACGAGCCTAAGGGTTAGATCTGTTTTTGGGGCAACTATTCAATTATTTCCTACTCCATAAAAAGTGTGCAGCATTGTTTATGTATTTTTAAATGTTACATAAAAACTTCACGATGCACAAGTCTACGAGGTCCTTGAGCAACCAGCTAGCTGTTGGCCTCACATCTACTTGTGTCAATAACAGAAGAGGATGATCATCCTGCCAGCGCAGAGACAAAATGTGGTCAGCATGTTGCAGCCTTCAGCTATTATAGCTATTTATTTGAATATGGAGTCGTTACACATTATGGCTATCCAAATTCTTAATGATAGTGGATGAGCCATTTATCCGTTACTGGCAAAAATTCTCCCACTGAACTGAAGCCAGTCCCACCCATAGTACTGCACCAAGCCATGATGTCTTAAGCTAACTTGGCCATGGTGTGGGACAAATGTTACATAAATAAAATTTAAAAAGAAAACTTACACATGTTGTATGAGCTTGATGTGTCATAGGTATTGCCAGCGAACGGCTAAACGGTCGTCTTTCTCTCTCGGGATCTTGACTGTTACCGTCCACACAGCTACAAAATAAAAATATAAAATTAAAAAATCAAAAATATAGTCAAAAGAGAAAATATAAAAATAAATAGAAGAAAATCTTTTTCATTGGATCTAATAATGAGTATGTTAATAGTATATTGCGATACAAGTGAGGTAAGCACTTGTTACTGATCGAGAAATAGTTTTTTCACTTTTCGTGATCTGTTACGTGATTACCTCATGTGTATTGCATACTGTTTTTTTGGTCGATGTGACTAATTTTTGTTAAATATAGTAATAATTGAATTAAAACATTGGTTGGAAGTAAATTACTTCTATGAGAAAGAAACATTTGGTGATCGTTGCTATGTAGCTTTTCATTTGTTTTATTATAAGCAAGAATTGTTGGCTGTGGAGACATTTTTATATGTAGTACCGTGATTAGAATCTGTTTGATAATTTTATTATGGAAGGAGTCATGCTAGATGATAGAGAAATTGAAGATGCCTGGAGAGTGGGATGTTCTGCATTAATTCTGGAAAAGTCTAAAGAAAGGTATGAGTTAGTGTACAAAACATTCAAGAAATGTTTTATTTTACTTACTGAACGTGTGCTTTTTGAGTCCATATCAGCATTGCGATTTCTTTTGTTTGCATAGCAACCAGGTTAGATGTGGGAACGTTGACTTACTTCCAGTAACAACAATTTTGATAAGTATAAGAAATTAGTCACATCGACCATAAAATATATTTCAATATTTCGTATAATTAAAAATAATTCCTAGAGTCTTTGCTATTAATGACTTCAAAATTCCTGATCAGCAATTGTTCACAATGTGAATGAAGAGTTTTCTTTAAATTAGACTGATTTATTAAATATTTTTAGATTGACCTAATCGGACTTGTACTGAATATATATATATATATACAAAAGGATTTAAAATTTCTAACTTTTTAATAAAAGTGTACCAAAAGATAAAAGTTAAAAATTAAAATGTACCTGTTGGCAGGTGCAGTCATCCTCAACTTTGTTAAAATGGTGTATATAAAATTAATTGGAGGCCTTTCAGAAGTTAACTTCCATCATCAGCAGGTTGAGCTTCTGCTATTAGTTGTTGTTGTTTACGATGATGTATACTCCAAGTGTTTGGACATCATAAACAACAACAATTAGTAGCAGAAGCTCAACGTGCTGACAATGGAAGTTAACTTCCGAAAGGCCTCCAGTTAATTTTATATACACCATTTTAACAAAGTTGAGGATGACGGCACCTGCCAACAGGTACATTTTAATTTTTAACTTTTATCTTATGACTATTTACCTCAACGGAATTTGATATGCATTTTATTAGTATTGAAAAGTATACCAGTATTGCAATTTACATGGATTATATTTTTAATCAATTACCAATACTTTTTATCCAAGAGAGATAATTGACAATGAAAATAATAGCCAAGAAAATAACTACTGGCATTTCTTCCATAGAATAAATAATGATATACTATGCTTACAGGCCTATAGATTATTTTGAACTTTTATAGGAATAAATCACTATGAGGTTTAATTTAAGATAAATTAAAATGTTTCATACCTCTCCTCTTAATTAATCTTCTAAGTAGATCGTGATTTCAGGGTCTTGGCGACCCCACCTCAGTACACTTACGCCGACTGATATTATGTCGATCAGAAGAACCACTTCTCCTTCCCTCTGTTGGTGGACTGCGGATTTTGACCTGATCCGGAGGTTCATCGGTCCACCAAATGAGGAAAGGAGAAGTGGTTCTTCCGATTGACATAACATCAGTCGGCATAAGTGTACTGAGGATGGGGTTGTCAAGACCCCGAAATCATGATCTACATAGAAAATTAATTATGAGGAGAGGTATGAAACATTTTAATTTATCTAAAAATTACTGTTTATCCTGAAGTCACAAACTCTATCTAATCATACTCTGACTTTCTTTTGTTATGTAACTAAAATTATGTGACGACTTTTAAAACTGTTTACTGCAAGCCAATGTTCATTAAATTAATATTACTAGTGTCTCTATCTATCTTCGGGTTTTTACAGCTGCTGCCGTCTTCCCGTGCCAAACCTCCAAAGCCTACGGTCTTGGGCATCTTCGATGCTTAGCCCTCTAGCTTGCATTACTGTCTTCATGTTTTCCTTCCATGTTAACCTTGGTCTTCCTCTTTTCTTCTTTCTGTTAGGATGCCATTCATATAGTTGCTTCCATCGCTCATCTTCCATTCTTAAAACATGTCCTAACCACTTTAATTCCTTTTCCTCAATTCTTTCAATTATGCTTTCTTCTGCTTCCATTTTGTTTCTAATTTCCTTATTTGTGACACGTTCTAATTTAGACTTTCTGGCACTTCTTCGTAAATAATCCATTTCTAGAGCTATTAGTCTATTCTTGTAGTACTTATTGATTGTCCATACCTCACTTCCGTACATTGCAACAGATTCCACCAATGTTTTACCAATATATTTTTTTGTGTCTTTCCAAATATGCTTATCCCACCATATGGAATTTACTATCCATAATACAAGGAATTAAATCTATATCAGACTGGATTTTATCATTATACAACAATAAAAATACCTTAATAGGTTATATTTGAAGAGAAAAATATACTATTATAAATGAATGGTAAAGAGAAAATGTTTTCCCTGAACTGGGAATCGTGTGTATTTGTGAATGATGATTCATTGCATTTGAACGTGGGACCAATAGAGTAAGGTAAAGGAAGGATTTCTGCTTGGATGGGAATGAAGCCTAGATTAGCTCAGTGGACAGAGTGTTAGCATGGAAAGCTAAAGGTTCGGGGTTCGATTCCCGGTTCAGGCAAAAATTTTTCTCTTTACCATTGATTTATAATAATTTAATTGTGTTCATTAATTTACTTATTTCTATCATAATAATAGCTTTAGCTTCTCAATATTAATTTAAGAAAAATATACGTTCAGACAGGAGTTTGAATCCAGGAACTTTCGCACTCTAGGCGAATGCTCTACCAACTGAGCTACCTGAGAAACTTCAATCTAAACACAAATCTTTATCTTATATATGCTGTTAATTCTCACGCCCCAAATGCTATGAAACCTTTGCTTCTATCTGGCAAATGGTGGCTTCTTTATTAAGAGGACTTTTAATTGGGAATTTTACATTACATTATAAAGCCAGTAAGGCTTCTTTCGATGTTTTTAATATTCATTTCATACATCTCAATGATGTATAAATTATATATGAAGAGAAAAATATACTTTAATATTGAGTGGAGAACATATTTTTAATAACTCACCTCATACAATTTCAAATTTATTTGATTTAAGACTATTGGTTCCGAATGAATTTTTCATTCATCTTCAGTTTTTTTAATGACTCCAACAAGAAAAATATACGCTCAGACAGGGCTGTTAAAAGGAGTTGAGGTTTTACAGAGAGCTATCCATTCCTTTCTAACAATTGTTAACTTATAGTATATGCACAGAATGTACAGTTAATTTCCAAAACACTAAGGGTCGTATGCAAATACATTACTCTCTACTCAAATTACTTCCAATCACTGGTGAGCTGAGATCGAATTAACGGCCCCTTAACCGGTCATGCATGAATGTTGACGTTTTCGTAATATTGGCAACGAATTACCCAGAATTCTCAGCGATAAAACCACTTCCGTTATTTTCGTCTGCTATAGAGGAATGCATTTATGCTTGCATCCCGCAAATAATACCGTATACAAACACATCTGCGACGCGCAATATTACGCCGATTCTCCTGTTCTTCCAGTTGAATTCTTTGGTAGACTATCAAATTCCTCTTCACCGCGTATACTGAAAACATGATCGAAGTCTTCAAGGTCCGACATCTTGGATAAGTTTCAAACTAAATCGGTTACCATCGGTTCCCTTCGGGATTTTCACATAAGTTTATATCTTGAGCTACGATCTTAAGGTACCTTGTCAGGTAGCTTTACAATTATTACCGCGTGAATAGATTTCTGAGTAAGAAAAATGTGTTTGAATAAAACTTTATCAGCAGAGAACGCCTTTTACTGTCTAATGCGTTCAAACATTCGACCCTAAAAGCATGTATTAAGTTACAAGTGGCTTTTAAATAGTTATGAAATTAATTTAAATTAGGTTCTTTTAAGCTATTTAAATTAGATAGTCTCATAAACATGCCATATTACTGTAGAATTAATGTAAATACTAAATCTTATATAATGGTCTACCAGACAACATCCACTTGAGTTAATTACAGATGTCGACAATCTTCCAGCCAATTTAGTAGTAATAGTAGTAGTTCCTGTCACTCCTCTTGGAAGCATAGGGACTTTGTGAAAGCATGTCATCGGACTCTGTTTCTTGCCAAATTTCTGACTTCATTCCAATCTTTCCCTTGTTATTCAATTTCTGTTGTTACAGAGCTGCATCATATAATTTTTTTGTCTTCCTCTTTTTCTAGGCATTCACTGTGGATTCTATTCCAGTGCTCTCCTTGGCACACTGTCTCATTCTCTTCTGAGTGTGTGTCCAATCCATTTGCAATATTTAATCTCCTTCCACATCTCAACTTGTGTTATCTTACACAATTCCTCATTTGATATGGTTTTTGGCCACCAGATTCTCAAAGTAAATCTGAGGTACGTATTTATATGTACTTACTATTTTCCATCCAATTTAGAGGAGAGATATTGTTACATATCACGTCCCCTAGCCATTGTAGCTAGTTTTCTCAATCTGGACATACTACTTAACTAACGAACTAACTCACTGGCTCTATCGAACCCATAGGTTCAAGGCCACACAGACATAAACTCTCCATACATCCCTATCTTGAACTAATGTTTTCTGATCATCCACTGTATAATCTACTTCCCTCAAATAATGGATAATGTTATTCTCCCACCTTATTCTTGATCTACCAACTAGGCGTTTTCCTTTTGGTTTTCCTACAAGAAACTTCCATGCATGTCTTTGATTTCCCATTCGTGCCACATGTCCTGCCCATCGCAGTCTATAACTTAACTATTCTTATTATATCTGACTTACACTACTTATGTTAGCTACACAAATGTCTCATGACGCTAATAAGCACCAGGTCCTATACACAGTAAAATTTCATGAAAAATTTCTTCCCTACAAGGACTCAAATCGCCATGACCTCCATAGCTCTATGCCAAGACCATCAAAGTGATGGACAAACCACTAAATTTAATAACAATGCCATACTATAAATATTACTGCAATAAATACCTGGCTCGCGTTTCTTTCTGTTTGCGCTGGAAGTGAATATATGCAGCTATACACACAATTACAACCAGGAACACTGCTATAGTGGCACCACCTGCTATGCTTGCAGTTTCTAACATCACACCTCTCCTTCCCTCTGCAAATAAATCAATATCACAATTAAACAGTAATAAATTAATAACTGTAAGAGATATTACAATTATCATTAGAAAACACTATTTAAGAATGGCTAATTAAAACAGTTGGAGTTCTAAATATATTTTAAAACCGAACTAAACTCCATAACAAAACAGTCATTTGCCTTATCAGCCACTTTTGCCCTCATATGCTCCTTAGGTTACAGAGATAGAATATCATACAGTACAATTACCGTATATATAGATTCAATATTGGTCTACAAAATATAGTATTAATTTTAAAAAAAATACTAAAGGCTAAATAATAATTCAAATAGTTATTTGAGTAGCAGTGAGAAACAAATTCTTTAAAGATGATTTTTTAAATTTATTTACATTATACTGTTGTAAGGCTGGATTTTTAAAAAAATGTTATATAATCTATTGTACAGTTTTTTTGTATTGTATTTAAGATACATTTTTGAAAATAGTTGCTTGTTTTTGTGTACATAATTTTCTAAAACATAATACATTTCAGGAACTTTAAAAACTTTGAATTATTTATATCATATGCATTAATGGTGTTAAAATAATTGAGGTGTTCAATGGAATAAGGGCATATTCTAACCAAACTTTCTGATAAAAATAAAGGCTTTACCAGTATTAGATTCATATAAAATTCTAATAGAGTAAAAATAATAGTACATTAAATTAATATTGGGAAGTAAACATTATGAGGTATAACCATTGAAATTCATCGAGAACATTTTTTGACAACTCACCCTCATAAATTTAATGTTTTTCACAATACTGCAGTTTCAAATGTAATCACATCCATCTACAGCCATAACTCCAAGTTGGAAAAACACAACATTTATGAGGTGAGTTCTCAAAAAAATTGTTCTCCGATGAATTTCAATAAAAATAATAGCTTTATATTTAACAACTTAAAATTGGCCGTGGTGGACTAGTGGTTATGCTTGTTATGCTCCTTGCCTCTGGTCCCGAGGGTCGCAGGTTCAAACCTTGCTGAGGTTGATGGATTTTTTTAGGATGAAAAATCCAAGGAGCAAGTCCTCCGGGAGGGACTTTAAGCCGTGGGTACCGAATCTGAAGATTTTCAGGCTCGTAAAAGATCCTTAAGCCTGAATGAAAAGGCCTGTAAGCAAAATTTATCGAATTTTCCTGTCCTAGTACTACCTTGGTTTCCTAGATGTCAGTATGAGGCAGAACGCTGACCATGGACCACTCAAATGACATCTATACGAAAACAAGTGTAACTAAATTAGTATGGTTCAAATTCTTCCCTGTAGAGGGAGAGCGCCTAAATCTCTGTTAAGGGAAAACATGGGTTTACAAGAATTGCATGTAAATAAGTTGAGTCTGCCATCATCTTACCTCATATTTCATTGTTTCTTACAAGACATGTTTCAAAGCATTTTTGCTCCATCTTCAGTTGGTACAGATGGAGTATCAATTGAAGATAGAGCGAAGATGCTTTGAAACATATCTCATAAAAACAACGAAATATGAGGTAAGATGACTGCAGATCCAACTTATTTATAAGTAAAACCTCATAATGATACTTCCTATTGTATTTTCCTAATTAACTGCATGTAGTCTGAAGAAAGTGGCAAAAAAATACAGAATCCTATTATTCTGGTATCTAGACATAATGTGATAAAAATACAAATATGTAATATAAGTGTTTGGGCACTTCCCAGTTCTTTATCCCATGCATTCAGTTATTTTTTAATCTAGAAATATTTGAGTATGTTTGGCATGTGTATATCCATATAAACTAATAAGTAAGATTCTGGAAAATATCTTTGCTTTCTTATAGCAGGGCCTTATTACTTAAAATTTCCAAAGAAATTCCATTTAGAGCAGAGATATAAATATGAGTTTGCAAATATTAACAGAAGATGGACTTAGATACCAATTATTTATAAAATTAGAAATAAAATTCAGTTGAGATAAGTTTTTAATTGTCGTATCAATTATAAAATGTAATTTTTTAATGCACACAATACTCACGTAAGTAGGATCCATCCAGGTCTTTGAATTCGCATCTCTGTCCAATGTACCCTTCTGCACACCTGTAATTAAATAGACTAAAGTAAGTTTCATGTATAATTAATGTGTTTAAGTATATTCAGGTCCTTGTTGAATATTATTAGAATTTATATTATTTATTTAATAATTTAATAATAATTCCATGGTGCGACAGGCCTAGAAGGCCCTTAGCCTACCATCCGGCTGCTGGCCTCTCATCCACATGTGTCAATCACAGAGGTAGATGATCATCTAGCCAGTGCAGGGGTAACATGTGGTCAACATGTCCAGTCTGCCAGCCGTTATAGCTGGTTTTCTCAACCTGGAACCGCTACTTATTGTAGCTACCCAAATGCCTCATGATGCTGGGTGGGCACTAGTCTCATACTCCTCCTGCCTTTCTAATACTTAATTATTACAAATTTATCAACATCAAATGAGTTCTTGACAGCTGATTCAGTACTATGGTACTCACTTTGATATGGATCCCTTATAGGTCAGGGTTGCGATCATTTTGGGAATGACTGCTATAAAGGATCTGCCTGCCATGCTGGCTCAGATGGCAAGTAGCCTAGTTCCTGACTAACAGGCCCAGGATCGATACCCAGGAGGTTGAAATGTTTAATAATAAATTTAATTATATAATTTTCAATTTCGGGGCCAGAAGAAGTGGTGGTGTACAATTATTAATCACTACATTGTGCACCACATTCCTGCATTGAAAATTCCTTCACAGTACATGAGTTGAGAGAGGATGTGGTACAGTTGATAGGGATTCGTCCTTAGGATAGGGACGTTAAGCCTTGAGACCTCATTGATGCTTTTCGATAAGGGTAAGCTATGCACCTTCTCTCTTATCTTCCATCCCTCATATAGCACACTTTACACTATATAAACAGATAAACATACACTCTTCTTTTTACACAATACAAGAATACACTATCCACATAAAGTGGTTTGCCAAATGGTGCATAAATTGAAAATAGGCCATATTAATGTCATTTAACCGACAAGTGCAGAATCCGAAACAAATAAAGTACAATGGGTGGCATTAGAAACACACACACACACAAAACTCTCTCTCTCTGTAAAGTATCCTATGCAACTATACTGAACGACAAGGATAGATGAACTATTGTCGAGGTTAAATAGATCCTGCCTAGACTAGTGTTCACATAATATAAGCAGGAAGCTTTATTCACAATAGGGTTCTTTAGAGAATCCACTATTTTTTTTTTCAAATCCAAGGAATTTGTAATAAAAAAGTTTGGGGACCATTTATATAGATGATTGAGTAAATACTTAGTCAGCTCGTCATACTCATGGAATCAAAATCTTTTCAATCAGATTATTATTATTTTATTATTATTATTATTTATTATTATTATTATTATTATAATATTTTACTTAAACTAACTAATTAACTTATTAGTATTATCGAACTCGGATGTTCATGACCGCGCGAAAATAAGATCACCACACATCCCTATCTTCAACCAACGTTTTCCAATCATCTCCTGCAAAATTTACCTCTCTCAAATCACGGTCGATATTATCTTCCCACCCTTATTTTTGACCTACCTACAGGGCGATTTCCCTCTAGTTCTCTGGTTTTTCTACACTGAGTTTCCATGCCCCTCTTTCATTTTCATGCCCCTCTTTCATTCCCCTTCAGGCCACATGTCCAGCCTATCGCTGTGTACGAGACTTAACTGTTCTTATTACATCTAGTTTCCCATAAAGATCACGTAGCTCCTGTTATGTAGTCTTATCTATTCACTTGTCTTTTATCTCTCTTTGGTCCAAATATTTTCCTAAGAACTTTATTTACAAATGTTTGTTAATATTTTCTCTCCCTTAAAGTAAGAGTTCATGTTTCGCATCTATATATTATAACTGGAAGAGTAACAGTTTTATTTATTTTTAGTTTAACCTTTTTTTTAGAGAAGTTGGGATGACAAGAGTTCTTGTAGTGTGTAATGGCATACATTTCCAGAATTGAGCCTATGTCAATTTCTTTCTGCATCTAATTTCTGTTTGTAATTATTGTACCTGTATTTGAATTCAGATACTTCTTTAAATTTTCCTTCGTTTGTCATTAATAGCCAATTTCCATATATTCTAAGTAGGTCCATATATTTAGTTTTATCATCTACTTCCAGCCTCAATTTTACATCGACTAATAATACTACATCATCAACATGTATTAACAACTTATTAATACTACTGAATTGTATGTTTTATTTTCCTCTAAAGATTTAGTGGCAACTTCAAATACAAAACTGAATAGAAGAGGCGGTAGTTCTTGTCTTTGTTTTAACCCATTGGGAATTTTTAAAAAATCTGAAAACTGCCTGCCCGCACTCTACTCTTCGTGTCATTTAGTTACGTTTGAATAAATCTGACTTTTTAGGAATTCAGCAGGAAACTATATACTTTTTTCGCTTAATTGAATCGTTCGCTTTTTGGAAGTCTACATATAGTTGATGTACAGTGCTGTTATATTCCCATTTCTTTTACAAAATCTGTCTTACACTGTACTAAAACTCTGATCTATTGTATTGTATTTAAATGAAGAACATATATTTTGAATGTTTATTCCTGGAACGTTCCTTTAATTACGGTAATTAATTAATTAATTTTATTTCTTAACGATCTAGTTAATTATTATTCATATGTGGTCATTTTATATCGTAATTCTTTCATTAATTAACACGCAACCGAAACAAAAATTAAACATATTAGACACGCAACTATTATTGATGCATGTAATTATTTTTTTCAGACAACCTGTAGAAAACATTTCTGGAAGTCGAATTCTTGTACTTGTTGGATGGGGGCTGGACAATACATTGGAATGCTACTTAAGCCGGTTAACTTCCAATCTCAACACGTAGCCATATTCTTTTTTTCTCTTGACCCCCCATTTCACAAAAATTCTGTCTACTACAAGGGGATTTCAACAGAAAGATAACCATTCTTCCATTTTTTCTTTCTTTACTTACAAAACAAGATGAAAGACTCGCCGCAACATTCGTAAACGGATTACGCTGATTCCATTCTTCAAAAACTTTCTTTACCAATATCCTAACATACTTGAAAGATATTTTGAAATATTCACGCATTTATGGAGACTCCTACCGGGCAAAGGACATAGCCATTTTGTATTTACTTGTCTTCTTTAATTCAGTTTAGAAGTTCTAATAACAGAGTATGTGGTTCTAATATGAATCTTTCACAGAATCTTACAGTGCACAGAATTGCAATGGAATCCAATTGAGTTTAAATGAAAATGAAACATTAAAAAAAAATATGTTCTTCTAGCCACGAGTTCAATACCTAACAATGACCTCCTGAATCAATCTACTCCAAATCTATACACCCAACACATTCCTTTTCCAGTTCGTAACCGCTTAATTTCTTTCGCATTCTCTGCCGTATCACCAATAGATATTTTCTTTAGCCTAAAACAGAGCTTCTAATGTGGGTGTTGAAGAGATGTGGAATGATGCGCTATAATAGCAATTTGTCATGGAATAGACATTACAATTTCATGTCAATATTTATTCAAAATTAATTATTATTATCAGATAAAATCTTTCTGTTCATTAATGTTGCTACACAAAATGTCGCGTGAAATCAGACAGCTTAGAATTTTCCATCATGGGAAAAGTTTGGTTAACTATTCGCCGAATTTATATGCATTATAAGCAGAGACTTGGACATTACGACGGAATGAAGAAAAGCGACTGGAAGCTTTTGAGATGTGAATATGGAGAAGGATGGAACATATAAAATGGACAGACTAAATAACAAATAAAGATGTGCTAGACAGAGTGGGTGAAGGAAGAACAGTGTTGGAACTCATAAAGAAGAGGAAAAGAAATTGGATTGACCACTGACTAAGAAGAAACTGCCTGCTGACGGATGTTCTAGAAGGAATGATCTGCGGGAAGAAAGTTAGAAGCAGAAACAAGACATCTGATGATAGGCAATATTAAAATAAATGGTTTGTATGCGGATACAAAAAAGGAAAGCTGAGTTAAGGAAAGAGTGGAGAATGCTGAGTTTGCAGTGAAAGATCTGCTCTTGGGCAGAACACTAATATGTATAGTAAATTCGCCTAATTATTTACTAGATAAAAATAAACCAGACTGAGTAGAGTACGGTATAAAGACCAACACGGATTTGCTTCTTTACATATTTCACAATTGTATAAGTTACTTATACAAACTGCATGGTGCAACAGGTCTAGAAGGCCTTGGTCTACTAGCCGCCTGCTCCCCTCGCATCCACATGTGTTATCACAGAGGTAGACGATCATCCAACCAGTGTAGATGTGACATGTGGTCAGCAAATAGGGTCCCCAAGCCGTTATACCTGGTTTTCTCAACCTGGAGCCGCTACTTGTTGTAGCTACCCGAATTTCTCATGATGCTGGGTGGGCACAGGTCCTATACTGGCTGAAATTCCATGAGAAATGTCTTCTCCATGGAGACTCCAACCAGCGAAAGTCCCGTAGTTCTGCTCTAAGACATCATCCTTAAGCACACATAACTAACTAACTCGACACTATGGAACCCGTAGGTTCATGGCCGCGCGGACATAAGCTCTCCATACATCCCTATCCTGAGCCAATGTTTTCCAATCATCCCTGTATAATCTATTTCACTCAAATCATAGTTAATGTTATTCTCCCACCTCATTCTTGGTCTACCAACTGGGCGTTTTCCCTCTGGTTTTCCTACAAGAAGCTTCCATGCACGTCTTTCATTCCCCATTCGTGCCACATGTCCTGCCCATCGCAGTCTACGAATCGTTTATACATATTAAAATAAATAAATAAAATTTGATCACTTTTTCAGACTCCATGCGCCGTTCAGTTCAGTTTATTTTTTCTGTGATACCAGTACCAGTGTATCGAACAGTTTTCCGCTAGCATTATAATCTGGTAAATTCCTAATAACTGGTAACTTTTTTCTAGTTCACTAAAATTGCTTGTGCTTAATCATTATGGAGAAACACTCATTCTTATAGAGTTATCTGACAAGCAAGCTTTTCCGTATATTAAACATATAAACAATTCAAATGTTTACAATTTATTATGACAAATTCTGAAAGAGCCCAGGTTGTTTATGGACACAATAACTCTTATAAATGAACATAAGCTGTGAAGATTATCATTTTCGCTATTGTTCTTAGTAAA
This sequence comes from Diploptera punctata, assembly GCA_030220185.1. Lineage (NCBI taxonomy): Eukaryota > Metazoa > Arthropoda > Insecta > Blattodea > Blaberidae > Diploptera > Diploptera punctata. Next base: position 1,838,904 of record JASPKZ010008357.1, read on the forward strand.
AATCTCATGTCAACGCCTCTGATCTCGATGTCTATGACAAAACAACAACACTGTCACCTACACATCAGATCTGTGCCCCACTCATCACAATTCAATATGTTCAGTCGGGGGCGAGCCCCCTAGAGACTTCTGGGCGCTAAGTAGGAGAAATATGACTCACTTCAAAATTATTATCCACAGAATGAAAAATAAATAATTAATGAGAGGAGAACAGCTTGGGATTTTTATGACGAATTTTAAACAGGAACACAATCATCATCATCATCTTAAGGCACAACAACTTCAAAAGTGAAAGTTTTGTCTTTTCAACAATCCTCCTCCATGCCAATCTGTCTCTTGCCATATTTAAACTAGTCACTTTTATTTTCCTTAGATCGTTCATTGTGTCATCCTCCAATCTGATCTTCGATCTTCCAACAGCTCTGCCTCCTATAGGTTTCCATTTGTAAAGTTTTTTGACCAGTCTTGATTATCCATTCTTATCGAATGTCCAAACCAACCAATTCTGAGAGATCTTATAACACAATTATTATACAGCATAAAACTTTGAGATAAAAATCAATCATTTGTATGTTGGATATAGGCCCTATTGATAAAAAAAATAAAGTTAAAATATTAAGCTCCATCGAACCCGTAAGTTCATGGCCGCGTGGACATAAGCTCTCCATATATCCCAATCCTGAGTTAATATTTTCCAATCATCCCTGTATAATTTACTTCCTTCAAATCATTGATAATGTTATACTCCCACCTTATTCTTGGTCTACCAACTGGGCGTTTTCCTTTCGGTTTTCCTACAAGAAGCATCCATGCACTTCTTTCATTTCCCATTCGTGCCACATGTCCTGCCCATCGCAGTCTACGAAACTTAATTTCTCTTATTATATCTGGCTTCCTATAGGCTACGTACTATGTAGCTCGCTATTATGTAGTTTTCTCCATTCACCTATCTGTTCATCTCTTTTTTGGCCCAACTTAATATTAAGTTCTGTTTAAAATAATAATTATGCTACCTTTACAGCTTCTTATAAAGGTGATAAAAAAACGTTAAAATTTCTCGGGTTCAAAGTTAAACAAAGTCTGTCGATTTCTAGCGTCCTATGACAACACTGTCTTTTGCCTCAAATATAGCTCTAATACTTGCTATCCCTGAGGACTGACTGTGTGTGATTTTAAATTAAAGTAAACTTAAACTCTATATCTTAAATATAGCAAATTACAACCTGTTACCAAAAGTAATTTGTTCATATGCTGTATGAATGGGTATAACGCAGGTCTAAATATTATATAAAGATATAAATATAAAAATGCCGCATTTTTCCCCATTAAAATATTCTTCAATAATTAAATTTTTGACATTGAGCAATGCAAGTTTAATATGAGATGATAAGAAAAATAAATGATTGGACGGGATTTGAACCTGGACCTCTGGATTAATATCCCAGTGTGCTACCATGCAAATCTAGTAGAAACATTTATTTTTCTTATATAAATATAAATGTTTGTACTAGATTTGCCGCTAGCGCACTGGGGTATCAATTTAGAGGTCCGGGTTCAAATCCCGTCCAAGCATTTATTTTTCTTATCATGTCATATATATAATGGGAGTTATGAAGAGGAAATAAGAAATAGAAATAATAGAGGAAAATTTGCAATTGCTTGCCTCAATAATATTGTGGGATAAAAATATGAGTAATAAAAATAAAATGAATATATATCATACAATAATTGTTAAAAGCATCATTACTTATGGAGCGGAACTTTGGCCATTAACAACAAAAACAAATAAGTACCTTTTGGCAACGGAAATGGATTTTGTACGAAGGGCCGCAAGAATTTCAAGAAGAGAAAAAATTAGGAACTCAGTTATAAGGGAGAAAATGAAGATTGAAGACACTATTTTAGATTATATTAAAACTCAGCAATTAAGATGGTACGGACATGTCCAGCGAATGGAAGAGGATCGACTACCAAAATCTGTTTTGAAATGGAAACCTGAGGGAAGACGAAGCAGAGGAAGACCTAAAACCTCCTGGAGTCAGGGAATATGTTTATATATGAAGGAGAAACATCTACAACCAGGAGATTGGATGGACCGACAAAACTGGCTATTAGGAATCGGACGATGTCAAAGACATTCATCAACCAATGATCTATCTAAACAAATGTTAAGTTTCATTAGTTTGTTTAGAGGTATGTGTGCCACTAGTTGAGAACTACCGTCTGTACGGTTGCGGCGCGACGCAAAGTCTAGTAAAATAGGTGGTTAAATATAGGCCTAGAGAGAATAAAGGGAATACAGAAAATATGCTTTTACTAAAATAGAGTTATAAATTAATTACAACGTAAATGCATGTTTGTACATGTTGTTTTTAGCAGCACTTAAAACTCCTGTTGAAGTTTTGCAATGTTAGTTTTAGTTTGTTGCTTCCCGACGGTTGGAATGGGTTCGCCAACCTTTTCTATTCTAAATAAATGCTTGATAAGATTTCTGTATTTTTTCTCCGTATGTTCACAGCTGACACATCATACGCCACTGTTTATATCTTTGTTTATTTTCACATATATCGCCAAGTTCAATGCCCCATCATACTTCAAATTGTTAACCCAATTTTCTGACCACTTCTTTATTTCCATAAACAGCAAGAAGCGTCAATATAGGCACAGAGCGGAAATAATTCAACTGCGCAGATTTTAAATACGAATTCCCTGGAATAAATATAAACAAAACGTATTTATTTAAATAAAAATAAAACTTAAGGTTTTATGTGATTTTCACATTTATTAGAATATAAATTGGTTACAGCTGTTTCGGTACTTTGTACCTTCTTCAGACATGATAAATTAATGAATTTTGTTATTATAGTAGGCCTACATAACAACTGTAACTATGCAACAATTTTTTTTACAATATCTATTACAAATTTAAAAGAGACGATTCATTCAAATCTAGTTGGGAATTTAACAGCTTATTACCACTTTTCAAATTTATTTAGCTCTACAACTTCTAAAAGGTTTCTTTCCTATGTCACAAACATTTAAAATTTTAAAATTTGGATCGAAACAATGGTCATATTGGAGTAGGTGGTTAGGATATTTTGAATTATCTAAATTTCTATTATATGCTCTTATATGTACATTTATATGAGAAATAAAAGGTCTGCGAGTTTGTCCTATATAGACATTGTCACATATGCTACACTTCAATTTATATAGGCCTACACCTGGTAATTTTTCCTTTTTTACTTTGGTTTTATTGTTTTTTTATTATATTTTGTAAAGTTTTATTAGTTTTAAATGCCACATCAATGTTCAATTTTTTTTAAAAGTATTTAGATATTTTATTGGAAAGTGGGCCTATGTATGACTTTAAGTTTTATTTTTATTTAATTAAATAAGTTATGGATTTTCATCAAGTAAACACCAATTCAACTGATTACTTAATAAACAAAACGTCTTATATAGACTTAGGAGTGAAAATGCATGAGTTATTGGCAATATAAGTTATTTTATGTAGGAATTTGTCAGGCGCGATTATCTAGTGGTTATGTTCCTTGCCTCTGATCCCGAGGATCGCGGTTTCGAACCCGGGCGGGGTCGATGATGGATTTTTTAGGAAGGAAAAAATCCAAGGAACAAGTCCTCCGGTAGGGACTTTAAACCGTGGATCTCGAGTCTGAACATTTTCAGGCTGGTAAAAGATCCTTAAGCCCGAATAAAGAGGCCTCTAAGAAAAATTTACCTAGTAGTAGGGGCCTACCTTAATTGCCTACTAGATGTCTCAATGGGTCGTTATGCTGACCGCATACCATTCATAATATATTTAAAGAAATAAGCGTAAGTAGGCCTATATATTAACTTGGTCTAGTAACTCCTAATAAAGGAGTTGTTACGCCATTGAAGATGTAGGTATATAAGTTTATTCATGTTTTACAATGATCGTGGGAGTTGTGATGATTTTTCACACAATACATATGGAATGTAACAAATTTTTACTTTATTATTTTTTTTCGAATCCAAGATCGAATTTAGCTCAAATTAAATTAAAAGAAACAAAATTGAAATAAATATTTTTTTATAATAATGTTGAACTAGGAAAATTGTAACAGTGCAGTATCTAATTATATAACTATCGAAAAAGATAATGAACATGTAGGCCTACTTCTATTTTATGATCCTTGCATGAAATTCAGGCCAATACAATTATATATAGGCCTATAGGATATTTTAGTTTAGATTATTGACGAATCTTCAAATTATTTAAGTAAAATACATGGAAATAAAAAAACTATTAAACGTATTAACTCTTCTTTGCAGATAGTTCCTAAATTAGCCTATATTCGTATGGCATTTCAAATGCATTCCTATATGAAGACGGCGACACGCTGTAGCTTGGGCGGTTAAAGTAATATGGTACAAGGCGGAAGGTCACTGGTTCAAGTCCTGATGCGATCACGAATTTTAAAGTCTCCTAAACCTGTCGGTCGTGGGGTCGACCAACCTTAGGAAGCCAGAGATGAATATTAAACATAGGCATCGGTACAAAAAAAAAAATGCTATAATACATATATCCATAGTAATTCTGCCCGAGGGCAGGTTTCTCACTGCAATCAAAGTATTTTCATGCTATGCTTTGCAGCTTTACTAGGGAATTGTAGGTGTGGTAGCTTCACATTGCTTTCCACACCGGTGAAGGATGATGATGATGATAAGGATGATTTTCGGGGACGGTTGGGCCCTAAGCTTCCTGACATTTATCTTACAGGTGAGGAAAACCCCAAAAAAAACTTCACTCAGGAGCCTGCCCCAACCGGGAATCGAACCCGGGCCCATTGCGTGACAAGGCAGCATGCTACCTCGAGACCACAGCGGCGAACATATATATGTATACAAAAATTAACTCTAGCTAGTCTCTATATAGACCCATTATAAAAAATAAATACTCATTTTCATATAAATATATAATCCCCATTAATGGAGGTAAAAATGCTAATAAAGTATAAAACAATAACAACGAAAATAATACCAGATTTATGATCTGTGGGTAAAGGAGACCGTCATGCAGGGCTTACAACTCAGCTAACATCTCGTTCCGATCGTTGGTAGCCTTAACCTCCTAGCCTACTATCCTAAGGGCCTACCAAGACCTGTAGTTTGATATCTTTACCTTTTACCTTAACTTATATGAAAACAGATGAGAGTTTAGTTTGAAGTAGTGGAGATGTACAAAATTGGTTATCAGAGTGCACCTACGGAATGCGTCTTTATTTAAAGACACCCTGTTAGTTAAATGTTAAGTAATGTGGAAGCACGTACGTTTTCAGTCTCAGGTATGCGAGTAGATTACCTTTCTTCGTGAGAACATAACTTTTACTCAAAAAATATCACCTTCCCTTCTTTGCCAAGTTATTCATTGGCGAACTCTGGTGAACGGTTTTATGACTCACAATTGGGCTCATTTCACTCTCTCTTATTGATGGACTGTTTTGTACCCAATGTATTTTCTCTTTTAATTGTAGTTAGTGAAGTGTGGTGGATCCCGAAACATGATCGGGCAGTCTTCAGGCGGATTAGTAAACTACTTTTTTTCCTCATTCCACATTCTTCACCTGGAACCCATGGAGAGTTGATTCAAGCCTCAAAATTGACTCACGAGTCAATAATGGACAAGGCCAGTAACAAAATCTTTTCGAGTGTTATTTACTGAAGGTAATATCCAGTAACTATGTGTTACAGTGTTTGAACAATTGAAACGAACCTTCTTTAACTCCATCCTTCTCACATTAGGGTTAGAACTATTTAAGTTAGTACATTATTTAAAAACACTCAACAAACTGTTGTTTATAGGGAGGAAACGATACACTCTTTATCTCTGAAAATACTATATACCTTATCAGTCATTCTAAATAAATAATAGTTTAAAAAACTAAAACAACACGCTTTATTAGAAAACCGAACTAAACAATGAAAAATGATTTTAATTTCCAACACGCTTGGGATAAAATTAAAGCGGTCAACAAAAAAATCATATCCAACACATATAGAATAAAACTAGAGTTATCTACAAAAAAAAAAAATTTACCATCAAAAGCGAGGGGTGCTTTTTATGGTTTTTAAGTTTTCTTCTTAGAGACTTTACTTTTACCAATATCTGTTTATTATCAAATATATTAATTGATATAAAGCATCCCACGCTTTTCATGGTAAAATTATTTTTTTTTGTAGATAACTCTAGTTTTATTCTAGATGTGTTGGAGATGATTTTTTTTGTTGATAACTTTAATTTTATCCCAAGTGTGTTGGAAATTAAAATTCTTTTTTAGTTCGGTGTTCTAATAAAGCGAGTTGTTTTAGTTTTTTAAACTATTATTTATTTTTTAGTTTGGTTCTCTAAAAATGTAAATATCTTTAAATTCGATACTATTGTAGTATGAGCTAAAAGTAATACTCTTCTAAAAAAATCCTCCGGGCCGGATTTGAACCAGCGACCTATGGATTACTGAAATTATATACCACTACAGACCACCACTCTACCAACTGAGCTACCACAACGATAGACTAAAAAGTCGATACGTCCGCAACCTATTATACCGGTCTTTATTTTTTTGATATCCTGATGATCCTGGCCAGGATTTTAGAAAAAAAATGAAATTATTGTATTGTCATTGGTCCTTTACAAGTATACAAAGTTTCATGACGATCCAATGTTTTTAAGTGGGTGAAAATTGTGTTGAAAGATTCCGTTACATAGATAGATACAGGTCAAGCTAATATAAAGCGTGTAAAAAGGTGGAAGTTCTGTAACTCACTATTATTTCTTATAATACGAGTATGAATACTAACGTGTCACGAAATAGAACATAACAGACTGCATCCTACCAGAAATTTAAATAATTAAGGAACAACTAACTCTAACACACTGGCACTATCGAACTCGTAGGCTCATGGCCGCGCAGACATAAGCTCTGCATACATCCCTAGCCCGACCTAATGTTTTCCAGTCATCCATGTAGAATATACTTTCTTCAAATCATGATTAATGTTATTCTAGCACCTCTTTCTTGGCCTGTCTACTAGGCGCTTTCCTTCTGGTTTCCTACAAGGTGGCTTTCATGCCCCTCTTCCATTCCCCATTCGTGCTACATGTCTTGCTCATCGCAGTAGAGGAGACTTAAATCTCCTTACTATATCTGGTTTCCCATAAAGTTCATGTAGCTCACTGTTATATACATTTCATTTACCTGTCTGTTTATCTCTCTTTGGTACAGAAATTTTCCTAAGAACATCATTCTCAAAATAAAAGTAATAAGGGATTGAAATATCATCATCATCAGCAATCACGGATTAAGCCCATTTGGCTTGTTCCGGTCTCATAGATTCTCATTCAAAAGTTGGATCCATCTCTTCTTCGGTCTACCAACATTCCTGCGTCCTTTTGGTTTGTATTTAAGTATAATTTTGGGAATGCGATCATCTTCCATTCTTTGAACATGTTCTTTCCATTTTTTTCTAGATTATTTTATTCTATCTAAGAGTTTAGATTGAAATATTATACAAAAATAAAATATAAATATATCCTCAACTCGTGTCCAACTCAGGGTCAGGTCGAAGGATGAGATGAGATGAAGGTCCTGTATTTATAGAGGTCTGTGAGCGACAAGGGTGCCGACCGACCACTCCTGACACACCATCATAGGGGCACATGAACGAAATGAATGAAATTAATATGGAGAAATGGTGGAATGAAATTGTGGCAGGAGAAAACGGGAGAACCCACATGAAGTGACCGAGGCTCGATCTCGGGACCACAGCGGTGAGAGGCGAGCGTCTAACCGCTTGCGCCACGGAGCCACCTCATAAAAATAAAATCTAGGAATGTAATATAATCAAATACATTTTATAAGGGCAAGTATTTGTTAAAGGTGGTTGCTGAATAGGAGTGGACTTAAAATATTTGATATATAGGCTATTTCTATCTGCATGAATGTATGCATATAGCAGAGTTTTGTAATTATATTATCGAGACGGTCGATTAAATGAAAATAGATTTACGGAAGCGCTTGAGCCAGTTTGGTCGGAGTGAATCACGCGTCCGCACGCGCGCAGACATGTTAAATACAAGTAAGCAACACTGAAATAGATTGCGTCCTTTACGCCATCTCAAAGCGAGAAACGCATTCTACTCGTCATTCTTTCAATACCAAATCAATACCAACTCCAGGAATTAGAAAACATCATATTATCTTTCTTACTTCAGCTGTCTACAGTATTTGTAGAAAAGCAGGTCCAAGTCTACTCGTCATATTCTTGTTATTGTTCGTTAACAAAGCTGAAGAATTAAAAATATTTATTTTTTAAATTTGACATAACTGTAAAATATCAAAAGTATGAATAAATAAAAAAAGCTACATATAATATCACTGGCCGATAGCGAGGAGATACTAAAGGACAACACGCACACACTATTGAGCAACACTAAGGAATTAGGACTGGAAGTAAATATCAATAAAACTAAATATAGGCCTACGTATGGTTACACATAGAAATACATTACTATATAATGGAAACGGACAGCTAATGACAAATGAGGGAAATTATGAGGAAGTGGCTGAATTCAAATACCTAGGAACAATAATCACAAATAGGAATGAGATGCACAAAGAAATTAAACATAGGCTCAATTCTGGAAATGCATGCTATTATGCATTGCAGAGACTTTTGATGTCCCAACTCCTTTCAAAAAACGTTAAACTGAAAATATATAAAACTATTATTCTACCAGTTATATTATATGGGTGCGAAACATGGACTCTTACTTTAAGGGAGGAAATGAGATTACAAGTATTTGAGAATAAAGTACTTAGGAAAATTTTTGGACCAAAGAGAGATGAACAGACAGGTGAATGGAGAAGACTACATAACAATGAACTACATGGTCTTTATAGGAAGCCAGATATAATAAGAACAGTTAAGTCTCGTAGACTGCGATGGGCAGGACATGTGGCACGAATGGGGAATGAAAGACGTGCATGGAAGCTTCTTTTAGGAAAACCAGGGGGAAAATGCTCAGTCGGTTGACCAAGAATGAGGTGGGAGAACAACATTAACTATGATTTGAAGGAAGTAGATTATACAGGGGATGATTGGAAAACATTAGCTCAGGATATGAATGTATGGAGAGCTTATGTACGCGCGGCCATGAACCTACGGGTTCGATAGTGTCAGTGAGTAAGTAAGTAAGTAAGTAAGTAGGCCTATATCTAAACATCTCACTGGCACTATCGAACTTGGAGATTCATAACAGCACGGACAAAAGCTAGGGGCACGCCGTAGCGTAGTGGTTAAGGCACTGCGCTACAAGCCGGAAGGAAGAGGGTTCGAGTCCCGGTGGGGTCAGGATTTTTAAACTGACCCAAACCTTCTGGCGGCACTATGGCCCTGGGGTCGACTCAGCCTCTAACTGAAATGAGTACCAGACGCTTGTTCTGGGGTAAAGGCGGCCGTCACGCAGGGCTGACAACCCGGCTGACATCAAGTGCCGATTGTCAAGAAAAAGTGGGAGCCTTAACCTCCTACTACCCCAAGGGCCTCCTGAGGCCTGTAGTGGGAACACTTTACTTTGGGGCACGCCGTAGCGTAGTGGTTAAGGCACTGAGCTACAAGCCGGAGGGTCGAGGGTTCAAGTCCCGTTGGGGTCAGGATTTTTAAACTGACCCAAACCCTCTGGCGGCACTATGGCCCTGGGGTCGACTCAGCCTCTAACGGAAATGAGTACCAGACGCTTGTTCTGGGGTAAAGGCGGCCGTCACGCAGGGCTGACAACCCGGCTGACATAAAGTGCCGATTGTCTAGAAAAAGTGGGAGCCTTAACCTCCTACTACCCCAAGGGCCTCCGGGTCTGTTGTGGAATCACTTTACGGACAAAAGCTTTCCATATACCCCTATCCTGTTTTCCAATCATCCACTATATAATTCAATTTCTTCAAATCATTTGCTAATGTTAGTCTCCCTCCTCATCTTTAGTCTGCCTACAAGGTGTTGTTTCTCTGGTTTCCCTATAAGACATGTTCATGTTCCTCTTTCATTTCCCATTCTTGTCACATGTCCTGCTCATCGCAATCTACGAGATTTAACTGTGTCATTATATCTTGTTTTCCATAAAGGAATTGTTATGCAGTATTCTCCATTCACCTAATTTATCCGTATCTCTTTGGTTAAAGAATTTTCCTAAGAACTTTATTCTTAAATTCTAGTAATCTGTTCTGCTCTCTTAAAGAGAGAGACCGCAGTCATACGATATAACTGGAAGAATAACCGTTTTACAATATTTTTTACTTGACTTTTTTGAGAGAATTTGAGATGACAAGAGTCCTTGTAATGCATAATACCACGTGTTTCCAGACTTGAGTCTATGTTTAATTTTTTTCTGCACCTCATTCCTGTTTGTAATCATTGTTCTTAGGTATTTGAATTCAGTCATTTGTTCAAAATTTCCCTATCACTAACTGTCCATTTGCATTAGGGTCTATATACTGTATTTCTAAGTGTGACCATAATTGTTTTCATTGAAATTAATTCATCTCAGCTTCTTAATGTTACTTGATAAATAATGTGTATGGTGGCTTTTAGTATAGGTATGATATTTATAATAAAGTATTTGTCCATTTAAAACAACTGTAAAACAGGATGATTTTAAATCTTGCTGCGGTCATTGTCCAATATCGCCCTTGAAAACAATAAATTCGAAGATGCCAAAACAACTGAATGCTAAAATGACATACGACAATAAAACAATATTTCAGCACATACAGAGTGGTAGTAATGTAGGTTCACAGAATTTAATTGTGAATTAATTAGTGGCACATTTAGTGGAATGTCTTGTGTGTTTCGGTCAAAATGCACGGTTTTCTTAAAATATATATTTTGTACCAAAATATATTAGTGTATTATTTTATATTGATGTCGAATATTGGTCTGATTTTCACAAATCATATTTTATTTTTATTCATAATGTTCTGCCCAAGGGAAGGCCCTTCACTGCAATCATAGCATTTTCATGCTATGTTTTGCAGCTTTACTACGGAATTATACTAGCGTGGTAGCTTCCCGTTGCTTTCCACATCGGAGATAAGGATTATGATGATGATGATGTTCAGGGACCGTTTGGGCCTCAAAGCTTCCTGACATTTGGCTTACAGGCAAAAAAAAAATCCGAAAACCCTCGCCTAGGAAGCCTTGTCCCGACTGGGAATCACACCCGGGCCCGCTGCGTGACAAAGCAGCATGCTACCTCGAGACCACAGCAGTGGACATGAAATAAAACAATATTTTCCTGTGTATTTTTCAATACATAGGCCTACTTAATGCGCCACTTATAATATTCCCAATTTTCCGTGTCTAAAATAATAAAAAATATCTCATTGCATTTATTTTAATTTAATTTATGCTAAAACATAAAAAACTACTAAAGGCAAAAATGTTCCATTTCACGTCTCCTATTTACTGTGTAAAATCATAGGAATAATTGTCTCATTAAAAAGTAGTGCACCAATAAATTTCTGCAATTAAAATATATAAGTTATATATAAATTTTACAAGATATTTTATTATAATACCCCAAGGAATTCATACTAAAAATCTGAGCACTTATGTTACTTCCATTCCGTACTTACGAATACGATTAGGATACAAGTATTGTTAAAAAAACTAAAAAAATATTACATTATTCTTATTTTATTGACTCCCGCCATGAAAGTCAAACATTTTATAAAATAATGTTACTTTCCAATGTAATAATTAAATAATATAAGTTATTAATACATTTTTTTTCAAATGCCCCAGGTTTGTCCTTCGACATTCCTGGTTTCTCCCCTGGCATGGCGTACATGTAACCCACTTCTGAGGTTGGGGCGCCTGGAAGGCGGGGTTACGTTGCCCCGATGGGTGATGATGATGATGATGATGATAATGGTGCGCCAGGAGAGTCCCTAATCCTAAGCTTAACCTAAGATGAATATGAATGATGATGATTGCGATGGCCATACGATTTCGGGGACCATTTGGGCCTTAAAGTTTTTTCTGACATTTGTCTTACAGGTGAGGAAAAACCCCGATAGAAACCTCACCTAGAAAAAACTGTCCTGACCGGGGATCGAACCCGGGCTCGTTGCGTGACAAGGCAGCACGCTACCCCGAGACCACAGCGGTGGACACATATATTAATAAATAGAGTATAATAAAATCAAGTAACAAGTTTGTTGATTACGTACAAATTCTATAGATCTAAGTTGTCAATGAAGGCATTGAATTTTGAAATAATAAAATTCTACAAGTTATAAAACTGAACTCATTTAGCGTGTCTAATAGTGTAATTTTATGAAACCAGCATATATATTTTACATATTTATTTTAATCTTAGGTTACAGTTACGTTTATTTTTTATACTAATCGCAATTTATAAACGAATACCGTGGCGCCACAGGCCTAGAAGACTACCAGCAGACCTTAAATCCACAATGTGTTAATCAAAAAGGTAAGCGATCATCCTGCCGGTATAGAGTGACATGTGGTAAGCATGTCAAGTCTCTAGTCGTTACAGCTGATTTTCTCAACCTAGAACCACAATTTAAAGTGTTTGAGCCTTTGGCATGGGTTCCCTGAAGTAGTCCCCGCCCGGAGAACCGAATGGGGGACTATTTGACCTCCGGAAAATTTTACCCCAGATGAACCCATGTCCGCATTTCTTGACGGTTGTATTTTTACGGTGAAAGATCGTCACTCTTTCGCCCAAGGTACTTTTTTCGTCTGGCTTATCACCTTCGACCAGTCCGGCATGGGTAACCCTATCGGCAGCAATGCTAACAATTTAAAGTAGCTACCCAAATTTCTCACGATGCTGGTTGAGCACCGGCCCCATACGACCTAAATTCCATGAGAAAATATCTTCCTCCATGGAGACTTTAACCAGCGCGTACTGGAACTCTGGACAAAATCAAAATGCCTTAAACTGCTCGGTCATGGTGCGGAACAAGATTATATGCCTTAGGAGACCATTCGGGTAGTAGGAGGTTAGAATATCAGCAAAAGATGGCAGCCAGGTTGTCAGCACTGCGTCACGACTGTATTTATCTGGAGAACATAAGTTTGGTACTCATTTCCGTTAGAAGCTGAGGGTCAATCTTAGAGTCATGATGCCGCAGGAGGTTTAGGACAGTTTAAAAATCTTAGTCTCATCGGAAAATGAACCCGCGATATTTCTTCTTGCAGTGCACAATCTTAACAAACTACGCTACGTCACGCTCCTTGATCATAAATTAACATAACAAAAACATTTGAAAAATAATAAATATAGCTATGAACGTTGAGGAATTAATATATTGACTTAGGTTTTTACAGCCGGAGTTCATATTATAACCTGTACACATTTTTCGGGCTTGTTGGCCATGACGTGGGGCCAGACGTTTCGCTAGGTTCAGCGTCCGGCATACCTCACGACCACGGGCAACAAGCCCGAAAAATATTATAATATTGAGCAATTGAAATTTATACTCGGGAGATTTTTTGTAGTTGTCTTCACAATATATAAACTATATCTACCAACAACAGAAATATACAAATATATTGGTATAGAGACTATACCCGAAGATTCTAATCGCGATATGGCTAAGACGTTCAAGCACTTCCAAATAAAATTAATTTAAAAATACTCGTACTTATGAATAAAAAGAAAAGACCAACACGCACACACTACTGAGTAACACTAAGAAATTGGTATTGGAAGTAAATATCAATAAAACTAAATATATGGTCACACATAGAAATACATTATATACCGGTAATGGAAATGGACAGCTAATGACAAGTGAGGGAAATTTTGAGGAGGTGGCTGAATTCAAATACCTAGGAACAATAATCACAAATAAGAATGAGATGCACAAAGAAATTAAACATAGGCTCAATTCTAGAAATCCATGTTATTATGCATTACAGAGACTTTTGACTTCCCAACTCCTTTCAAAAAATGTTAAACTGAAAATATATAAAACTATTATTCTACCAGTTATATTATATGGATGCGAAACATGGACTCTTACTTTAAGGGAGGAAAGGGGATTACGAGTATTTGAGAATAAAGTTCTTAGGAACATTTTTGGAGCAAAGAGAGATGAACAGACAGGTAAATGGAGAAGACTGCATAACAGTGAATTACATGGTCTTTATAGGAAGCCAGATATAATGAGAACAGTTAAGTCTCGTAGATTGCGTTGGGCAGGACATGTGGCACGAATGAGGAATGAAAGACGTGCATGGAAGCTTCTTGTAGGAAAACCAGAAGGAAAACGCCCAGTTGGTAGACCAAGAATGAGGTGGGAGAATAACAAACTATGATTTGAGGGAAGTAGATTATACAGGGTATGATTGGAAAACATTCGCTCAGGATAGGGATGTATGGAGAGCTTATGTCCGCGCGGCCATAAACCTACGGGTTCGATAGTGCCAGTGAGTTAGTTAGTTATGAATAAAAAGAAAAAATAAAGTTACTAAATGAATATACAATCCGCTTATCCAATTATTTGAAACTGGCTACAAATAGGCCTACAAGTTTCAAATAATCGTAATTAAAAAAATCTCAACCACGATGAATGATTTTTTAATAGTTTCGTGATAGCAATAGAAACTGAAAATACACGGCAATGTTCATAAAGCCATGCTTATTGTAGTTCTGACTTTATTTCTGCAACTGACGACCGTGGATTTTCAGCTTTGTATAGGCCTATCGTATATTGCGGAAGTTAGGCCTACTTAACTTGTTTAGTCGTCTTAAATGCAAGTAAAATATTGTAACATCGTTTTAACTGAACCTTTTTAAAACTAAGACTGTGACATAATTTGCTACGTATATAAATCAATGTTCTTACAACACTAGTTGTGAAGCCAATATAATTAAGTTGAATCCAACAAAAAATAATAAAAATGATAACGGGAAGTATGATAAAACTTGTTTTTGAAAAGACAACTTCATTATGTTATTAAATTGGCATATATACGGTAAATATTTGGGAGCTTTATAGCACTTTAGAGAGAAAATAAAGTTGAAGGTAGGCAACATCCTTAAGGAGAGCGACAATGGGACTCCATGACTCCCACTCCTGACAGCACGAACTAAGGTATCAAGCCAAATTTTTCCGCGAGATACAAGTGAAGAGGCGTGCCACCTCTCTTATTTCCAAATTCACCTGGCCAAAGGCCATTTTTTCCCCATTTCAACAGATAAACATGTTGATACTAATTCACCTGCACATAGATTTTTTTGTACAATTTCCCTCAACTTAATAATGGTACATTATTTAACACATATGACCAGCCTCATGATATTGTGGTCAGATTTTGTGATTACAGTTTATGAGGTCCAGGGATCGGTTCCCGGTCAGACCATAGGAATTTTTCCTTAAAGGGTTCTTGTGGATGCCCATGGTCTGGGATTTAGGTTAAGGACTTTCCTGCCACTTCATTATCATTTATCACCTATCATATCATTGGGGTAACGTAACTCCGCCTTTCAGGTGCCCCAACCTAAGAAATGGCTTACAATTCCGCCAATGTCAGAGAAGAATGCCACAAATGTCATAAAAAATAACAACGTGATGGCACTGAACAAAATAGGCTATTTATTATTTAAAAATGACTATGTATTCATTAAAAGGCTAGTATTGTATTTAACTATTATTTCATTTTTCTTAGTTTAACCTCTTCCGTTGAAGGTACTTTTGCGTTTCCTACGCCAATCGGGTCTTACAATACAGGACCTATCGAGAGAGGACTTAACTTCTGGGTCACATGTATAATTTTTTGTTCATATGCCTCACTCATGCATTCATACCAAACAAGGCGAATATGATCCATCCACAGTAGTTCTGCCCGAGGGCAGGTCTTTCACTGCAATCATAGCATTTTCATGCTATGCTTGCAACTTTACTAGGGAATTGTAGGTGTGGTAGTTTCCCGTTACTTTCCACACCGGTGAAGGGTGATGATGATGATTAATGATAGGCCTAAGGATGATGATGATGATCATATGATTTCGGGGACCGTTTGGGCCTTAAAGTTTTCCTGACATGTGTCTTACAGTTGAGGAAAAACCCCGATAAAAATCTCACCCAGAAAAACTGCGCCGACCGGGGATCGAATCCGGGTCCGCTGCGTGACAAGCCCAAAAAGTCCCCGAACAATATATATATATATATATATATATATATTTTTATGATGACCAGATATTGTTCGGGGACTTTTTGGGCTTAAAGTTTTCTGACATGTCTTATAGGTGAGGAAAAACACCGAAAAAAAGCTCAACCAGGAAACTTGTTCCGACCGGGAAATTGAACCCAGGCCCACTGCGTCAATGGAAACGAGGTTATCCCTAGACCACAGCGATGGACATATATTATTTAAAGACGCTTTTAAATGACTTGGATCGTAAGCGTGAAATTGACTGTCAAAATAATTTAGAAAATTAAACAAATTACATACCGTATAATTAATAAGAAACGAGACAATTTTCATAAAAAATAATCGCTATTTGAATAAAATAAATGTTGTCCTTTAGCGGATCTAAATAATAAATAACATTCCAAAATCCAATATTCAAGCAATTTCTATAAGTAGGGCAACATTGCCAATTCAATTTAATAGGACAGTCATTATTCCAGCATTATACGATTTTACATTATGATAATACATTACTAAACAATATCGGTGGTTAAATCTATGATAAAAGTAAAAAAAATATGATTTCCGTGTTTAGTTAACGGTGACACTTGTAATTTTATTGTTTTGTCGCGTATGTATTGTTTCCTTGACATGTTGGTTTATAGCAGCTATTGAAAGTGAATTTTGAATACTCACTCGCAGTTGTAGAGTAGGGACTCGCCGATCTTCACCGTAAAGCAGGTGGCACCGTTCAGGCAGTACCATTTGGCGTAGGCCGGCGGGCAGGCGTACGTATGGAATGTGATGTTGGGGCGCGCCGTGGGGGACGGCGGCCGGGGTTTCGGGGTCGATCGGCTGGAGCATGCCTCTGTCAAAATAACATAAACATTAGCCAATATTAATATGTCGCTAGTTCACACACAAAATATTGTAATTATAGATTAAATTAACAAAATACATAATATTAACTCAGTGTTTAGAACACAAAGTAGGAATAGACGTAGCATGAAAAGTACGTAATACAAAATTGCAACAGAACATATTTCTACACACACGCATGCACGGACGCACACACATATACACACACACACACACACACACACATATATATATATATATATATATATATATCCATCCATAGTAATTCTGCCCGAAGGCAGGGCCATCACTGCAATCATAGCATTTTCATGCTATGCTTGCAGCTTTACTAGGGAATTGTAGGTGTGGTAGCTTTCCGTTGCTTTCCACAGTGAAGGATGATGATGGTGATGATAATGATAAGGATGATGATGGTGATGATGGCCATATGATTTCGGGGACCGTTTGGGCCTTAATGTTTTCCTGACATTTGTCTTACAGGTGAGGAAAAACCCGGATAAAAACTTCACCCAGAAAAACTGCCACGACCGGGGATCGAACCCGGGCCCGCTGCGTGACAAGGCAGCACGCTACCTCGAGACCATAGTGGTGGAGATATATATATATATATATATATATATATATATTATAGAAATCTTGAAATTGTATAGTAGGCCCAACTGGCTGTCCCGTCTCCTATATGGATGTCAATTTGGACAGTGACAAAGAAAGAATCCAAGTAAACAGAGTTTGAAGATATGAGATTGATGCGATTGGTGGCGAGATATGAAAGAACAGAGAGATCGTGGAGAGAAAAAATCTTTACTGAAATTAAGCTATTTATGTAATTTAAAATGTGTGTATATAGGCCATATGTATAACTTAGGCTATATAGAGGCCTATATATTTTTTTTAATAGTTTGATTATACAACTAAATTCATTAACTCTTCCTATATATGTTTATGCAAAAGTTATATTTAGTAAAATATATTGTATAAAACTTCAACACTTACAAAAAATCTGACCACCTTATAATCTTTGGTTAGTCAATGAAACTCCTCTAGATAGCAAAATAAAAAAAATCCATGGTATAGAGGATAATCTGCCCTCTATGGTCGATAAAGAAAACTATTTCCAGAGTTCTTCAAAATTTCGTAATGTTTTAAAGAAAATTATATTGTAAAATTAGGAATACTGGGAAATTGGGCATATTTGCCCTATATTGTAGATTTTAATTATGTAAAGTGATCCCACTACAGGCCTTAGGAGGGCCTTGCGATAGTAGAGGGTTAAAGCTCCCAACTTTCTAGACAGTCGGCATGAGATGTCAGCCGGGTTGTCGGCTCTGCGTTACGGCCATATTTACCACACAACAAGAGTATGGTACTCATTTTCGACCGTAGGGCCATGGTGTCGCCAGAAGGTTTAGGTCAGTTTAAAATTTCTGATCCCATCTAAACTCGAAACTTCCGGCTTCAAGTGTAGTGCCTTAACCAACTATACAAGGCGAGATCCCTTTTAATTACGCCTATATCTGAAATAAATTACCTAATTTCATACTTCCTATAATTCTTTATAAATACTAACCTCACGTTCTTTTGTGCAATATTACATAGGCCTAATGCAAATAAATAAGAATTAGTGCATATTACTTACTTACTTACTCACTGGCACTATCGAACCCGTAGGTTCATGGTCGCGCGTACATAAGCTCTCCATACATCCCGATCCTGAGCTAATCCTTTCCAATCATTCCCTGTATAATCTACTTCCCTCAAATCATAGTTAATGTTATTCTCCCATCTCATTCTTAGTCTACCAACTGGACGTTTTCCCTCTGGCTTTCCTACAAGAAGCTTCCATGCAAGTATTTCATTCCCCATACGTGCAACATGTCCTGCCCATCGCAGTCTATGAGACTTAACTGTTCTTATTATATCTGGCTTCCTATAAAGACCATGTAATTCATTGTTATGTAGTCTTCTCCATTCACCTGTTTGTTCATCTCTCTTTGGTCCAAAAATTTTCCTAAGTACTTTATTCTCATATTACATTTCTAAACTCAGTAAAACGGTAGTAAGACTTTTAAATGGGTTTCATAATAATATTTCGTGCAGATGCACTTGCATAAAATGGGCACACAGCCAGCAGGAATTAGTTTAATTGTGGGTTACAAGCACTGCTAAGA
Source organism: Diploptera punctata (assembly GCA_030220185.1). Taxonomy (NCBI): domain Eukaryota; kingdom Metazoa; phylum Arthropoda; class Insecta; order Blattodea; family Blaberidae; genus Diploptera; species Diploptera punctata. Next base: position 1,858,157 of record JASPKZ010008357.1, read on the forward strand.
CTGGTTCCGATTAATGATCATCTGTCTTGCAAATACCTTGCATATCAAAAAGAAAGCAAGACAGTAACAGTCGGTCGCTAAGGCAGTAGTTCACAAGTCTTCAGAGGACCACCCACCGGAAGGAAACTAGCTCTCTTCACCCCTCGCTCGTACTAGCATTGCATGACCACATATAATATACCATGACCGAGTTATGCCACTAAAATGCATTTACATAATCATATTTATGATATTCAAGAATTATAAATCCAACATTCCATATTGCACTAACACTTCTGCCACTTAAGTTAGCCTAATAAGGCGTGTAGTCAAACTTTCCAATGTTATTTGGACCCCCTGAAGAGTTTCACCCTGAATTCAACATATAGTATGTATGGACCCCATAGGTTCCACGTGGAGACACGAGTGCTCCCTAGGGGAAGTTTCTCAACCAAGTTTCAGTTACGCTTATTTACCTATAGATGTCAACAAGTGACACGTGGATAGTACATAGCCTCAATGAGACATTAGTACACAACTAAGGTAGCCTATTATCTGGATGGATGAAGGTCTGTTAAATTTTGCACAGAGGCCTTTTTATTACTAGGACGCAATATCTCATATGAAGAAGAAAAGGATGCAAATGCAAAAATATAAAAATCTTAAAGGATTTTATTCTTCTTCTTCTTCTTCCTCTACGCATGAAAGCTGGCAGCTTGTTGCGTGTTCATTCACTAAAGGTCCGGGGTATGGTGACATCCTTCCATCGTAGTTGTGATCTTCCTAATGGCATTTTCTGCTGAGGTGTCCAGTCACGTACTTTCTTCACTAATCTACTGTTCTCCATTCTATCTATGTGATCGTTCCAATTGTATGATTAATAAATTCTATCAAGCCACAGTTAGTCGAAAAACATTCAAAACTAAAAGTATATAAAACACTGGCTCTTCCAACTCTTTTATATGGTAGCGAAGTATGGACATTGAAACAGAAGGATATACAGAAATGAGATACATTCGGAAGACTGCAGGATGCATACTACTAGATCACAAAAAAAAAAAAGACATCTTAGAAGAATTACACATGGAACCTATAGAATACAAAATTTCTGATTACAAGTCAAGATGGATGCAACATGTTCATTGAATGGAAGATCACAGGCTACCAAAGCAAATGTTGAGCTATCAACCTGCAGGAAGAAGGAGACTAGGACGTCCACTCGAAAGACTTTTGGATGGTGTTTCTCTTGTAACAGAAACAGGTCAACAAATGACTTAAATTCGTGAATGTACAATGATGATAATACCTAAAAATCTTCAGACTCGGGATCCACGGCTTAAAGTCCATCCCAGAAGGACTTCTCCCTTGGATATTTCCATCTTAAAATACATCGATCACAGCAGGATTTGAACCCGCGACCCTCGGGACTAGAGGCAAGGAACACATAAGCACTAAACCACCGCGGCCGACCTTATTCCTCATAAGGTTGGGTAAATAATGATACCATACATTGAGCCATCTTCCTTGGTAATTGTGATTTTACATTATCCTCAAAAAAAAATGAAGACGTGATCAATAAACGAAGACATGATAATTTGTCTCTCAGATGCGATTTTTTTCTCTAGTTATGATTAACCATGGCTTGGAGACAGCTTGCCTGGAAACATTAATTTACACAAAATATGTTTACTGCCTTATAACAATTTGCTTTCGATGTCAGAGAATTTATATGCCAATAAACAAATCTCCACATGTTCAAAATCTTCGAGTCGCCATTCAGACGCCAATTGAATCCCTCTACATCTTCGATTGCAGGGATTAATGTAGCCAATCTAAAAGCCAATCTATTTCCAATAGGCCTTTATTGTATGACTTTGTTCTTTGAATACGTTGTAATACTCAAATGTACTCGTGGCCTATCTTGTTACCAGATGTTCGGGAGTTGAAAATAACTTTCTCTCTCCTCGGCGGTATAAGCCTAGAGGCCCTTGGCCTTGGCTATTGGTATCGCATCCACATGTGTCTAACTACGAGATGGACTACAATCCACTCAATATATATGAGTGACATGTGGTCAGCCTGTTGGATTTTCTAATCGTTATAGCTGGAGCTGTTACCTAATATAGTTACACAAATTCCTCATGATGCTGTGTGGGTACCGGTTCCATATAATGACGGAAATTCGATGACAAAATGTCTTCTCCCTTGTAGACTCAAACCAGCGCGCATTCTATAGCTTTGCGTCTTAGATTGTAGACACGATCACGGGGCGATACACAAAATTTAAAATATTTGATAGTTCAAATCCCTTATAATACATTTAATATTAGGCCTGTAAGTCTAACATCATCCCGCGCCGTAGCCGAATGGTTAAGGCAAGAAGCCTTAGCGCAGAGCTACGAGACTTGCGCTGCTTCGAGTCCCCATGGGGACAGAATTATTCTCATGGAATTTCGGCCAGTATGGGACAGGTGCCCACCCAGCATCGTGAGGCATTTGGCTAGCTACAATAAGTAGCGATTCCAGGTGGGGAAGACCAACTATAACGGCTGAGGGACCCGACATGCTGACTACATGTAACCCCTGTACTGGCTAGATGATCGTCCCCCTCTGTGATTAACACATGTGGATGTGAGGCCAGCAGCCGGCGAGTAGGCCAAGAACCTTCTAGGCCTGTCGCGCTTAGAGTTTTTTTAAGTCTAATATAGTTATTGATTTTCTAAAATCAGATATGAAACAATTGCAAGTGTACGTGAAAACTACAAACGTATAAACGTAGATTCAAGTAACTAAGAAGTTGAAGAATATAGGCTTAATGACTGTGAATCGAACTGTGAGCGAACCGCCTTGAACTCTCTGGATGGACTAAAATTATATCAAGTAACCTAGTAGTTATAGTGTAAATTATACGGTTGCAAAAAATAGGACAAATAACTCGAGTGTAGAATTTCTATACTTGTAGGCCGTTTCCTGAGTCCTTGTAGATTTTGCGTGCATTCAAATCTCCCCCTCACTCCTTTTTATTGAGGTTCCTCAACTCTCACATTATGCGTCTATTGTTAATCGCACTTGTCTATGTAATACACGTTAAATATGTAGGTTATGTTACAGTAATTAGCATACCAACACGCAAGTTCCATGTCTTCAAGAATACAATGACTCGTTGCAAAATTATAGACAACGATGTGGTCGATATCGTTATAGCATTGTGAGCGTTGTATTTTTGGAAGTAGGCCTCTTCAGATTCATATTTTTAAGATTCAATGTAAAACAGAAGCTTAAATTGTGATAAATATATTTGTATCTATTACACTGAATACCCAAAATATTTTACTTAAGTTACAGACTGTAAATATTTAGAATATTTAGAAGCAATTTTTAGATTCAGTTTATAGATCACAATTCGATATGGAAGACCAAGTTGTCTAATTATATAATTAGTTCATATTTTAATATAAACACGAAAATTATCTAATAATGATGTAGGCCCCATATTTATTTTTGGTCACATAATAATGTAGGCCTATGGAAATAAAAAAAATAGCAACTGCAGGAAACACACCAAGAAGATAAAATGCATCACACTAAAGTTTTGTGTGACGCTAAATTCTGAGAGGAGAATCGCACTAAAAAGCAGTCAAAATGGATATTATGAAATTATTAGATTTAAAATGATTAGGTGTTTTAGGTTATTAAATGTTCAAATAATATATATATATATATATATATATATATATATATATATATATATATATGTGTGTGGACAGCTAATGACAAATGAGGGAAATTTTGAGGAAGTGGTTGAATTCAAATACCTAGGAACAATAATCACAAACAGGAATGAGATGCACAAGGAAATTAAACATTGGCTCAATTCTGGAAATGCGTGCTATTATGCATTACAGAGACTCTTGACTTCCCGACTCCTTTAAAAAATGTTAAACTGAAAATATATAAAACTATTATGGATGCGAAACATGGGCTCTTACTTTAAGGGAGGAAAGGAGATTACGAGTATTTGAGAGTAAAGTTCTTAGGAAGATTTTTGGACCAAAGAGAGATGAACAGATAGGTGAATGAAGAAGACTGCATAACAGTGAATTACATGGTCTTTATATGAAGCCAGATATAATGAGAACAGTTAAGTCTCTTAGACTGCGATGGGCAGGACATGTGGCAAGAATGAGGAATGAAAGATGTGCATGAAAGCTTCTTGTAGGAAAACCAGAGGGAAAACTCCAGTTGGTAGACCAAGAATGAGGTGGGAAAAATAACATTACCTATGATTTGGGATGATTGGAAAACATTGGCTTAGAATAGGGATGTATGGAGAGCTTATGTCCGCGCGGCCATGAACCTACGGGTTCGATAGTGCCAGTGAGTTAGTTAATAATTATATATAGGCCTATAGTTTCAAATATCGGCGAAGATAAAAAAAAGAATATATGCATAGCAAGAATGAATAATAAAATACTTTAAAACTCTTATTTATAAACATGAAGAGCCGATGGGAAAACGAAAGGCCACCTTTAACAAAATTAGACATAGCCTAATTAAAAAATTGGACAATTTAGACTTAATCCTATAATTTGAAGAAAACTGAATTATATATTTGCCTCCAACCTCAAGAGAATTAGCTGAATTTTTCGAATTCGTTTGAAGACATATATTTAAAAAAATGTATTTTCACGCAATTTTAATAAGTTAAGATTTGTTTTATACATTATGTAAATGAAGATGGCGCGCATTCCTAAAAGAGTTGATTAATATACAGGAATTTTATGAAATATGATCTGCATTGCAAGTTTGAAAGGACAGTTTGAACCTGCATGTTTACGGTTTGTTGGTGTTGGACCAGGTGAGCAAGTGATGTGTGCCATACGGTCTGCGACTCTTCCTTCCAGCTGTTACCCTTGCTCTGCATAGCCCACTGCCACCAGACACCAACTCAAAACCTGAGAGGACCTCGCCTAACTACATTTCATAATTATGTAATCGTCATCATTCTAAATAGCATGTATTTTATTAGCTCTTTTTTGACCAATCCATTTACAAATTTTTTCAACAATAAATAGTTCATACGCAACTGTTAGTAATAACTAGGATTCGCGGTTTTGTCACAAAACCGGATTCTGAATTTATCGAGAAGTATTGCCTGTCAACTTTTATAAAATTCATGATGTGTTCCGTAGAGGTATTATTCAAAATTAAAATATAAAATAATGGAATATTCACCTGAAAGGTCCATCTCCTCAATTTAATTAATTATTTAACTGTAGCGCTTTCGGGACTTGTCCCATCATCGGCAGGATTCAAATTTGGTGTTTCACTGAAGATCTGGTAGAGGGGGTTATATGTATTTGGTTCGTTTTCGTTTATCAGATTGTCGTTGTTGTGAGCTGCTTTCATGATGGAAATCCTGCCGATGATGGGACAAGTCCCGAAAGCGCTACAGTTAAATAATTAATTAAGTTGAGGAGACGGACCTTTCAGGTGAATATTCCATAATTTTATATTTTAGGTATTGCCTGGATAGGAGGGAGTTCAAATACCTGGCGTTCACTCGTGAGGGGCGATACAATACAGTGAAAGTAAATAGTGGAGTATATTATTCATGATTAATGATGACCACATTGCAACCAAGTTTTAATACATTTCACAATACACAATTGCAGTTGGCCAAAATAGTTAATAATATGCAATAGTTAAAAATTATTTTTAATACCTGGTCCTTTCGTACTAAAGTGGAATTTTTTTCCCGGTGTAGCCTACCTTCTCTAGGGACTGACCTGGATGACAACGAATTCCTCATATAAACACAGCGCTCTTATATAAACAACACAATTGACTCATAAACCGTAGTGATCATGTAATCTGCTTGTACCTTTGACTGACGTCATTAATGTACCAGGAGAAAGTACACGATCTAATATAATTCCGGTGATAAAACCGAGAAGCCAAGTAATAACTTGAGAAATTTTGAGAAAAGTTTATTAATTCTGAGAGCGTACTAGCACGGTACAGTACTTACTAATTTAAATGTTAACAGGCCCTAGTTTTTTTTAAAAGTTACTGCCCATAAAAATAACAAATATGTCACATATTTGTCAGTTCACAAAGAAATCATGATATATAAGGTAAATATACTTCATCAAGGCTCTCCATGTGCGGTCGTTGATGCAAGGGTCCACGATTCTTAGCCAACGGCACGAAAAGGATGGAGATTGGCAATCCTTACGGTTCGCCTGACTTTATTTCCAGGGAAATTCTCGGTACTCTCTAAATATAAGACTAGGTGGATTTCAAGACACAATGGACACGAATAAAAGAAGAATCGTCACCCCCATCCGGGATCTAACGCGGGACGTCCAGTCCATAGCCAGACAACTTACCGCCCACATCAATGTTATCAAATAACTTACCACCAAGTATAAGCATTAAGCACTGCTTGCGGCTATCGCAGCGTTGCTACTTCTGCAAGCATAATTTCTTACACGAAGGAACATTTTTGTTAGTGTTATTATTAGGATAGAACATACAGTTTTTTTAGGTGCTTACATGGATGATTTCGGTAATAAGTGCATTTATTTGCTGTAGATGTAGGTGAAATTTACTCTTTTTACTAGAGAATTGGAGAATTGGGAATAACAGTATTAGTGTGTGTGTGTGTGTGTATATATATATATATATATATATGTGTGTGTGTGTGTGTGTGTGTGTAAAGAAAACGCTAACTTAATGTGAATACGAGAATATTTAAGTTTTTTTATCTAGACGCGTTGATATTTGAAATGTAGCTAACATTGTAATGTAATTTTCACGATTAATTTTGAATGGAGCAATTATTTAGACAACTTGATAATTAATAATGAAAGAGCTCGCTTTGATTTTCATCATCATCATCATCAGCATCAAGGATTAGACCTGCTGGTCTGTTCCGACCTCATGTTAGAATTGGTCTATTCATCTTTTACTGGGTCTTCCAACATTTCTTCGTCCTAGTGGTTTGTAATGAAGAATCTGTTTCGGAATCCTATTGTTATCCATTCTATTGATGTGGTCCATCCATTCATCTCTGTATTGTGTAATTCTATCTAATAGTTTGATTTTCGCTGCAATTAATTCAGCGTATTTACTTTAGCAACGATGCAGTAACAATTTTATAATTTGGAAATATAGTAAAAATTCTGTGAATAGGCTATTAAGTTATAAGGGAAAAAAATAAAAACTCTTGGATCTTTGGGCTTAGAAACTGTAAAAAAAAGTTCTAGAATAGAAGTTGACACAACTGGGGTCAGTCAGAATGATATGCCAAAAATTCAATGTTTTCTTGTGAAAACATTACTTAGTAGTTTATTCTATTTGAATATACTTCTTACTCAAGGTAGCCATAACATTCAATTAGGCTACAAATATAGCCTATACTAAAATGAATGTATGATATAAATTTAATATATTTGAGAACTATTTTTTATATAATTTTTAATAAATGCAAATCCAAGTCTGAGTTCTATATTCCACACATTTTTAAGTAAAACGCACATTAGAATAGTATTTTACGATGCGAGGTTGGGAAGTGGTTTTTTACAGAATCGAGGAAAAGGTTTAAAAACCGAGAGATAGCGAGGTTTTTAATTTCCGAGATTCTGTAAAACACTTCACAAACGTACGTTGTACATTATTTTTTGCGCGATGGTGTTTTCAAAATAATAAATAATAGTAAAATAATAACATCTTTGTTGGAAATATTTGCGTTCAATATAAACAACTGACTAACAATAACAGTATGGACAATGTTTATTAGTTGAAACAACAGGAGGCCGTGAGACCAATTTAGTAATAACATGACGCCAAGTACGCATTTATTGTTTTATATTGTTTCAAATAAAGTTCAGTTCATTTAAAATGCAGTGATTTGTTTCGTATGATGAATATTAACACTAATCTTTGGATATTTTTTGTATAACTTATACATTGTATGTAGCATACATAGAGGGCAGTGGTTTTACTTCCCACACACGTGTTTGTAATATGTAATATTACAGTACAGTTATTTTTATTACAGTGTAGTTATTTAAGTTGATAACCTCGAAATGTAGGAAGTTGAACTTTCAATCATGGTCGCCATTTCTATAAGTACGACAAAATGCATTACCGCGCAGAAAATAACTTTATAAAGATATTACTTATAACAGAAATCTTCATTACTGCGATAAGGTTTCAATTAAGAAGACAAAATGAACAACGCCGCACGAGCCATCTAACAAGTGGAGAAAAAAACATCACTGAAGATTTATGAAATGAGGAAGAAACGAAGAAGTGTGGCAGCTTATCAGTACCACAGCTAATATTAAACCAGAGACTTTTAAGTAATACATTCACGCTTTCAAATACTTCTAGGTAAAGATAAAGACGTCAACAAGAATCCAGTATAAATTTAAGATACGTACAGAAAAAAAAAGTGTTTGCTGGAAGATAAATGGAAAGCGTCACGATTCTGTACGGGAAGAGAATGCAAACGTTGCTTCTTTAAGTGATTATAAAGCACCGAAGCTATTTATCGTCTATCCAATTACAACAAGAGGGGAATAAAAGTGAGGCAGAGCCTGATCTTATCAAGAAAAGGACTGCCCACAGACTTCAAAGGGTAGAAAAGGGTATTACATTCAGAGACTACTATAGTGGCTTGCGTTTGATCCAAGATATTGTATAAATAAGTCAGCAAAATAAACCGAGTTTAATTTAATTAGTGTTACAAAACATTATAATTGCATGGACTAGATTTATTAATTATTCTATTAAATTATGCGATGAAAAAATACATTCACACCCATTAAAGAAATCTGAAATGAACAACAAATTATTATTATTATTATTATTCATCATAGTACATTCACGAATTTAGGCCATTTGTTGACCTGTTTCGGCCTCAAGAGAAACACCATCCAGAAGTCTTTTGAGTGGACGTCCTGGTCTTCTTCTTCCTGCAGGTTGATATCTTAACATTTGTTTGGGTAATCTGTGATCTTCCATTCGATGAACATGTTGCATCCATCTTGACTTATAATCAGAAATTTTGTTTTCTAAAGATTCCATGTGTAATTCTTCTAAGATGTCTTCATTTTTTTTGTGATCTAGTAGTGTGTATCCTGCAGTCCTCCGAAGATATCTCATTTCAGCAGATCTAAGTCTCTGTATATCCTCCTGTTTCAACGTCCATACTTCGCTACCATACAAAAGAGTTGGAAGAGCCAGTGTTTTATACACTTTCAGTCTTGAATGCTTTTGGACTAACTGTGGCCTTCACTTGAAAAGGAACTACTATTATTATTATTATAATTATTATTACTAAGAGGCGGATTTCTATGACCTAAGAAATGGAAAATATGCATGCATTCATGACCTAAAAAAGAAGGTTTAAATATGACCTAAAAAGACAAAAATATGGCCTTATAATTGAATGAATATTTTACCCCTACTATATTAATTGTTCATTCATATACATTTTCAATTGTATCATAAGAAAAAGGAAATCTTCTTCAATTGTCCAGTGCAAACGTTTGCTACCTGCTAACAGAAACCTTCGAAACAAGTGAACTATGAAACTGACGATTTTTATACAGATACAATGTTGGTTATTTCCAATCGCCTGATGACTAGGCTATTAAAAAACCCAAAATATGACTTCATCATAGAAAGAAGCAAGAAGTATGACCAAAAATCTGAAAAAAGTGATTTTTAAGACCCAATAAAAACCACTTAATCTTAATAATAAGGCATATATAAATGTTTTTACTTACTTGAAGCTTAGAATATAGGCTTTGGTAAAAATATGACGTGTCATAGGAATCCTCCCCTTAATTATTACAATGAACAGATTCTGAGAAAATAAGCAATTTATGAGCTGTGCACCAATATGTTAAAAAATGTGATTTTTTCCTTCGATTATTTAAAAATTAGCACACTGAATGGTTTAAGATATCTAAAAAAAACACATTTATTTATAAAGTTGAATAAACTCATAATTAACAAAAAGTTTGTAATGTTAAATAATTAGAGTCAGAGATATACACGTACCGCCAGGTATCTGAGACCATGGCTGACGGCAGAGACGATAGGCGTGCTCATAACCAAACTTAATGTTTTGCACTTCACTTACATTACAAACAGCTTGACACAAATACGTACAACGTTTTGTGAATTAGAATAGTGCGAGTGACATAGACGGTCCGCGCATGCGTATTAAGTTTTTGACAAGCTGGCCGCAACGATTTTCATGCTTTCACATATCTGCCAGTCTCTGTAGGCTAATTATTTCATTATGATCTATTACGTATTGGTCTAGCAGTTAATTATTAAAGTATTTCTTGTTCGTATCGCAGTGTGATCTAAGGCACTAGTTTGAATTCACAGGGGAGAATAAAATTAGGGCAAATTACGGATCCGGTGAGGAATTTGGATAGGCTACGACACATGACGGCTCGAGTTTGAGAAAACCAGCTATAATAGCTGGGAGACTCGGCATGCTGACATGTGATCCTTACATTGACTGGATATGCCGTTAACCTATCTGATAACACAAGTGGATGTGAGAAAGGAAGTAGCATGGTACGCAAATGTCCTTCTATGCTTGTAGCGTCATGGAATATGCTTTTATTTAATTATATCCAGGAAATGTGCCAAAACTAATAAACTATACGATAAATCAAATAGGATTAATATTTTAATAACCTTCAATAAACTTATAATAATTTATTGTTATCGCATTTTAAAAAAATTGTAAATTATACCGTCATAACTTCCTACAAAGTCTACAATGAATTTAAATTTAAAGTAAATAACTACAAAATAAGTTGAAATATTAGGTCCTTGGCCTATCAGCCGGCTGCTGGCCTCATATCCACATGTGTTAATCACAGAGATCATCCAGCCAGTGTAGGGGTGACATGTGATCAGCATGTCGGATACTCCAGCCGTTATAGGTGGTTTTCTCAACCTGGAGCCGCTAGTTATTGTAGCTACTCAAATGCCTAACGATGCTAGGTAGGCATCGATCCCATACTGGCTGAAATTCCATTAGAAAATTTCATCCGCCATAGAGACTCGAACAAGCGCAAGTCCACATCTACATGTGTTAATCACAGAGACAGACGATGATCCAGCCAGTGTAGGGGTGACATGTGATCAGCATGTTGAATCCCCGGCCGTTATAGTTGGTTTCTCAACCTGGAGCCGCTAGTTACCGTAACTACCCAAATTCCTCACGATGCTGGGTAGGCACCGGTTCTGTACTGGCTGAAATTCCGTTAGAAAATTTCATCCGCCACAGAGACTCTAACAAGCGCAAGTCCCGTAGCACTGCGCCAAGGCATCTTTGCCTCAACCACTCGGCTACGGTGCGGGACTTGCGATGAAATACAACTTAACGGCATTTTCGATACAACTCTTGATAAGTAGAGAAATGTTAGTATTTGTATAGCCTACATAGATAACATATTTTCCTGAAATATGAATATTCCAAGGAGGTTCATGAATATTTAACACATTTAATATATGTGGGTACCATTAAGTCAAGCACACATGTAATCAGATACTTACATAAGTAATATGTTTAAGAAGGTAATAAGAAGAAACTTAATGAAAATTTGTACTGCAATAAGCTTTGCCAAACATATAAATTTAACATGCAGACTACATAACATGTTCAATTGCTTCTAATCGTCCATACTTTAGTTAGCTTCAAACGTTAAATGTCAACTGGGTTCACTTCCCACATCAAAACTGTTACATTAACCTATTGCGGACTATTGTTTGGATAATAATACTGTTGAAGAAGAGGTCAAAACAAGAATATCGCAAGGGAATAAAGCATATTTTGCTAATTTCGACATATTCAAAAGCAAATTAATATAAAAAAATATTAAATTCAAATTATATACAGCAATAATAAGACCAATCATATGTTATGGAGCTGAAACCTGGGTACTAAAAGAAGCAGATAAACTAAGACTATTAACGTTTGAGAGGAAAATATTTAGAAGAGTGCTAGGTCCAGTAAAGGAAAATGGAAATTGGAGGTTGAGAAGGAATGACGAATTATACCTCAAGAATAATAAAGAAAATATAGTTAGTTTCATCAAATCCAAAAGATTACAATGGTTTGGACATACACTAAGAATGCCAAAGGGAAGATTGCCGAATGATATTTTGAATTGGAAGCCACAAGGAAGAAGACCAAGGGGAAGACCCAAGGATCGATGGGAAGATGACGTAATTGAAGATTTGAGAGAGATGGGGATTTTTGATTTGAAATCCACTGCACAAGATAGGAATTAGTGGCGTAAACTGGTTGAGAAGGCCAAGACATTCCACTGGAAGTCGTAGAGCCTGACGAAGAAGAAGAAGAAGGACTATTGTTTGAACAAAACAAATATAACCTATATTGGAATATATAAAATGCCAAACACCTTTTTTAATCAATTACACTTTATATAAGAATCTAGATGAGGTTAGGAACCATTGTTCAGATGTGCCTATTTCACCCTTTCAGATTAATTTAACAAACACATTTATTAAATGAATTCCAAGAATAAGTAGATCTACAAATGTCTGAAAGAAACTAATGATCGTAATAAATTACTTATGCATTATATTAAACGAAGTCCACCGCTGTGGTCTCGAGGTAGCGTGCTGCCTTGTCATGCAGCGGGCTCGTGTTGGATTCCCGATCGAGACACGCTTCCTGGGTGAGGTTTTTTAGGGTTTTTCCTTACCTGTAAGACAAATATCAGGAAGCTTTGAGGCCCAAACGGTTCATTATCATCAGCTGGTGCGGAAAGCAACGGGAAGCTACCACACCTATAGTTCTCTAGTAAAGCTGCAAATCATAGCATGAAAATGTTATGATTGCAGTGAATGACGTGCCCTAGGGCAGAACACTGTAGAGAATAGTAAACAAATTTTAAAAAAATGCGGCTTCAAGACTAACTTGTGTTGGGTGTATTTATCACAACTACGAGAGAAAAACTTTCAGCGCATCCCTATTATCATGGGATTTCGCTATTACATCAGCTAATTATCAAGTTTATATGGAAATTGTTGCTTATAAATTAGCCGTCAGATAGCTGCAGCTACATATCTATAGTTTATATAGAGAAAAAAAAACCTCTCAAGTTGTGATAAGTATAGCCAAAAGACAACTATTCTGGATGAAATAAATTCCATTCTAAGTTTATAATTAGCAAACATTACTGAGAAAACCATTAGGCCTATGGTGGTTTCACGTAGTAGAAGCACCCGATTAAGAAAATATTGTGAAGTTTGACTACTTAGGCTTACATGGGCTCGGGGATTAAGCAGGGAGAAGTAGATACCTAAACAACTAAGTGACAGAAGCTAAGAGCGTAAATCTGGAGATCTTGGAATAAAAAATCAAGTCCCAATTCAGGATACTTATCTCTTTAGTTACGACGAATATATTAATAAGATCTTGAACAATTAACAAATATGAGGAATTCTTATATAAACTACCTTATTTTTTATATCAGTTGTATAATAATGATATATAGGCCTATGACAATGGTAACGATTCTTCCTCAGTTTATACTGTGGTTTCATAACCTATAACTTTACGTTGCCATATAGCATAGAAATCGAGGGACGTGAAAATCAACGATCCCATTGGCTAGGAAAGGCGCATCCTCATATTAATATTTCCAAGATCTCATGGGCACTATCTCAAAGTACTCCTGTATCATCTGAGTTGATTTGACCACTGATAACATCCTATACAGCCTACGTTTTTATTTTTAAATAGATTATTTTTTAAGCAAGTGATAGGGCTAAATAGGCTATATACTCATTTTATAATTTAAGAAATTTCTATACAAAATGGTAAGCCTATGTTCATCCGTCAATTGATAATTTAGACCTAATGGGTCTTTCTAAATTTACTTTGAAAGTGTAAATTATTTTCTCTAACGGATTACAGTCTTTCTAACAGCTTTCACACATGGATAGTGGGTGAAATGTCATGTCATCATTATCATAAACATCAGCACAACAACCCTGCGTGGGTCAATGCTTCCTTCAGAATTTTTCTCCAGGCAGTTTGACATCCACTCAAATTGGGGTTTTCAGTTCTCCGTTACGTATTTACCGATAATTTAATTTCATAGCAATTTTATTAATTCACAAATAGCTTAGGTTTCAAATTTAAAATAAGTTTAGGCAACACTCATACTACAGTATGAGTTCCGTTATAAATTATTTTTTTTAAAAGCACTTAACTCAGTTTTGAGCGTAACAAAACCTTCCACACCTGTTCAATCCGTCACAGAGCTAACACCTTGCTGGTGGGACTATTGTTATTCAGTCATCAAGACTCGAACGATCTCCATGTAGCGGAATGTTTTCATTGCAATCATAAAGCGGCACGTGAAGTGAAGAATGACACTTTGTTCGGTAATGTCCAGATTTCTCAAGAATGTTCCACAAAAAATTGCGGCAAATATTCTATTTACATTTTAGGGCCAAGAGAACATTAAAATGTCAATGAAATATTTATTACTGCTTTGTAAGTATAGAAATTTCATAATAAATATCCAGAAACTGAATTAACACGTGGTCAGCATGTTGGGTTCCCCGCCGTTATAGCTCGTTTTCTCAATCTGAAGCTCCTACTTATTGCAGCTACCCAAATTCCTCATGGTACTGGGTGGACACAAAATTCCACGAGAAAATTTCCCCCATGGGAATCGAAGCATGGCTCTACACCATAGTACAAAAAGTATCAGCATTATTTAAGAACAATGACTAAAACCATTCGGCTTCGGCGCGGGACTGATTACACTTAGGCTATCTCAAGAAATTTGTATTAGGCTAAAATATGCGCATTTATATTATTTTCAATGTATGTCATCTCATATTCAATCACATCGAACAAAGAAGGGATTAACAAATAAAAATGAATCTATACTAGGCCTAATAACTAACTCACTGGCTCTATCGAAACCGTAGGTTCATGCCCGCGTGGACATAAGCTCTCCATACATCGCTATCCTGAGCTAATGTTTTCCAATCATCCCCTGTATAATCTAATTTCTCAAATCATGAGTAATATTATTCTCTCACTCATTCTTGGTCTACCAACTGGGCGTTTTCCTTCTGGTTTTCCTACAAGAAGCTTCCATGTAGGCCTACCTCTTTCATTCCCCATTCGTGTCACATGTCCTGCCCATCGCAGTCTACGAGACTTAACTGTTCTTATTATATCTGGCTTCCTATACATATAATGTAGCTCACTATTATGTAGTTTTCTCCATTCACCTCTTTCCTAAGAACTTAATTCTCAAACACTCGTAATTTTCTTTCCTCCCTTAAAGTAAGAGTCCAAGTTTTTGTGTATATATATATATATATATATATATAGGCCTATATATGGTATGATAAGAAAAATAAATGCCTGGACGGGATTCGAACCCGGATCTCTCCGGGTTCGAATCCCGTCCAGGCATTTATTTTTCTTATCATACCATATTAAGCTTGCATTGCTCAATGTTAAACATTTAATTATAACATATATATATATATATATATATATATGTATGCGTATTATAAATAATTTAATTATAGGCCTATATAATTAACTTATTGAAATCTAAGCAAACTATTACTAATATTTTTAAAACAATAAATTCATTAATTTAATAGCTCCAAATACCTCGAGACTACTCTTATCAAAAATATATATTTTAAGATTAGCCTCAAACGAAATATTCAATTTATCCACCAAATTGATATAACTTACAATTATTATTTTGGAATCATTCAATTGAATTACTAGTCTGCGTTGGGAAAAGAAGTTGTCGGTTAGTAGGCCTAACCATTCTTTCTCACATAATAAAAATAAATGTTTCGCATCCATATAATATAGGCCTAGCTGGGAGAGTAACAGTTTTACAGCTATATTTCCAGTTTAACGTTTTTTGAAATTATACGATTTTTTGAAATGATAACTTTTTTTGAAACGATGATGTTTTTAATAAATAATTATTTGATCATCTGAAGGAAAAGTAATAAATGGGCCTGTCTATATGTTAGGCCTATAGTACTCTTGGCATGATAATCTGGTTAAACACACATTGTGTAACCCTGATACTGAAGCAGACTGTCTTGAAACCTAACACTGAATTGCCTAATCTGCATCGGCCTGATGGTGGAGGTACACGAGCGGAAATACACACTTGGTAAGAGAGGGAACCTCACACGAAGGGAACGTGTTCCTTCTATCAAAATTGAGTCCCTTTTTAATTGTCTCATTAAGACTCTCCACACATCCGTATAATATCATCAGATAACACGTGTCTAATGCAGATAACACCACTATGTCACATTATCCTACTTAATTCACAACTTAACAATGGGAAACATATATATTGTATAGACTAAGCCTAGTTAAACAATATATTTGTTTAGTCTATACCCGTACATTCCCATGGATGCTCTCTAACGAGAGTTTCTTCTTCTTCGTCAGGCTCTACGACTTCCAGTGGAATGTCTTGGCCTTCTCAACCAGTTTACGCCACTTCTTCCTATCTTGTGCAGTGGATTTCAAATCAAAAATCCCCATTTCTCTCAAATCTTCAATTATGTACGAGAGTTTCTTAACCAAGCTAATTTAGTTATGGATATTTCCTTGGAGATTTCAACGAGTGACATGGTTAGCACATCGCCTCAAAGAGACGTCTATTTTCTGTCCAGCCTAAGAAAGACACTTCATGAAAATAAATGGGCGGGTAATCCATGAAGCACATGACTGCTGCAGTTACTGCGATTCGTTCATGACCAAAGCACAGTTCAGCGGAAGCGAAAAAATAGATCATGTACTCGATTAATATAATTACGTATTTAAAGCTATTTATGTTAACTATAGTTGATCAGAATACAGTATATACCTACATATTTCTTTGAAGGTCAGAGACTAACTAAAAATTTGCATTTCTTTGAAAATGAACGATTCTTGAAAGGAAGTTGAATTTCAGTTACAAATATGGCGGCTGTGGGTAGTTTATATTAACTTATCTCGATGATAAAATGTGTGATCAAAATTATTAAAAGCACAATGGAAAATTGTTAAAGAGTGGTCAAAAACGGTGTTAAATGTATTTTGTAAGTTTATGGAGCATAATCCTGGCAATATAGTGAACGATATAGTGCATTAATTTATCGGCTTGTAACAAACAGCTGACAGAGTTCGCCTGCACTCTTACACGTGCTGCGCGGAGTAATACATTCGAAGTTATAATAAATATCAAAGTGTGCGTCTTACGTTGGACAGATAATAGTAGGGAACTATGATACTGCTTGGATGGGAAATACCAATTAAATTTTGCTCAGAAGTAGGCCTACTAATTCTTTCCATGGTATATTTACTTTGTCGGGGTGGAGTGGCTTGATAGAAAGAGTGAAGGTCTTTCACCGTAAAAATACAACCGCCAAGAAACGCGGAGATAGGTTCCACTGGGGTAAAATTTTCCGAAAGTAAAAATAGTCTCCCAATCGGTTCTTCGGACGGGAACTACTTCAGGGACGACACCAGTATATCTGCAGTTGGGCGGGCACATGCATATAATACTTCTGGTGCGACAGGCCTATAGGGCCCATAGCCTACTATCCGGCTGCTGGCCTCACATCCACATGTGGCAATCACAGAGGTAGATGATCATCCAGCCAATGTAGGGGTGACATGTGATCAGCATGTCGAGTTCCCCAGCCGTTATAGCTGGTTTTCTCAACCTGAGCAGCTACTTATTGTAGCTACCCAAATGCCTCATGATGCTGGGTGGGCACCGGTCCCATACTGACCGAAATACCATGAGAAAATGTTTCCCCCCATGGAGACTCGAACCAGCGCAAGTCCCATAGCTCTGCGCCAAGGCTTCCTGCCTTAACCACTCGGATACGGCGCAGACGCTCGAAGAAAATATTACCCGTTACGTACACGTATTCATGTTAAGCACACGGCCATACCCCGATTTTTTTTTTTTTGCTTTTTTAATAAGTTGTAAGACCTATGCTGCGCTGGTATTTCATTACTAGAATCCATTTCATCATTAGTAATCATTAAATAAATAATTATAATTAACATTAAAATGAGGTGGATATGGATTACTTCGGGTATACAATTTATTAATACAGGTGAATGGAGAAGACTGCATAACAGTGAATTACATGGTCTTTATAGGAAGCCAGATATAATGAGAACATTTAAGTTTCGTAGACTGCGATGGACAGGACATGTGGCACGAATGGGAATGAAAGACGTGCATGGAAGCTTCTTGTAGGAAAACCAGAGGGAAAAACGCCCGGTTGGTACACCAAGAATGAGTTGGGAGAATAACATTGTGGGAAATAGATTATACAGGTGATGATTGGAAAACATTGGCTCAGGATAGGAATGTATGGACAGCTTATGTCCGTGCGGCCATGAACTCACGGGTTCGATAGTGCCAGTGAGTTTAGTTATACAATTTATTAATGGGGATTGGTTGTAAAATAAATTTTGTTTGAATTTTTGTAAGAGTAGTAGGGGGTACCTTGATTAGATTGATTTGCATCAGTACAAGACACATGAATAACAACTTATAGTATAAACCAAAATAATCTAGGCGCGAGATGAACAAATAAGTTCAAACATCTCAAAAATAGAAACTAATGAAATAACCTAGGTTTTCCAAAACCTTGTCATGCATTTTAAATCAATTTAAGGGATATGCATTATAGCCTACTACCTTTTTCAAAGCACTATGCAAGTAAAAAAAAAGTGATACATATATATGTAAACAATTAGTAAAGAGGTAAAATGGCTTAAATGTTATTTTTTATTTTTAAATCCGCATTAAAGTGTTGGAGAAGTTCCTAGAAAATAGGCACTGCTACAAAAGCAAATTGTGGGATAATTTTTACTCTGGGATTTCCAAAATCCATCAAGTCCTTCAGAGTGTCAATTTAGTGTCATTTTAGAGGTGTTATTCTTAACACTTTTTCTAAACACTTTGCAAATAGAAAAGAAACAACTCTTTTAGAGCAAACGAGGCTAGTGATTCATTTCTTTTGTTAAACTGACGGTGTTTACAGATAATAATCTTCTTTTGCAACAGAACAAAATGCCGTTCCGCTTCCAGGTAAATTCTTCTTTAAAGATACCTCAAAAACAGAGTTTGGGAAATAACTGAATTAGTTTAATCGGTTGGAAAATTGCTATTTACATATTTATGTTCAATAACCTGACATAATAACTATACACAACTTTCCCACCTACTTTAATTGATTATTAAATACACTTATTCTCACCATGTTATAGGAAGCACCAATAGAAGAAATTTAATATTTCATTTACTTCCGACTTGCGTATTAAGAGATATGTGCTCAGCACAACAAAGAAATTACTTCTGGAACAATGAGAACACAAACGCAAGAGAAATAAATATTTTAAGTAGATAAAAATAATTTACGGTTCAACGTTAACTTTAAAAATGCGGGGGGGGGGAAGAGATAGAGAGAAAAAAAATCGCCTGGATATTAGATCCAACAATTCTCGAATGTGAAATTATATTTTATAATAATAATAATAATAATAATAATAATAATAATAATAATAATAATAATAATAATAATAATAATAATAGTAATCTTCTTAAGCATAATTTGTAGGATTTTCATCCTGTTTATTTCCAAAATCACTCCTCGGAGGAAGACGTATTGCATGTGCATTCACTGTCTATCTCTTGGCTGGTCTTCCTCTTGTTCTTCTCCCGTCCATAGGTCTATCTTCTTTAACTCTTTTTGCAAGTCGGTTTTTGTTCCATTCTTTCTATATGATCCTTCCAATATTTTCACCTATCTATAATAAATTTGGTTATGTCTTGAATATGACATTTGTCCCTAATTTTTGTGTTGTGTATTTTATCAAATAATGTTTTCCCCTGAATAGTTCTTAAGATTTTCATTTCACATGTGCTTATTATTTGTTTAGTTTTTGTTGTATCAGCTCTAGTTTCTACCAAATAATAATAGGGCCTAATAATAATAATAATAATAATAATAATAATAATAATAATAATAATAATAATAATAACGATAATAATAATAACGATAATAATAATAACGATAATAATAATAATAATAATAATAATAATAATAATCGGCTGTCACACAGGGCTGAAAACCTGACTGACTTATGCCGGATTGTCTAGAAAGATGGGAACATGGGAACGTAACCTCTACCTTTTATATACACACAGGGGGTATAAATGGACCAAACCGAAGAAATTGACCTGCTATGAGATGAAGTCAGGCAATATTATATAGGGAACCAAGGATTTCAGAAAAATACAGGCCTATCTATCATAATCCAGATATAAAATTAAATATCGATAATAGAGGGGATGACGTCATAAAATAACTATGGATTAAATAAAACTCAGATTTTTTTTTAATTCCGCTTTTAAATAATTGTTCATTAATACAATGTCAGAATGTAATTCAAACCCATCAAATTAATTGCCTTGTACACTGAGAAAAAGCACATTACAAAACTCAATCTGATTGTATGGCTCCAGAATTGCACCCAAGACCTCACTTATATGAGTGACGTAGGCTATCATCCGAAATAAATAATAGTATAAAAAACTAAAGCAACACACTTTATTATAAAACCGAACTAAAACATGAAAAATAATTTTTAATTTCCAACGCGCTTGGGATAAAATTAAAGTGGTCAACAAAAAAATCATCTCCAACATAAAACTAGAGTTATCTATAAAAAAAAATTATTTTACCATCAAAAGTGTGGGGTGCTTTTTATGGTTTTTACGCTTTCTTCTTAGAGACTTTACTTTTACCAATAGATCTGTTTATTATCAAATATATTAATTGATATAGAGCACCCCTCGCTTTTGATGGTAAAATTATTTTTTTTGTAGATAACTCTATTTTTATTCTATATGTGTTGGAGATGATTTTTTTGTTGACTATTCTAATTTTATCCCAAGAGTGTTGGAAATTAAAATTATTTTTCATTTTTTAGTTCGGTTTTCTAATAAAACGTGTTGTTTTAGTTTTTTAAAACTATTATTTATTTTTATTTTTTTAATTTAATTGATTGTCATAAACCGGAATCTCATATATTTTTAGTGTCTACGTATGAATATAATTATATATCTTTAAAATTATTATTATCATCTAACATTATTATAATATTTTTTAATGTTTTAATATAGATAAATAGTTACAGTTAATCGTAATTTTGGATAAATTACGTGGTAAGTTCACAAAATTGTCATTAATATTTTACAGAATAAGATAAAAATGTAAATATCTTTAAATTCGATACTATTGTAGTGTGAGCTAAAAAAATCCTCCGGGCCGGATTTGAACCAGCGACCTATGGATTACTGAAATTATATACCACTACAGTCCACCGCTCTACCAACTGAGCTACCAGAGGATATAATATTAATTTCTTACAACGATGGACTAAAATGTCGATACGTCCGCAACCTATTATACCGGTCTTTATTTTTTTGATGTCCTGATGATCCTGGCCAGGATCTTGGAAAAAAATTATGAAATTATTGTATTGTCATTGGTCCTTTACAAGTATACAAAGTTTCAAGTCGATCCAATGTTTTTAAATGGGTGAAAATCGTGTTTTAAAGATTCAGTGACATTGATATACAGATTCAGGTCAAGCTAATATAAAACGTGTAAAAAGAAATAAAACTCCTTCGGTACTTACTTCTTGTGGAGACTAAACCAACTTTTAAAAATGAATACCGCTGCCATTAGAAAGATGTTACTACAATAAAGCGGAACATAGATTCAGGATTAACACGATAAATACCGTCCCATTTACTATAATGCACCAAAAGATTGTATCTGAATAGAGAAATAGGGCCTAGAATATCGGTTAGACGTATAGAAGAGTTGGTAAAACCATATGCTGCCCTATTTTTCTGGAAAAACATGATTCTCAATACAAAGGGTGGAGGGGCCATCCAGCTGTTGTTGCATATCACGTTGCATGGGCTTTCTCCCTCATGTCCACAAATGCCTCCATGATGGATGATTCCAATATCCGAACTGACGTCCATATCTTCATGTCAATTATGACAAATTTGCTGTCTTCAATGCTTAATTCCTTCATCGGTTATTTTAAAAGGGAACAAAACATAAAAGAGGGTCTATTTAAACACAATATAATTCTGATATGCTTGCACAATTGATTGCCACAACGTCGCCAATGAATTTGCACATCTCAACAAATGCTGTTATTGAATATCAAACAACGTGTAAAGCAGTAATTTCCAATTACAAAATATACTAATTGAAAATGTGTCTGAGCATATTTGGAAAAGTGTCCACCGCTGTGGTCTCGTGCCTTGTCACGAAGCGGGCCCGGGTTCGTTTCCCGGTCGGGACAATTTCCTGGGTGAGTTGTTTTTTTCGGGGTTTTTCCTCACCTGTAAGATAAATGTCAGGAAGCTTTAAGGCCAACTGTTCCCGAACATCATCTGGCCATCATTATCATCACTATCATATTCGCCAAATTAGATTTAGTTTAAGGCCTCTCCTAGCGCATGGTTACCAACATCATCAACTCTCATATCATCGGGTCAGTGTAACTCCGCTTTCCAGGCGCTCCAACATCAGAAGTGGGTTACAAGTAGCCATGCCAGGAGAGGAACACCAGAAATATAGAAAGGAAAACCTGCGGCATTGAATTAAAATATTTGGAAAAGTGTGGTTTAACTAACTCAATGGCATTATCGAACCCTTAAGTTAACTTATTTTATTATATTTTATCTCCATACGAAGTCGGGACTTCCAATACGTAACCAGTATCCCATGGTATAACTTATAATTTCACCTTGTCAGTGTACTGTTCTCTTGGATTTTCTATTTTTCATTTCCTTGCTGTTAATTAAAACGAGTATGGAAACATATGGGCTATAAGTTGCAGAAACAAAATATATTCGAATAACAAAAGGATATACTAATTACATCAAATTAAAAATTACATAGGAAGTAGGGTTTTCATGAAATGAAACAATTAGTAATATAAAAGTGTATAAATCATCTTTTAAAAACTTCATGGTGCGACAGGCTTAGAAGGCACTTGGCCTACCAGCCGGCTGCGGGCCTCACATCCACATGTGTTAATCACAGAGGTAACTAATCTTTCAAGAAACGGATAATTCCATAACTCAGGAATTTACAATATAAATATGTAGATATCGAACTTCTGTTTGGTGAGACCTAAAAAGACATCCCAAGAAGATAACATCTCTTGGAAATATTTAAGAGTTGTTGTTGATTAACTTTATTTTTTATGCATCGTGTGGTATATCTGTAACATAATTTATAATGGAACTTTATGCCCAAAAGCGAGATTAAAGAAATACAATTTTAGTCTAGTAAAATGCCATCCGATCTAAACAAAATAGGCCAATAGGGTATTGTGTATCTTCTCTTGAAGTATTAAAAACTTACAGCAAAATTAAAAAAAAGACACGGTTAAGTGAAATTACAAAATTCTCATTTGAAAGAACATGCTGGCAATATGCCAAAATATGCCTACACACTCGATAATTCAATAATTTCCCAAATGGTGGTCTCAGTGCAGGTGGTCGCGCAGTTTTAAAAGAGGGAGGGGGTGCTTACTCCTGTTCAGAAGCAAACTTGACAAGAGTCTGACAGTGCCCATCATAATAAAAGACATGTTAATAGTTTGGCAGTAATCGGCTTTATAGTAGCCGCTAGAGGGGCTAACCAACCATATCCTAATTCGGATTTCAGAGCAAATGTTGACAGTTGGTCACTACCTTTATCCAGTTGAGGGAGATTCACAAATCCCTGAGCGGTTTTGTCTTGTTCGACCACCTGGAAGATCCCCTGTATTCCACCTTTTATTTTCGCTACATTGCTAAAGTGTTGGTTGATGTTTGTTGACAAATTTGAACATTTTAGTCTATAAATATGTAAACTTGAAAAGACTCATATATTCTAATATATATGTTTATAATTAACTATTTTCAAAAGAGTAGAAATACTTGTGTTGAAATAGGCTAATACGACGAAATAACAGACTTTACTAAACGATATCACAGAAGAAATGGGAAAACAAAAGAATTGCATAAATCTATAGAATGGAGATAAAATTGTTTGCAACAACTAAAGGAGCATTTAATTAATTTCAACTTCTACAAAATTCTAACAAATGTATTAGTATCCAGACTTACTCCCTATATTGATCATCAACGTGGGTTTTAAAGGCGGCGACACCAATCAGGCATAAAACAGCGGCAAGTTCGAATTTATTATTTTATATTGTTTCAAATAAAGTTCAGTTCATTTAAAATGCAGTGATTTGTTTCGTATTATGTATATTAATACTATCTTTTGGATATATATCTTTGTATATAGGTCTACATTGTACATAGTATACATAAATGGCAGTGGTTTTACTTCCTTCCCTAGATAGGTACTTTGTAATGTTACAGTATAGTTATTTAGTTATTTATAGGTAGGCAACCCCAAAATTTAGGAAATCGAACTTTCAATTATGGTCGCCATTGCTGTAAGTACGACAGAACGCACTATCATGCAAAAAAGAACTTACAAGGCCTACGTGCAAAGGAATTTAAACCTATACCGGTGATGTGTGCTAAATAAACAGTTCATTGGAGATTGAAAATTGAAGCTTTGAGGAATAATTTTCATTTGAAATTATTTAATAATCGAATTTATTTATACATCTAAAAATATTCTCCTTTTAGAACATACGAAATAAAAACAAATGACACAATAAAAGCTTATTACAGGCTTACAAAGCAGGTCTGCACATACACATTTACTTAAAATAAGAGGAATTGTTAATTATGAACTAAAATGCACTAAAATGTACTATTCTATGAAGTACTGTCATTTGGTTTAATACTTATTCATTTTGTAGGAATAAAACTGTAATATAAATACAAATGAATGGAAGCAGAAAATTCGTCTCAACTGCGTATTAGGTGGATATACGCGGATGATTCAAGTAATATACGGGATCCCAAGTAAAGCATCTAGTTCAAATTGCACTATTGTATCTTACCTTCTCTTGATGACATGATATAGGCCCTACAATAAAATAAAGGTTTCAACTTACTCAATTTTATTCAGATTACATCAGTCTAATGTAAATTGATAACTGGCAGTAATAGCAGCATAATGGCGGTAACAGCAGTAGAGTAGGATACATATAGGCCTAGTACTTTATTTCGTACCGACGGCTATTTGTGATTCGATTTTAACCACGAATTCTGGGGATGGGCTCAAATATATGGGAATTCTATTTAATTCATGTAAACTCCTTGTAGGAAAACCAGAGGGAAAGATCCCAATATACGGGCCAACAATTTGTTCGGGAGAATAATATTAACCGTGATAGGCCTATGAGGGAAGTGGATTATACAGAAGGTGATTAGACAACATTAGCTCAGAATAGAGATGTATGGAGACCTTATATTCGCTCGGCCATGAACCTATGAGTTCGATAGTCACAGTAAGTTAGTTGTAGTAATAGAAGACTTAGGAATAGTAGGCCTAATAGCAATAGAAGCAGCGAGGGATTAATTTTTTCTACTTTCTTTCTTAATTTCTCAATTGATTGTAAAATGTAACATCTTACATAGGCATAGTCTATATTTTCACATTTTCCTCCATGTTCTCCGTTCATCATTAATGCTGACCATCCATCCATCCATAGTAATTCTGCCCGAGGGCACTTCTTTCACTGCAATCATAGCATTTTCATGCTATGCTTTGCATCTTTACTAGGGAATTGTAGGTGTGGTAGCTTCCCGTTGCTTTCCACACCGGTGAAGGATGATGATGATGATGGCCATATGATTTCGGGGACTGTTTGGCCTTAAAGTTTTCCTGACATTTGTCTTACAGGCGAGGAAAAACCCCGATAAAAACCTCACCCAGAAAAACTGTTCCGACCGGGGATCGAACCCGGGCCCGCTGCGTGTCAAGGCAGCACGCTACCTCGAGACCACAGCGGTGGACAATTCTGACCATAGCATATAAAAAATTAGTACTCAAAGAATAACCCTATACCGACAAGGTACCATATTCGTTAATATTTACATATTATTTCTTTCTTATATTCTGATTATAATTTAAGATGACATTTTATGATGTATAGAGAACATCTCTTACTGAAGTTGAAGTACCCGTTCATGACACCAGATGACGTGATATTTAGGGATGCCATAGACACATATGTTTAGGACGAGAGAAAACAGACCAGACATAGCAAGAGTCATACACTAAAAACAAAACAGGATATGGTAATTGTAGTTAAAGCGATTATAAATACAACCACATCAAAAGAGACTAATGACTTTACCGCTAAATTTCTACGTATTTGAACAGGAACGTAATACAAATCTGTCACGAAAAAAACTACTTAAATTAAATAAATTTCTCAACAAGTCGAATTTATGGTCTGATTCCAATGGTTTACTGAATATATCTTTATTTAGTTAATTAAATAGGCTAATATAGGTAGTAGGCCTATACAGTTATACTGCGAGAAAACAAACATGGCGGCAGCCAGAGTGATTCATTTTTTAAATTTTAGTTTGAAGTAAACCCCCACTCCTAATGGTCGGATTTCGCTGATTTTTAAATAATATCTTTATCGTTTTATTTCAATATCATATACTGAATACTGTTGCGAAAAGTTGGAAATTGCGAATGCTAGAGAGATTTTACATGTTGGTTTCTGATTATCCCCACTCTTAATGGCCCCGATTTTGCTGGTTAACGAACTCCACCTTACTTGTTTTTTATTTATTGCTATATGCCAAGTTTTGTTCAGAAAAACAAACATTTCGGTTGCAAAAGAAATAATACATACACACATATACCTATATAGATAAAAAAACTAAACGCCATGGGGCGATAGGCCTAGAAGGTCCTTGGCCTATCATCTGTCTGCTGGCCTCACATCCATATGTGTTACTCACAGAGGTAGATGCTCAACCAGCCAGTGTAGGGGCGACATGTGGTCAGCATGATTGTAATCTTATATCGGACTAATTTTATCTATTATAAATTTATTTATGAAACTAGATAAATATTGTTGCTAAATTAAGAAAACATTTATAAGATACCATAATGTTTGTAGCAAGACCTTTAGAAGAATTGCCGCCGAGACGTAAAGAACACTCTGGCGGCCGGAAGCAATAAACCTACCATTATTTCAGGTAATAAGAGACTCGTGCAACATAAAAACCCATTAAATTAATCGCCTCCGAATAAATTTTATATTAATAAGAAGTTTCAAATAGTGAAAAATAACCACTTTTACATATTAATCTAATCACCTCTATACTATCAAAACTTTGTTGTGTGTGACTTAATTTAAATAAGCTTTAACATAAAAACATATTTTTAACGTTTATGAATGACAGGGTTATCGATCAATCTTAATCCATGTTTTAAATTTATTCCGTAAAAATAATATTCTGGCAGCAAAACCTTTACCTGTAACAGTTTTAACTTATAGCCTATCATTACGTAGTAACTTAAATTAAGATGAATCAAATTATAAGAGAGAGGATATTAAGCGATTGATGGTTTGAATAGTCCACCGCAGTGGTCTCTTAACGTCATTGCTTCGCATCCAGCGATACCGGGTGTGATTCCCAGTCGGGAGAAGTTTCTGGGACATGGTTTCTTCTACAGATTTTTCCTCACCTGTAAAACAAGTTTCGGGAAATTGTGAGGTTCCAATGGTAGCCGAATATCATTTGGCCATCATAATCACTCCAGGGATTAGGCAATTGCCCGTTCCGACTTCATAATGCATCAGCCCAACGTCTTCTAGGTCTTCCAACATCACGTCTTCCTCTTGCTTGATAATTTCTTGCTAACAATGGATATCTCTCCATACTCATTCCATCCATGTGATCAATCCATTTCTGTCTGTAATTCGTGACTTTATCCAATAAAGGCTGTACTTTCAATTCTTCTCTTATATCCTCATTTCTTATTCTATCAAGTCTTGTACATCCTTTTACTTGTCTTAGGAACCTCATCTCCGCCGTCTGTATTCTATCCTGTTTTTTTCACTGGAGTCCAAGTTTCACATCCATACAATATTGTGGGGACCGCCATAACATTATATATTTTTATCTTGGTTTCTTTTCTAATTTTATTTTTGAATGTTCTCTGTATTGTTCCACACACCGTCTGAAATTTATTTATTTTTGGAGTCAAATCATAATCATCATACACATAATTTTTGGTCTAATTTAGTGTCAATCATCTTATGTTAAATGTTCGTGTTGGTTCGGAGGTGGCCATATCGTGGAGCTGATCACTCATGCTGGGAGACCCTTCACGTCCTTATGTGGTCAAAATGGTATGTGCGTAACAGAGATTTAAAATTTATCCCCGACAGGTCGTATCTATAGCTATAATGTCCGGGTGGGGTGGGCATTTAAATACTATAAATGGAAAAGTTAAACTAAGACAGAGAGATAATATTAAAATAATTAATTAATTAAGACTGAAAATGAGATAACGGAAACAACTGACACCTGAGGACGTACGGGATAGAAGTATGTGGAGGATTGGCACAGGAAGAGCTGTAGATTTCCAGTAGTTAGAAGACTGCTACGGATCTTGTGGAAGTTAGCAGAATTTGGTTTAAGTCTAACATTTATAGTAACCGTTCAATACTTGATTAAACTCTTTAGTAAAATGTAAATGTACGTACATTAGGGTTATAACTTTTTGGACTTTTGTGGAATACAATATTTCCAGTGCAATGGATGGATGAACTTTTACTTAAAACCATTGAAAAAGGCCTTCATTTCACTGAGCTTCAAGAAAACGTCACCCCAAATATATTTATATATCAATATTTAATATTGATTTGGGGGTGACCTTTTCAATATTTCCTATGCACTGAATGGGTGAATTTTTACTTAAAACCATTGAAAAAAGCCTTCATTTCACTGAGCTTCAAGAAAAGGTCACCGTCAAATAGGCCTACATTTATAGGCCTATATCAATATTTAATATTAATATTTTATTTCACAATGTATATATTCCATACGTACCTTCTTAACAAGGCTAATTTAGTTTCACTTATTTACTTACAGATGTCAACAGGTGACATGTGGTTAAAACATCACCTTATTGAGACATCTAGCAGGTAACTAAAGTAGTAATAGGATGGATGAAGGTCTTTTAAATTTTGCACAGAGGCATTTTTATTCATGCTTGCTGTTCTTTTACGAGCCAAACCTTCAGCCTCGGGACTCACGTCTTAAAGTCGCTCCCGAAGGACTTGTTCCTTGAATTTTTCCATCCTAAAAATCCAGTGTCCCCGGTCGGGTTTGAACCAACCACCCTCGTAACTAGAGACAAGAATAATAACCACTAGACTTTAGAACTGACTTGCTCTATTTCTACGATTGTAAATGTAATTTCTTCATATAATATACATGTAGGCCTATATAGATTTGAAATCCTAGACAAAGTTCTAATAATGAACCAAAATTTCAATTTTTAATGTTTTGTGAAATTATGAACCCGGATTCAAATTTAGTTTATTATGCAATTTACTCTACTCGCACGGTTTTTACTTTTTATACATTTACACTTCACGCAAGGCAATGCGCTAACAAGCCGGAAGGTCGGGGGTTCGAGTGCCGGTGCGGTCAGGATTTTTAAACTGGACTAAATATTTTGGAGCAACAAAGGCCCTGGTGTTGACTTAGCCTCTAATCGAAATCAGTATCACAACATTTTCTGGATGTAAAGGCAGGCGTCAAGAAGAACTGACAACTGAATCATGTCGATTGCCTAAAATTGTTACATGAGTATTTTTCTTTCCAGGGCCGGTTTTAACAAGAATTTACTAAAGATGAAATATAATAAACATATTATTAAACTATGCATCTTATTAATACTATGCAAGGAGAATTGGTAATAATATCGCAGGCTCGTATTATCTGATATGTTTTATCGAAAAAATAGGAATTAAAGCGTTGTTCCATTTCATGTACCCTGCATACAGGGTATATGCTGTGTAAAAATAAAGTCAACATTCTCAATCATCATAAAATAATAATCCAATAATGCATAACATATTTTTTTCTGAGAAAATCATCCATTTGCGACTGGGTGACCATAAGAAATTTTGATTATATTTTACATATATTAGGCCTAATTGGCGTTTCTCGTATAATTTATCATATTTATATTATTATTATTATCATTATTATTATTATCATCGTAATTATTATTATTATTATTAATTCGTAAATATTATTGTTATTAACGTATAAAATGTTGTTTGCACATGAAATTTACATTGCTACATTTTATATATTTTTAACTCTTTATAATTAGTATAGTGTAGGCCTGTATCTATATTGGCAAATATTTATTTGTAATTGTGCAGGTTGAGTGGAAGAGAAAGCCTTATGGCCTTAACTCTGTCAGAATAAATAAAACATTATTATTATTATTATTATTATTATTATTATTATTATTATTATTATTACTTGAAGGAATTTGTACTAAAATTTCCGCATTTATATTACTTCCTTCCTATAGGTATGTAATAAATGTGAAGGAAAGATTAGCTACAACAATTTTTAATTAAGCACATGAGCTTATATAGTCATAGTAAAAGGTGTGAAAATTTGATGTCATCTTTTTTTCTCGGTCATATGCTACCGTTAACAACGTGTGCGTGCGTCCCCAATATAAGTATCACGAAATGAAGATTGCACGATAGTGTGGTCATAATATTCTTTTAAGAAAAAGCTATAAACATTACCGTTTTATAGAAGCAAATAAATTATAGGTTTTCTACTTTCTCGTCACTATCGCGAAAATTTAATCACTTTAACATGCAAAATTTAGCTATTAATAAAATAATCAGGTAATCATATACGTAAATTCTGCTTAATATTCACTTGTTTACATCGGTTAAACCAATGAAGCAAATGTAATGGAGTATTCTAGATGTAATATAATAACTTCAATACAATGTAGATATATCTCACATCCCAAACTATATAATCTTACTGTTTTGTTTAAAAAACAAAGCTCCCAAACTTGATGACGTTCTATACTTTTCTGTGTCTTAGTTACTTGAACTTCGTAATCAGTGAGAGCTTTTTTAATTTTTAAAAAATGTTATTTATAGACCTTCTATATATCAATAATTGTATTGAATCAACGAATGGTGGTAATAGCAGGCCTATATTACGATGCGAAGTTGGGAAGTGGTTTTAACAGAATGAGGAAAAATGTTTAAAAACCGAGAGAAAGCGAGGTTTTTAATTTCCGAGATTCTGTAAAACACTTCACAAACGTGCGTTGTACATTATTTTTTGCGCGATGGTGTTTTCAAAATAATAAATAATAGTAATATAATAACATCTTTGTTGGAAATATTTGCGTTCATTATAAACAAATTGACTAACATTAACAGTATGGGCAATGGTTATTAGTTGAAACAACAGGAGGCCGTGAGAACAATCATTGATAACATGGCCGCAAGTACGTATTTATTGTTTTATATTGTTTCAAATAAAGTTCAGTTCATTTATAATGCAGTGATTTGTTTCGTATATTGTATACTAACACTAACGTTCGGATATTTTCTATATAATCATTGTATACGTAGTATATATAGAGGGCAGTGGTTTTATTTCCTACACGTGGGTGTAAATGTAATATTACAGCATGGTTATTTAGGTTGGCAACCCCGAAATGTAGGAAGTTGAACTTTCAATAATGGTCGCCATTGCTGTAAGTACGACAAGACGCACTATCGCGCAAAAAATATATTTTATTATTGAATTATTTAACTGATATCTTATTGAAAATATAATTTACGAAATAACTTCAAATTGTTTATCACTAAATAATCTGTCATCACAATTAGATTTATTTAATTTTCATTAATAGATGCTTCAACAGCCATAGTCATATTGCATCTAGAAACGTAAAATTATATTTAAAATATGAAGTAATTCTATTATTATGTCGTTTCTTTAACATATAAATTGACCGATTTAAATTTAATGATATGAAATAGTGATTATAACGAAAAGGGTACCGGTAATAAAATTCTCACGAGCATTTATTTGTCTTGACAACTGAAGAAAAATCTCAGTTTGGTTATATAAGGGGTCTGAACCTTATGGCATCCCCAAAATGAGTCTTAAACGCTATCTTCGCTCAGTATAAAAATACAGAATCTTAAATATACCTATACAAAATCTTTGTAATTAACCGTTAGAATTGCGAGTTTCTATTTACTGAATATAATTGTAATTGTTCTGTACTGCAGTATGCAATTACTCCTAATCTAGTCTCAAATGTTTGTATAATTTACATTCACTGCTTGAAGAACGTAAAAATTATACTTAAAAAAACTAAAAATATATCTAGAGTTTATTATATTCAGCAGTGCAGACTTCAGTAAAAACATATCCAAAGGATGAGTGCCACTAGATGGCCTAGAGAAATTCTTGCTTAAACATCAACATGAGAAAGAAACTTGGGAAGACCTAGAAAAGCCGTCATGAGACTATAATGGATCCATCAGGGTCAAACACGAGATGCATGTGATGATGAAGATAATGGTGTAATTTACATTGTTTTATTCATTAATATTTCTTATTTATATATGCTTTAACATCATATACTGTCTAGAGTATTTAGTTGTATCCAGCAAGCTTTGTGTTTTTATTTAGTGTATCATGTGTTTTCTGAAGAAATAAACTGATTCAATTTTAGAATAACAGTAAGTTAAGAAGAAAAAAAGTTACCCCTTTATTATACAAATAATGTCGTAATAGAATGCTTTATAAAACCCAATTTATTTCCGTTTCTTCTCAAAGTGGCATAGACTCTGACTAGACCCCTCAATTTTCTTTAACAACTGAGTAAAACCAGGAAAATATCAGGTTAGTCGGTAGGAGAGTTAAAACTGAAATCTCCCGAATACTGAGACTGAAAAGTTACCTCTTGTGACAACTTCTTACAGCATTAACACTGTTACAATTTTAACGTATTTATTCCTTTTAGTCGCAAAAAAACCTAGTAGTCATGCGACCGAAAAGAAATACACATGCCTATTAAGAAATTATATTTTCTAGAATTAGATAATATTACCCCATTATTACTATTTTGTCCACCGCTGTGGTCTCGAGGTAGCGTGCTGCCTTGTCACGCAGCGGGCCCGGGTTCGATTCCCGGTCGGGACAGGCTCCTGGGTGAGGTTTTTTCGGGGTTTTTCCTCACCTGTAAGGCAAATGTCAGGAAGTTTAGGGCCCAATGGTCCCCAAAAATCATCCGGCCATCATCATCATCCTTATCATTATCCTTCACCGGTGTGGAAAGCAACGGGAGGCTACCACACCTAGTAAAGCTGCAAAGCATAGCATGGAAATGCTATGATTGCAGTTAAAGACCTGTCCTCGGGCAGAATTACTATGTATGGATTAATATTTTCTATGTGATAATTCTGAAATCTCGTGAACTACAAAGGATATAGTAAGTGTACTCTAAGTATAACAGAATATTATTCTATTGTATAGTGATCGGAATCAATCGAAATTTAGGTAGTCGTTTTGTGAACACGATTTGTCCTGTATGCGTGGTAGCAAGACGATTGGCACGGGACATAAGATTTTCGGCGGCTGTACGTCGGTCGCGTGCTATCAAATCGTACTACTTGCCTACTACCACCACCTAGCGCATCTAACAACACTGTAATAACACTGCCCATTACAGCAACAACTAATATTCCTTAAGATTCTCTACAAATCAAGACAGGCTTAAAGAACCAGAAGTGAAGCCATCACATCATGTCAACTGGTTATAAACTTCAATTACAGGCACTACAATTCATAAAATTATCCTATATTGTCTACTGCTGTGGTCTCGAAGTAGCATGCTGCCTTGTCACGCAGCGGGCCCGGGTTCGATCCCCGGTCGGGGCAGTTTTTCTGGGTGAGGTTTTTATCGGGGTTTTTCCTCACCTGTAAGACAAATGTCAGGAAAACTTTAAGGCCCAAACGGTCTCCGAAATCATATGGCCATCATCATTATCCTTATCATTTATCATCATCCTTCACCGGTGTGGAAAGCAACGGGAAGCTACCACACCTACAATTCCCTAGTAAAGCTGCAAGCATAGCATGAAAATGCTGTGATTGCAGTGAAGGACCTGCCTTCGGGCAGAATTACTATGGATCCTATATTAATAACAAATTAATGTGATGTTAAGCATATAGAGGCATTTTTGTACGGTCAGGGCAGCTGTTAAAAGTAATCGTTCTCTATGGTAACTTATAATATTATCACGTTTTAAAGTTAGAAGAGTATACATTGGATTATTACGATAATAAGCAATTTACGCATCTCTTAAGAGAGTATTGGTGGACGAGTGGCTAGCGTCCGCGGCTGCCCCGACTGGGATTTCAGGTTCGAAATCTGACGGTTCAAGAGGAGAAATAGTGGTGGGTCACAATTATATTTTCGGGGTTTTCTCGGAGTTCTACTGTTTCCCGAAATCCGTGTCCTTCTTTCATTCCGCATCACAATCTACGATAATTTATTATTCTTAGGCCTATTAATATGGTTTCCCATAAAGAACACACTTTTACGAAATTTACTGCATTCACCTGCATGTTCGTCTCTCTTGGATACAAAACTTTTCTAAACTTTATTACGTAACAAATAGTTCTGATATTTTCTCCTCTCTTAAAGTAAGATAACGTGTTTCGCATCCAATAATGTATCTGCAAGAATAGCTTTTTTATACATATTTAAATTATATATATATATATATATGGGGCACGCCGTAGCGTAGTGGTTAAGGCACTGAGCTACAAGCCGGAGGGTCGAGGGTTCAAGTCCCGTTGGGGTCAGGATTTTTAAACTGACCCAAACCCTCTGGCGGCACTATGGCCCTGGGGTCGACTCAGCCTCTAACGGAAATGAGTACCAGACGCTTATTCTGGGGGTAAAGGCGGCCGTCACGCAGGGCTGACATAAAGGGCCGATTGTCTAGAAAAAGTGGGAGCCTTAACCTCCTACTATCCCAAGGGCCTCCGGGCCTGTTGTGGGATCACTTTACTTTAAATTATATATATATATATATATATATATATATATTTTCAGATAATTTAGAACGACAAGAATCCCTGTAATTCTTATATTTTTTCATAATTTCTGTATGCTTGTGTCCAAGTATCTGATACGTTTGTTAGTAAAATACTTTAATTTCACACAATTCATATCAAGAATATTGGATTCTGGCCAATTTTGGAGTAAACGGCATTCAGACATATAATGAGTTGTGAAATTTGTTACAATTACTATCTCTATGTTGAAAGTTTCTCTTGCCACATCAATTTTCTGCTGGGCCTTACAAGGTAGTGCAATAAAATACCCTTGTACGGTAAAACGAGGTGCATATCCCTCTAGCACGTGTTCTACATAAGGATGCACTCTGAATCCCAATACGGAAAATGCTATATTAACTTAACAAAAATCAGAGAAAAACTTTAAAATATGTAAAATGGGAACAATGGCCTGAAGTCGGTAAAATTAATAAGAAAAAATGGACGGGATTTAAAGCAAAGAATCGTATGAAGTGAGTTATATAGGATCCACGGCTACTCCAAAGCATTCCAATGCAAAACCTCTAAGTCTTGTAACTTTCTACGTGTGCAGGTTGACAATAACTCCTTATGCATGACCTTTATATGGAATTGTTTACGTAGTTTTTCCATACCATGTGTGGCTAATTCGCTATTTGCTTTACAATGACTTAAGAAATAGTTTGAAATATTTAAAACATAAGGGCAATGTGTTGTAAACAAGTATACAAGCAAAAACTGACACAAACTAAACTTCGTGCTCCCATTATGTAACAAATATCTTACGGCCTAGACTGAACACGTATAAATATTGGACATAACATTCGGAATAAGTAAAAGGAATAGAGAAAGTAAGAGTTTGTATCAAGTTTTATTAATATTTATACATTTTTCTGCCTTTACTTCAACTTAGATACCGTATAATAATAATAATAATAATAATAATAATAATAATAATAATAATAATAATAATAATAATAATAATAGGCCTAATAATAATAATAATAATAATTATAATAATTATAATATAATTAATATATTATTATTATTATTATTATTATTATTATTATTATATTATATTAGGTGAATTCCATGGTAACCAACGTAATAATTGCAACAAAATAAAAAACATTTTAATTACTTTAGCTTTCAGATAATAGGATACTACTGTTTCTCTTCAAAACATTTATATATAGGTTTTAATCTCTTTAGCAGAAAATACGGAGTTTCTGTCTTCAATAATTATACTTAAAATGTACTGTTTTATATCAGTGACTGACGTAACTGTAGAATGACATTTTTAGAGTGAGAGCAAAATAATAATCTCTGTGAAGTTTTAATTTCATTCCAACAACCAATTGTGAATGTAATATATATATATATATATATATATATATATATATATAGAGTTGCAAAATACAGGTTTCGAGTTTTATGTTCTAACAAACTTCAGTCACTAATTAGATAAAATAAAGGCAACTAACAAACAACTAACGCTTCTGCGTCGTATAAGAGTTTTAATTAAAATTAATAAATTTTTGTTAGTTATGACTTATGACTTTGTTTACATTCTACAATATTTTGGGATATAGGCACTTGAAACTATTTTTAATAGTCCAAATACCACTTTGGGAAGCAGGGAAAAAAAATTAATTTTCATGTATTATGCCAATATTTAAATGGCATTTACCATTATTATTATTATTATTATTATTATTATTATTATTATTTAACTCCATTACGTAACATACTTTGCAGGCCCGGATTCTGGCCTCACATCAATATGTCAATAGTAGAGGTGGACGTAGACTGACAACCTTGAACAGCTGCTTATTATTGCGACTCAAATTACTCATGATACAGGGTGGGCACCGATCTCATATGATAAATTGACTGAAATTACATGAGAAAATTTCTTCTCATATAGCAATTCAAACCAGCGCGCTTACCGTAGCTCTGCACCAAGGAGTGGCGACACTATTTATTATTATTATTATTATTATTATTATTATTATTATTATTATTATTATTATTATTATTATTATTATTATTATTATCATCATCATCATCACCATCTTTCATTGGAATCAACAGATGAGCTAAAATGTAATTCAGGAAGGATACGTAATGTTAAAAAAATTAAATATTTAGGAACTATTTTAGATGAAAGTGAGAATTAAACTACAGAAATTGAAAGAAGAATAATTGATGGAAGAAGAATCATTGGTATGTTGAACTCAGTGCTTTGGAATAGAAGAAAACTATATTTCAAGTTATGTACAAAGCATTTTATTATATGGGTCCGAAACCTGGACAGTAAGTAGAAAAACAGGCCAACATACTCTTAGCAGTAGAAATGAATTTTTTGAGCAATCGACAAGAATTTCAAGACGGAATAAAGTCAGAAACAGCCCAAAATGGGAAATTATGCAAGTTGAATAAAACGTATCAGGGAAAATATAAGTAAAACCTCATAAGAATGGAAGAAGAGAGAATACCAAAGATGATCCTTAATTGGAAAGCTAATGGAAGAAGAGGAAGAGGCAGGCCTAGAGAACGATGAATGGATGGACTGAAGAGAAGTATGGAAGCTAGAGATTTGGGGGGAAGAAGATGCTTTAGACAGGAACCTCAGGCAACAAATCACTTGGGTTGAAGGAGAAACACTGCATTGTGGAATATTCCTAAATAAAAATAAAAAT
Organism: Diploptera punctata; assembly: GCA_030220185.1. Lineage (NCBI taxonomy): Eukaryota > Metazoa > Arthropoda > Insecta > Blattodea > Blaberidae > Diploptera > Diploptera punctata. Next base: position 1,896,099 of record JASPKZ010008357.1, read on the forward strand.
AATAATAATAATAATAATTATTATTATTATTGTCCACCGCTGTGGTCTCGAGGTAGCGTGCTGCTTTGTCACGCAGCGGGCCCGGGTTCGATCCCCGGTCGGGGCAGTTTTTCTGGGTGAGGTTTTTATCGGGGTTTTTCCTCATCTGTAAGACAAATGTCAGGTAAACTTTAAGGCCCAAACGGTCCCCGAAATCATATGGTCATCATCATCATCCTTCACCGGTGTGGAAAGCAACGGGAAGCTAGCACACCTACAATTCCCTAGTAAAGCTGCAAGCATAGCATGAAAATGCTATGATTGCAGTGAAGGACCTGCCTTCGGGCAGAATTACTGTGGATGGATTATTATTATTATTATTATTGTCACCATAATCTTCAACATCTGAAACTACGTAGAAATTCTTATTAATGAACATCTTTTTTTAAATACTTGAGTTCGCCTTCAGAAGCGTATCACTGCTGGTAGAACAGACTAGAAACACAGAAAAACTCTAAGGTATGTTACCACCTATTGCTACAAGAAGCGATGAATAACAGAGATGAATATTTTGCGGTATGATAATTACTAATCCCGAATGTTCTAGATAGCAAAAGAAGCCGGTCCCGGGCAGGAATCAGTCTCGGAAATAACTGTAATTACAGATCCGGGAGAAAATACCTTCAGCTGACGTATTAAATTGCATCAGCTTCCATTTCAATCTGCATTCCTAACTCTTCACAATATATTATGTAAACAAACTAATCATTATTCTATAAACAAAAAAGTCACAATTAACTTAACAATTTGACACGTGTTCACAATAAAGAGAACATACAATATGAGGGCAGTGAAAAAAGTAATAATTTAGAAGATTTAAAGGGAGCAGGTAAATTAAGACATTACTTAAAAACTAGAAGAAATAATTAAGGAACAAAATTATGTCATCATCATCATAGTACATTCACGAATTTAGGCCATTTGTTGACCTGTTTCGACCTCAAGAGAAACACCATCCAAAAGTCTTTTGAGTGGACGTCCTGGTCTTCTTCTTCCTGCAGGTTGATATCTTAACATTAGTTTGGGTATTCTGTGATCTTCCATTCGATGAACATGTTGCATCCATCTTGACTTATAATCAGAAATTTTGTTTTCTAAAGATTCCATGTGTAATTCTTCTAAGATGTCTTCATTTTTTTTGTGATCTAGTAGTGTGTATCCTGCAGTCCTCCGAAGATATCTCATTTCAGCAGATCTAAGTCTCTGTATATCCTTCTGTTTCAATGTCCATACTTCGCTACCATACAAAAGAGTTGGAAGAGCCAGTGTTTTATACACTTTCAGTCTTGAACGCTTTTGGACTAACTGTGGCTTGAAGATAGAATCCAGAAGGAATTGAAAAACAAAATTATAAATGCTTCTAATAGAGACGATTTTGAATTACAGCTAAAGAAGAAAGGAAATGGATAGAAAGAATGAATTGAAGTCAATAAGACTTCTTCATCAATACAAGTCTAAGCCTAGAGGCCTGTTACAATATCACTGGTGAATTTTGTATCTAGCGTCTCCTTGGACGGCCAATAGATCTCTTCCCTATTGGACAATAACGAAGCATGGATTTGGGAACTCTTTCTGAACTCATTCGTCGCAATGATTCATCCAGTTGTACTGATATTCTTGTATGTACTTAATGACTGGTTGCAACTGTAGTTCCTTCAAATATCATAATGCCTAAAATTAATATGTAAATATGCATTTGTCATCAATAAATGAATTAAAAATTCATATGTTTAATGCGAAAGGAAGAATAAGATGACAATGATCAAGATTGTAAAGGCGAAGTAGAACAGAAAGTTTAATTCTAATTTCTATAGGCCTATATTGGTCTTTATATGAAGTCAGATTCTCTACCTAGGGAGTAGAGGACCTCGAAGTTGGTGGTGGAGCTTGTGAGTCCCAATGATCCTGAGAGTTATGTCAACGGTAGCATAGCTACTGGTAGGGTCTCCCTTGTCGGACAGGTCAAAGGTGAGGGACCAGACAAAGAAGTACTCCAGAAGAGGGATTCAACGACGGCTTCGGCGTGGAAGGAGTCCTTCCGATCGGTGCAGCTGGCGGATGAAGTTCTTCATGGGTATATCAGACTCAAGAGCTGTAGTAAAAGCAACTGATATAGGGCACGGAAACCCCGAATTCAAATGACCCGGCCCTCCAGGTTGGAGGTTGGACGTTAGGCCAGCTCCCTAACTCCGTAAAACAACTACTGGTTAAAGAACCTCAACATAATGTAACCGGACGGATTACTGGACATAGAACCAAGCAAGAATTGAAAATTAACCAGTCTGTATCCAGGATCTAGATGGAGGAAAATTGTTGAGGAGGCCAACACTTCAATGAGGTTGTAGTCGCCTCTATAGAAAATAAGAAGGAGGCCAGATATAATAAGAACAGTTAAGTCTCGTAGACTGCGATAGGCAGGACATGTGGTACGTATGGGGAATGAAAGACGTGCATGGAAGCTTCTTGTAGGAAAACCAGAGGGAAAACGCCCAATTGGTAGACCAAGAATGAAGTGGGAGAATAACATTAACTATGGTCTAAAGGAAGTAGATTATACAGGGAATGATTGGAAATCATTAGCTTAGGATGTATGGAGAGCTTATGTCCGCGCGGCCATGAACCTACGGGTTCGATAGTGCCAGTGAGTAAGTAAGTATGTAAGTAAGTGTGCCAGTGAGTAAGTAAGTATGTAAGTAAGTAAGTAAGTAAGTAAGTAAGTAAGTAAGTAAGTAAGTAATTAAGTAAGTAAGTAAGTAAGTAAGTAAGTGAGTGAGTAAGTAAGTAAGTAAGTAAGTAAGTAAGTAAGTAAGTAAGTAAGTAAGTAAGTAAGTAAGTAAGTAAGTAAGTAAGTAAGTAAGTAAGTAAGTAAATAGGCCTATATTAACTTAACTAAATTATTCAAGTACACATGTTAGGCCTACCAGTCAAACCAATATACATTTATTAACCAAATATGGCAATACAATGGTTAAAATCGAAAATCTTCATTTTAATCATAATTATTATAAACAAATTAAGGTTAAATTCCATTCCTAATTACCAAATGCTTTGATGAGAGAATATCTTTATTAAAGTTCGTATGTTCTGAATGTCTCTGTTATCTTATTTGTAACTTGTTTTCATTCTTTGTAACATGATAGGCTAAATCTAGTGGTAACAGTGAAAATCTTAGTGCTGTCATTTTACATCCTAATTTCTTCAGAATGTCTGTGTTTTTATACCTAAAAGGCTGGTTGAATGATCGTTTACCTCTGTGATTAACACATGTGGATGTGAGGCCAGCAGCCGGATGGTAGGCCAAGGACTTTCTAGGCTTGTCGCACCATAGAGTCAGTTAGTCCAGTTAGGTATACATCTTACAAATCTCAATCCTAACTAAGTGGTTCTATAGAGCCCGGAGTTTCGTGACCTCGGGAACATAAACTCTCCATACATTTCTATCCAGAGATAATGTTATTCTTTCACTTCATTCTTGATCAACCTATTGGGCGTTTTCCCTCTGGTTCTCCTACAAAAAGTTTATATGCCTCCATTTCATTTCCCATTCATGCCACATTTTCTGCCTAAAGCAGCCCAGCGATTTATCTGTTCTTATTATATCTGGTTTCACAATTCTGCAGATTGAAATTTAGAATAATGTTTTTTTTTAATTAAACATACAAATGCGGCAAAATCTTGTTTAACGTAAAGAAAGGACGCAAATAAAGTCTTCAGAAATTTAAGATTTTTTTCACCGAAAACAAATTTAAGCACATTTACATTTTAAAGATAGCATTTACTGCATTTAAATCGTTGATGTTTTAAATACTTCAGGAGAAAACCTGGATGTCACGAACTCATTAAAATTCTTAGTATTACTTTCCTCTACACTTTCATAGATTTACAAAAGAGTAAAGAAAAATAATAAATAAAAATTGTAACTGTGACCTTCAAACAGCTTAAAAATTCAAATGGAGTAGGTAGGTTATTTTATTAAATACTTTTCCTTAGAGTACTTTTTGAAATTTCAATGACCATGACATACATCTAGAGACCTACTTACATATATACATAAATGCTAATTTTATTACTCTTTTTTGCCCTTTCACTACCATTTTCAACATAATTCTGACATTCCTGTTCAACATGATTATTGCATTAAAGCTTTTAATTTGTTTTGTAAATAACAGAATTTTAGAAACAGTTCTGTTTGTCAAAAAATGACTGCTGAACTCGTGAATGGGAGATAGATTGCCATAAATTCGGACAGTTACGTTCTGTTTAGATCCATCTGGCTTTAACTTCTGATTTTCCGGGTACTTTTTTCATAAAACTACATAATGATAAGAATGCATATTTAAACTTTAACCATTTTGGATACATCAGTTCATCATCATCATCATCATCATCAACAATCACGGATTAAGCCCATGTGGCTTGTTCCGGTCTCATAGATTATCATTCAAAAAGTTGAATCCATCTCTTTTTCGGTCTACCAATGTTCCTGTCTCCTCTTGGTTTGTAATTAAGTATCATTTTTGGAATCCGATTATCTTTCATTCTTTGAACATGTTCTTTCCAGTTTTTTTCTAGATTCTTTTATTTTATCTAAAAGTTTAAAAATATTTAGCCCATTTCTAATATCTTCACTTCTCATAAATCTCATTTCAGCTGCTTCGATGATCTTCTCTTCCCAAAGTTCACTACCATACAATAGTACTGCTTTATAAAATTTTAGTTTTGTTTCCATTCTTGTGTTTTTAAATATTCTTTTAATTGTGCCACATGTATAATTAAATTTATTAAGTTTGTTAAACAGATCTTCATTTTTGAAATAGGAGATTTCATAACCCAGGTATTTAAAATAGTTCACTTGTTCAATGGGTTTCCCCTCCAGAATTATTTTAGCTCTCACACTAGTGGATATATAAGTTCGTTTAATTAATTTAATATTTTAAATAAATCAGAAGAAAACGAACAAAAAGAAACCACTTAAATGTGTGCCTAATTATACAATATACCTAATAATAACAGTTAAACAAGATTCCGTTTTTACTGTGGTCCGCCACATTCAAATAATTAATAGAAGACATTTGTAAGAGTTAAATTGGCAAATCACTAATTTCTTGTGTCAGTTATTTGAATGTGGCGGACCGCACCGAAAACGATATCATACATAACTATTAATTATTATTGTGCTTATTGTGTAATAATTTCTACTCGTCCATTTTCTTCTGTTTTATTACAAACATTAAATAAAATAAACCAATTATGCTAATTTAAGGGTTTAGTCTACATAACTGGAGTTTCGCATTCATCATAATTTTAAGAATACGCATATAACTTTTGCTTATTAATTTTTTTTGGTCGATGTGACTAATTTCTTATAGTTACCAATATTGTTGTTACTGGAAGTAAGTCAACGTTCCCACATCTAACCTGGTTGCTATGCAAACAAAAGAAATAGCAATGCTGAAATGGACTCAAAAAGCACACGTTCGGTATGTAAAATAAAACATTTCTTGAATGTTTTGTACACTAACTCGTACCTTTCTTTAGACTTTTCCGGAATTAATGCAGAACATCCCACTCTCCAGGCTTCTTCAATTTCTCTATCATCTACTTTGACTCCTTCCATAATAAAATTATCAAATAGATTCTAATCACGGTACTACATATAAAAATGTCTCCACAGCCAACAATCCTTGCATAGCCTATAATAAAACAAATGAAAAGCTACATAGCAACGATCACCAAATGTTTCTTTCTCATAGAAGTCATTTACATAGGACCGATATTTTAATTCATTTATTACTATATTTAATAAAAATTAGTCACATCGACCAAAAAATAGTATGCAATACACATGAGGTAAGCACGTAACAGATCTCGAAAATTGAAAAAACTCTGCGCAAGCGCCTCGTTTTTTCAAACTTTTCCTCGATCAGTAATAAGTGCTTACTTCACTTGTATCGCAATATACTATAATAACATTGATGCAATATCTCACATTTCAATGAGAATAAAAATTGCTTAACTAAAATTAGTAAATATCTCAAGATACAGGTTGGAAATAATATAAGTGACAGATTTTAATTACATATAATCAAAATGCCTCATGGAGCTGAGCCGCAAATGTAAAGTTTTCTCAAAATTATTAATGCACAAGAATTATTTCACACATAAGGGCTGTGAAATAAAGTAACTTTTTCATTTCATACTTTTCAATAAAATTACTAATATGCGGCTGAAATGTTAAACTATTATTCCTAAGAAATATTATTAACAATGTTAAATGTAGTTTTTATCTTAATTTAACACCAAAGGGAAAAAGAAGTCCCATTTTAAATCCCCTCTATATTATATTAAAATTAGGGCACCACTCACAATCATTATAAAGTACGTAATTAAACAAGATTTTTAAAATAAATTACGAAACTCCGTTGAGATCACTGTGTTAAAGTTTTAAGAAATGTAAAACAGTACCTGATATCTCGGTCGTCATCAACAATCAGCTGTGTAGTTTACTGAGAACGATTGAGATCTCAGCTACTGTTTTACATTTCTTAAAACTTTAAAGTACGTAATGCACGAATAAATGATAGTACTTTTTTTTAGAAAACTATATGTTTGCGATCCAAACTCTGTAAGATATTATGATTATATTTACTATGCTCAAGTACACTGTTTTCACTCTGCATAAGCCACACATTATTTTTCCTAAACAATTATACTTAAAGCAAGTAATATTAATAAGTTTATGACATGTCTGATGATAATATGGAATACGCATTACTATATTACTGAAGAATAACTGGCTATCCTTCCTTGACATTGAAGTTTGTAATGGTATACAGACCGTGAAGAAGGCATAATTAATCTATCTTTCTCCCATGTCCTAACGTTTGTTGCCAAATTAAAGCCGCGTGGGCCTACTTGGTCCGTGTCCAGTTCGTCTTTATATTACCGATTCACTTGACAAAGGATACAGAGCGATGGAATTATTTAAAATAAATTGTGTATTGGCCCTATACACACACACAATGACAACTTAGTCGTTTTAGAAACTGAATAATAATAATAATAATAATAATAATAATAATAATAATAATAATAATAATAAATATCGTTAATGTTTTTTTAGTTATCTCTGTCTTCAATTTGTTTCCTCCAACTCTCTAAATCCCATACTTCCGAAATCATTCCACCTTGCATGCAGCCTTCCTTTATATCTTCCTCCTGGTTTTTCATTTAGTGCTATTACTTGAGCTTCTATCATCAGACATTCTATAGATATGCAGCAACCATTTTAGCCTTTGTAACTCAATTAATGTGACAAAATCTGTTTAATTATAAAAATTATATAATATTTATGGTTTTTATTTTTCTCTCTCCTGTAATTTCCCATATGTTGATTTGCTACTCATTTCTTTATAGATGTGAGTTTAATTTTAGATGAAGTATTATTGTCCGTTTCTTTCCAGGATCGAGTATAACTTGCACAGCAAAATAATCTATGAAAAAAGGAAGGAAAAGTCATTATGTAGAATAACCCTGAATTGCGTTGCGTGTGCGTATTTTGACAACGGACGGGAGTATGGTAATGAACTACCACGTGCTCAAGTAGTGTGCACGGCTTCCAGCCGCACATTTCCCTCGTTTCCTCGTCTTGACTGCAAAATTTCTGCATAATATATATACCGTCCCTGAGCTGCCAGTTCATTAAAGTATAACAGTTGAAGACACGTCCCTTCAAGCCTTTATGAATTTTAATTGGTGTGTTTCCTCATAGGGAAAAATAGCCATTTTAACTCACCTCTTATGTAACTAAACTTTAAAGTCAATACAACATAAAAGTGGGATCATAGGCGTAACTAGAAATATTCGTAGGATGTTTAAATATTTAAACATTCTAGTTATAGATAAACGGCCGTCACCCAGAAACTGCGTGAACCAAGCGAGTTCCTCAGCAAGTCAAATTCACGGTCAGAATTTGCTGGTTTACAAAATAGGCTATATTTATTTTGTTAAATTAGAGAAACTCAATTTCTGATGTCAGCATTTAAAAGGAATTCTATCGACAAATTAGTAAGCTAAATGTAGCTAAATGGAATACATTAAAGATAGATTCATTGCTGTAAGTTTAGAAGTAATAGAGTCCGGATTTATACGTAATTACACATTTTTTCCCTTGGTAGCCTAAGTATTAGTCTGAGGACTTAAAATGTCAACGAATTAGGCTACTAGAAGCATTATATTTCATGTTAAATTTACATATTTTTTACATATTAAGTCAAATTCTTAATTTAACGCACAAGTACTTCTGCTGAAGGGGACACGCCGTAGCGTAGTGGTTAAGGCACTGAGCTACAAGCCGGAAGGTCGAGGGTTCAAGTCCCCGTTGGGGTCAGGATTTTTAAACTGACCCAAACCTTCTGGCGGCACTATGGTCCTGGGGCCGACTCAGCCTCTAACGGAAATGAGTACCAGATGCTTGTTCTGGGGGTAAAGGCAGCCGTCACGCAGGGCTGACAACCCGGCTGACATAAAGTGCCGATTGTCTAGAAAAGTGGGAGCCTTAACCTCCTACTGCCCCCAAAGGCCTCCTGAGGCCTGTTGAGGGATCACTTTACTTACTTCTGCTGAAGTATTCACTAATGATATTCTGTGATGTCGAACGATCGTTTTCAAAATACGTATAAAAATAAGCATAATTTCTGCTCATCGACAAAATCTAACTCTTGAAAATATCGAAAAATATATTGTGGCCTAATGTGTTTCGTGCCATGATATACTTTAAAATATTACTTAATCTGACGGGACATAATATATTTGGGTATGACAATCTGTAAAATAATTTTTATTTCACCTTTTTAGTTACATAAAAGCATTTCAAAAACTTGTAATCGCTTGGTAAATGACAGAATTCATGTTCCTATCATTAGAATAAATAAATAAATAAATTAATTTTAAGCCTCACTGTAATTTTGATTTAACATATTTATTATATGTTTGTGTTTTTTTTGTTACACATTTATGTACATATTTCATAGGGCAAGACTTCATAAAAATCCAGTCTCTAGTTATAAATACTGTTCAGTGGACTAAGAGATTGCCGTGAAGATGTTAATCTTACTGTATCAGTACGCTAACATCATGTTACATGTGTCGCTCTTGGAGTAACGGGGTGCTGGCCTTCAACTTGAGCACCCAGCCGAGCAAAGAGCACGAGGGGTTGACAGAAAGCGCTGTTAATAACAGTAGCCAGTCTTGCTTTCTTAATGAAGTTTCAACCAAAACATAACCTTTCATGTATCCCCACTTCCTCTGTCATTCATTTTAATCTCCTTTATTCTTATGTAGACCAATATATATACCTCATACGTCCCGAGTGGGGACTCCCTAGCGAGAGTTTATTAAGCTAATTTAGTTAAGCTTATTTACCTACAGATGTCTTCAACGACTGACATGTGGTTAGCACATCGCCTCAATGAGACATGTGGTAGATAACTAAATTATTATTTGGATCGGTTAAATTTTGCACAGAGACCTTTTTATTCTGACTTAATTTTCTTTTGCGCCCCGAAACCCAAAGTTTTACTTTACTTCCGAAAGTAGCCATACTCTGGATTCTTAGGTGATTAAAAACATTATCGATCCTATTAAGTTTAAACCCCGAACCTCGGATCCTGAAGCTATAGTTGTATCCATTAGACCACCGGGAAGACATGACGCAAAATAAATCATCATCATCATCATCATAGTACATTCACGAATTTAGGCCATTTGTTGACCTGTTTCGGCCTCAAGAGAAACTACATCCAGAAGTCTTTTGGGGGGACGTCCTGGTCTTCTTTCTGCAGGTTGATATCTTAACATGTGTTTGGGTATCCTGTGATCTTCCATTCGAAGAACATGTTGCATCCATCTTGACTTATAATCAGACATTTTGTTTTCTAAAGGTTCCATGTGTAATTCTTCTAAGATGTCTTCATTTTTTTTGTGATCTAGTAGTGTGTATCCTGCAGTCCTCCGAAGGTATCTCACAAAATAAATAGAATTTAGAATACTGAAAAAACAAACTTTAACCAAAACAAAAACAGGCTTTACGAACTTAATGATTAGTGCAAAGTCAGTTAAGTGAATCTGAGATTACCTTATAAGTTTATTTAAAAGGAATTATAATGAGCAATGTCTTTCATATTTCCATGTTTCATATAGCTTTAAATATTCAGTCCTTTTTTTTTTAAATTACAAGAGCAATAGATTGTCTCCGAGATTCTTGAAAGATAATTTCAATTTGAATGGACATCACATTATCAAAAATGGCAGTGCTTTCTTTTTACATATAATCTATATGAAACTATATTTGAACAATTTACTGTGCTAATTTATCACTTTTACATGAAAGGCTCTCAATCAACTTTATCAGATTTTTTAGTTACTTTAGTAAATTAACTGATAGTACTGTTATTAATAGTCTTAAGTTCTTTAATTTTATATTGCTATAAAAGAAGTTCATTGAACAATGTTTGATTTTAGAATAGTTTTTATACTAGTTTACTTTTTCTGTGAATTAAAAAAATTGCATTTTAATGTGAGTTTTGTATAATGTTACAACTGTCATGTATAATTATAGCAACAATCCATCAGGATAAAAATACATTTCAAAGATTACTATTTTTTAGCAAAGACTCATAGAAAACTTAACAAAAAAAGTTACTTGAAATAAAGTAAGTTAGTTGCCATGAGTATTTTATTAGGAAATAAAATGTTTATGTCTTATTGTTGATTACTGTAAGTTTCCTGCCTTTTTGACCCCAGATATTTACTATGTAGATCATGTTTTTTTTAATAACGGTTATTGGGTCTAACAGAATACGGTACCACTGAAAATTATAAATTTACAAGAGACAGTGTTATAACAATGAATTAAGTGTAAAAGCTATGATAAAAAGAGAATCTCTCATGTAAAGTCGGCGGAAATGTTTCGACTGCACCTGCTGTGGACCAACAACCCCTTACATTCAGCCGGAACCGGATGAAATGTGCTGGAAACTCCTGCACGTCCCGCCACTTCTTCGACACGAATGGTGTGCGGGTCAGTCTAAACACGATACTGCAGGCGTCGCAGTGCAGTTCCTTCTAGAAGGTTGGGGAAATAAAACTATTACCAAGGAAAAACAATTATTTATCAGATGGCGAAAATAACTTTTTCGATATTTTATATCTGCACAAAGATGTTGAGTTATGACTAAATCACTTTTAACGATAAATATGCACAAACAATGCTAGGTTAGAGACGATTTTTTTAACTCGTTTTAAATTTCGTCTGCTTAAAACCAAGTTGTTCTAACTCCTTTTTATTTTGTATGCATGATGTTCTAACTCCTCTTCTGTAACACATTCACATGTAACTGTACATTTGTGGTCAAAAAGTATTAAAACTCCTTTAATTAAAACATCCTATTATTGAAAATTGGAGGAAATTATCGAAAACATAATTAAGCTCTTCTGAAAAATAGTTAAAAATGAAGTTAGAACTACCTGGTTAAAAGCAGGAGATTTAAGTGACAAAGTCATGACTGATTGGTGTCGTTAGTTATTATCTTTTTACGTGTGTATATGTATGTTCTAAGTATGTTTTGTAGACTATATTCTAATTAAAGTATACATTCAATATGCCCAATTCACCAATTAATGTTTTAAAATGGTCAACACGTTTCCACAGCCAAGCTGTCATTCTCAAGACCACATATTGACTGAAGACAAAATTGATAATAAATAAATAAATTCAGTTAATAAGAAACTACGTCACATGACGCAATCAATCACAAGTAAACAGTAAAACATAATAAAAGTAATCCTCTTTTCTTTCAATTAAAAAGAGATGGAGATGTACGGAATAGGGCCCTTGTCTTTATTCATGATTTTATCCTTATTTTTATCAATTTCCAACATTAATTGGTGAATTGGGCATCTTTACTTTTTAAACTATTACTATTTTGGGGTCACCAATAAGATCACTTGTGGTATTAAGATATATTCTAATTGTCTAACAAGGAGTTAATTTAACAAGACACTCAGCCAGAAGTAGTTGTCACTGCCGCGCTAATCTCAAGATCTAGACATGCCTTTTTTCCAACTGTTAAGTCTGTTTGTTACGACCCTTAATTAAAAAAAAAAATATCTTGGGTGGGTGCAAATAAACAGTGGTGGTGTGCAATTTTTACTCGGCGAGGGCGTTCAGTGAACTGTGGCGCAATACTTTAATGGTAACTTAAAGAGCATGCTTACCATCTTCAATGTTTAGTACAAATTAGTCGAGGAAGATTATGCAACACGTAGGGCAGTGTGTTATGACCAGAGAGTGAATTTCTTTCACAATGTCGAAGGCTTAGTTGTATTGGTATAGACAATACGAGAATGCTCGCGAAGAGGTGGGATGGGGTGTATCACATAGCTGCATACCTACTGGGCTACGAAGTGAGGTCTGTCATGTCTAAAGACAGAAGTAGTAAACAATGCTTCATATAGTAAAGAAGTGGAGTTATTATCCGACACAGCGGAACATTGACCTGCTTCTTTTTGGACTATTTCTGCCGTGTCATCCCACGTACACTCGCTTCACGTCAGTCTGTGAGTTTCAATTTAATTTTTGTATGCGGGAATACTAGCAATGATGAACATTGTAAGTGCTTCATTTGTTATTCGTTTTTGTCTATACATGATTAGCATCTAAGTCCGTGCGACGCATCAACAGTGCTACTATGACTTGAGGTAAACGTTCCGCTGTGTCTTATAATATTGTAGAGAACGTCGGTAGTTGATATTTCGTGTACCTGATCTCAGTTCTAGTGAAATGCCGAAAAAAATTGCATGCGATAGAACGATCTTTGTCTTAAAACGTTTCATTACCTTGTAAGCAATGCATAACCTAAGTATATTTTATTGTATTATGCACCTTACATAACTGGGGGCACGCCGTAGCGTAGTGGTTAAGGCACTGCGCTACAAGTCGGAAGGTCGAGGGTTCAAGTCCCGGTGGGGTCAGGATTTTTAAACTGACCAAAACCTTCTGGCGGCACTATGGCCCTGGGGTCGACCCAGCCTCTAACGGAAATGAGTACCAGACGCTTGTTCTGGGGTAAAGGCGGCCGTCACGCAGGGCTGACAACCCGGCTGACTTCAAGTGCCGATTGTCTAGAAAAAGTAGGTGCCTTAACCTCCTACTACCCCAAGGGCCTCCCGAGGCCTGTTGTGGGATTGCTTTACTTTACTTTACCTTACATAACTTCCAATTAATGTTTATATTACAGAAGACTCGCCCGATAGGTATGCAGACAAGTGATACATACCATTCCACCCCTTTCCCGATCGCTCTAGCACAGTCAATACCAGTACAAGTAAGACATCGACATCGTGGAATAAATTCCGTTCTCTAATTATGACTTGATTGAGGCTGTGAACAATGAAAACTTATTCAAACATATCCTGTTTAGTTACGAGACCCTGACATTGAGCTATTTACTCGTAACTCATGCTCCAAAAGGAAGTCGATGACCAATCACGTTTCAATGAATTTTGATTTACAACCAATCACAGTCTTTTTCACCTCGATTTTATCAATTTAATTTTATCATATTAAAATCAAGCTGCTCCTTTGTAACATTCTGAATAGGCTAGAGCATTATTTTGCAGTGACTGACTCTCTAAGAAATACGTTGAATATAACAATTTATATATTAAGATGTAAGAATCTTAGAATGCAAGTGGTTCCCAGATTGTAGTATGTATGCATGAATGTAACCAGATACTGATTGCGAGATATAATAGAAAAATATTTGTAGCAATTGATTATACCACAAAAAAAAACTACGGTTTGCACTTTCTTAAACGTATTATTTCCCAGGTATTTACGTTCCAGAAAAATATAGCCTAATTGACATATTTACATCATAGGACATCAGAAATTAATTAATAACCTATAATGTTGGTTATAAACAGTTTGATGTGTTTCATTTTTTCTCCGCTAGGGTGCATTCTTACAATATTGGGATCCTTTGGCAATAAATAATATAATCTGGTAGCGGTGTTGAACAAATGAAGCATAACAAACGTTTCTCATTTGTTTTCAAACATTGCCGTTTACATTAAACATATACATATTTTAAAATAACCATGTTTAAATATTTTAAAATAACCATATTTAAATAATAATTTGTGAATAAACAGCTTAATTTTATTCGTTAAATAGTCCTAACAAATGCCACTCTTGATTTCCAAATTCTCTAGATAAATTCACTCCTCACTTCGTAAGTCGTGAATTTATAGATAATTTGGAAATCACTCGTGGCATTACTTATGAAAAAACAATGTAATTTGATATGTTAGCTGAATGTTTCTGCTAATTTTCCTCATCATCCAAAAACATTCATCGCTTCCCTCCACTGTACTAGACACTAGTTAACTAAATATTTACTTTGAAATTAGAATAAGATATTGATTGAAAATTAAATCTTCGATATTGGGCAGGAAACTATGAGGAACGAATATACGGAAACTATTATGAAAATAATAATAATAACAATAATAATAACAATAATAATAATAATAGTAATAATAATAATAATTCAAAATTTAAAATAAATAAATGAAGCTATACGAGAAAAAAAAAGATAAATATTCAATAGTACATTATATAAGATAAGCCAACTAAATCGGTATAGGCATGTATGACAAATGCAAGAAGAAAAGTTACAGAGAAAAACATTTGAATGGTGTCCACCTGGAAGAAGAAAGAATGAAGACCTCGAAACTCATTGATTCAAGAAATAAGAACTGGAATGAGAACAAAAGGACTGAAGGGACGAGTGGAGAATGAAACTAATACATCAGGTACAGAAAAAATGTGTAAACATTGAAAATCTTTATGTAAATATAACAATAATAATAATATTAATAATAATAATAATAATAATAATAATAATAATAATAATAATAATAATAATAATAATAATATTAACAATAATCATAATAATAGGCCGACTGCAGAGATTGTGGTCACTGGCTATCAGATGACATTACAGGTAGTTATTTTAATATAATAATGATATTGTGAAAAGAAAAATTAATGTCTGAACCAGGAATCGAACCGTGGACCTCTAGTTCTCCAGTGGGCTGTACACTAGTCTGAAGAACTAGAGGTCCACGGTTCGATTCCTGGTTCAGACATTATTTTTTTTCTTTTCACAATATTATTATAATATTATAATGTGATCCATTATTGGAACTGTGTTAAAATAACAGTATTAGAAAAAGGTAGTTACTTGTTGGTGTAACACGATCACTCAATTTAGTTTCAGTTTTCTTAAGCTGATTTCGTTTCATCTCATATAAAGTACTAATCAATCACTCTCACTAGGCTAAGTGAACCCGGTTCAAGATGTTAAATTCAAAGATCAATTTCTATGGTATAGCCGATAATCAAACTCGAGATCCCTAATATTCCATATAAGATAATCGTCAGAGCCAATGGAACATACTATGTTAATCAAGAAAATAAAATGGAAAGTGAGATCCAAGTTGTTCAAATTTAAAATTATTATAAATTTCTATTGAGAAATTATGAAGCATTAGATTTAAGGCAGTAAAGAAAAACTATCACTCGTATAAATGCAAAGATTTATAATGATAGAATGTAGAAATTAAAAAAAAAATCATAAGTAATGCCACGAGTGATTTCCAATTTATCTAAAGAATTTGGAAATCAAGAGTGGCATTTGTTAGGACTATTTAACGAATAAAATTAAGCTATTTACTCACAAATCATTATTTAACTATGGTTATTTTAAAATATTTTTATATTTAATGTAAGTGATGAGGTTTGAAAACAAATGAGAAACGATTGTTATGCTTCATTTGTTCATCACTGCAAGCAGATCACATTATTTATTGCCAAAGGATCGCAATATCGTAAGAATGCACCCTAGTGGAGAAAAAATGAAACACATCAAACTGTATATAATTAATTTCTGATGTCCTATGATGTAAATATGCCAATTATATTTTTCTGGAACGTTATTACCTGGGAAATAATATGTTTAAGAAAGTGCAAATAGTGTTTTTTTTGTGGTATAAACAATTGCTACAAATGTTTTTATATTATATCCCGCAAGCACTATATGTTAACATTCATGCACTATATAGGCATACAATCTGCTAGCCACATAAAGTCACTGCAAAATAATGCTATGGCCTATTCAGAATGTTAAAAAGAAGCGGCTTGATTTTAAAGTGATAAAATTTAACTGATAATATCGAGGTGAAAAACGACTGTGGTTGGTTGTAAATAAAAAATCATTGAAACGTGAATGGTCATTGACTCCCATTTGGGGCATGAGTTAAATACTCAAGTTAAAAATCTATGTACCCACAAGTATTTACTGCTGCTGCCTTTTTGTAAGCTAACACTGCTCACACAATACTGCTACGGCCTATTTGATTTTATTTCACAGTTGAATACACATGCGAGAAAAAAGAAAAGACTAGATTTCTTAGACAATCGACAAAAAGTGGCAACAAGATTTTTTAAACAAAAACACATTCCGAAAGGATCACCTACATTTACACTAGGTAAATTGAACTTCCTGAGCATAAAACAGGTGTAAGTATCATTTTCTATGGATATTCAGACAACGAGACTCATGAGAATTGTAAACGATAAAGTAGATTCCTAATTAATTAGCTAAATTACTAAATAACAAAACAAGAAGAGATACTAGATTAAAGTTTTATAAAAAATTGGCAGTTCCTGCATTACTTTATGGGAGTGAAACTTGGGTAATGACCAAAAAATTACAAAGTAGAATACAAAGCGTAGAAATGAACTTCCTTAGAAGAACAAAAGGCTGCACAAGAATGGATCGGTTAAAGAATGAAGATATAAGAACAGAGTTAAATATATATCCATTAAATGATAAAATCAAAGGACATAGAGAAAAATTGTTTAGACATGTAGAAAGAATGAACGTAACAAGATTACCAAAAAGCAGCATTTAACTACAAGCCAAGAGGTTCAAGGAATGTAGGAAGGCCAGTGAAAAGATGGACAGAACAACTGTGAGGCGGAACAGGCATTTTGCCTAGCTCGTGAAGTGAAGAAGAAGAATAAGAAGAAGAAAGACTAGTTCATTTTCTCACTGGCATTATCAAACCAGAGGTTCATAACCACGTGGAAATAAGTTCTCTGTACATTTCTATTCTGAGGCAAACTTCCAATTACTCTGTGTATAATTCATCTCCCTCAAATCATGGTTAATATTCTCCCATCGTATACTTGGCCTAGCTACTGGGTCCATTCCCTCTGGCTTTCCTATAATCATTTATATAGACTACAAAATAAGGTTAATTGTATAACGCAATCTTGAAAAGTTGGTAAAATATATTTACATTAGGCCTATTATTTACTAGTAACTCTGAATTTGCAGGCCTATCACTAATAGCCCTAAATGCAATAAAATATAGCAGCAGATCTACCGTACTCCTTTAAAAATGGTTTACAGTAAAATGCACTGTTTAGTGTATATATATTTTTTTATTATAAAAATATTTTACATAAATATTTTATTCTTAGGTATTTAATTTTGATATAAATTCCATGCTGGGGACTGACCTAGAAAACCTATCACTCGGCTGCCGGCCTCGCATCTATTTATGGAATTTACAGATGTGGACAATCATCCAACCAGTGTCGGGGTGACATATGGATCAACACATCGGGGTTCCCAACCGATATGGCTGTTTTCTCAACACGGAGTCGCTACTTATTTTAGCTGCCAAAATTCATCATGATCATGGGTGGACGATGGTCCCATTCTGGTCGAAATTTCATTATAAAATGTCTCCCCATTGAAATTCAAACCAGCGCATGTCCCGTAGCTTTGCATGTGGCTTCGATATAGGTCTATAAAATAAGTTTACAAACAAAAAAGGCTGCAGTTCATTAAAATATATTACTTAATGTTTAATATCCAATTTAAAAATAATAACTTAATAATTTAATTTAATGGAGTTCATTTTATTTTATCAAAATGTAAACTTTTCACTAATAAATTGCATTTTTGAATATATTTTGATCAAGTATTTTGAAACATTGAACTAATAAGATAAATACCTGAGATCTCTGCCGTCCTTAACTAACTAAAATTTTAGTAAAAACACTTTGCAGGCTTTCAACCATTAGGACAGCTGATGATGGAACATGTTTCCGAAAGGCCTAAAAGTTATTTTTACTATAATTTTACTTAATTGAGGACATATTTTATTACTTTAACCCTATGTACTGTAACCTAAATCGTATTTTATAATGACTTTTAATAGTATGGAAGCATTTTGAAATCATTGACTGAAATTCATATTTTGGAGAAAAAATCGTAATTACTCTTCGTCATTTATTTACTTATCTGAGATAATTGAACGTATCTTTAATCGAAGAGTGCATATAGAAAGGATATCTGAAATCAAATATATAGAAGTTTTTTATTTATTTATTTATTTTTTTATTTTCACTGAAGTGCAATGGTAGATATTAAAATACGGTCCACAATTATTTCTTAACTGAGGAGAATCTCATACAAAAAGTCAAGTTGACTGGACTCGAGATTTGAAGACTAATCTCAAACGCAGTCACTTGAGCCAGTTCGCTTGACAACAAGTTAGTTTAACATAATCTACGTAAATTAGCAACTTCATTGAATAAAATCCTTCACATATTTTAAATAATTATTTTGGTAATAGGTAGATAGATCATCGGTTGATTAAGGTCTTTGACATCGTCCGATTCCTAATAGCCAATTTTGTCGCTCTATCCAATCTCCTGGTTGTAGATGTTTCTCTTTCATGTAGCCTATAAACATATTCCCTGACTCCAGGAGGTTTTAGGTCTTCCTCTGCCTCGTCAGCACCCTCCCATCAGAAAAAGATTGCAATGCTAAAAAACCTAATAGAGATAAGCCGGTCAGATTAAAAGGAAGACGAATCAAGCTACGGAAACGAACTCTGCTGTTTGGAACATGAAACGTACAAGGCATAAGGAATAAACTGCAGGAGGTCCTTAAACAGATGGAGGATTTGAAGCAGGACATAATCGTAGTGACAGAAACAAGGAAGAAAGGAGAGGGAATAGAAACTTTAGGATCATATGTTCATATTTTGGTAATAATTTATAATTATTACTTACTTACTCACTGGCACTATCGAACCCGTAGGTTAATGGCCACACGGACATACGCTCTCCATACATCCCTATCCTGAGCTAATACTTTCCAATCATTCCCTGTATAATCTACTTCCCTCAAATCATAGTTAATGTTATTCTCCCACCTCATTCTTGGTCTACCAACTGGGCGTTTTCCCTCTGGCTTTCCTACAAGAACCTTCCATGCAAGTCTTTCATTCCCCATACGTGCAACATGTCCTGCCCATCGCAGTCTACGAGACTTAACTGTTCTTATTATATCTGGCTTCCTATAAAGGCCATGTAGTTCATTGTTATGTAGTCTTCTCCATTCACCTGTCTGTTCATCTCTCTTTGGTCCAAAAATTTTCCTAAGTACTTTATTCTCCTTTCCTCCCTCAAAGTAAGAGTCCATGTTTCGCACCCATATAATATAACTGGTAGAATAATAGTTTTATATATTTTCAGTTTAACGTTTTTTGAAAGGAGTTGGGATATCAAGAGTCTCTGCAATGCATAATAGCACGCATTTCCAGAATTGAGCCTATGTTTAATTTCTTTGTGCATCTCATTCCTATTTGTGATTATTGTTCCTAGGTATTTGAATTCAGCCACTTCCTCAAAATTTCCCTCATTTGTCATTAGCTGTCCATTTCCATTATATAATGAATTCCTACATGTGACCATATATTTAGTTTTATTGATATAATTAATATAATTTTATAACTGAGAAACTATACGAAGGTTAAACTGTGTATGTGAAGGATTTAACAGCTGTATTTTTTGATTCGGCACCTCTGGGCATATTTTCCCCGAAAGGAATAAAAACACAGATGTAGGTACGAAATTAACTCCCTAATGTCTTAACTCTAGGTGGGTGTTCTTTTCCACTGCCTTTAATTTACCTCATTTTCAAATTGGAGGCAGGTTTCAATTAAAGCAAACCGCCTTTCTAAAAAAAATCTCATTGCGGAAGTTTACTTCTGCAACGGAGAAGAAAACCAAAGATCTCAATTTTTAAATCCCACACAATTTATATTGCATGTCTAAATAAAACAGATTTTATTGTTAGAACAAATTAGACCGGCGATAATAAAGCAGATCTTGTTCTGAGAAATTTGTGACTGACAGAATTAGTCTTACCCGCCTTCTCTCTTCTTTTCGAATTGGATCTAATCTTATAACAAGAAAGATATTTCACAGCCTTCTGCGGTTAGAGTAGTATAACCCCTGTAATTCTCTTACTAACCGACTACGACTTTTATATCATACCGAGATGTATACCTTGGGGCGATTTTAAATATATTTTAAACAAGGTTGGTGCGGCTTTTGTCAACAACAAACAATAGCAATAATACGGCACATCAGTCAGTCAACCGCAGAGAGAAAGGAGAGCCGCTCCGTGGAGGGACTCCCTCACTCGGTTTGGGAGGTCGCAAAGCAATCAGGGGCCTCATCATTAAGAAGAAGCAATCATTCCTCTATATGCCATAATATTACTTCAACTCAACAACGACTCACGTCAAATGTTTCTCCACGCTCACTCAACTCATCTGTAAGATATTAACTAGGAGGAGATTTGTACGTAGAAAAAAACATTTCCCCCCCTTGTTACATATTTATACAGGTACAATTGTTTGCTCAAATGCGCATACGTTATATTTAGTTTTCTGAATTATCAAAACATACAATTTTAGTCATTAATAGAGCCCGGATTTGTATACGAAATGCATGTTTTGTTTTACACATTAAAAATTATGCGGAAATGATTTACATGTTAAATGGTCCCTTGAAAATCAATTTGAGCGTTGTTTGATAATGCATAGAAATGCATATTCCGGAGGAAAATGCTTATTTTAGATTTTTAATGCATAAATGCATATTTACTCCTAAATGTAGTATTAAATTATAATTTTCCCTTCATATAATTGCTGATAATTAATTATTGATTAATATTTCTAAATTAATAAGTCTCTGCAATCCATTGGATATAAGCGTAACATGTATATTTACAACTGTGTAAGAGGAGAATACCCATGGGCCTTGAGAAATAATATTACGGTATTGCTAAAATCGCATTTGATAATATTAGTGAAGTATCAAATATAAATCCTGGCTACAATAGAATTTGTCAAATTAGTAAAATGCTCTGGCGATAGTGAAAAAACTGTAACCGAAGAGGAATTCACTGAAGAAGAACTGTGGTGTTTTCATATGCACCTGTGATATGTGATGTAGAAAGGACATTTTCATTGTATAAACCCTTCTTCACTGACAGACGTAGGAGCTTCATTGAAGAAAACCTCATGAAAACCTTCCTTATCTACCGTAACAGCCAGGGATAAGCTAAGATTGCCCATAAAAGAAAATCATTTATTTGATTTTATTACAATCTGTTTTTGCATATTTAGGGGTGCATATTTCCTATATTTTTCATGCATATTTGCATGCATATTTAGTACTTTATTTTACACACAAATCCAGGCTCTAGTCATTAATAACTTTTCGTGCTACTTACTGGATATATTCATGGGATTGCGACGATGAAAAGTGGCACTCATGGACACTATTTTAATATTTAAAATATTTGCTGAATTCTTGTTTACATTAATAGTTGGAACCATCCCTCTACGTCATGAAAATTATATCTTGTTTTCTGCATTCTATCCGTAGTCAGACTTTTATGAACCCTAAACTTCGTGATTATATTCATCTTCGCGAGGAAATGAGAACCAAAGAAAATTACATTAGATGACAGTTCATACAAGTGTCATTTTTTAATCACAAACAGGCCTACAATTATTTTAAAGAAATTTGTTTTGAAATATAGTGTACTCAGAAAAACGAAGCATATATTAGTGTTTTTTTTACAATAGGGAGATAATTAAATAACCATTAATTAAAAAAATGAATTGGAGACCAAAGCGTATGAAGTCACTATTTTGCTTTGAATACATGGAGATTAATGAATACAGTGAAGTAGGTATATTATTTTGTTAAACGATACAAAAATGTTCATACTTTGAAGTAGCTAATGCCTTAGAATAATATTTTAACTCTTGATCCAACAATTACTCAATTCATTATAACATAAAGTATTAAGGGACTCAAAAATTTGACTTAATAGGACTATCAGAGAAAATAGTTAGAGTTGAGGATTCTATAATCAGCTGTATAAAAGTCCAATTAATCGAAGGCATGTCATTAACAGCTATAAAGAGAGAGTCGACTGATTTGTGAGTGTCACTATGAAGCGAAGGCAGAAGGAATCAAATTATTAGTCTGACGCAATCACTTAAACTTAATGTCTGTTTTATTTATCCAAATTTCGCTTCTTCTCATACCAAGTACCTACTCAATTGCCCTCAAGAAGTTGAGTGAACCATGATCCAGACACAAAGGAAACAGATTATAAGGTAACCTATAACTGTAAATGGCAGGAATTCTAGCCAATATGCTAATCGTTACACCATAGAGAACTAACTATATGGTGCGATAAACCTAGAAGACCCTTAACCTACCAGCCGGCTGCTGCATTAATCATAGAAGCAGAAGATAATCTAGTCAGTATTGGGATGACATGTGGTCAGCATGTCGGGTCCCCTAACCATTATAGCTGTTTTTCTAAATCTGGAGCCACTACTTATTGTAGCTACCCATATTCCTCACGATGCTCGGTCCCATACTGGTCGAAATTCCATGAGAAAATTTCTCCCTCCATGGGAGCTCGAACCGGCACAATTAGAAACATAATCCGACCTGGAACTATAGTGGTTCGATTAGCAGCTAATATAATCGCAGGACATTTACTATTAACTCTTTTAGGTAATACAGGTCCTTCTCTTACAGCCTCAAATTCCATAGGCTATGCGCCAAGGCGTCCTGCCTTAATCACTGAGCTACGGCGCGGGAGGTTACACTACAGAGGCGGTCCCATTAATAACAATGAGCCAATTAAAGAAAATCAAGATCTTGCAGAACAACAAACTGAAAAATTAATATAAATTAGGATAATTACAAAATAAGAACATTTTTTGGACCAAAGAGAGATGAACAGACAGGTGAATGGAGAAGACTACATAACAATGAACTACATGGTCTTTATAGGAAGCCAGATATAATAAGAACAGTTAAGTCTCGTAGACTGCGATGGGCAGGGCATGTTGCACGTATGGGGAATGAAAGACATACATGGAAGCTTCTTGTAGGAAAGCCAGAAGGAAAACGCCCAAGAATGAGGTGGGAGAATAACATTAACTATGATTTGAGGGAAGTAGATTATACAGGGAATGATTGGAAAGCATTAGCTCAAGATAGGGATATATGGAGAGCTTATGTCCGCGCCGCCATGAACCTACGGGTTCGATAGTGCCAGTGAGTGAGTAAGTAAGTAAGTAAGTAAGTAATTACAAAATAAAATAAAATAAAATAAATGGTTTGTATGAGGATACAAAAAGGAAAGCTGAGTTAACAGTGAAAGACCTACTCTTGGGCAGAACACTATGTATGTATAATCTCATTAACACATTTTTATAAGGGTAACGAATCTATTTAAATTTAAATTAATTACTAACAATTTAACTTAAATAAAAATGTAATAATATTTTAATCAATAAAAGAGTGAATTTTACTTTAATATAAATATAAATTATTAAGAATGTATATAAACCAATGCTATTCTGGCGGCAACCACTATTAGATGTTTTAATTAATATACCTGTAACGTAAACTGCTATAACTTATAATCTTACAACTAATAGAAAATAAAAATATATTAACTCTTTCCCTTTAAGAACCATTTCAATCCAAATGGAAACTTCTTAAATGAAATTCTAGACATGTAAATGCATCTATATAAAAATTAGTTCTTAAAACAGACCGGTTGTATATAGGTTCATAAATAAAAACTTAAGTACGGTAAGGCGTTCGGAGTCGTTTGTTCTCAAAGTTATTATTAGGAAGAGTGCAGAAATTACCTCAGGAGGTCTTGTGTCAAGTGACAAACGGCCTCGGAGGGTGGCGATCAGGATATCTTTGCCACGGTTAGTCACAGCTCCAAAACATGGTATCCAACCATTTGTCAAGAGATTCAAATTGCTTCCTTATATGTAAATATGTAAATCACAAGAAATAAATTCAACTCTCAATTATTTTCGAAAATTTTACGACTTACAGCTGAAGTAATATGTGTAAAATGTGAATCCGATATATAACGTAATTATAGAAGGGTAAAGCACTGAATTCCACTGTTTTAGAACATCAACTTGACATCTTCTTTGCATACCTGCGTAGGCTTTCAAAGCGATAATTTAAAACTTCTATTTCTGTAAGCAAGTCTTGGGTGGCGCTTAGGTTTACAGGACATGCTTTGACTGACTTTATTGCCTTACAAAATTACGTACTCTACGTGTGTTCATGTTAAACCAACTCATTTTCAACTAATTTATAACTGAGTTTTATTCTGGGAAATATATATTTACCATATATCCATTGTAAGCTACACTTAAACACAGTTCATTTATTCTAAATTGGAGATTTTAAACTGCGATTTTTAATGGAAAATAAAAGAAAAAACTAGGAACCTAAAAATCCGATCATATGAAACTGGTCTATTATAATCCTCTTCGTCTTTGTTACCGGTAATCGGTTTTACCGATAGTCAGATTTTATAATTAGTCAGTGGCGCACACTCTTCTGCTGAAGATGGAAGCTGGTTTCTGAAAGGCCTACAGTTTAAAAAAAAATAAGCTAATTGAGGACGGCGACACCTGCTAAGGTATATTTTATTTTAGGACCATTTACATCAACGGGATTTTATTAATATAAATTACTTGTAATGTAGGCCTATTTATAAAATGTATTAATCAGTTTTAATAATGCATAAAGAACTACTTATGAGTCCATTTTTACAAATTGTTACATGCAATCAGAATATTTTACTTAATTTAATTTAAAGAGATGTGCACGGAGGGGACAAATTTGATTTTATTATTAAACTGACTAATTTTGAAGTCAGGACTCTTCACATTTAGAATTAGTTTGAGCTTCTACTGCATTATACTTAGAAATTATAAAACTATTTTTATCTTTTAACATGCGATTTTATCAGTTCGCATACAGAAAAAAAAAAGAACCACCAGATTTCTTTACTCATACACATACAGTCTGTTTATTGGATAAGTTATCAATTAATCACTGCTAAAGGAAAATGCTATTAGATGGCAGCACATATATGTGCCACTTTTAACCAAATGTTGACCTATAGGCTAATTATTTTAATGAAATTTGTTATTAAGTCTAGTGTCCTCAGAAAAACGAAGCATATGTTAGTATTTTTTTACACCCAGGAGGCGATTAAATAATATTAATTAAAAATAGATTTAAAATATTAAATACATAATCAAATAAACTTCACAAAGATGAAGTGAAATCTGATTACAGAAGTATAGGAAACATTTTAGTAAATAAAATAAAGCTATTTTAGAAAAGAAAATCAAGGAATAATAATTAGGGAGCAAAACAATGATTTTGGGTCATTTTGAAAATATTCTATATTATTAAACTTTAAGAATTGCAAAAAATAAACAACGCACATTGAGATTGATTCTGGGTCTCAGTGATATAGAGATTAAGTTCCCTGCCTCTGGTCCCGAGGTCACAGAGTTGATGGATTTCAAAGGATGAAAAAATACAAGGGACAAGTATTTTAGAAAGGACTTCATAACCCGCGAGTCCTGACTTTAAAGATTTTCGGACTCATAAAAGAACCTCAACCCCAAAATTGGAGCATCTGAGCACAATTTAATCGGCCTTTAAATTCCAAGTAATATTTGGTTTTCTACTACATGTCTCTTTGAGCGATATGGTTACCATTTGTCTCTCGCTGATATCTGCAGGGAAATAAGAGTAAGTAAGTTAGTTCTCTAAGTAACTCCCGCAAGGGAGCACTTGTGCCCACAAGATGGGGATGTAGTAGATATAAACAGAGAGGCAATTAAGGTTGGCTTCACAGCATAGGATATTTGTCGTTAGTAACATATTTACATCGGTCATGAACCTACCGGTTCGATAGCGCCAGTGAGTTAGTTAATACCATGAGTGATTTCCAGTGACGAGTGCATTTATCTAGAGGATTTGGAAATCAAGAGTGGCATTTGTTAGGACTATTTAACGAATAAAAACTAAGCTATCTACTAAAAAAAATCATTATTTAAATATAGTTACCGGTATTTTAAAATATTTATATATTTAATGTAAACGGCGGTGTTTGAAAACAAATCAGAAGTGTGATGTTATGTAATTCACTGCAAGTTGATCATATTATTTATTGCCAAATAGGATCGCAATATTGTAAGAATGCAGCCTAGTGATGAAAGAATTAAACACATCAAACTGTATATTACAACCAACATTATAGGTTTATTTTTTTTAGTAAACAACTCAGTAAAATCAAGGAATCTGTTCAATATTTGCTAGATTCAATGAATTTGTCAGAGAGTCATTCACTGAAAAATAATGCTCTGACTTGTTCAGAACATTAAAAGGAGAAGCTTTCTTCATCACAAAACAGGAGCTGATAAAGAGAAATCGATAAAGAGTGAGGTGAAACACGACTATCATTGGTTGTAAACAAAATTCATTGAAACGCGATTAGTCATTGAGACTACCATTTGGGGCATGAGTTAAATACTCTAAAAAAATACCTAATGTAACTTGCATAACAGATATATGTTTCTAACATTCAATCAAATTTAGGCCTGTTAGAGTGTATGAAAGATAAGTAAGCTAAGCTGTCAGGGGGATTGTGAAGATTTCATCTGGTTAATGGGATTGGCCGGACATAAGCCAGTTTCACACTGACCAGGCGATAGAGTTGGAGAAAAAGGAACCGAACACGTTAAGAAACGATTCAAATTATACACCTTCTCAGAGAGAACCGTCAACAAGGCCGTTTTTAAAGGTAAAAATCAACAGCAGGCGGTCCTGGGAGGCGGGGAAGGCCTCTAATTTTACTTGTGCAACTGCCGCCGCCAGTGGAGGGGAGGTGTGGTGGCATGGGAGGGCCCACCCGCATCTCAACAAGGTGGTCCCACTCCCAAAATCACGACTTTTTCACCTAAATCAAAATATGTTTACGGAGTGGTCTCAATATTGAAGATAGTGTAGCCGGCAGCCTCGATGCTTGTTTTACCGTGGTGAATTAGGGATGGCATTGCCAATTACTCGCCTTTCAACCGAATTCTGCACGGTTAAGCGTTCTTGAAATACTGTCTCGTCAGATGTCTCTTGTCTATTTCTTCATTTGTTATACAAACTAGCTACTAATCCAATTCTATACAATCTCAGAATCCATTGACTTCTGATTTTCTAAACCTCCCTTTTGAACTCAAATAATATAACATTAAAATATTTTATTTAAACTGTTTCAATTATCCTTCAAAGTATCCAGCATTCATACAGGAAAATACTATCAAGTTAGAACCCAAACATTTTTCATAATATATTTTCTTCTTGTTCTTTTTCTTCTTCACTTCCTGGTTTAGGCATTAGTTGCCTGTTCCGATAATATATAACCAAACAGTATTTAACTAATAAAAATATCCGTATATAATATATTTTTATCCGTTAAATACTGATTGGTTATATGCGTCTAAGTATTGAGAAAAAAGATTTAATGTTTTATTTTTATTTTCTTTAGTTATGTCTTTGTAACTCCAATCGTATTTATATAAATGCCTCTGTATTCAATTCAATAAATAATATTGTTTATTTCAAGAGGTTATAATGATAAATTTATAAGGAAAATTAATTAATTAAGTAAGTTATTAATTCTAATGATATGTTATAATTCTCTCCTATGCACAAAAATACAAAATTATAACTGTTGTAGTCATTAAAAAATAATTCATTGTATGATTATCTTGTTGAATATCTACCATGTTAAAATAAAACAAAATGTTTGTTTTTTTTAATACCATTTTTTTCCCAAGAAAGGGATTACAAATGTGATATTATAGCGTTGTATATAATATCAACACGAGAATCTTATTCCATTGAAAGCTAGAACTAATCGTAAATGCTATTTAATGCACAGGAGAACATGAATTGTATAAATATTAATTTGACTCTTATAAAACGAAAATTCTCATTAGAAGAAGCGATTGATCTTCTACATTCCAAAATAAAGTTATACGATAAATTATAGGGCAGATACAAAAATATAGATAAATTAGACAAATAAACAAATTAAATATGGAAATACCTATGCAGAGATATGGGCTGATACAATAATGAACGAACGAACGAAGGAAGGGAGGGAGATATATATACTCTCTCCCTCTCTCTCTCTCTCACTCTTCCATACACATACTTGAAGACAGACCAAACAAAGAGAAGCAAGTAGAGCCAGAGATGAACGAACGAATAGATGAGTGAACACATACACAGGCGCAGGCACAGGTAAAAAGCTATTTTAATATATTACTTGTTGTCCAATGCCATCAGATTATTTTTAATGGCATTTCTGGCTTTCTCCTCTGACATTGGGGAATTGTAATCCATTTTTTAAGTTGGGGCACCTGGAAGGTGGAGTTACGTTATCCGATGATATTATGAGCGATAAACTATAATGAAGCGCCAGGGAAGACCTTAACCTAAACTTAACCTAAATTTCCTACCACGAGGAACCAAACGAATAATTCGCTTTAAGGAAACATTCCTATGGTCTGATCGGGAATCGAACCCATGTCCACGTGAACTGTAGTCAGAAACGCTGACCACTAGCCCATTAGGTTAAGTCAGATCTAAAATGTTGTCTAGAATTTCTATAACAGTGAGTTAGCTAATGAAAACAAACTCACATTTCATAAATATGTCAAAATGTAGGAGAATACGTATTTCAGCATCAAGGTCCTCTTTGTGACAGCGGTTTTCATTATGTAGGCCGGTTCGGGACAAAATAGATGATAGCAAACCATTCAATATGACTAACTTGTGAAAACAATGCAAATCTGGGTCATTCGCTACTTATAGAAAATCCTTTTAACATTCCGACATTCCCACAGAATGATTTAATGTAGGCTCGGGGTGTGGCTATGAATTATTCCACTTACAACCGGAATAATTGGAAAATGCGCAGACAGGTTGGATTGTGGTATCCGGCTTCGAACCTTGACCTCCCTAATATGTAGACATCACGCAATAAAGTCCATGACCCACTTGAATTTTTGACGTGTCAAAAGGAATTACGCTAATGGAAATTAAAGAATAAGGATGAAACCACCCTGAAACATGATTGATGTTAAATCGCCTACATTTGCTCTGGAGATTGCATTAACACTTCGCAATTTGTAACACATTTAGGGCTTACTGCAAGTTGTTTTACATCAATACTGTTTATTCGCTCCATTACTAAAGTGTTATGAATTAAAACACGCCAGCACGTCTATCAATTATAACAGTGAGGATTAAAACCACAGTGATGTAAGTCACAATTTTCAAATTTGAGATTAAAGAATGATTTAATCTATATTGAATTACTTGAAAGATATGGTAAAACATTAATTTTTGTTCTATATACAGAATGGAAGTAATACAAGTGCGCAGATTTTAATTATTTTATTAACTCCTTGGTAAACAAAATTGAAATATTTATGCAGTTGGGTTATGAATGTATGGATTTCTTGCGAAATATTTTTTTTTACAAAATATATGTTGCATTATGATGGCGAATATTGGCCTAATTTTAATTATTATATAAAGAAAGTGACACTATTAAGTTTATTTTAATTAATAAATTGAGTTAGATTCACGACTCACCTCAGAACTGTAGATTTCTTGAAGACTAGTTACGATACATCTACCTATCATTTTGAATTCCATCTAAGTTAGATGGAATTGAGAAAGATACATAGGCGCATTGAAACTAGTCTTCAAGAAATCTACAATTTTGTGACGAGTCTTAAAATTTAACTCCATTAATTAATTGATCTAATTTTAATATACAGTACAAATGGGTCGTGAAATGTAACAAATTGTTTCTAATTATTATTAGGTTTCATAAAAGCCGAGTTTCAGTTTTTACTTCGAACTTGATTTACGTGTTGAAATTTTATTTTAGAAAAATATAATATATTGACAAAGCTGCAAAGCATAGCATGAAAAAATGCTATGATTGCAGTGAAAGACTTGCCGCCGGGCACAATTACTATTGATTGATGTACAATAAGAATGAACACGAGCCTGTGTGGGTGCTCTTGCTTATTCCTGTTCTAAGATTAAAGAATAAGGATATATACAGTGTGTGTGTGTGTAACTAATTCAACTTAATATAATATCCATCCATAGTATTTCTGCCCGAAGGCAGGTCCTTCACTGCAATCATAGCATTTTCACGCTATGATTTGCAACTTTACTAGGGAATTTTAGGTGTGGTAGCTCCCCGTTGCTTTCCACACCGGTGAAGGATGATGATGATGAGATAATGATAAGGATGATGGCCATATGATTTTGGGGACCGTTTGGGTCTTAAAGTTTTCCTGACATTTGTCTTACAGGTGAGGAAAAACCCCGATAAAAACCTCCCCCAGAAAAACTGCCCCGACCGGGGATCGAACCCGGGCCCGCTGCGTGACAAGGCAGCACGCTACCTCGAGACCACAGCGGTGGACTAATATAATGTAATACAATTAAATGCCACACCGGAAATAATTACCATATTGAACTTTTTCATTCTCTCTTTCATTTCCTTGGTTAGCATCTCCCTTATAGGCACTATTACATGCTCCACGTTACTAGGGCCTTAAAGGGAACAACTTGTCGGGTGTCGGGAGAAGAATTTTAAGCTCTGGTTCACACACACATTATTTTCACCGGACAAGAATATAGAGGAGCTTCCTGGTCAGCTCAATGCCAGTGCCACATCCGAGACAACATGAACATTTTAAGACATGGACATCATTCACTCATACATTCATACTAAACAAGGTGAATATGTCATGGATACCGATTGTGAATATCAGATTCTGTTTGGGACCATTTGTTCTTTAAAGTTTCCCGAAAATTGTTTTACAAATGATGAAAATCCCTGGAAAAAATCTCACCTAGCAAACTTGTCCCGATCGGGGACTGAACCCGGGCCCGCTGCTTACGAAGAAACGAAGTTACCCCAGACTACAGCGATGACAAGTTTTTCATTATCAAGAAAATAAATTTTGCAGACTTCCAATTTTCTTACTAGGCCCAGAAATTTAAACATATTAAAAAAAATTAAAATGTTTGTTTTATCTTAGCAAAAATAATATTAAAATATTCAGATAACCAACTGTGATAAAAACAAAAATGGAAGTATAAAATACAACAAAGAATGATTTAATGAAATTATTTAAAAGACGAGATGTAGAGAAATGAAGAAATTGAAAAACCTCAGTTGTGCGACCATAGAAGCTGTATGTGAACACCAAATCACGACATAAATTGTAGATAGTAAGGTTAAAGAATAAAGAGCGATCTAAACAAACTTTAAACACGCGATGTAAGCATCGGAAAAAGATTTCTCTTTCGTAAATGGATCGGGCGTGCCGATTTAATTTCCTCAGCATCAAAGCTAGAATCATTTTAGCATTATCTCCTTATTTATGTCGTTCTGATTCCTGTGACAGCTCGTGCATTTTCCATTTTAAAATTCAATGCACATGATTATCTTAAAAACAACAGAGTTCACAAATTGTGAATTGGAATTAAAATAAATAATTTAGTATGTATTGCTATCTACAAATATATTTAATTAAGTAATATATTTAATTAATAATTTAATTAAGTAAAGTGATCCCACTACAAGCCTTAAGAAGTCATTCGGCGGTTAAGGAGGTTAAGGTTCCCACCTTTTTATAGAGACGATATGATGTGTCAGCCTGGTTGTCAGCCCTGCGTGACGCCACCTTTATCCCCAGAACATATATTTGGTATTTAGAGCCTAATACTTTGAATCAGTTGCTACCGACACTCTGGAAGGCCGCTGATTTCAAAAGCGTCGCAAAACAACAGTTAGTGGCCATATTTCTTCTGCTGATGATGGGAGGCGGTTTCTGAAAGGTCTACAGTTCATAAAACTGTTTTGAATTTTTGAACCTAATCGAGAACGACGGCACCTGCCTGGTATATATATTAACATTTTACTGGTGCTTATCTCCATTAGAGGAATGGTGTCGGCAGAATGTTTGAGCCAGTTAAAAATCCTGATGCGAACCAGTAACCTTCAAGCTTGTAGTGTATTGCCTTAACTAACTACACTATGAGGTGCCACCAGTTGGATATGCTTGTAGATACAAAAGAAACGCGCTTACATTTAGTCAGCATTTTATTTAAGACGGTCTTTGCAACTCATATTAGCGTCGCAATTCAAATCTTGACGTGAAAGGGCCGATAAATTTTGTTCAGAGGCTTCATATTTCAGGCTTCATGTTCTTTTACATATCGTAAAACTGCGTTTCATTTCTCTTTCGAAGCAAAAAAAAAATGCCATTTTTTTAAGTCCTTAAAAATCCATTTACCGCAGATGGATTTGAACCCGCGAACGTTGAAACCAGTAGCGAGAACGGTAACCACTAGTCCACCGGGACCGGCCAAACATGTTAAAATTCTGCTTGATTAATTATAATTTTATATCATGTTCCATAATTATTACAGAAGTGATTTAATGAAGTAGGCCTAGTTATGGATATACACTGTGTCCCATTAAAACCTCCCACATTTTAATTAATCATAACTCTCAAAGTATGCGGAATTATGAAACGAGGTTTGTATTAAAAGAAAGAAGAACCCAAAGAATGTTTGTTTACATTGTTGCAGTTAATTCATCTGTCGCATGTTGGCCAATGACATAAAACACGTTCGCCAGACATCACTCCACTGGACTTCTTTCTCTGGGGGTATGTAAAAGACCGTGTGTATCTTCTTTATTATTTTACTTGAAATTAAGATTTATTTAATTTTTATTCATTTGTGATTTGCGACTCCAATACAAGATCTTCATGATTTACGAACCCGTATTCTTGACACAATTGCAACAATACCAATGGACATGTTGGACAGAACGTGGCACGAAATCGAGTACAGACTTGATATTGTTCGTGCTAATAATGGTGCACATATATAGGTGGTTTAGTTTGTGGCAATGAAAATTCTTTGAGTTTCTGTTTCGTTTAATACCGGCCTCATTTCACAATTGCGCATACTTTGTTAGTTTTGATTAATTAAAATGTGGGAGGTTTGAATGGGACACCCTGTATAACAGTTGTTTCCCTTATGGTTCTTCTTTTTAATGACAATTTTACATTCGAATTAGCCTATAGAATTATTTCTTCGAAAATTTATTTTTCAAAATATGTATTTATATGATTTTGATACATGTGATACGGATTTTAGTAAATTCTGAAATTTAATATTTTATTTTTAGACACCGGTATTTTCGTTTTTTTTTTATTTTTAAGGGATTCTCTAGTAACAATTTATGGTGATGCAAAAAATTGATAAGGAAAGTTTCCAGTCATATTTTAACAGCTCTAGGTAAGAGTCGCCTCGTTTGAAACCAAAAATATTAGGGATACAGACTTCAAGATAACTGTAAAAAACCACGACTAGAATTTACTGTTGGAACGATGGAAAAATCCCGAAAGAAAAAGACCAAATTCGAAATCAACGTTATATTAAAGAACCACATTGATGAAAATAATTTTATTACACAAATGTTAATAGATTTTTTAATTTTTCCTGTAAATAATTTTTCTTAAGAATTCGTTAGAAAAAACGTAAATTATACAATAAAATACAAAGCGCATAACATAGGCTATGCGGCATGTAATATACATAATATTTATAACTCACTGGCACTATCAAACCCGTAGGTTCGCGGACATAAGCTCTCCATACATCCCTATCTTGATATGTTTTCAATTCATCCCTTGTATAATCTAATTCCCTCAAATCATGGTAGTTATTCTACCACCTCATTCTCGGTCTTTTATCAACTAGATGGAATGTGTGATTTCTGTGTCTTCTCATTTATTAATTCACTTCTGTTTTACTTCTGGTTTTACTACAATAAGCTTCCATGCAACTCTTTCATTCTCCATTCGTGCCACATATCCTGCCCAACGAAGTCTACAAGACTTAACTGTTCTTATTATATCTGGCTTCATAGGCCTATAGCCTAAAAACCATGTAAGCTCATATTTATGAAGTATTCTCCTTTCACCTGTCTGTTATCTATATTTGGTCCAAACATTTTCCTAAGAACTTCATTCTCAAATAATCGTAATCTCCTTTCCTCCCTTAAAGTAAGAGTCCATTTTTCGCATCCATATAATATAAATTGGAGAATAACAGTTTTATAACGTTTTTTAGAGTCGCTGTAATGAATAATTGCATCATGCATTTCCAGAATTGAGCCTAATGTATAATTTATTTGTGTATCTCATTCCTAAGCATTTATAACTTAAGTAATTTATCTAAACTTAAAATACTTCCATTTATAATTTAATTAAATTACCTAAAATGGAAATTCTTCCATATAAATGAAAACAAGATCCATGTTTAATTTAAAATAATGTTCATCAGTTTGAATTTTTTTCTGTCCTAAATTACATATAAATTAAATTCCATCTGATAGTTTTCATTGTTGGAAGACAGAATCACGCCTCTCAAAAATGACACGAGATAAATGAGTAGTTGCATGATGATAAGCACAGGTAGGTAAAATAGCTGTAAACGTGGGAGGAGACAGCCACACGAATTCCTTCATTCACAATTTGGTGAATTATCTAACGATGCACGCACCAGCGCCTCTCAATTACACTCTTATCGTGTGAGCACCACGATTTCATTCAATATTGTTTTGTAATACAGCTAATGTTTCGTAACAATTCATGTTATGCCAGTTAGTACACTGTTTCAAAAGCAACATCTCAATTATTCATCTTTAATCTCAAATAATCATTATTTTTTTAAAAATCTAAAAATTCAACGTAGATATATCAAAATATTATGTAACTTAACAATAAATTATAAAGTCTATCTACTATCTTAACAATCAGCAACGCTTTAGTTCGTAGTAACTAGGCAACAAAACTTATACTTTATATTCTGACAAAACACAAAATACGCTAACAAAGCATAAAATACAGGTTCAACAAAACGTAAAATACACTTCAATGACAATTGCAGAATATAACAACAATGTTTGTTGATTTATCGTGTTTTTTTAAAGCCCACACGACTCTTTCTCTAAACATTTCATTTCCGAAATAAATAAATTTCATCAAGTAACTAACTAACTCACTGGCACTATCGAACCCGTAGCTGCATGACCGCGCGGACATAAGCTTTACATACATCCCTAAACCTGAGCTAATATTTTCCAATCATCCCCTGTATAATCTACTTCCCTCAAATCATAGTTAATGTTATTCTCCCACCTCATCCTTGGCCTATCAACTGGACTTTTCCTTCTGGTTTTCCTATAAGAAGCTTCCATGCACATATTTCATTCCCTATTCGTGCCACATGCCCTGCCCATCGCAGTCTACGAGACTTAACTGTTATTATATCTGGCTTCCTATAAAGACCATGTAGTTCACTGTTATGCAGTCTTCTCCATTCACCTGTTTGCTTATCTCTCTTTGGTCCAAAAATTTTCCTTAGAAGTTTATTCTCAAATACTCGTAATCTCCTTTCTTCCCTTAAAGTAAGAGTCCATGTTTCGCATCCATATAATACAACTGGTAAATAATAGTTTTATAGGCCTATATTTTCAGTTTAACGATTTTTTTAAAGGAGTTGGGACGTCAAGAGTATCTGTAAAGCATAATGACACACATTTCCAGAATTGAGCCTATGTTTAATTTCTTTGTGCATCTCATTCCTATTTGTGATTATTGTTCCAAATAAATTTCATTCTCCGTTATTCCACGAATTGTCATGGCTACATCTAAAAGAGAGAAGAAAATCGCACTGTCTAATTCTCCTATTTAAGATCCTACATACCTCGATTCCCAATTATTTATCATCCCGTTTCCAGTATCTATCCTCAAACCATAACTTAAACACAAGATCACAACATAGTATCTTACTTAATATACCGCAACATAGGACATCACATCACTCCATGTCATATACCATCTCCACTTCTCGCAACTGGAATTCCCTACCACAAGAAATAAGGGGCTGCCGGACATTGACATCTTTTAAAAGAAATCTAAATTTATATTTGCTCTAAACTCGACTTCATTATTATCCAGTGTAAGATATATATATATTAATTGGTGTTTCCCGTATAATGTATCATATTATTATTATTATTATTAATATTATTATTATTATTATTATTATTATTATTATTATTATCGTATCATTATTGTTATTACCCTATGAAATGTTGTTTGTACATGACATTTACATTGCTACATTTATTGTATCTTTAACTGTTTATAATTAGTATAGTGTATATCTATATTTGTCGAATATTTATTTGTATTTGTGCTGGTTGAGTGGAAGAGAGGGCCTTATGGCCTTAACTCTGCCAGAATAAATAAAGTATTATTATTATATTATTAAATATACAACAAATACTATGAACGTGGATAAAGTATTGTAGGCAACACGTTACGGAATTAGATTTAGTATCTCGCTACTCTTAGAAGATTCCAATCGAATCGGTCGCGTTCTAACTTGAGCAACTCGTTACTAAACCTCTGCCTTTGTAACTTGTCTAAATAACTGTTAACCCTTAAATTTTTAATGTATATTTTTGGATTTATCAGTTGGTTCATTTAATGTAACGTTTTAAATAAATCAGAAGAAAACGAACAAAAAGAAACCACTTAAATGCGTGTCTGATTATACAATATATCTAATAATAGTTATACAGGATTTCGTTTTCACTGCGGTTCGCCACATTTAAATAACTCACAGAAGAAATTTGTGTTTTGCCAATTTAAGGGTTAAAGAATATACATTCCAAACAAATTGTTACATTATTTTAATTCAATTGTATTTTATGGCCATAAAGCATGCATTTAAGATCAGATCGTTGTACAATGAATAATATACGTATATTATGTATCAGTAGGCTGCGTATAACGATCATTGTCTATTCAAGTGTCTTGTACTGATAAATGTGTATTTAATGAAATTAAGAATAATTATGAAATGGATTGCGGTAAAAAAAATCCTAACCAGCGATCAATTCGAATACTGAAAATAACCACAAAAATATAGTCAGTTTGTTCAGCAAAATAATTTGAACACAGAAACTACTGAATGCTAGCGTTCAAAATGTCTTCTTCTTCTTCTTCTTCTTCACGGTTTAAGGCTTATTTACTAGCCTGTTCCGGCTCCAAATTGCTGCTCCTTCCCATATTTTCTTTGGTCTTCCCAAACTTCTTCTTCCTCGTGGTGAATAGTTGTATGCTGCTTTTGGTATTCTATTCTCAGTCAATCCTTGGCAAGTGTTCTTTCCAGTTTGTTCTGCATTTCTCTATTGTTGTGTTTAATTCCTCTACTTTTAGTTGTCTTATTTATGTGTTATGTTTTTTTGTCTGTTCTTTGATACCCTGCTATTGGTCTGAGGAATCTCATTTCAGCAGCTTGTATTCTGGCAGATTGTTGTGTTGTCACTGTCCATGTATCGGATCCATAAGCAATAATAGGCACTGCCATTGTCTTGTATAATTTCATTGCAGAGTCTTTCCTGGCTTTTTTTCGAAGTTCTTTTTAGTGTTCCTGTTATATATATACTTAAACTTTCAAAATGTGTTTTTCAAAATGCGTATCCTGTAGTAGAGATGTATTGGTGATGAAAAATGTATTGTACCCATTGATCAGACTTCATGCTTGTTTATGTATGCAATTAAGGGATTGAAAACTGTATACGCTCACATTGAGTATCTAGACAACCGAGTCTGCTGTACGCAGATCTAACAGTAATGTTTGTTAATGGTACCTATGTATGTTTCTTCACTTACTGACTGATTTATGCATTAAACAGAGTGAAGTTTCTGTAATCAATAATATTACAGGTGAACAAAACTTTTTACCTTGGTCAAGATATCAGAGCTTGTAGCTTTAGCGTGAAGCGATTCTACCTGCTAGAAAGTGCATGATTCTTTCTTGTGAATAATAAATGTTAGTGTTTAAAGATTTAATCAGGAACAACCCCTTCTCGAAGCTAAATGTACTATCCGCTATCTCTTAAATTTAGAAGTGAAAAACGGTTTTATTTTTGTCTAACAGTTGGGGGTTGTCTGGCCATCGTCTAGAAATATCGCAAAACGTGCTTCATGATATGACAAGAGGTCACGATAATCCAATTTCGCCCACACCTCAACTGGGATGAGGGCCTCCAGGATTCCTCAACATCAAGAATGCTCACAATTTCGTTGGGAGATGGTTCAGTTTAATAAATACATAATACAATTTAGTGAATAATCATTTTGGCAAGGATGAATTGGTGAGAGGACGACACAAGATCACACACAAACTGCTAAACATACAGACTGTATTCAATAATCAGGAAACATAACAATAAAAGGGAAAAATAAGTCTGTCACGCTGGAACTGTTTAAATTAAACGAATTTCTCAACAAGCCAAATTTATGGTCCAATGTTTCTGGTTTACGGAATATACTTTTTTATTCGTTAAATTGGAGAAACTCAATTTCTGATGCCAGCTTATTTAAAAGTACGGTTCATTTTAATAAATACCTAATAAAATCTAGTGAATAAATATTTTGGCAAGGATGAATTGGTGAGAGAGCGACACAATATCACACACAAACCTCTAAACATACAGATTGTATTCAATAATCATGAAACATAACAATAAAAGGGGAAAATAAGTCCATCACGCTGGACTGTGTAAATTAAATGAATTTCACAAACAAGTCAAATTTATGGTCCAATGTTTCTGGTTTACAGATTATACTATTTTATTCGTTAAATTGGAGAAACTCAATTTCTGATGCCAGCTTATTTAAAAATGTTGGTCGGACCGCAGTGAAAACAAAGAGAAATAATTTTTAATTTTGGGTTTCAGGTAAACTTCCACTTATAATGCTAGACTCTGCAACTCCCTACCACATAACATTAGCAATTGTAATATATTATTTATTTCCTGTAATTCCTAAATGGAACATAGGACAGCAGTAAAGTTCCTCCAGAGCACTCTGCTTCCAGCCAGCCATTTCACATTTTTCCAGCTTTTCCCTCTTTCCTTTGCTTCCTCCTCTACTGATAGCTTCCACGTTTTCCTAGGTCGCCCCCCCTTTCTTACTCCTTGCGGATACCAACCTATAATTATTTTTTTGGTTGTAGTACTACAGCTGAAGCTTTAACATCTGTTTTTAAAATTTTAGGTGGGATATTATCTATACCTGGAGATTTACAATTTCTTTGAGCACTGTTAATACTTCATGGTATGTTGGAGCATGTATCCTAATATCAGTGTTAATTTCAAATTCACCTTCTTCCACCTCTATTTCTTCTTCAGTCATATATTAGCTTCATTTAAAATAGATTTAAATATCCTTATTTTGCAATTGGGCTTTTAACATATTAATTGATGGTTTTGATCTTTTCGTCTAATAATATTAATTCGATACACTTCAATTTCAGTTTAGCCTGCATACATATTTATTTATAATTGTTCATCCATGTTATGGACTTAAGAAAGGGAAGATGGTCTTAACTCTGTCAGTTTTATTTAAATAAATATAATTTTTATTGCTACTATTGTTATTAAAACTAAAAAAAAAATAGGCCCTCTCCAGCTAGATATCTGAAAATATTGATTCTAATTGGAGAAGAGTATCATTATACCTATTCCGAGATAAGTTTCAGTTGTAATGTAAACAAACTATATGTATGACTGCATTTTCATTGA
The DNA here is from genome assembly GCA_030220185.1 of Diploptera punctata. Classification (NCBI taxonomy): domain Eukaryota; kingdom Metazoa; phylum Arthropoda; class Insecta; order Blattodea; family Blaberidae; genus Diploptera; species Diploptera punctata. The sequence continues at coordinate 1,936,289 of JASPKZ010008357.1, forward strand.
TCGAATAATGGTTTTACCTTTAAGCGTGTAAGAAAATATAGTCCACTCTCTAACACGCGAAATGAAGGAAATATAGGCTATATATATATATATATATATATATATATATATATATATATATATGTATCTAGTATGTCTATATAAGTTACATGGGAGAATCTTAAAATATATAATTATAATTTTAATACATTAAATAAACATTGTTTTATTCTTAAGATTGCTCAGTACGTTGAAGTTTTAATTGTTTTAAAATTACAAATGTTTTGTATAATTTCTTAAACACTGGAAAGCAAAGCTTTTGAAGAGCGAAGATAAACACATTTTTTTAAAATATTTTGTGAAAAATATATCACATTAATCATTAAGGATAGTGAAAATAACAGCTTAATTTAAAGGTGAGTCAGCATAGAACACAAATTCTGCTCATTATGAAATCGTACCGGTAAATAAATGTTTTCTGTTGACATCATGCAAAAAGCGTAAACGTCAGATATGAAATGTATTGTCATAAATACATTAGAAATGGAAGAATTTTCTATTTATTGGTACCATCTTATGTTGTATTCAGACTTATTTCCCGTAAAGTGCGATGTATCATAAGAAAAATGTTTTTATCATACACAATTCAATCATATGGCAGTTAAAAAGAGTACCATGGTTCCTCAAATAGACGGGACGGAGTCGGCGGGGTAATATCTTATGCAAGTTTGTTTATAGTACAGCTGGAACTTAGATCGGAATTAGTATAGCATCTAACAAATAAAAAAAATACCTTCATTGTGTTTAAAAATAAATAACATGGTAATTATATGTGTTGAAGAATTTAATTACCATGGCTGTATAATTGATAAATCCGATACTTGTGAACACGATATTAACAAAGTAAATTGTGCAAGGAAGGCGATTAGATCCCTGAATGTTTTTTTATGGAATAGGAATCTGACCAGAAAAAAAAGTATAAACAAACAATAATAGAAAGTATACTTACATATGGATCCGAGAGCTAGACAATAAATGAAAGTATGCAGAAAAGAGTCTTGGCGATAAAAAATGATAGATTACGGAGAAGTATGAGAATATCCAGGTTACAAAATAGTAGAAATATATATATATTAGACAAGAAATGTATGCACAAGAGACTGTTACCGACAGGATAACAAAGAAAGCCTTACAGTGGAATGAACATGTATAACGGATGTCGGAAGAACAGTGGCCTAAACATGTGTTAGATTGGATGGTACCAGGCAGAAGGAAGAGAGGGAGAAGCAGAAGAACATGGCATGAGGGAATATATGATGCCATGATAAAGAAGAGTATGGAAGAAGGACAATGGGAAGATAGGAATCTCTGGAAAGCAGGAATTAAGGACGCGCTGTTGTAAAGTGGAAAGTAAGTCTTTAAAAAAGATTAATATCTTATGCAAGTTTGTTCACAGTACAGCTGGAACTTAGCTCGGAATTATTATTATTATTATTATTATTATTATTATTATTATTATTATTGAATCTCCAAATATTTTGAAACCCTATTTCGCCATAAAGGCATGTTAGGGTTGTAGCTTACCATAACAATATTATACTATACATTGTAAAAACTGAAATATTATCTTATGGTTTTGAATGAGTGTAATGAATTACATAAATCGTCTATAAGTGTCTTAGAAAATACTACACGTTGTAATGAATGTATGTTATGAATTTCACAAATTGTTTATAATAATTTTGGTTCTTCAAAATCACTTCACACATTGAGGCAGAAGCCTCATCATCATTTAAAAGTATGTTTAACCAGAATCTTTGTGTTTCGAATATAGGACAATCAAAACATGTTTTACAGATTGTACTGATTCTTGACATTTACAATTATGATCACTGTCTGGGTTAATATTAAATCTTCTAAAATAACTTCCAAATTTTCCATGGCCAGTCATAAATTGTGTTAAAATGAAATTTGGAATAAAATGTTTTACATTTAGCCTATGGTGTACTGTAGAGAAGAAGAACTCTTTAGTCAAAGCACCATTTGCACTCATTCGGAATTAGTATAGCATCAAACAAATACAAAAATACCTTAAATGTCTTTAAAAAATAAAGGGAATGCAGGCCTATTAGAAAAATATGAGAAAAGCAGGTTAGTTAATGTAACAACGTCAATAGAATGAGCAGTTAAAAGTAATGTAGGTTAATAGGTTTAAATGAGGTGGGGCACTTCGTACACATACGTAAATGTAAGTTATACATGCAGCAGCATGAGGAAACACGCCAAGTCAGAGCCAGGTACGAATAAACACACTCGCCACCACCCACCGTGAAATTTCGGCTTCGAGCTTGTTAAGAAAATAAAGGAGATGAAAAACTGCACACATACACACACAAGTGGGAGGAGCTGAGAATTCTTGTTGTGGCTCTTTCTAATAAAAGATGCCGAAGTATTGTACTAATCACAAGTCTCTCAAAACCGAATGCTCGACAGTCCAGTTTTTTTTATTTCTTTCTCACTTCGCCTCTCTCTCTCTTTTTCTCTTCTACTGAAAAGATCCGAAAAATTGTATGTCTATATAACAAGTGAACTGTAGGGGACCTCCAGACTCCACAAAAACAAGAAGGCGTTCACACAATGAAATTTAAATAATGGAAGAAGGCTCCTGCACTTGGAAGAAAGAAACTTCTTTAGATAAGGTGGGAAATGGTGCTCCTGGGCTACATATTTCTTCAACTATCTGTTCATACTTTACAAGCTTTACTAACGTATTTCTTAATTATATTAAAACTTTACACTCTTTCTAGAGGAAATAATATATTCCTTAATGTATTTCTAGCGAGAATGGCTTGGTTTCAACTTTATTCAGATGGTTGTGTAAATCAAAACACATCATAAATAATAATTGTGTTGTATTTATAACATGTAATCGTTTATGTGTGTTGCAATTTAGACGTAAGACTATTTTTTTGTACTTTTTAAAACCTGGTTGAGTGGCAGACAAGGCCTTAAGGCCTTAACTCTGCCAGGTAAGATAAATATATTATTATTATTATTATTATTATTATTATTATTATTTTAAAGTAAATATGTAACTATCTCTTAAGGAACTGTTGCATAGACTTAATATGCTCCGATTTATATGCGGCATGTCTGATATCATACATAATATGATTGGATATTACTATTAATGTTGAAATAATAGCATTATCTTGTTAAATGAGTTATATATATTAAATACACATGCATACATCTACCAATAAATATCAATTCAATGACAAAAAAACTTGAATGTTTTATTTTCACTTCACGCTATATTTGCCTCCTATTTTAGGAGTAAATCATTGATAATAATATGTTTTACACAATATTATAGTTTTTCCTAATTTCTTTCATCAATAACTTAATTTTGAATAATATTAGTAGTAATAATAATAATAATAATAATTATATATTATTATTATTGTTACGTTTAGTGAGTTTAATGTCTACTTTTGTTATGAAGTTAATCACAACATCAAGGAGTGACATCATACGCTAGAAAAATTGTCTGATTGACTTAGTAGTTTTCACTTCAAAGGTTCCTTAGAGTGTTACATATTTCTGTAAAATGGGACCGAAGGGTCTCTAATTCTCATCATACGGAAATTGTGTCATCCAATTTTTTCCTTTCAAAAAATTTACCTCGACCATTATCGAAACAACCCACAAACTTGATGTCTCGAGACGAAGATGCCACCCCGAGATCACCAAGGCGGCAATGGCAATAATAATTTTACACAGGTAGACTTACACACAGATTTACAACATGCTAATTTACACAATACGCTAATTTGGCACCTCATTTTTTAGGGAAATTTTTAAACATCAAACAGAACATAATTAGCCTATGTTATACAATACCACACGCTCGCGCACACGCACATTGTATAGGCCTATAGTAATTTCTCATTGAACTACGTCCAACAATGTATTAATTTATTTTATTTTGAACAAATTATGAATATGCAAGTTAGCGAATAACAATATTACAAATATTGCTGTGATATGCTAGTTACTGGTTCTTAAAATTTGTTGCCATCTTCAAAATATAAGCATAACAGACTATGATAACTATTCTGTCAATTCAGACTCATCATATTCAATAGGAAACTATTCCATAATTAATTAACATTTTAATTACAATGGATACAACAAAAATTAAAAATACATGTAAAATTGTATATAGAATATAGTATACAGAATTACAATAATTTAAAACTAACCGATATCAACAGAAAGTACATCTGAGTTTTGGAGACTCAATAAGAATGTGGTATTCCAAGAAAACAAAACGAAGAAGTGTTGAGAGTGTAAAAGGAATACTTCCCAATGACTCAATTTGAGAACAAGGCGAAGGAGGCGTTCCTTTCAACATTCCGATGATTAGCGGCCCGGGCGCCTCAGGTGCGAGCGACAGTGGCCACCAACACTCAACAAATAGAAAAAAAAGTCACATGATTTAGCTCCTGCTGTTTTTACCCTTCCAACAGTGTCAGTGAGGATAAAAAATACTACAGGAGACTACAGGAGTGGCCAAAACTAAAACTATTTGTTTTTAAATCTTTTTTGCCGACGTTATTAATGGTTTCTTGATAAAACTCGAGGCAAACTGGCAATAAACTATGTCAAAGTGATAGAACACAAGGGGAAGGAAAGTGGTTCGGGGTGAATTATGGCACTTCTCATCAGGGGAGAGAACTAAATGAAAAATACTATTTTATGGACTACTTGTGTTGTAAAATTTTTCTCTTATTCTTTAACGACTCATACAACAACAGACAACATTTTTCAGAACGAAACCTTTTATATTAGATATTAACGTGTTCTAACGATCAGTTGTAGGAGCAACCAGAAGAGATCCAATCAGAAATGATTATATATGAGAGCAACCAAATTATTGGCGTTTAGAAGAGAAATTAGTAGAATATAGAAATCAATAGAAAGACTATCCATAGTGGAGAGAGGACCTTATAACCAAAACAAATAATCCATTTTAACAAACGGGGAAAAAGAAGCAATGGCAAAAAAAAAAATCCTTGATGGGCCAAGGAATCTAAAAGTATCGAAACAAAATAGAAGTACGTAAAGATGAAAATTAATACCTTAAACATGACCTAATGAAGAATTGAGGGGAAAAAGACAAAGAAAGTAAAGTAAAAATAAAGCAACAACAATAAAAACAAATTGAGTACGCATTAAGAAAATGCAAGACTGTATTGGATTGAATTATCAAGAAAATAAAAGATGGTCGAAACAGACATGCAAAATAATAATTTCCGATAAAATCGAAAAGAAGATAAATCTTGAATGGAGATGAAAACATTTTTTTTTACAGAATGAAGTTCCATGGATCTGTTTTTGAAAGCCTATTCTCACACTACGTATAAAATATAGGAGATGTTGATAATGTTGAAGAAATGAGAAACTATTGCTGAAGGCCGAAAAGAGTTCAATTAAAATTTTCTATTGTCAATAACTCTGTATTTAAAAATCTCCATACTTACCTCCTTACTTACTCACTGGCACTATCGAACCCGTAGGTTTATGGCCGCGCGGACATAAGCTCTCCATACATCCCTATCTCGAGCTAATGCTTTCCAATCATTCCCTGTATAATCTACTTCCTTCAAATCATAGTTAATGTTATTCTCCCACCTCATTCTTGGTCTCCAACTGGGCGTTTTCCCTCTGGCTTTCCTACAAGAACATTCCATGCAAGTCTTTCATTTCCCATACGTGCAACATGTCCTGCCCATCGCAGTCTACGATACTTAACTGTTCTTATTATATCTGGCTTCCTATAAATACCATGTAGTTAATTGTTATGTAGTCTTCTCCATTCACCTGTCTATCTCTCTTTGCTCCAAACATTTTCCTAAGTACTTTTATTCTCAAATACTTGTAATCTCCTTTCCTCCCTTAAAGTAAGAGTCCATGTTTCGCATCCATATAATATAACTGGTAGAATAATAGTTTTATATATTTTCAGTTTAACTTTTTTGAAAGGAGTTGGGACATCAAGAGTCTCTGCATACTAAAATTAATTTATGTTTCTTAACAAAATAGATAAAAAACTATAAAGTTTTTATAATTAACCTTCTGTATGTTAAAGTTTCATGTGTTTTCTGAAGTAGTCAGTTGGTATAATTTTTACTAAAATTAAACTGTGGAATAGTTATTAAGTGAAATGGATCGTGGTAATGATCCAATCAAGCGTTGACCTCGATAACAGAAAATCCAAGACAAAATTCAATATGCGTCTGAGAAAAGTCAGAACAAATTAATCGGCGACTGAGAAAAGGAAAGGAAAAATATCAATCAGGTTAATCGATATTGAGGCTTGAACCCGGAACTCTCAAATATTAGTCTGAAACTCTACCGTCTGAGCCAATTCGCTAAGTAGAAATTTCTTTGCCTCTTTTAACTTTCTTCTCCTTTCATATATACTTTTTTTTCACTTTTTATTTTTTCATTGTTATGGCTTACACAATCGGCCGCGATGGACTAGTGGTTATGCTCCTTGCCTCTGGTCCCGAGGGTTGCGGGTTCAAACCCGGCCGAGGTCGATGGATTTTTTAGGACGGAAAAATCCAAGGAGCAAGTCCTCCGGGAGGGACTTTAAGCCGTGGGTCCCGAGTCTGAAGATTTTCAGGCTCGTAAAAAATTCTTAAGCCTTGGTGAAAAGGCCTCTAAGCAAAATTTACCGATTTTCCCGTCCTAGTACTACCTTGGTTTCCTAGATGTCAGTATGAGGCGGAACGCTGACCACGGACCACTCAAAATGACATCTATACGAAAACAAGTGTAACTAAATGAATATGGTTTAACTAAATTAATATGGTTCAAATTCTTCCGTGTAGGGGGAGAGCGCCTAAATCTCTGTAAAGGGAAAAATATAGGCTTACAATGCAAAAAAAAAAAAATGGCTTACACATACCTAACGTACACGCATACTAAATCCTTAAAGACATTCATACACTCTCCAGATTATGATGGAATGTGGGGATATTTCATTTAAAAAATCCAAAAATCAAAGATCAAGAATTGAAACTGTGCATTCTTGCTCTGTATTAGAAATTCTGAGTACAAAGCACTGGTCTGGATTCAAACCCAATGCTGATATCAAAGTCAGTGTGCCCTTCTTTATGTGTAACCTTTTTTTTGTGAGCTTGGCCCTATACTTTGAATAAGCCGACCTAATAAAACGATCCTGTCTGGTTCTTATCTGGATGATTATGAGCTATCTTCCCTCTCTCTTTCACCAAAACCTTCGCAACTTGTTAATTAGAGAGGGATGATAAAAAAAAAACTTGAAGAGACATAAAAGCTAAATTAAGACGTTTCTAACAGTAATAAAGGACAAATGAGATTTTTTTTTCTTCTCAAGATAAATGGACGTGGGAAGGAAAGGTAAAAACAGGCGCACATGCATACAACACGGTGAGTATTAAAAGCGCGGGAGCACAACAAAAAATACATATTTACAAAAGAGGTGTAACTACTATTTAGCTCTTGGTACTTTCTACATTCACATTACCATAAAAAATAATATTCGTCTCTCCTGACGACTTTCTCACGGGCTGGACATTCATTATCAGATTGTGGGCAGTTCGGGAAAACATCAATACTTAAACATCAGTTGTCCTTCAAAATAATGTCTTTTCCTTTATTCCTTCTACGTTTATTGTAATGTTTACATAATAATTTGAATACTTTATCTAACAATACAGAAGATAACATATAGTTTTAACTTCAAAAGATTGAACAAATAAGTGAAACATATCAACGACTTTAATGGAGTTTCAGAGAAGAGGGGGATTTTTTTCTCATATTCTTCGTCCATACTTCATACCTAGCAGAGATTAGACCTAACTGACCATGTCATTCTACTAATTTCCTTACATTCTTTATTATTTATCCTCTTTACATGAGTCATCATTTCAGCTTATAAACCTACAAAATCTAAACTAGGATCAAAACTCGAAATAATAATAATAATAATAATAATAATAATAATAATAATAATAATAATAAATTTACTAGAAAACCTAATTTAACGAAAAGTCTAAAAAATAATTAAGACATTTTACTGTTGCATATCGTCTGCTATTGTTATTATAGCGTATATATGTTTTTGTCTAATGCCACCAGGTTGTCTTTTATGACATTTCTGCTCTCTCCTGGCATTGGCGTAATTGTAACCCACTTCTGAAGTTGGGGAGCCTGGAAGGCGGAGTTACGTTACCCCGATGTTATGATGGGTGATAAATAATAATGAAGCGCCAGAGAGTTCTTAACGTAAACTTAACCTAAATTCCAGACCATGGGCAACCACAGGAATAATTCCCTTTAAGGAAAAATTCCTATGGTTTGACCGGGAATCGAACCCGAGATCTCATGAACAGTCAGAAACGCTGACCATTAGCCCATGTGGCTGGTCGACTGTTATTATATAAATAAATTAATTTACAATAGAAAAAATAATTAAATTCTTATTGAACAGGAGCAATGCTCATTAGGGCATAGCTAACTAACCAACCAGTTCAATGACATATAGAACCCGAAGGTTCACATTAAATTATTATTGTTTTTATTATTATTATTATTATTATTATTATTGCTATTGTTTCTATTAATATATTGCAAATTTTCTTAACAGCTCTAGTATGTCCTATTTGACAAATAAAGATTGCGTATAAATAATATATTTCATTATCGATATAAATATGGCAGCATCCACTGGACTATAAACATCCATTAGACTACATTTAAATGTAATATACTATGATTAATTAATATCCGTTTTTAATTGTTAGGTATCCTCCAGCTTATTGTTAAAACATGTTAATAAATGTATCCAATTTTCATATTTAATAATACAACGACTGCAACGGTTAGGGCCTCACTATTATAAACATTCCCTAAGTTTTATTAAATTTAATTAATACAATTAATTATAAATGCAATAAAACGTATAGAATCTAATAAATTATTTTAATATATATTTACTATAAATAATAAAATATTAACTATTTGCGTGGACTTGATTTATCAGTTGCACATTTATTATATACAACTTTCCTCATTAGAGGATTGCCACAAGGACAAAGTGATACAGACAATTTTTGGAATTGATGAAATACATTATAAAATTCAAATTGTAGGCCTAATTGAAGTATACATACTATAAAGTAGAAATTCTGTAAATATGGTTTCTTAAAATTGAAATTGATCCTCTAATGGCAGCGATGCCTGCAGTATATGTCTAACGAAAGCAGCAATTGTTATTAAAATAGTAAAATGCTACTATTATAAAATAAGAAATATGAATCAATATACAGAGTGTCCCATTCAAACTTCCCACATTTTAATTAATCATAACTAGACCTCGGATTTTAGGCTAAAAGCCTATTTTTTTTATAGGGGTAAATTTGTAACTAATTAAATATCTTTATATTTTATATCAAATTAGAGCATTTGATAGGCATTTTATTGTGCCTAAAATGCCTATTTTGCCCACTGTGACCTATTTTAAAGTTTTAGAGCCTAAAATGCCTATTTCTACGTATTTAGTCATTTTTTTTTAAATATTTCCGTACATCAATGAAATAGAAAAATTCTGTACTGGGATGAATTTAGTTCAAAGACCTTTCAACATTTCGGCTTGTAGCAAAACATTTATTGTATATTTCAAAATTTATATATATATATATATATATATATATATAATTTTAAATGCTAAATTTCTTATTATATTATATTATATTTAATTTAGTTAAAATTTATGTTTGTAGATTTAAATAATAATATTTTGATAAAAACAACAATGGGTAATAGAGTAGGTTGCAGCATCTGTTAGTAAAACAGGAAGTAGACAGATTTGAAATGTATAGCTGCTCATTGTTGTCAACAAGGAAACTGTTCAACTGATTTTGTATGTTAGTTAGGAGGAGTCTCTGGAGCAGTGTGGGTGCAGGAGCATGTTGCTCCTATGTTAACAGAATAAAATTGGAGTTTCTATATAAAAATTATCCCAAGTGTTGCAATTAATACACCAAGACAGCCGTGTGAGGATATCCCTGAGGTGCAGTTTTCTAGTGTCATATTTACATATTAATTCAGTGTAATGCCGAAATACAAAGGCAACAAAAGTGTGCTAATTGAACAAATGGATAAAGGATGTTCCAGGATTGACATATGATGGGACAATTATATTCTGCCGTTATTGCTGCAAAGAGGTAAGTAAATATTAAAATAAGAGGAACCTATGAACTGCGATATTTGTAACAACACGTAGATTACAGATTATAATATTTAAATATTGTTTCCGTTGTTCAGGTTTCACAAGAGAAAAAATCTCATATAAATCAGCATGTTAGTGGAGTTGCTCATAAAGCGAAGGCCGCCCAGAACAAAACCTTAAAGCAGGCATTATTGACGGAACCCTCGTCTTCAAATGGTAGGAGAGATTTCAACGTGGAGCTGTGCAGAGCCCTAGTAGCGGCAAATATCCCGTGGAATGCTGTGCAGAATACCGTATTTAAATCTTTTTTACAAAAATACTGTAACCAGACCGTACCTTCAGAATCTACTTTAAGAAAGAACTGTCTAGATTCCGTTTACAACCAAACTTTGAGATCAATTCAAGACGACATTGGTGAATCCTCCATATGGTTGTGTGTGGATGAAACCACTGATGCAATGGGAAGATACATAGCAAATCTGGTAGTTGTGTAAAATGTATCCCGATGTGCCTAGTTTATCTCATCTCTTGTGCTCCAAATCGATTGATAAAGTAAACCATAAAGAAATTGCATATTTCGTCAATAAAGGTCTACAATTGCTATATCCTGGAGGAGTAGATGATTCAAAAGTTCTTCTTTTGTGTAGCGATGCCGCTTCATATATGATTGCTGCTTCTCCTCTACTGCAAACATTTTATCCTTATCCAAACTTAATTCATGTTACCTGTTTAGCCCACGCTTTACACAGGATTGCTGAAACAGTAAGAAATGAATTCTCGAAAGTCAACAGCCTTATTTCGAACATGAAAAAGGTATTCTCCAAAGCCCCATCGCGGATAGCACTATTCCGACAAACACTTCCTGGAGTCCCTCTTCCACCGGAACCAGTGATTACAAGATGGGGAACGTGGATTGAGGCTGTTTTATATTATGCGGAACATTTAGAAGAGATAGCTCCTGTTTTTAATGAAATACCAGCAGATAGTGCAGCATGTGTGGCAGCTGTGAAAGAATTGTTGGGAGATAGTAGTGTAAAACGGGACATTGTTTACATTCGATCAAATTTTTCGTTTTTGTCTTCTAGCATAACTAAATTAGAAGCAAAAGGGAAATCCCTTTGTGATCAATTGTCAATAGTTAGAGAAGCAGAACATAAAATTAAAAGTGCTACAGGAAAATTTGGGGAAAAAGTTAGGGAAAAGTGGATAAATGTGTTAAAGCGAAATCCTGGATTTCACATTCTGAGTACTGTATGTGATTCCATCAATGGAGAGGATGTACTTCTCCCTAAAGAAATTAGCTTGGCAAATGTTGCTAAATATAAATATGCACCAGTTACCTCAGTATCAGTGGAAAGGTCTTTCTCTGCTTATAAAATGGTTCTGTCGGACAAAAGGCAAAGTCTGACCACAGAAAATCTGGAGAAAATTGTTGTTATGTATTGCAATGCCAATTATAATAAAGTGTACTTTGATTAATATGCGAATTGATATCATGTAATATGAACAATGTTTAGTATTAAATTTATGTTCGAATAGAAATGATATTTTTAGCTGCCTAATTATGCCTAAAACTATATTTTTAGTGCCTATTTCATAATTTTTAAAACCTATTTTAGGCGCCTAAAACTTTATTTTTAAGGACCTAAAAATCCTAGGTCTAATCATAACTAACAAAGTATGCGGAATTATGAAATGAGGCCGGTATTAAACGAAACAGAAACTCAAAAGAATTTCCATTGCCACACACTAAAACACCTCTAATGTGCACCATTAGTAGTAGCACGAACAATATCAAGTCTGTATTCGATTTCGTGCCACGTTCTGTCCAACATGTCCATTGGCACTTTGCAATTGTGTCAAAGATACAGGTTCGTAAATCATGAAGATCTTGCGCTGGAGTCGCAAACACATGGTCTTTTACATACCCCCAGAGCAAGAAGTCCAGTGGAGTGATGTCTGGCAAAACATTTTTTATGTCATTATTGTCCAACATGCGACAGACGAATTAACTGCAACAATGAAAACAAAAATTCTTCGAGTTTCTCTTGCTTTTAATACCGACCTCATTTCATAATTCCGCATACTCTGAGAGTTATGATTAATTAAAATGTGGGAGGTTTGAATGGGACACGGTGTACAATAACATAAGTCGTCTGTTTTATAGTTATAATTTCAATGCATGATGAAAGTTAGCCAATGCAATCTCGGTTTGCATTTTATTTAACACTGCCTTTTATGAAACCAGGTCATCAGCGTCCCATTTCAAGCCTGGAATTGAAAATTTGCTAAGAGGTTTATTAATTATTCTATAGTTTTTTCCCCCCCTTCGAAAGAAAACACACAGGATTTTTACGATCTTAAAAATTTAATCGTCTCCGGCCGAGTTTCAATCAACGAACTTCGGAACTAGAAACTAAAATGGTAACTGTTAGCCCAACGGAGATCTACATAACTTTGCTATTATACATGTCATCTTACATGGGATCTATCACATATAAATATGCTTTACAACTACAAAACTGTACTTATATATTTATAGTAATATAATACTCATAATGTTTCATTTACTCTGGTAGTGTTAAGTCATAATGCCTTCTTTACCACTCAGCACAGATTTACAATTATATATACCGCATAATATAGAAGTTAAAATACATTTTTATACATGAAATATTAGTAGAGAGTATATATGTTTATACTACTTGCCCTTTTAGAGAGAGGGGATGGGAGACGGAGAAGGAATGAAGGAGAGATAGGCTATAGAACGTCCAATGCTTAACTTATAAATAAATAAATCTATCTATCTATCGTCGGGTTTTTACAGCTACTGCCGTCTTCCCGTACCAAACCTCCAAAGCCTACGGGTTAAATAAATAAATAAATAATATATTCCACCGCTGTGGTCTCGAGGTAACACGCTGCCTTGTCACGCAGCGGGCCCGGGGTTCGATTCCAGGTCGGGACAGTCTCCTAGGTGAGGTTTATTTAGGGGTTTTCCTCACCTGTAAGACAAATGTCAGGAAGCTTAGGGCCCAACGGTCCATAGCATGGAAATGTTATGATTGCAGTGAAAGACCCGCCCTCGGGCAGAGTTACTATATATAAACATTTAATTCTGGAGAAAAATTAATTATTTAACAAGTAATTGTATAAGCGTGACTTCAGATAGTCATGTGTGCAGCAACCTCTGATACCTTGAGGAAGGGAATTCCAAGAGCGGGCGCAAACTGCTGTGAAATAAGTAGATAACTAGAATTATATGATTACATAAGCTTAAAAGAAGTGGAAGAGAGTGTAAATTAAGTTTGTCGCTAAGACGGAGCCAAGAGAGTTTATTGAAGTTTTCGGAAATATAGGACCGATGTCCACACAGCATCGTAAGAAATTTGGGCAGCTACAATAAGTAAAGATAACATGTTGAGAAACCAGCTATAACAGCTGGGGGACCCGACATGCTGATCCTATACTGGCTCGATGTTCATTCACCCCTTAAATTAAGTGTGTAGATGTTGACAAGTAGCCGGTTGGTACGTTAAAGATCTTGTAGGCATGTCGCGTCATGGAGTTAAGCACATAAAGAGTTAAAAAGTCCTTACAAATTTAATTCATTGTAAATTGCGAACAAATTAAGCAAATGATGAAATTCCTACTCCAATACGAAATTTGTTACCAAGAATGAAAACGTAGTAGAAGAAGAAAATATTAGTATCAGATTAATGTCGGCCGCGTATGCCTAGTAGTTGCGTTCCTTGCCTCTAGTCTCGTGGGTCTCGTGTTTGAAGCCACCCGGTGTCGATAGTTTTTTCAGGATGGAAAATTAGAAGGGACAAGTCCTTTGGGAAGGACATTAAGCCGTGAGTACCGAGTCTGAAGATTTTCGGGATCGTAAAAGAACCTCAAGTCTGCATGAAAAGGCCTCTGAACAAAATTTAACCGACCTTCATCCAACCAAGTTATACCTTAGTTCCCTGGTAGATACTTTCTCGAGGCGATGCACTAACCACAGCGTGCTCATAATGCATGCATTCGATTTATATTCAATCTCCGTCGTTATGACCACGTGTCTCATTCAGTTCATGCGTTATCATGGCTACGCCTAAATGACAGAAGAACTTTACATTCACATACCTTACTATTCCAAATTCTGCACACATATTTACCAAATTATTTAACAACACGTTTTCAAAATTTATCGGCTCATCACAATTTAGGAACAAGATCACAATACTCTTTTTTACTGTTGATACCTCAGCACAGGACATGTCTATACTCTAAATCTTACGCAATATCTATGACTAGAGCATGGAATTCACTTCCCAGTCATGTCAGGGACTGTCAATCGCTATCATTATTTAAATACAAATTAACTGATATCTTAATCTTAAGTTCGACACAATGAAAACATTAACTGCATAACAACTATATAGGACATTCCATTAATAATCATCTAGGAAGCTACTTACTTCATTTTATATGATTTTAATCTTATTATATTTTATGTTTTTGTTAGTATTAGCTAGTATTAGATCACATCATCATTGTATTTTGTTTAGTCTGTATTTTAATAATATCTTAAAATTGTAATATGTAAATTTGTATAATTCCACTATTCCCTAGTTGAGTGGAAGAGAAGGCCTCATGGCCTTAACTCTGCCAGCTAAAATAAAGCATTATTATTATTATTATTATTATTATTATTATTATTATTATTATTATTATTATTATTATTATTATTATTATTATTACTATAACTACATGTCCCTCGCTGCCATCTATAGAGAAATAAGCACAACTAAATTAATCTGGTTAAGAAACTTCTCACTAGGGAAGCACCCATGTCCCGCTGCGGGACGAAGGTGATCAATCATCATAGATTTGCAAATTATCACGGTTTCTTATTTTCAGTAATCAAAAACAACGGATTTGTTGCCGTAGGTAGGTCTTATTTACTTAAACGATGCTCTTTAATATCAGTCTGGCGGCGGTAAGTGTTACTCAAAGACATCCTATTTCAGGCTAGAGGTTACTTTACGTCCAGTAAATCTTCGAGACGGGACACCAGAGTTTAAAAAAGATTTTTATGACCTGAAAAAAAGTATACAACCGAGTGTAAAACCGCGAATCTCGAATTCAGATAATATAACTACCATGACTGAAGGGATATCGCTGGTTTCTCACTAATGTCCATTAAACAGGTCACCATGAGCATTAACAAGTCCGATAGTCACCCTTACAAATAAGACACATGACTTAATTTTAATAAAATATTGTCTGATATATATATAATTCACCGCTGTGGTCTCGAGGTAGCGTGCTGCCTTCTCACGCAGCGGACCCGGGTTCGATTCACGGTCGGGACAGGTTCCTGGGTGAGGTTTTTTCGGGGGTTTTCCTCACCTGTAAGACAAATGTCAGGAAGCTTAGGGCCCAACGGTCCCCGAAAATCATCCGGCCATCCTTATCACTATCATTCTTCACCGGTGTGGGAAGCAAAAGGAAGCTACCACACCTATAATTCCCTAGTAAAGCTGCAAAGCATAGCATGAAAATGCTATGATTGCAGTGAAAGACCTGCCCTCGGGCAGAATTACTATGGATGGATATATAATAATAATAATAATAATAATAATAATAATAATAATAATAATAGCTTTATTTTACCTGGCAGAGTTAAGGCCTTAAGGCCTTGTCTACCACTCAACCAGGTTTAAAAAAAAATACAAACAAAAAATAGTCTTAAATCTAAATTACAATATATATATATATATATATATATATATATATATATATATATAAACGATTACAAGTTATGAATACAATACAATTAATATTTATAATGTATTTTGATTTACTCTAAATTTAACAAATTAAATATATATGTACTATATATAATATATATATATATATATATATATATATATATATATATATATAACTACTTAGTTTTTAAAACACGCACTTTATTTAATGACATATATATATATATATATATATATATATATATATATATATATATGATAAAGAAAGGTTTCTTGGGCTTCTGGCCAGTTGGATCCAACGTTTTAACATGATCCCACATCCGTTGTCAAAGACTATTTGACGTGGAAACCCAAAAACCTTTCTTTATCATACCTATATCCCTGAATATCGTATAAAAACACACACATGCCACTTTTCTTTAATATAGTTTAACCATTCCATTGTATATTCTTTTACCTGCCTTATACTCTCGGCCTTGGACGGAAACAACCTGTCGAAGAAAATTTTTAACTCTCGATCCTTCACATATTTTTTTTTGTCGACACAAAGATACGTAGGCTTTCCCAAGATAAGTGATAAGCTCAATGCCAGAACCACCTCCGAGACAATACGAACAATTAATACACGACATACCATTGAAAGAAACATTCATATTAAACTGGGCGATTATAACAAAGGTTAATGTATTAAGAAGACTATTTGGTCATTAAAGTTTCTCGATGTCTACTTTATAGATGAGAATAACCGAGGAAACTCCGACCAACTGGAGCGGTGGATAAAATTGATATTTTCTTGACGTAAGGTTTTCAGTGAGGTCCATAAAGACTTAATTTATTAGCCTTTGGTCTGTGATGTAATGTAGAGATGTGCCGACGATTGTGAATTAGGAACCAGAATGAGGAATATGCAAGAACTCAGAAACGTAGGCACACCTCAACGCTATAACACGGTACAATAACTAATAAATGAAGCAGTAACATTTTGTAAATAAAATAACTTTATCGGCAGATTTTTTGTTTAATTTTGTTGGAATAAAATACAAAAGACGCGAGTATTCGCATTGGATGAGCAAATACGTTGCCATTTGTTTATGAAAAACCCGCGCCAACTAAACACACAGCTATTTACGAGTAAAGCACGACTTGAACCCGAACATCTGAGAAGAGAGATCATTTGAATGCTGGGCGTGTGCGTTTTCATTTCCTGAACTGTGACTCAGCCATACGACTCCTTACGCTTATATTATCCCGCCTCACAATAGCGTCGAAGAAGTTGCCGTGCATGCCCGGTGTTATCCGCCAATCAACCATAGCAGCCAAGTTTTTCTACGAAGTCGGTCGCCATTCTAAGACGCGTGCTTCATCGATTTCATTCACGGAGGCTCTTATACTCTTTAATTATGAATGAAATTTCGTGTGTGGGTGGAGAATGCTTTTACTACAGAGGTAATACAATCTTTCCGTGAAATTTAAGTGGGGTTTTTGCCAGTTAAATATATCAGTTTCGCAATTGGAATGCCCCTCTGGCAATATTCAATTATATGGACTTTCAATGTCTATGATTCACAAGTTGAGGTTTTCTTCAGTATCAAACAAACAATGATTCAGAATTTAAATTCCGTTATAAAATACATGATAAGGTCAATTTTACGTGTACAGTACCGTTAAGATCGTTTTTTGTAGTTAAAGGGAAAAATTAAGAAACGAACTGATACGAAAAAGGTTAATGTGAACAACAATTTACTCACTCTTGGATCATTAACAAGATTAACGAAATAAAATGATTATGGAATCACAACAATGAAACATCTACTGGTATTGTAGACCATGATCAGAAGGGTTTTCTGGACGTTTCACCAAATACTGCATATAGGTTAGTTTTAGTTTCATTCTCTAACCTGTGAGACAGTTTACGCAATCCTAGGCTAATTCTCGAGGAACCTGTAACATGGCCTACAATTCGGAAGGCTGTTCATCGTTGTTAATGTCGAAAATTTAAAGAGAGATCAAACATTTCGAACAAAATATACATTTGCCAAGAAAACTTTAATTTCCTTTCTCATGAAAGCGAAAATATTTTAATAGTGGATCCTATAACGATATACCTAAATATTATATTTTTATAAACTATTTCAGTGGGCTAGTAATTAGTTCAGGAGGCGTCTGATTACTCTGGAGAGCTCTGGTTGGATATCGGGTAACGGACGGTGGTAATTTTCCTTCACTCATTCGCGTACTTGCGTTCATATACCTTACAGGCCTTCGTGAACTTTGGGTTTATAATGATGTTCAAGTTTTTTTTAAACTGTCGTATGGTATAATATGTTTATTAAGTCTTATTTTGTCCTTGGAAAAAGTTCCCAAACTACGAAATACTCTTACATCGGCGCTTCTGATATATGTATTGGTATCCTGAAATAGCAAGTGCCAAATTCACCTACGAATATTTTTACAGCAAGATACAACTGACGATCTTTTATTACAGCTAACTTTATTATTAGGCTGTTAGATTACATAAGCTTATAGTAATATATCAGCAGTTTGTATTTAAAATTTAAAGCTATATTTTAATATACACACAAAGTGACACATATTGTAACCTGTGAATTGTGTCCTCGAGGAAGTCAATTTATGATTGGCCAATATAACTTAACCTATCCCATAATCACATATCATTCCAAGACAGAATAATGCCGATGGTGTGTTATAATAGTGTTTATTGTGTTTTTTTTTCTACATCTTCTTCTTGTAAGCCCATGTTTCCCTTAACAGAGATTTAGGCGCTCTCCCCCTACAGGGAAGAATTTGAACCATACTAATTTAGTTACACTTGTTTTCGTATATATGCCATTTTTGAGTGGTCCGTGGTCAGCGTTCCGCCTCATACTGACATCTAAGAAACCAAGGTAGTACTAGGACGGGAAAATTTGGCAAATTTTGCTTAGAAGCCTTTTCATTCGGGTATAAGGATTTTTTACGAGCCTGAAAATCTTCAGAACCGGGACCTACGGATTAAAGTCCCTCACGGAGGACTTGCTCCTTGGATTTTTCCATCCTAAAAAATCCATCGACCTCAGCCGGGTTTGAACCCGCGACCCTCGGGACCAGAGGCATACCAATCGAAAAATATTGTTATAAATATTCTGAATACTTCAAATGGCCTACTAATAGAAGATGTATGATTTTTTCATGGCTAAAATATTTCCAGATACGCTAAATTTATACGTCGCGCCATTCACTGGATTTGATGATAATTTTTCTCACTATTTAAATTAATTATATTTTGTGTCAAAATGCAGTTTGTAACTAAGAGATGGGTGATAAAAATTATTTATTTATTATGAAATAGCGATTCCTTTTTATTGTATTTAGCAATATATATATATATATATATATATAATTAGAAAAAGTCCAATGGAGGAGATAAAAATTACAGGCTAGTTAATGTTAACAGAGGAATATATACTCTTGTTTAATTCAAAGGGATAATTTTTGTTATACTGAACAAAATAGATTATTTCGTTATTTTTCAAAGTCGGAGATGAAAATTACTGGCTAAATTATTGTTGAAAAAGGAATATGGTCATGTTGAATTCATATATATTATAAACATATTAATGGCATAGAAATTATTATATAGGCTAATTGTAAGTCATGTTACTTCTGTTAAACTAGGAGAAGATAGTAAATGCTGTTCAGAAGGGCTATCGCCTGTAAGAAGCATGAAATCTATTTTTGACGCGAGTATTAAACGTTACACAGAATACTTAACTCGGAGGAACGTTAAATTGTGAATTGTGATGTGATACTTAAAACAATTCATTCAGATAATGCATGAAGAATCAGCTAGCTACTAAACCCCGGAAGAAACCTTAAAAAATTAATTGCTCATGAGAACATTTCAGTTTACTGAGCAATGCACCCAGTTAACCAACAGAACAGAACTTTATTGGCAAGTAACATCGCACCATGATACCGATCTTTACAATCAAGCAGGATGACGTAGAAACCACCACAATGATAATTGTTGTAACCACATCTAAGACAGGAGAATTGCTTTACACTCTACTGCGCATGTGCCATACCCTTAGATATGAAATCTCTCACCTGCTATTGTTTCATTAAAGCGATTGTTTGCTTTTCAACTAATATTACGTCATGAGCTGAGAATATTGTCATCCTGCAGAGGAAAAAGGAAAAGATAAAGTGAACGTTCCAAGTGGGTCATGGAGTCATCAACTTGTCTCAAGTTCCAACGTGTTTGCATCTGTATTTGAATCAGTTACACCTTCAAGACAACAATTAAAAGTGAAACTACATAGTCCAAGATCCTGCTGCAAGATTACTCGTTCATCGAATGTATGAACAAAATCAATTTTTTCATAAAATTGTGAATTACTGAATACATTTTTGCCGAGTTGCCTATTAAAATTCGGCCGCCAGTATGTTTAATTAAAATATTATTTATTTATTTATTCGAAATAATTTGATTCACCTGTTATTAAAATAAATTATAATCCAGTTCGCAGAAATCGATGTATAGAGCTTGAAAAGTTTTGGTTGCAATTGCACACTTGGTCGTAAGCCTCCTCGCGGCTACAGCAGGCTGTGACACCAATCAGTAATAAAACTGCGGTAAGTACGTATTTATTGTTTTATATTGTTCCCTCGCAGCGGGAAGTAAAACCACTGCCCTTTATGTATACTACGTACAATGTAGATACAAAAATATATCCAAAAGGTAGTTTTAATATACATTATACGAAACAATTCACAGCATTTTAAACGAACTGAACTTTATTTGAAACAATATAAAACAATAAATACGTACTTACCGCCATTTTATTATTGATTGGTGTCATAGCCTACTGTAGCCGCGAGGAGGTTTACGGTCAAGTGTGAAATGGCAACCAAAACTTTTTAAGATCTACAGGCCTACATAGATTTCTGCGAACTGGATTATAATTCATTTTAATTAAACATACTGGCGGCCGAATTTTAATAGGCAACTCGGCAAAAATGTATTCAGTAATTCACAATTTTATGAAAAAAATAGATTTTGTTCATACACTCGAACGTAGTAATCTTGCAGCCGGATCTTGGACTAACACTATTTGTATCTTTTAATCTGCAGATAGAAGCTTAGACACATAGGCCTATCGATACATTTTCTGTCATAATTACCAAGAGTATTAAACTCTTTATCATCATCTAGTCCATTCACGAATTTAGATCATTTGTTGATCTTTTTTCGGCCAAAATAGAAACACTATCCAACATTCTTTTGAGTGGACAAATAGAAACATTGATAAGATTACATTCCACCCTTACTTTTCCATTAAATATACTTTTGGATTCATCATCCTAGTTATGATATTAACAACTTTAACCTTAAAAGAACCCTACGCCCGGGGAGACCCAGATAACTTTACCCCCGCAAACCCTGGCCTTCTTCTTCCTGCAGGTTGAAAGCTTAATTTGCCTGGGTATCCTGAGATCCTTAATTCGATGAACATGTTTCATCCATCTTGACTTATAATTAGAAATTTTGTTCTCTGAAGGTTCTTCTAAGATGTCTTCCTTTTTTATGATCTGCTAGTGTGTATTCTGCAATCAAATGTTATAATGCTTTCAGTGAATACACAGTAAAGCACTAGAGAATCTCATTATGAATAAATTCCTAGTTTGTTCTGACCTTGTTGCTCAACGGAAATAACACTTCAGAATAAGACATATTGTGAGGAACAGGTAATTGAATTACAGATCGAATGACATTATACAATAATAATAATAATAATAATAATAATAATAATAATAATAATAATAATAATAATAATAATAATAATAATAATAATAATAATAATAATAATAATAATAAACTAATATATTTCAATAAACTTCAGATTATTTACGATACTGACAAGATTATACAAGACCACTGATGGACAAGACAACGTAAGTATTTTGGTTAGTTTGTTTGTTGATAAAACTTTATTGCCAATTTAAGAGTTAATTATACCAGATCATTTTTACAGTAGTTATCTTTTTCTCAATTGGTTTATAAAGCCAAGACTGTATCTCGAGTCATACCGTATCATCAGTTCTTCCTGAGCTTGTCATAGAACTGAGATTGTCTCTCAAGTCATGTTGTTTAAACTAATAAAATGAGAGAGAATTAACTAAACCACTTGAGACTTATGTTAATACTGCAACGAAAGTAAAATAATGATTAATCAGTGCACGAGATCTCTTCATTATAAAAAATAACCCATCCATCCATAGTAATTCTTCCCGAGGGCAGATCTTTCACTGCAATCATAGCATTTTCATGCTATGTTTTGCAGCTTTACTAGAGACTTATAGGTGTGGTAGCTTCCACATCGTGAAGGATGACGATAATGATGGCCGGATGATTTTCGGGGACCGTTGGGCCCTAAGCATCCTGACATTTGTCTTACAGGAGAGGAAAAACCCCGAAAAAACCTCACTCAGGAGCCTGTTCCGACCGGGAATCGAACCCGGGCCCTCTGCGTGACAAGGCAGCACATTACCTCGAAACCACAGACGGTGGACGAAGAAATAATAGTTTATTTAAATTCTTATTAAAAACGTATTTATTATTTCAATATATAATTTGTTCCTTAAATAAAGAAGGAACTAATCGACTGTAAAACAAGCCTGAACCATGACACGAACTTTAAATTCTGTTTCATAACAACTACAATAAGCTGAAAATCCATGGCCGTCGATTGCATGAACAATGTCGGAAACTCGATCATTTTATAATCATTGCTGTGGATTTTTGTAATAGTTTTCAAGGAAACAATAAATCATATAAAGCCATACTCTCCTGAACTAGTTAGTTCAATTCTATCAATTTTGAGACTCGTATTCTGGAGATCCCGGGTCAATTGTCATGACTGACTTGTTTCTAGTTTTATCAGTCGCCAAGGCAAATGATTGGAATGGAATTTCACTATTAGAATACATTTCAATATATTCACAATTTTTAGTACCATTAAATAAATAAATAAATAAGTAAACAAATTGATATATAGACCCGATATGAACTTAAATATTAAAGTGTCTACAAATAAGCGAACAAAAAAAAAAAAGGTAGCGGGTAAGTCTTTGATTTTGAAACTGGCTGAATATGTACCATTTATTATGTATCCATGAGTAGCTATTCAATTGTTCTCTCTCGGCTACGTGCACCCCGTTTTAGGCGCTGTAATAAAATAAAACATTTTTATCATATTCCCGCGAATTGAATCTGATATCTCTGGAATAATAGACATGTTAATCATTACGCCATAGAGACAATCCTATGTAAGAAACCCGAACCGAGTTACAGAATTCTGTACGGTTAAATGTTGCCAATTTGTAAAAATAAAAATTGATCGGACACAATTCTGTAACATCTATTTTCCGTTCAATTTTATCTTGTACAAAAGGCAGCTAGTGTGGAAGCAATAATAATTACCATATAAACACAAATAATCGTAATATAAATAAATAAACCTGCAGTTCATAATCTGTGGGCGAAACAATAGAACAAAAAATCTTATTGAAATACACCGCACGAATACACACACACACACACACACAACACACACAAAGATAACATGCATATAGGCCTACACACATACGTAAATACATACATACATAGTAATAACATACATATACGCATGAATGCATACAAGATGAAGAAATGCTCTCGAAAATTACACATTCATCAAATTATATAATGCAATTCTTTTATGTAAAACTATTATTCTACAAGTTATATTATATGGGTGCGAAACATGGACTCTTACTTTAAGGGAGGAAAGGAGATTACGAGTATTTGAGAATAAAGTTCTTAGGAAATTTTTTGGACCAAAGAGAGATGAACAGACAGGTGAATGGAGAAGACTACATAACAATGAACTACATGGTCTTTATAGGAAGCCAGATATAATAAGAAATAGTTAAGTTTCGTAGACTGCGATGACCAGGACATGTTGCGCGTATGGGGAATGAAAGACGTGCATGGAAGCTTCTTGTAGGAAAGCCAGAGGGAAAACGCCCAGTTGGTAGACCAAGAATGAGATGGGGGAATAACATTAACTACGATTTGAGGGAAGTAGATTATACAGGACATGATTGGAAAGCATTTAGCTCAGGATAGTGATGTATGGAGAGCTTATGTCCGCGCGGCCATGAACCCACGGTTTCGATAGTGCCAGTGAGTAAGTAAGCAATTCTTTTATGTACGATAAATATGGTTAATTTTTAAATTAGAGAAATAAAGAGTTTACAATGTGAAAACGTTGTTTAGTTTAATATGATGATACATATGGCTAGAGATAGCATACAAATTGGATAATCAACTATGATTTTTTATGAATTAGAGATAGCAAGTTTGACATAATTTTATTATATATATTTATTTATGGGTGTACAAGAGGAGCCGGACATCATAGACATTATAGAGAAGACAGATTACAGTGGTATGGCCATGTCAAAAGAATGCCAGAGCGAAGACTGCCTAAATTATTAGCCTATAGAATAGATCCCAATGGAAAGGAGGAAGAGAGGAAGATCGAAGAAAACTTGGATTGAAGGGGTACAAGCGGCTAAGAATAGCAGAGGATTGGAGGAAGATCAATGGATGGACAGAGTGGAATGGCGTTTGGTTTCCGGAAGACGGCGGCAGGTGCCATAATACCGGATGATGATGATGAGTCAGGGAATATATTTATACATGAAGAAGAAACATCTACAACCAGGAGATTGGATGGACCGACAAAATTGGCTATTGGGAATCGGACGATGTCAAAGACATTAATCAATCGATGATATATATATATATATATATATATATATATATATATAGAGAGAGAGAGAGAGAGAGAGAGAGAGAGAGAGAGAGAGAGAGATAATCGTATGATCCTGCACGTTAGCCGACTGTTCTAAGGCATCATGCCTTGGCACAAGACTACGGTATACGCGTGTCATGGAATTTCAGCCAGTTTGGGACTGGTGTCCGCCCAGAATCGTGAAAATTTGAGTAGCTATATTAATTAATTAACGGCTCCAGGTTGAGATAAGCAGCTATAACTGCTCGAGGACTATTCATGTTGATGACATGTCATCCGTATTAACTGGACGATAGTCCACCTCTGTAAATATCACATGTGTATGTGAGGCAATTATCCGCCTGGTAGCCAAGTGCCTTCTAGGCCTGTCGAGCCATGGGGTAGTAAGAGTATCATACGTTGAAATTTAAATTAACATTCGTAAAAGTTTTTTTACAGAGATTTATGGTGATGAGTTTGTCCAACATTTATTTACTTTGGATATAGACTACAGATTAAATAATGCTGATTTTCACTTCCTTGGCAGCGGAAGTAAATAAATAAAAAATATCAAAATTATCAAAAAGAATCTCTTCATTGCAATAGAATATAGCGAGTTAGTATTTTTTTGATGTTTCGTTAATCACGGTTTCATGATAAAACCTCATGTTGAAAGTATTATATTTGCATCTCGTGCAAATCACTACTGCAAGGTAAATTAATTTCCTGTTTAGCATCAGTGTATAACATATAAAACAACATGTAATGTGTTATCTTACGAACAAGCGCAATGAAAATGAAAAACTAACGTCCATAAAATAGACATGATATTATGGTGCTTATCTATGTAACGTTCACTTGTCTCTAGAACTTAAATTATCTTTAAACGGCGATACGTTCTGCAATTATCTTATAAAAGATAGTCATTTGTTATAATGCATAAACGTAGCCTACTTGGAAGTATCAGGTTTTTTTAAATAGTTGGTGCAAATAAAACTCTTATTTTCTTAAATTCAAAATAAGTAAGTAAAGTGATCCCACAACAGGCCCGGAGGCCCTTGGGGTAGTAGGAGGTTAAGGCTCCCACTTTTTCTAGACAATCGGCACTTTATGTCAGCCGGGTTATCAGCCCTGCGTGACGGCCGCCTTTACCCCCAGAACAAGCGTCTGGTACTCATTTCCGTTAGAGGCTGAGTCGACCCCAGGGCCATAGTGCCGCCAGAGGGTTTGGGTCAGTTTAAAAAAATCTTACCCCAACGGTACGTGAAGAAAAAACCCCCTCTAACCCTCCGTCTTGTAGCTCAGTGCCTTAACCACTACGCTACGGCGTGCCCCCTTCAAAATAAGTAGGCCTAAATATTATCTAGAAATATACGCTACTCTTATTTCCTTAAATTAAAATTAAACATCCTAAACACTTTTAAAATATTAACATAATTTTAATACGAATTGAAAAATGTTCAGGGAAAGTAAAATAATCCAAAATACGTTTAGGTAATAATAAGAAAACCGTATACCAAATACTCGCCGACTCCATTATAGGTAAACAGGAAGATGGAGATTTTGCTTCTTCAATTATTATTGTTTAATTTATAATGATAATGATATTAATAATAAAATAGTTGCTGGTTTTATACAATTGTATCTTGCTTCTCAATATATTATAGATGATCATTCAAAATTTCAGATTATTTTAGAGATATTTTCTTTTACACAAATAAGACTTTGCAGTTGGTAAAAATTTAGGGTCATGGGCAAACATAAAGAATTCCCTGTTAGTACTTTTTTCTTAATTTTGAGTCTATTTCGACAATTTTTTCCCCCTCGCAACTATAATCTTTTAGTGTTTATTGCCTTTGGCAAGTTTATTTTCTGGCCTATTGTCTTGTGCAAAACCTGGTTTTGTCTTATTACAATACTTTATTTTGAGACGTTTGATCATGTTCCATATCGGGCCTAAGATATTTAAGTGTATGGTTAATTTGTCGTATTCACCATACATATATTATATTTAAATAAAAAAACTCTAGTCAGATAATGATAATCTTGAAGAAGATTTCCGGGCTGTAGGCCATGATCTTGAGGCTTGAAGTTCCCCAACGTTTCGCCAGAGGTTGCGTCCGGCATCCTCAAGGGTTGTCTTCATAATTATTCCGGCCGTGAAAGCCTAAGTCAATACATCTAGTCAGATAGTTAATTATTGGGTTTTGAATTCGGGATCTGTCCCATCCGAGTCTCAAACGTTAGCGTCTGAGATAACCCGTTCGGTATTATTGTGTTATGCATTATAAAACGCTGTAATTTAAATTCTAAAAAAAAGTGTATGTTCCCCGAATTACTGACTTAATAACAAGCTAAATAACTGGACAAAAGGGAGGAGGGGAAATATACAATCTGGGGGGGTTCCTTAACATAGAACTGCGTCATCGGAGTAATCAACAATGTTGTGAAGGGTTGTAGCATGTAACTAGTCTAGCCTCTCTCTCTCACACACACATCATGGGCGGTGGCTCCAAATTCTCACGCTGGAGCTGTCTACCCACCACATTCACATCTTCGCACAAAAACCGCACAAGTCAACACCATCTCACCCCCGCATTCCCTTATACATTAAATGCCAAAGCAACACCATTCCGCTTACATTACAGTTATCAACCAATGTGAAGAAATACATTTCTCAAGTATAAAAATTATAATTGACGAGAGAGAGAAATAACATCAAATTAACGGAGTTCTGACAATAATAGTTACAAATATAATACATTTTCATTCATTCATTCATTTTGAGAATTTTCCTCATCATTGAGGGTTTTCACAAACCAATCTTAGTAATTAACATGAATTAAAAAAATGCATAAATGACCAAGAACTTAGACTATCAGTTTGTAACAAACATTCACAAATTTCTCTTAATTAAAGTTCTCCATCGTTCTCTGTCCTCTGTGTCTTCATCCGTTACACCAAATTCCTCATTGAATTTTGAAAGTTATTCTTCCAGGTTGTTGTTCTTTCAATTTCCCATGCATAGACGACCTTTGGTAGTCCTCCATCCTGCATTGTTCTTGCATGTTCATACAATTTTAGCCTTCTGTGTTCAATCTCATCCATTATACTTCTTTCTGCATTCATCCATTTTCTAAATTTCTGTATTTCTAATTCTTTCTAGTCGAGATTTTCTGGCAGCTCTTCTCCAAAAATACATTTTAAATTGAACAATAACAAGTAATGTAAGTGTAGCCATAAACCTCTTACAGGTTAGGGCTTGGGGAAAAATACCCATATGTCTGGATTACGACACTGCAAAATGTTTGTTTCCAATTAAACTTTAGGCAATTTTCCTCACTCAGACAGTTATTTGGTATTAGTGTTTCAATTATCAATTTGAAACAAAACCAAATATTTTTAATCATCCTAAATGCAATTTTTACTAATTTATTCTATAATTTAATTTTATATTTTACTAATTTTCTACAAGACTTGATAGAATAAGAAATGAGGATATAAGAGAAGAACTGAAAGTACAGCCTTTATTGGATAAGACCACGAATTAAAGAGAGGAATGGATTGATCATATGGATGGAATGAGTAAGGAGAGATATCCATTGTTAGCAAGAAATTATCAAGCAAGAGGAAAACGTGATGTTGGAAGACCTAGAAGACGTTGGGCTGATGCATTATGAAGTCGGAACGGGCAATTGCCTAATCCCTGGTGTAATGATGATGACTAATTTTCTAAAACTACCTCAAACAATGCTATAATTATGTACTTACATTATCATTTCTATTCTGAATATGTTTATATGATTTTTATACTATTTTCACGTCCCGCGCCGTAAGCGAGCGGTTTAAGTCTTCATGCCTTGTTGCAGTGCTGCGGGATATGCTGACCACATGACATCCCTATACAGGCTGGATGATCGTCCACATATGTGATTAACATATGCGGATGTGAGTCCAGCATCCCGTTGTATGCAAAAACCTTCTAGACCTGCTAGCGAATTTTATGTTTTCATATATTTACATTCTACTGACGCTGACGTCTCAGAGTACAATAACATAACACATAGAGAAAGAAAGAATGTTATCAATGAAGGGCGAATCTCCAGAATTCATTCTGGATTTTGTAAAGAAAGTTGTAAAAGCCAATTAAAATCGTTCGAATACATTGAAAAACTTGCTAAATAAATATATAAGTAAAATAAATGGTTAAATATAAATCCTTTTTATGGAACTTTAATTAAGACTTTTACATTAGTAATTTTCCTAACATGGTAATCGAATTTCGCTATTTTAAATCCGTTGAGGTAATGGATTTTAAATCCATAAAGATACAAAAACTTTAAAACATAAAATTAACGTTCTAATGAATATTATCAGTTATCAATAACACTATTAGTTATAACGTTGGTGAACAATAACAATAGTAGTTACAATAATGCTAATGTCAAATTGATAATAATTTAATATTAACTAACAGGCCTAAAGTAAGATGTAAATAGTCCTATTCAATAAACATGAAAAAACACAAGTAAGAATGAAGAAAAACAATATGTATTAATCTGTTATACATAATTTTTTTTCACTTATAGTGGCCAACCTGAGGAAGTTGATTGTGAAAATAAAGCCATATATGAGCCAACAATTGACTATTACAAAGATAAATACCAATTAGATAGTATAACTGTCACAGGATTGATGATCGGGGCAAGTGGTATTATACCAGGATTCTTAGCTAAATTTTAGAATTCCTTACATTTGGACAGGGTGTATTTCTAAAATTGTCATCGCTGCCATTAGAGGATCAATTTCAATTTTAAGAAACCATCTTTACAAAATTTCTACTTTATGGTATGTATACTTCAATTACAATTTTAAATTTTTTAATGTATTTACAAAATGTATTTCATCAATTTCGAAAATTAATTGTCTGTATCATTTTGTCCTTGAGGCAATCCTCTAATAAGGAAAGTTGTATATAATAAAAAAATCAATGAATACTGATACTATGTAATGAGAACCAAATTAAATACTAAGCCAGTAAAGAAAAATAATAAACAATTATACAGGCTACGGTTTTAAAAATAACAGATGCAACTATCTTACAAGACGAATTTTGAATTAAGTACCCAACTGAAAGTAGATAAAAAAGTGGTTGGAGATGGGAGATAATCGGACATTTTAAATTAAGTGGACCTAAATACCGGACAAAGGATGAAAATAATAATAATAATAATAATAATAATAATAATAATAATAATAATAATCCATCCATAGTAATTCTACCCGAAGGCAGGTCCTTCCCTGCAATCATACTATTTTATGCTATGCTTGCAGCTTTACTAGGGAATTGTAGGTGTGGTAGCTTCCCGTTGCTTTCCACATCGGTGAAGGATGATGATGATAATGATAAGGATGATGATGATGGCCACACGATTTCGGGGACCGTTTGGGCCTTAAAGTTTTCCTGACATTTGTCTTACAGGTGAGGAAAACCCCGATAAAAACCTCACCCAGAAAAACTGCCACGACCGGTGATCGAACCCGGACCCGCTGCGTGACAAGGCAACACGCTATCTCGAGACCACAGCGGTGGACTATAATAATAATAATAATAATAATAATAATAATAATAATAATAATAATAATAATAATAATACATAGAAAATAAGGATATAGTGTACTGATATTCATTTAATCTGCTCGTAGAAGAGACCAAGAAAATAAGGAAATACAAGAGAATCAGCGAGCCATACAATTCTAGCATTTTCACTTCCTGATCCACTTCTCTTCCTTTCGTCACATCAAAAGTAATAATGAACTTAGAGAAATAATACACTGGTGATAAGAATAATAACTCCGTATCTAAGAATGTAATGCTATAATCCCTCATCCCGCCGGCAATTGTAATTGGGTAATGAAACAATAATTATAAGCTCGTTCGTGTAGGAGAAGGTTACACCATCCACCTTTCAACACAATCGGCACGACATGTCAGTCAGCCGTATTATCTGTCCTGTGTAACAGTCGCGTTTATCCCCATATCATAAGTTTAGTATTATCGCCTCACTATGACGGTTGTCCGTTTATATAAAGCGGGTGTCACGCGACAATACTTGACTATGATTACTTACTTACTAACTGGCACTGTCGAACCCGTAGGTTCATGGCCGCGCGGACATAAGCTCTCCATACATCCCTATCCTGAGCTAATGCTTACCAAACATTCCCTGTATAATCTACTTCCTTCAAATCATAGTTAACGTTATTCTCCCACCTCATTCTTGGTCTACCAACTCGGCGATTTCCCTCTGGTTTTCCTACAAGAAGCTTCCGTGCACGTCTTTCATTCCCCATACGCGCAACATGTCCTGCCTATCGCAGTCTACGAGACTTAACTGTTCTTATTATATCTGGCTTCCTATAAAGACCATGTAGTTCATAGTTATGTAGTCTTCTCCATTCACCTGTCCATCCCTCTTTGGCCCAAAAATTTTCCTAAGTACTTTACTCTCAAATACTCGTAATTGACAATGATTAACATGCGGAATTATTATAGTGGCGGTAGTCGGCATCTTTGTATTTAATTATATATAACAGCTGCGGGGAAACAAAGCGAGCCGCTGGACAACCATCAAAATGAGGCAATTTCAGCTAGAGTTCCAATAAATCCAGGGCCATGGTGTAACCAGAAGTTAGGCCAGTTTAAAAATTCTGACACCATCAGAACTTGAAAATGCGCCTTTGTCTTAACCATTTAACTAACTACTATATGGCGTACATCATGCCTCTTATATTCGGTCTAGAAACATTTCCTTCTGGCTGTTTTTTTTTTTTTTTTGCTATTTCTTATGTTTGTCTTCGATGGTGGGTCTGGTATCGCGATTATCACAAATTCAGGGGGTCTGCGTATTTATGTAGTCCCTGATTCAAATTTATATCTCCACACCTATAACAGACCTGTATTTGGTATTGATGTTTGTTGAATACCTTACAAAGAAAGGCGAAAAAAAATAATAAAAAAGAGAATATCATTAATTTTAAAATAACGATTATTCAATTAATAAATGTTGAATGGAATATGGGCACAATTAAAAATATACGTTTTGAGATAT
This sequence comes from Diploptera punctata, assembly GCA_030220185.1. Classification (NCBI taxonomy): domain Eukaryota; kingdom Metazoa; phylum Arthropoda; class Insecta; order Blattodea; family Blaberidae; genus Diploptera; species Diploptera punctata. Next base: position 1,968,267 of record JASPKZ010008357.1, read on the forward strand.
TAGCAATTGATAGTAAGTAAATGCATAACGTTGATTATTTTAATTGATACAATCAGCTGCTGAACTTGCTGAAATATCGAAACGAAACTTTTCAGGCTGACCAACTACAAAATGGCGAGTGCAAAATTGCATTGAACAGAAAAACGGTAAAACATGAGTTATGCCCATTTTCCAATCAACTCCTCAATTTTAAGAGAAATGAAGGTTTGATTATATATATATATATATATATATATATATATATTCTTTAATGCCCCAGGTTGTCCTTTTTGGACATTTCTGGTGTTCTCTCCTGTCATTGGCGTAATTGTAACCCGCTTCTGCGGTTGGGGCTCCTGGAAGGCGGGGTTAGGTTGCCCCGATGATACGATGGGTGATGATGATGATGATAGTGGTGCGCCAGCTTAATCTAAGATGAATATAAATGATGATGATTGCGATGGCCATATGATGTTTGGGGACCGTTTGGGCCTTTATGTTCCTGACATTTGTCTTACAGATGAGGAAAACCCCCGATAAAAACCTCACCCCGTAAACTGTCCCGACCGGTGATCGAACCCGGGCCCACTGCGTTACCTCGAGACCACAGCGGTTTGATTTCTTATATTACGTCTCAAATAGTATAACGATGCATCTGCATACTGAAATGATATAAACAGCCAATAAAAGTGTTTTCAAGACTTTTTCACTGTGAATTCTAGTTTAAAACACGAAAAAATTGTAAATAGGATCAGCTGTGGGTCATGCAAAGTGCTGATTGCGTGACATCAGCTGTACTTAGTGCTTTCTTGTGTGGAAATGCGCAGCATGCAATAGAAAAGTACAATTTTACTGTGTCTGCAGTTACCGAATCCAGTTACGACAGTGAGCTTTGGAATTAATTCTCTCACATTCCGTCCGTCTCGACACCAAATAAGGAAGCTTTCGCCTTTCTCAGATCATGACAATACTGCGTTAAGGTAAAGGAAAACACATTTCGAACCCAAGTTCCCATGTCTCCCTAACATCGCGGATACAACAATAAAACGGCGAATAATAATACAATTAATAATAATAATAATAATAATAATAATAATAATAATAATAATAATAATAATAGTAAACTAAAAGCTTTAGTTAAGTTTAAGGTAATACGCTGCAAGCCGGAAGGTCAAGGGTTCGAGACCTGGTGGAACAGGATTTTTACACTGTAAGTAGTAATTTTACATGCTCCATACTGTCTGAACCTTACAAAGGTTACAATCAATCGGATGTGTATTCTGGATCACATACATACTTTTCTGATGACAGGAAAGTATTCTAAATAAGTGATCAGCACAAAGTTATGACCACCTACAAGACAATACGAACATTTAAGAGGAAACTGTTTCTGTATTATTTTTTTTATGACTTACTGATAGTTTAACTTCTACCTTTATAAGTAATGCTTTTATGTATCCCACGGTACCCGAACCATACGGGAATGTCGCAATTTTTTTTTTAAATTCTGGAACCTAATCATTTTCTGACCATACAACGACATGCGGGGCCTCTCCGAATGATTCATCAGTTCAATGCCATGGCTACATCTTTTTTTTTTTATAGATTTTTAGATTTATTTATTTAGCCTGGTGGAGTTAAGGCCATGTGGCCTTCTCTTCCACTCACCAGCACAAACATATATTACATCAGAATATAACAATCTTAATTAACTCTAATATTAAACACTAAGTAAAAATTTGATCAAAAGATAATATCTAATATATTACGATCTGTAATACAACCAGTTAATATTAGTTAAAATTAAGACTAAAACTAATAATAAAAATGTATACACGCAAGGCATATTAAATTGTCCCTGTCTAGTGTATATAAAAACAAAGGAAAATAATGAGATATAGGAAACTAATTTTACGATGGGGACAATACGAATTTTGTGACAAGATGCGCCATTTATTTATACTAAAAAAAGGTGAATATGATGTGTGTGATTTGATTATCAGATGATTTTCAAGGACTCTTGGACCCTTAATGCTTCCCAAGATTTGTTTTACAAGGGAGAAAAAAGTCTAAGAAAACCTCACTCAGGAGACTTTCACTACCGGGGATAAATTGTAGGGGACACAACATTATCCCTACTCCATAGGTATGGATCTTCTTCTTCACTTCCTGGTTTAGGCATCCGTTGCCTGTTCCGTCTTCACTAATAGATCTAAGACCATCTCTTCCGAGGACGTCCAACATCTCTTCTTCCTCTCGGAAAATAATGTAAGATTTTATTTGGTAATCTACTTTCTTCCGTTCTTTCTACATGTTCTTTCCACTGAATCTTGTTGTTAAATATATTTTCTTTTATGGAGTAGATCTGCAGTTCTTCATGGATATCCTAATTTCTTATCTGGTCCATTTCTAGTGCATCCTTTTACTCTTCTTAAACATTTCATCTCGGCTGCTTGAATTTTACTTTCTTGTTTGGTAGTGATAATCCAAAATTCACTGCCATACAAATGGATTATAAACAATATAATATAATTTAATTTCTGGGGAGAATTAAACAAGTAATTAAACAAGTGACAATGACTCAGTAGTGAGAGAAAAAAAGAGTCCTTACAGTGGCACGAACTGTCGGGAGAGAGATTTTAAACTTTGGATCACACAGTACTTTCTTTTTCATCACACGAGGACATTGAACGTTTCCCCGAATGAGTGATCAGCTCAATTTCTGGGCCTCCTCCGAGATATCACAACATTAAGACGAAACACACCATTCACACATACAATCATACTAAACATAGGGAATATGGTAATGATGGCAGGATGATTTCGGAGACTGTTTGGGCCTTAAAGTTTTCTGACATTTGTCTTACAGGTGAAGAAAAACCCCGAAAAGAACCATCACCCAGGAAACTTGCCCCAACCGGGAATCGAATAAGAACCAGCTATGTAAGAGGCAACGACGCTACCTCGAGTGGAGATGCAACATCGCTCATAAAAAAGTATATGTTAGAACATCGATGTTTTCAAAAGTAAAATATCGATATCGAAAACGATATATTGATGTTTTTTCGATGTTTAAAATGTTAAAAACACACAAGAATGTTGAAAATGTTTATTATTTATTTATTTCGCAAAACAGAATTTAAAAACAACAATTTTGACATTCTTGGCCTAGTAAGCGGTTTATTTCATGGGTGTTCGTACCCCCCATCTTCTGAAAACAACCGCTTACTTTGAAAACAGTACCGACGTTGCTACAATAGGCAAATGTATCATCGCCAGTTTTTACAGTCCAGGAAATAAACCTTTCATGTCATTCCACATTTCTAAAGACTATGCTTTTTTAGGAGTTACAGGAGACAACATAAACATGCGAAATTCTGATTCTGCTTTTGTTTTATCTGATTTTTTTTTATGTTGTTATGCGTTAATTGTTTGTGGTAACTAACTCCATTCATTATTTTCATCCCTTTCTGAATCGTTAGAAGACTCAGTAAAACTGCTGCTTGCATACTGGTGAAGTATTTTATATAATTGATTATTTCACTCTTAGCAATCGCATCTTTCAAATTATATTATACTTTTTTAAAATTATTTTTCACTGAGAGTAATTCCATCCATAGTAATTCTGCCCGAAGGCAGATCCTTCACTGCAATCATAGTATTTTCAAGCTATGCTTGCAGCTTTACTAGGGAATTGTAAGTGTGGTAGTTTCCCGTTGCTTTCCACACCGGCGAGGGATGGTGATGGCCATATGATTTCGGGGACCGTTTGGGCCTTAAAGTTTTCCTGACATTTGTCTTACAGGTGAGGAAAAACCCCGATAAAAACCTCACCCAGAAAAACTGCCCCGACCGGGGATCGAACCCGGGCCCGTTGCGTGACAAGGAAGCACGCTACCTCGAGACCACAGCGGTGGACTCTGAGAGTATTTAATATTATAATTACAAAGAAATAAACGTTATCTCAGTCAAAGCATAAATTTATTACGTCAGATAAGGAGATTGAAACGTCGACGTAATAAATGTATGCTTTGACTGAGATAACGTTTATTTCTTTGTAATTATAATCTTCCAAATTAATTAGATTGAAGCGTGTATCTAGAGCGGTTGCGATAGCCAAGGATGAGCAAAGTTTAAGTAAGTAAAGTAAAGTAAAGTGATCCCACAACAGACCCGGAGGTCCTTGGGGTAGTAGGAGGTTAAGGCTCCCACTTTTTCTAGACAATCGGCACTTTATGTCAGCCGGGTTGTCAGCCCTGCGTGACGGCCGCCTTTACCCCAGAACAAGCGTCTGGTACTCATTTCCGTTAGAGGCTGAGTCGACCCCAGGGCCATAGTGCCGCCAGAGGGTTTGGGTCAGTTTAAAAATCCTGACCCCTACGGGACTTGAACCCTCGACCCTCCGGCTTGTAGCTCAGTGCCTTAACCACTACGCTACGGCGTGCCCCCCGAGCAAAGTTTATCTAAACCATTTAAAACCTTTTCAATTTCTGCTGTTAATGAAACTGTGCTTTCAAAGGTTGGTGAAATATTTCTAACTTACCCCGTAAACAGCTTGTGACTGAGGAAGCGAATGAGCAGTGAAAAATAATACAATACGGAGATGGCGCTAGGAACGACAAAATATCGTTCATAGAGTGACGTATCGTCGATGTTAGGGGTTTTAACATCGATGTTTATGAACGATACATCGATGTTTTAAAACATCGATGTATCGTTTGCATCCCTAACCCCGAGACCACAGAGGTGGACAAAAATTTGCATTTGTGTGAAGGAAAATTAATATAGATATGACGGGAAGAGATTTGTATAATGTTATTACCTTCACACCAATGCGAGTAGTACACGTAAGTTACAATAACGGGGTTTACGAAGGTTAAGATATAACAATCTGCATATCCTCTATTGCTAACTCTCCATTATTAACTTTGATAATCATCTCGACATCTTGTTTTATTGCACAACCACAATGCAATTTTTACGACTCTAAAGTGAAAACATTCTTCTATGAGGTAGCGCAGATCTAAATACTTTGCATATTACTATTCAAATTCGTTGCGTAACTAATTTTTTAAAACAGACCCTTACTTCACGTAGGGTATTGATACTATCTTGTTGAAGTGTGTTGTAAAAATACATTAATGTATTATTTAAAATAAAATCATCTTGTATTCAATATCATTATGTAATTTATAATATTTAATATCAATGAAACTAAATATATGATCACACATATAAGTACATTGGATAATGTAATATGGACAGCTAATGACAAATGAGAGAAATTTTGAGGAAGTGGCTAAAATTCAAATACCTAGGAACAATAATCACAAATAGGAATGCGATGCACAAAGAAATTAAACAGAGGCTAAATTCTGGAAATGCGTGCTATTATGTATTACAGGGATTCTTGACTCCCAACTCCTTTCAAAAAACGTTAAATTAAAAATATACAAAACTATTATTCTACCAGTTATATTATATGGGTGCGAAACATGGAGGAAAGAGATTACGAGTATTTGAGAATAAACTTATTAGGAAAATTTCTGGACCAAAGAGAGATGAACAGACAGGTGAATGGAGAATACTAAATAACAGTGAACTACATGGTCTTTATAGGAAGCCAAATAATAATAAAAACAGTTATGTCTCGTAGACTGTGATGTGCAGGACATGTGGCACGAATGGGGGATGAAAGACGTGCATTGAAGCTTCTTGTAGGAAAACCAGAGGGAAAACTCCCAGTTGGTAGACAAAGAATGAGGTGGGAGAATAACATTAACTATGATCTGAGGAAAGTAGATTATACAGGGAATGATTAGAAAACATGAACTCAGGATAGGGATATATGGAGAACTTATGTCCGCGCGGCCATGAACCTACGGGTTCGATGGTGCCAGTGAGTTAGTTAGTTAATGGTTTATTTATTTATACCTGATGGAGTTAAGATCGTAAGGTCTTCTCTTCCACTTGACCAGTAATAACAATTATGAATTTGGCGATATTATTCATCAACTGGCTATGCACCATTAAAAAAATATATTATGACTATTGTACTGGCTCATGAAGTAAATGTACGCACACTTTTTGCGCCAAATCTTTAAACATAGCCTTATTATTAAAGAAAAATGTGAACGCCATTAGTCAAACGACTATGAAACCAAATCTTCATAAATTCTAATCTAAATTTTGCACCATGCAGCTAAGCGTCAAATGTTCCTGCTCTTGATTGTTGATGTATAACTGTCAAACAAGGAAAATAACTTGCAATATGGTTCATTTTGAATTTACGTATCAATTTCGGCTGACCACTTTACGTATATGTGAAGTTTTATTGTTGTTCAGAGAGGAATATAGGATAATTGTACGTTTAAGCATTTACTTAATAGAAGTATGCTATATGAGGGTTGATGAAGAAAAGAGAAGGTGAATCCCGGTGCTGGAACATGGTCTACTCTTGTCAAAAACACCAAAGCGACCGCCAAGCTTGAAGTCCCCATCCGATGGACAAATTGCAATCAGCAGCATCGCATGGCTTTTGAATATCGCACCTTGAGAAGAAGAGGGCTACAAGTGTAAAATAGTCTAGTTCCAAGTTATTCACAATTAAAGTTTAAAAAAAGTATAAAAAATAAATTTTTTATATGTACATATGTAATTTTATCCTGTCTCCATTTTCTCGCACACGACTTGTGGCCATAAAGAAATACATTTGTAATCCTTTTTTTTTAACAGATAACAGTCTTAACTCAATTTATCACTGTGAGAGAGATGAGTTTGGAAATGTAAATGTGAAACTGTCAAGATTTCAAATGATATGTGAAAATATAGGCCTACATAGAACATTAGAGAACAAAACAAGAATATATACTAGACTGAAGTTTTATAAAACATTGACAGTTCCTGCATTACTTTACGGGAGTGAAACTTGGGTAATGACCAAAAAATTACAAAGTAGAATACAAAGCGTAGAAATGAACTTCCTTAGAAGAACAAAAGGCTGCATAAGAATGGATCGGTTAAAGAATGAAGATATAAGAACAGAGTTAAAATATATATCCATTAAATAATAAAATCAAAGAATATAGAGAAAAATGGTTTAGACATGTAGAAAGAATGAACTTAACAAGAATACCAAAAGCAGCATTTAACTACAAGCCAAGAGGATCAAGGAATGTAGGAAGGCCAGTGAAAAGATGGACAGAACAACTGTGAGGCGGAACAGGCATTTTGCCTAGACCGTGAAGTGAAGAAGAAGAAGACTCACTTTATGACATTTGTACACTTATGGCCTCTTCTTCCCAATGTGCGATATGTACTGCAAAGTGGTTTGGAATTTAAACCAGGCATCTGGTATACAATAAAACGATTGTAAATTGTGCATCACCATTCCTCCTAGCTCCCAGATTAAACTCTTCTTCTTCTTCTTCACGGTTTAGGCTTATTTACTAGCCTGTTCCGGCTCCAAATTGCTGCTCTTTCCATCTTTTCCTTGGTCTTCCCAAGCTTCTTCTTCCTCGTGGTGAATAGTTGTATGCTGCTTTTGGTATTCTATTCTCAGTCATCCTTGTCAAGTGTTCTTTTCAGTTTGTTCTGTATTTCTCTATTGTTGAGTTTAATTCTTCTATTTTCAGTTGTTGTCTTATTTCTGTGTTATGTTTTTTGTCTGTTCTTTGATATCCTGCTATTGGTCTGAGGAATCTCATTTCAGCAGCTTGTATCCTAGCAGATTGTTGTGTTGTCACTGTCCATGTTTCGGATCCATAAGTAAAAACCCAGATTAAACAAAAAAAAAACTTATAATTTCTAATCCCACCGGATACTGAACCCGGACCAATTAGTCAGGAAGTAGGCGCGGCGGAATTTACGTTTATATAGTTTGACATTAACAAGTATTTCAGTCGCCAAGGTTAGAGGAGAGTGAACAGCATGCAATACATCCGTGAGTGATATAATTCATGGGCAATACATTACGCAAGTTCATTCAAGGAAGCAAGCTCAATGAACGCAATTAATGAATGGAGAAAATTAAATGCAGAAAGACAGTGTCCTGATGCAAAGTGTCGGAAGTCAGTACACCACTCTCTTCCTGTCTATACTATTTATAAATAAGGTAACCTTGCATTTCCTGGTCCCCCTCTCAAGTCGCTAAGGCGTGAATGAAGGACGCGTGAATCAACATCTCCAACTACCATCACACTGATGATTCTCCCATCACTATATCATATTTTATGTACTATTTTTAAAATCCTTCTAAAATTCATCGAGATAATAAAGAAGTCAAGAACGTACAAGTATTACTAAATGAGAACACACCCAATTACCTGAACCCTCTATACAAAATCTTGACCAGCTACTGTTAGTACCATTCCAGAAGCAGAAGATGAAACGAATGTTTTGAAAGGCCTCATATTTTATGTACTATTTTTAAAATCCTTTTAAAATTCATCGAGACAATAAAAGAAGCCAAGAACGTACACTTATTACTAAATGAGAACACACCCAATTACCTGAACCCTCTATACAAAATCTTGACCAGCAATTGTTAGTACCATTCCAGAAGCAGAAGATGAAACGTATGTTTTGAAAGGCCTTCTGAATATTTGACTTTATTTAATAGTTGAGGGCGACTGAGATATCAGTACCTATTTTATAATTTTAACTTTTATATTTTTATTCGTTCATTCTGAGAATTTTCTTCATCATTGAGGGTTTTCACCAACCAATCTTAGTAATTAACATGAATTAATATATATATAAATATATATATATATATATATATATATATATATATATATAACTACGGACTTATAGACCATCATTTTGCAACAAACATTCACACATTTCCCTTAATTAAAGTTCTCCATCGTTCTCTGTTCTCTGTGTCTTCATCTGTTACACCAAATTCCCTCATTGAATTTTGAATGTTCTTGTTCCAGGTTGTTCTTGGTCTTCCTTTTCTGTTCCTACTTTGAATTTTCCATGCATAGACGGCCTTTGGTAGTATATTTTATTAAAATATTAAAATAAGTACCTGATGAATCAGTCGTCCTCAATTAAAACGGGTTTCTCTTTAAAAGAACTTCGTCTATTAGTTAAAACCATGAAGGCCTTTCACGACATGTTCCATCTTCGTCATGTCATTAGGTACATTTTTTAAACAGAAATCCATTTTAATTGAGGACGACTGATAAATGAGGTAGGCCTAATAATCTTAATATTTTAATAAATTTTACTACAGAATTTCAATTGTGATTTACAATGAATTGTATATGTTTATAATACTGGACTATTATATTATTAAAATTCCATGGCGCAACAGGCCTGGAAGGCCCTTGGCCTACTGGCGGGAGCTGGTCTCACATCAACATATGTCAATTTTAGAGGAGAACTAACATCCAAATAGTATAAGGCTGACATGTGGTCAGCTTGTCGAGTCCCTCAGTCGGAGTAGCTGCTTTTGACAACCTGGAGTAGGTTTTATTGTAAATAAACAAATTCCTCGCGATAACGAAAGAGAACTCCTCCCATAGTGGTCGAAGTTCCTCGAGAAAATATCTTTCCCATGAGTACTCAGACCAGCGCATGTATTTTTATAGAAATGAAGATTAGCGGTGGAATGGATCTTGATAATGAAATTCTAACCAACTTAAAAACAAAAAAATCGGAGTCATGTTTGACGTTACTATTTTCACTTTTCGCAACTGGAATTCCCTACCACAGGAAATCGGGGGTTACCGGACGTTAGCATCTTTTAAAAGAAATCTGAATTTATATTTGGTCTAATCGTGGCTTGATCATTACCTCGTGTAAGTTACATGTATTAATTGGTGTTTCTCGTTTAATTTATATTTCTACTACTACCACTGCTATTATTATTATTATTATTATTATTGTTAGTAGTAGTAGTAGTAGTAGTAGTAGTAGTAGTAGTAGTAGTAGTAGTAGTAGTAGTAGTAGTAGTAGTAGTAGTATTATCTTTATTTTTGTGAAATGTTTGTATATGAAATTTACATCGTAACTTTTAATGTATTTTTAACTCTTTATAATTAGTATAGTGTATATATAACTGATACTGTATATAGGTAGGCCTATATAGGCCTAAGTATTTGTAATTTGTGCTGGTTGAGTGGAAGAGAAGGCCCTATAGCCTTAACTCTGCCAGAATAAATAAGACATTATTACTGGGCTTTTTAGCATTATACATTTTTTCAAACGAACAGGGAGCTAGACTCATGAGTGAGCCTCCAATCTGGAGGACCAGGAGATTTTTAATCAAAGTTTTCTTCCTTTAGCCCTTAACGAACCAACGCCAAACTGCAAGGCAACAGTAGATTGGTGGTGTTTTGAACAGCACGAGGGGAAAAAGGATTGGACGATGGAGATTGGAATGACAGAGAGACGTGGAGGAGAATGATAGATTAATTAGGCGCAGAAATATGTTGTAAAACATTGTGAAACCTGCTAAATAAATAAATAAATAAATAAATAAATAAAAGTATTATTATTATTATTACAGAAATTTGATGTCGGTACCTCCCGAATACAAGTGACCTAACTTGTCCATTATAGGTCACATAACATTCTACATTATGTATTTCCTGCCATCTAGTGTGAAGGTGATATTAACAGGGTGAGTCAGTGAGCCAGTGGGAGGACTGTCAGGGTGACCATGCGCCTACGCTGGAAGTGAGCCTTCATTCAACAGGACAATTACGTAGCAGGTGGACAATACTCGTGAATGAAGTGAGCGGAAACCCGGTATTGTCAGCTACCGATGTCCTCAACTCCTTTGTTTGCTAGCGCCATTTAGTGTTATCTAACTGCACTTGCAATTCCTAACTTATGCAATCAGCTTACTTCGGCTTGCATTTACATACAATTGTAATAATCGTATATCAAGTTGCGCTGTATGGTTGTATTAAGCTGTACGATAATCCTATAAATTCCCAATAGGTGTTATTAGGTCTTCCGAAATTTACGGAAATATTACGGACTTTTGGAACGTATCATGAAATGTTTAATCAATGAGAAAACTCACCATTTTTCCCTTACATTAAAATAAAAATGATATATCATGGATTATATATCGCCGAGTAATCTTTTTTAACTACATATTTTGATTGAATATACAAACACCGCAGAGACGTACTCTAATGATCTCCAGATTTATAAATTCCAAAACGAGCACAAAGTTTGGATCCCATTGCAATTTCGAGAAAGGTAAAATGAATTACCAATAACAATTATTATAAGCTAGAGCGTAAAATCATGAACAATTATTAGTTTTATATTCTTATTAATCCTACTAACTGAATTATTCCATGAATGAAATCAATGCTCTCTTGAATGAGCTTCTTAAAACAGGATAATACTTATCACTAGGGTTAGGATTTTTATGTATTAAGGTTAAGACTGCAACACAGTATAATGAGAAGTTACACTCATGACTGTCTTTTGTTTTGGTTTCACATACAAACAGTTGAATAGTATAATGAAAAGTTAGACTTTTGACTGTCTTTTATCTTGTTTCACACACAAACAGTTGAATAGTATATACTATATCAACTGCAATCTTATCTTTTATTACATACAAATCCTAGCCCTACTTATTATATTTGAGTTCTATCGATATCTACATTAAGAATAGAAAGCAGAAAAAAGTGAAGGAGAATAAATAAATAAAAAATATAAATGCATACAGAATATTTTTTCCCTCCAATACCACTATGTCTGTCCAGCCTAAGGAACACACTTGAGGAAAACAAATGGACAGGAAATCCCCAAAGCACATGACTGCTGCAGTTATTGTGATTTGTTCATGCCCAGGGCACAGTTCAGTGGAAACGAAAAAAATAGATAATGTATTCGATTAATATGATTATGTATTTGGAGCTATTTATGTTAACTATAGTTGATCAGGATACAGTATATACCCATATGTTTCTTCGAATGTCAGAGAGTAACTAAAAATTTGCATTTGTTTGAAAGTGATTGATTCTTGAGAGGAAGTTGAATGCCGGCAACAAATATGGCGGCTGTCGTATAGTTTATGGTAACTTAACTCGGTGACAATGAGTTATCAAAATTACAGAAAGCACCCTAAAGGGAAATTGTTTAAGAGTGGTAAAAAACAGATGGTGTTAAATGTATTTTGTAAGTTTATGGAGCATAATCCTGGCGATGTAGTGAATTTTAACTTTACTATCTAACTTCTCTTGGTTAACTCTTGTTTTTTTCGACCCCGACGCTATTAGGGCATCCGAGGGCTAGGGAGTCTTTCCTTTCTTCCATTTCTTCTTTCCTTTATTTTCTTTTCTTCTCCAGAAAAGCCTGACCAGAGGCTATAAGATGGCAGCCCCATCACTGGTCTTGCCTTCCTTTGGCCAGCAACCAATCGAAGGGACTATTATTATGCTTTCAAGTCTTATACGAGAATTTCCCGGAAGGATCAAAATGCTGGAGGGAAAATTTTCTATAGGATCGTAACAGGCCTGGGCCTAATACTTGGAAGGAAGAAGAAGAAGACAAATTTGTCATGATTATTACACATAATGCTATTATTTTTCTACACTGAATTAATTATATTACAAAATGTGAACGTTCTAACGTAAACATCTACACATTTCTCTGATAATACGTAGTTAATTATAAAAGTAAAGTAAAGTATTCCCACTACAGGCCTCAGGAGGCCCTTGGGGTAGTGGGACGTTAAGGCTCCCACTATTTCTAGACAATCGGCACTTGGTGTCAGCCGGGTTGTCAGCCCTGCGTGACGGCCGCCTTTACCCCAGAACAAGCGTCTGGTACTCATTTCAGTTAGAGGCTGAGTCGACCCCAGTGCCATAGTGCCGCCAGAAGGTTTGGGTCGGTTTAAAAAACAATAGAAATATATATATATATATATATATATATATATCCATCCATCCATAGTAATTCTGCCCGAGGGCAGATTTTTCACTGCAATCATAGCATTTTCATTGCAGCACGCTACCTCGATACCACAGCTTAGAATATAAGCTATCCACCGCTGTGATCTATATATATATATATATATATATATAGTCCACCACTGTGGTCTCGAGGTAGCGATCTGCCTTGTCACGCAGGGGGCCCGGGCTCGATTTCCGGTCGGGATAGGCTCCTGGGTGAGGTTTTTTTTATCGGGGCTTTTCCTCACCTGTAAGGCAAATGCCAGGAAGCTTAGGACCCAACTGTCCTCGAAAATCACCCGGCCATCATTAGCATATCATCATCACCCTTCACCGGTGTGGAAAGCAACGGGAAGCTACCACACCTAAAATTCCGTAGTAATGCTGCAACGCATAGCATGTAAATGCTATGATCTTAGTGAAAGACCTGCTCTCGGGCAGAATTACTATTAGCCTACTACAGTTCTGGCATTACTATCTTTTTTTACAAATAACAATGCTCCTGATTCTAAGGTGCCATCGCATTTAAGGGAACTTCAAATCATTCAAAGTGCATTTTAAATTTTTACTGATACTTTCACTAACCAAGAGCTATCCACTGATTAATATAATTTGTAGGAAGAACTCAGGGGCATTTATCAACTTTCATTTTAGATGGAAGTTAAAAAAATCAAATAAATGATGAAATAGAATCTGAGTTTTTAATACTAAACATTTTTATTAAAAAGTTGTAATTTTAACCAAAATATGACGGATTTATGGATTCCAAAATGGAATTTAATTTTAAAGAAATTTGTTAATCTGGTCACGAAATCGTAACGCAATTTTGCTTTCATCGATACAGTACTGCCAACCATAGAAAGTGTTAGCTATGTTTTAAAAAGTTAATATACAATGCTATACAAGTGGAGACCTTATTTTAAAACAGACTATTACTATTCTCTAAAGTCACAACGCAAATATAAAGTGTCATAAAGCAGCTTGCAGATTAAATAGCTGTGATTAAACGTACATTCCAGAGATAAGGAAGGACATTATTTCATATTTGCTAATGACGTACTGTACCCAATTTTATGTAACGTCTTGATAAGAAACAAATATAAAATTGTACTTTTAATCGACCGTAAAAAATAGATTCTGAATCTCAACACGTCAGTCATATACCACTTTTAAAAATTTAGTAACACCTGTCACTTAACTTACAACCAGACGTAATTAAATATTTATTCAACGCCAACACAACATCATTTCTTACAAAAACTAAGACTTATGAACATTTCAATCAGATGGGAAATATAAATAATATATTTTGTAACAAGAAAGTAAGTTGTGAACACTTAATATAAAAGTGCCTGCTTACAAAACCCCAAGTATCAATTTTTCTCCAGGAAAAAATAAAAGCTATTACAAATTAAAATAAAAAATATATTCTCGATAATACCATTACCGTGGAAAACAAAACTGCATTCAGTCAAGAAGACTGTTCATTTTGACTTTAATAATTAAAACTTCGTGCATCAGCTTACAATAAAAATCCCAATTCAAATGAATAAAGACCTCTTAAATAAGGGAAAATTATTCATAATAATAAAGGTAAAAATAAACTAAAATAGAGGCAAAATAATAAGAAATATAATTGGAAGTTAATGGAAAAGTTTGATAGAAAACGACCGTGTGCGATTCTGAATAGTAGGTCTTCAAATGGGTTCAAAATAATAACTAACTTACTTACTGATTAACTAACTAACTTACTGGCAATAATGAATCCGGATAATCATGGCACGCGGACATAAACTCTCCATATATCCCTATTCTGAACTGTTTTCAAATCATCATCATCACTCCAGGGATTAGGCAATTGCCCGTTCCGACTTCATAATGCATCAGCCCAACGTCTTCTAGGTCTTCCAACATCACGTCTTCCTCTTGCTTGATAATTTCTTACTAACAATGGATATCTCTCCTTACTCATTCCATCCATATGATAAATCCAGTTCTGTCTGTAATTAGTGACCTTATCCAATAAAGGCTGTACTTTCAATTCTTCTCTTATATCCTCATTTCTTATTCTATCAAGTCTTGTACATCCTTTAACTTGTCTTAGGAACCTCATCTCCGCCATCTGTATTCTATCCTCCTGTTTTTTCATTGGAGTCCAAGTTTCACATCCATACAATATTGTGGGAACCGCCATAACACTATACATTTTTATCTTTGTTTTTTTGTTCTAATTTTATTTTTGAATGTTCTCTGTATTGTTCCACACACCGTCTGAAATGTATTTATTTTGCAGTCAATATCTCTTTCCATATTGTAGCCAACATCACAGCCCAAATATTTGAAACTAGACACCTGTTTTCAAATCATCCCTGTATAATTTACTTCCCAAAAATCAAGATTAATGTTATTCCGTATCTCATTCTTGGCCTACCTACTAAGAGTTTTACCTACAAGAAGTGTTCATGCCCCTCTTTCATTTCACATGTGTCACATGTCTTGCCCATCGCATTCTCCAGACTTAATTGTTCTTATTGCATCTGGTTTCCTATAACGATTCTGTAAAACACAGTTATTCAGTCTTCTACATTCACCTTTCTGTTCGTGTCTCTTCGGTCCAATATTTTCCTAAGGATTGTACTACTAATACTTTCTCGTGCCTTAAGGCAAGATTCCATCTATATAATGTAACTGCAAGAATAACAGGTTTATATATTTTTACCTTAACGATTTTTTAAAGAAATTGTGATTGGTAGAATCCCTGTAATATAATAGCATGCGTTTTCAGAATTAACCCTATGTTTAATTTCTTTCTACGTCTCATTCCGTTTGTAATTATTGTTCCTAGGTATTTGAATTCAGGCACATCTTCAAAATGTACTCAATTTGTCATTAACGGCTCATTTACATTATACATATATTTTTAATTGTGATCGTATATTTAGTTTTATTGATGTTTACTTCTAGCCCTAATTTATTAGTGTTATTTAAAAGAATGTGCGACAAAATATACAGTTTACTTTAATATAGCCTACGTATTTGTATATTTAACTAGACTTGTAGGTTTCCTTAATTGTTAAAAATGTTACATATGCTTACATTTTGGAGAAGATGAATTTCACATTTTGATCAAATTACTGAAGCTCTTACCTATAACAAAAGAAGAAGAATGTATTAGTTAACAAAATACAACTAATATTCTCAGAATAAGGAAAAGGATGTTCCATTAAGGAACTGAAAAGTAGGCCTAAGTAAAAAAGGAAAAGTAAGAGATGCCTTAAGAATATAAGCTTAAAAAAAAGGAAATAGAAAAATTAAAGACAAATTCTTAACTGTCGGCCGCAGTGGTCTACTGGTTATGTTCTTTGCCTGTAGTACCGTTTGTCGCGTATTCAAACCCGGCCGAGGTCGATGGATTTTTAGAATGGAAAAATCCAAGGAACAAGTTCTCCAGGAGGGAGTTTAAGCCGTAGGTCTTGAGTTTGAAGATTTTCGGGCTCGTAAAAGAACCTTAAGTATGAATAAAAAGGTATCTGCGCAAAATTTAACCGACATTCATCCATACGAGTAATACCTTAGTTTCCTACTAGATGTCTCCATGAGGCTATATACTAACCACATGACCCTCGCTGAAATATGTAAGAAAATAAACATAACTAAATTTGTCTAGTCAAGAAATTAACTATGCTGATGACACAGTTGCACAAAGTGATGATGATTTACAAATGCTATTGCACAAATTTAGAATCATTGCAGCAAAATATAACATGAAAATCTCAACAAATAAAACCAAATCAATGGCAATATCCAAGGACCCACGACGTGTTAAATTAGAAATAGAAGGGAAAAGTATAGAACAGGTCATGAAATTCAAATATTTAGGAGTAGAAATTAATAGCAGCAACAGAATAACAGATGCAATCCTCAGGCAAAAAATATCGGGATGTTTAAACAATACAGTTTGGAAAAATAAAAATTTAAGAACAGATACAAAAGTAACAATTTACAAATCTGTCATAAGACCAGTTCTAACATATGGTTGTGAATGGCGAACAGAAACTCAAAAAACAAAACAAATCAATGAAACAACCGAAATGAAAGTTTTAAGGAAAATCGTAGGAAAATCGCTGAGAGAGAAAATTCGCAGCTCTGTTATTAGAGAATAATGTGAAATTGAACCTATAAACCTCTGGATAAATGATAGAAGACTAAACTGGAACGATCACATAGATAGAATGGAGAACAGTAGATTAGTGAAGAAAGTACGTGACTGGACACCTCATCAGAAAAGGTCTTTAGGACGACCACAACTACGATGGAAGGACGTCACCATACCCCGGACCTGTAGTGAATGAACACGCAACAAGCTGCCAGCTTTCATGCATAGAGGAAGAAGAAGAAGAAACTTCCCACTAGGGAAGCACCCATGTTCCGCAGTGGGAAGAACAGGAATCAATCATCATACTTACCATAAAATTATTAACAGAATTTAAATAACGAAACATGGAAGAAAGAAGTTTAACTGAATTAAATTTTAAACAGAAGGATACGCCTAAAGGTAAGAAAAAATAATAAAAATAAAGAATAAAAAATGAAATGAAAGAAGCAGATCACATAATAAACCTATTTAAAAATAAATTAACTTCAAAACATAAAATCGAATGATGTTAAATATGTAGTTAATCAGAAGACTATTTTCCACAATTAAGTTTTCATATAAAAGAAATTATCGTCATCATGCGATTGATCCATCACAGTGAAGCTATTAGAAGTAATTACTCTGACCTAAATAAAAACCGTTTTTTATGATGCTAAGAAATCTATGTTGGTTACGTAAGAGAGAGAGAGAGAGAAGCAGGTGAAAGAAATTCGATTTTTTATGTCGATAAACAAACTTCCAAAACTGTAAAGAGGTCGCATCATGTCCGCTATTTATTTCAAGCGCATCGATACTTTAAAGAAATTACATGTATATTTATAAACCATGAGAAAGAAAGAACTTTAGATCTAAAATTAAATAACCCGGCTGACATAAAGTGCCGATTGTCTAGAAAAAGTGGGAACCTTAACCTCCTACTACCCCAAGGACCTCCGGGTCTGTTGTGGGATCACTTTACTTTTACTTTACTTTAGAGGGGAATGCACAGGGTGAATAAGGCAGTTGACTAGGATGGCAAGGAACATATTATGAAGTATAAGAATTTTAGATCTAATGTAGATACTCAGCGGGAGCACGCCTCTCTTTGTGGACAGTTTTCAATCCTTTAGCTGCATACATAAAATTGATTGAATTTGATCAGTGGGGTACAATGCATTTTACGTCACCAGTACATTTCTATTACAGGATACGCATTTTGAAACACATAGCACTGAACTGATTTATACTTTCTCTTATCTGTGGTCACTGAGATAATGTTTGTGTAAGTGCACCATCGCTATGAGAGTATGTAACCCCCATCAGTGATCTAATGTAAATTAACAAAGAGATAAACATTAACATTTGAAAAGTAGGTATAACCAGTAAGAAAATAGAAAAAAAAAACTTCGGCTTACAAGGATTGGCTAATATGGTTAGTTCTGCTGACGTACAAAGTCCTTGCCAATCAGAGATTTTAGGGCTTGTACACTGTCTATTTCTAAACACGAATAAAGAAGGATAATTAGCATCAAACCAATTAATAAATTAATACAATGAATAAAATCATACTGATATTACGAATTTAAACTAATTAAAATTTTAAGACCAATTTATAAGGTATAATTTTTTCAAGTACATAATTCAATCAGGCAATTAAATTTGAAGTATTCGCCTACATTCAAGAGGAAACCAAATTGTCATAAACAAATGACACAATAAATATTTTCGGATGTGAAAAGCATATCCCATAGAAAATTTCCAGGTGTAAGATTTCATTTTCTAGAGTCGAGATTAGTCTTGGAGCAGAGATAAAAAATCTTCTACAAACACTCCTTGGTAATAACTAACTCACTGGCACTGTCGAACCCATAGGTTCATGGCCGCGCGGACATAAGCTCTCCATACATCCCTATCCTAAGCTAATGTTTTCCAATCATTCCCTGTATAATCTACTTCCCTCAAATCATATTTAATGTTATTCTCCCACCTCATTCTTGGTCTACCAATTGGGTGTTTTCCCTCTGGTTTTCCTATAAGAAGCTTCCATGCACTCCTTTTATTCCCCATTCGTGCTACATGTCCCGTCCATCACAGTCTAAGAGACTTAATTGTTCGTATTATATCTGGCTTCCTATACATATCATGTAGTTCACTGTTGTGTAACCTTCCTAAGGCCAATTAATACAATATAATTGAAATTATAAATTTCAAAGGATGTATTCACTTTAATATAGGACTAACTCTTCTTCTTCTTCTTCTTCTTAAGCCCTTTCCTTCCCTGTGCCGGGATTAGGGCGCTCCCTAATGAGAACATAATGAACAAATTAATTTAGTTACACTCATTTACTCATAGATGTCAGCGTGTGATAGGTCGACCTAGCGCTTCGACGAGATATCTAGTGGATAATTAAGGTATTACTGGATGGGAAGCGGTCAGTAAATTTTGCAGAGGTATTTTTATTCAGGCTTGTGGTTCCTTTATGAGCCTGAAAATCTTCATACTCGAGACCCATAAGTCCCTCCCGGAGAACTTGTTCATTGGATTTTTCATCCTAAAAAATTCAGCGACCACGGCCGGGTTTGAACCGAGGCCCTTGAACTACAGGCAAGAAACATAACTACTAGCCCACCGCGGCTGATTATTATAACTCTTCAAGTATTCGAATTCTTGTATTGCACGTTTCACTGATTCAGTTCTTGGACTGTACATTTTTTGTTACAAGAATGATTGAGTAGGTATAATAAAAGTATAAATTAAATTAGATCATACACGTGACAGTGACATGTTTGAATAAATGGAGAATGTTCTGTGAGCCGGAACCTCTACGCAGGTGCATGGAAGGTAACGTAACTTTCGCAAGCTGACACAATACACATTGATCTCCTAGCTATTCCGGAAGTACTACTTCGCGTAACTCACGGAACTCAGCTGTTCTCCATATTTCCTTTCATAAATATAATAACAAGAAGACAATAAACACTACAATTAATCCATGAAAAGAAACACAAATAAGACCATCCCAAGCATAGTAGAATTCAATAGTGTAATACCGTACAATACACAAAAGACACAGCAGTTTCATATTTATGTTTACATTTCACCAGTAATTATTTTATAATTAAAAATAAAACTCCACGAGGTTGAGAAAATACTTTACACAAAACATAAATACCAAGACAAGTAAACCCAAAAGATCCTAGTTACGATATGATTTGCTGAGATATCAGGGTCTTTAAATTAATTAAAAATATCAATATTTAAATGTACTATTTTATAGGCTGAAAGCAGATAATTTAATAATATTTTCCCAAGTCCGCTATTCACTACTGATGATTGCGTTAATATGTAAATTTACTTACATGGTATTCTGTCGCTTTTAAGCAATACGTTTTGATTAATTTATAATATATTTATTTCTACAATTACGAATTTTTTCCTACCTGCTCTTGTGAACTAAACTTATAAAACGATCTTGGATACATCTGTTAAAGATGTAGAAGCCCCTGCAAGAATTTATTAGCTTTCAGTGCACGATACAGATTATATATATATATATATATATATATATATATATATATATATATATATCAAACTGCATTTTAGTGAGGACCCGGAAACAAATACTAATTATTGTAAATTGAATATATTTAGGAAAAAATGACGGTTAATGCAAACTATTAATTACACGTGTACAATGAAGTAATGTTCACAGATAAGTAATGAACCGTTAACACTTAAATTGGAGAAATACTAACTGCTTATGCCAGTTATTTTAATTTTTCGGACTGCAGTGAAAGCAAAATAATGCGTATTGTGTAATTTGATACTAATTTAAATAAATAATTTATACTCGTTTATTTTATTAAAAATATTGCATCAAAGAAATCAACGTATCTTTTAGGATACATTGCAAATTTAAGGGCTAAATGAAACATTATAAACTGTAGTGTGGTTAAATGTGTTTTAAAGTAGCGTAATTAAGAAACGCAAATATTATTTTAAATGTGATACAACTTTAATTAATTCGGATAGTTTAATACATAGTTTAAGGTGTTACTCTGTCTCTTGTATATTTCACTTTCCGATAAAAAAAGGCAATTCTAAAGTAAATTTTACGGATTTATTATTTTTTTGTTATAATGTTCGCCATTTAAACAGTTCAGAGAGAGAAAGAGAGATAGAGAGAGAGAGAGAGAGAGAGAGAGAGAGAGAGAGAGAGAGAGAGAATATTTTTATTAAGGATTTCCTCTACATTAATTAGTTATTCTTCAGCCCAAATGTATTTTGCTCCGCCACAGATTTCTATCCTCAGCATCTTCTTCTTTGAGGTCTCTGCTGATCATGTTTCTTCTCACTTCATCCTTGCATCCACTTTCACTTTCAGCGCCCGGCTGATCGTACCCAGTAAGGGCCACGGTCTAGGGAACAGACATTGCTGCCTTGTAGGTAGACGTTGGCTCGTCAAAGGCTAGGGGAAGAAAATCTCGAAAACAAATAACCAGGTCCTCCAGGTTGGGGGTTGTAGCGATGGACTAGCTCCCCGTCTTACATAACAACCAGGCAGTTATAAAAGGCCCAAGAAAATGAAAACCGGACAGATAAAATAATTGTAATCCCATATATTTTAATCAATGGAAAGAAAAATTGTCAGGAGAATATACCATGGCCCAGTGTGTGTAAATGGTAACTGGAATAAATTAAAATATTGACATTGATGAGATACTAGGAGAGAATATTTTTAGTTTTGTTTACTATTGCGAAGTCAATAAGAATGAGCTGCCTTGCTACATAATAAGAATGCAAGATAAAATACTTCCAAAAATAATATTATATACAAGAATGAAGAGAGGGATAGGGGAGGAAAGGTGATAGTTGACAATGAGAAAGAATTGCAAGTTTTGGATAGAAAAACGGAAAATTATGGATAAAATAAAGGAGAATGAGAGATACCTAGGATCATTCTGGATCAGAGAACTAAGAAGAAGAATCATTTGAGGAGAATTATATTTATGCATTAAATAAACTAGAAACTGTACGTTTCAAAATATAAGAAAAACATATTGACAGACAGCTGTTAGTTATATCCTTAAGTACGTGTGAACTCTATTTTACGACTTTCAGTGATTTAGTAGACACAACATACTAAAGATTTCGTCAGAGCTGAATACTTTCTTTACAAACTACAAGTGGCGATGACTTTTACAATTAATTAAATTGTCAATAAGAATATTATATAAAACAATAATGAAAATATGTATGAAATTATGATGTTAAAACTAAAAAAAAATAAAATAAAATAAATAATAAAAAAACATAAAAAAGGTCAGTCAAAATCATAGGAAATCATTTCGCTATCGCTAAACATTAATAAGATGATAAAAATGTGTAGTCTTCCGCGGTCCATGTCATCGTTAAAGAGTTAGTGTCGTCGTCCGTATCTCCCCAATACGAGAAGGAAGTTTGAGGTAATTCATATTCCATATATCAAAAGATTTATCAACTTTGATTTCAGAACAGCTCTCAAGTAAGCCACGACATAATGGCTAAAAACTTACAATCGCGGCAACACTCTGAGTATAATTTTAACACAACTTTCCACTGATGTTATTTTTACACCGAACTTTCATTTTATATTATTTGTTTATTTATTTATTTAGCCTAGTGGAGTTAAGGCCATGTAGCCTTCTGATCCACTCACCAGGACAAACATATATTACATTAGAATATAACAATCATAGTTAACTCTACTATTAAATACTAAATGAAGTTATGATCAATAAGATAATATATTTTATGATCTATGATATAACCAGTCAATGATAGTTAAGATTAAGACTAAAACTAACAATAAAATGTATTCAAGCAAGGTAAATTAAATTGTTGGTACATTGTCCCTGTCTAATGTATATAAAAATAAAGAAATATAATGAGATATAGAAAACTAATTTTACGGATATACAATATTTAAACAAATGAAAATATTTGTTAATCTTAATATTTTCATAAATAATTTAATTTATTAATTGTTAAAAGAATACTATCAGTGAGGTGTATAAGTTAGTTTGTTATTAAATAATTCTTTAGTTTGTTTTTGAAGGATGTTATAGTTCGACAGTCTCTGACATATGGCGGAAGGGAATTTCATGTTTTGGCAAGTGGGACTATAACATATAATGAATAATACACAGTGTGATGAGGAGGGATATAAAGGACAATGTGCTGATGGGATCGAGTGCCAGGGTTATGTGTGTCCCATAGTCTGATGAAGCGGCGTGATAAATAATTAAGCGATGATGTGTGAAGTATTTTATAGAGAAGGGATAGGGAATGGACAGTACTACGAATCTCTTAGACGAAGCTACAATAATTGTTCCAGAGATGGTGTAACATGGTCAATTTTGCGAATACAAATAAAACGTGCACAAGAATTATGAACACGTTGAAGTCTGAGTGAAAATAGTATTTAAGTATGTAAAAAGAGTATCACGATAATTAAAATGGGACATTACATATCTCAAAATTAATTTTAAGTTTTAAAATATGGACTTACAACTGAAAGAAATTCTAATAAATGTATGCATATCATGATTTTTTAAGCAATGTACATATAATTTTTATACCGGTGTAATACTGTTATATGGTGAGCCGAGCATCCAGCTGTAAGGGTAGTGACGTCAGGAGTGGGGAGCGTGTTCAGACAGAAGTACTATACATTTTCAAAACACACTACTCTGCGTTATTCAAAACTGTAAGAATGAACATTGCGGCTTGAAGGTCAACATTTATGGATTAATGTATACCATTTCTTTCCTGGAGTTTCACTAACTACCCCACCTGGTTTGCTTTCGTTCATTCCCTCCCCAGGTTGTTCACCTCAGCATATAACACAATGTCAAAGATGTTATTAAATATTATTATTATGTCTACCGCTGTTGTCTTGGGGTAGCGTCGCTGCCTCGTGTTCAGTGGGTCCAGTTTCGATTCCCGGTCCGCATAGGTTTCCTGGGTGTTTTTTTTTTCGCCACCTGTAAGACAAATGCCAGGAAACTTTAAGACCCAAACAGTTTCAGAACGTCATCTGATCATCATGATCATATTCGCCACGTTTAATTTCAATGTGTTTGTGAATGGTTTGTTTCGCCTTAATGTTGTGTTGTCTCGGAGGACGCCTGGCATTCATTCGGGGAAGCCCTCCATGTCCTTGCGCGGCCAAAAAAGTGTGTGCGTGTATGCATAGTTTAAAATCCCTCTCCCGACAGGTCGTGCCACTGCAAGGCCCGGGTGACGTGTGTCATGTAAAAGTACCTATAAGGTGAGAGGTTAAACTGAATTAATGGAATGGAATTATTATTATTATTATTATTATTATTATTATTATTAGTTATAAAAACTCTGAAAACATTAAGCTGTTATAATTTTCAAATCTTCAAAAGCTTCTGCAGTCAAATTTAATGTAGCATTTTTTTCAGGAGTAGGCCTAGTAATTACTCGTATTTCGTTGCAACCTGCAAATTAATTGGGTTGTGAAGATGCAGATTATATTCGTCACGGACTGTTTTACCAGATCTCCAATGCGATGTGCCGCCAGTCTGTTCTAATGAAAGTAGCCAATATACCTCCTATATCCCTATTAGAATAATCAAACTATACATCATCATCAACATCCAGGGATTAAGCCTGTTGGTTCATTCCGGTTTCATGAAAGCTAGCATTGTTAAAATTGTTCAGACCATCTTCTGTGAGGGCGTCCAACATTTTTCCTTCCGTGCGGTTTATAATTTAGCAATTATTTTGGAAATCTTTCTTCTGGCATTCTATCAATATGTTCTTTCCAGGCGTTTTGTGTAGTATATCTCTGATTGAAAATTGCTTTAATACTGAGATAATTAAACCAATATTTTTGTTGAACTTGTTGAACTATATGGATCAGAATGTTGGATGATCACTAAAAGAACAAAGAATAGAAGCAGCTGAGATGAGATTTTTAAGAAATATAGCAGGATGTACTCTGCTGGATAAGAAAAGAAATGAAGATATAAGAAAGAAACTAAATATTTTCAAACTTACAGATCGAATAATTAAATATAGGAACAATTCAGTAGAAATAAATGGTCATTTAAACGTACAAGTAATCAATGAATTATAATTTTAAAGCTATATTATTATAAAACTAATATAAAATTTACATTGTTTTACTTTTTATACAGACATTTAGTTACTACTATTAGGTATAATTTTAAGTTTACATAGGTATTTTTAAATAATTTACTACCTATAATCTTATATTGCATTAATGACATAGGTCTAACAATGTTTACTTTTTTGTTTGTAAAACTATTTGATTTTAATTTGAAGAACTTGAGACGCAATTAAGAAAAATAAAACGTTTGCTTACGAAGCACATTTATATCAGACCGAGACAAAACAAGCAAAATAAGCCTTAGCATAAAATTAAAATAATCTGCATATTCAAATATGCCGAAATTGGCAGTGCTAAGAATCGAACTCATAGCGTGCTACATTCGAATTACACTTTTCACCTGGTCCGCAGCCAGTGGCCCAGATTCGCTGGCCTCACGCTAATTTAGACATTTATTGCACAGGGTTGTCCAATGAACATTATACGTATCAGAAATCATGATCCTTCCTTAACTGAATGTTAAAATCATAGGCCTACATATAGCTACATTTAAGGCATTGTTAGAATACTATGAGTGGAACTAGAGTATTTATATAATGATTAAATTATGAACTATGAAAACTTAAATCTGATAACCAGGCGTTGTTCTCGAATTATTTAGGTTTTTAACGTGTATTGAAACTTTTTTCTCAGAAGTGAAGAAAATTTCCGGGAAAATCTCATCATCCGAGCTTTATTTTCAGTTCTCTTATGTACATCTACATCCACTTAATCCTACGCATTTACTGGAAAAGTTTGAAAAATTCCGGTTTTATATTAAAATCGCTACAAATTCATAATTTTATAGAAATTTATGAATATTTTAACCGGCAACGCATAACAAATCTATACTAAATAAATATCAATAGCACAATATTATAATCATCATCATTTCAGATTACGTTAGAGTATAATAAAAATAAATAATCTACATTTCCCGAGTCGGCCGTGGTGGTCTAGTGGTTATTTTCCTTGCATTTAGTCCCGAGAATCGCGAGTGAAAACCCGGCCGAGGTTGATACATTTTTAGGATGTAAAAATATAAGGGACAAGTCCTCCGGGAGGGACTTTAAGCCGTGGGTTTCGAGTCTGAAGATTTTCAGGCTCGCAAAACAACTGCAAGTCTGAAAAAATAAGCCTCTTTGCAAAATGTAACCGTCCTTCATCCATCCCAGTAATAACTTAGTTACCTACTACATGTCTCATTGAGGCGATGTGCTAACCACGTGCCACTCGTTGGCATCTGTAGGTAAATAAGCGTAACTAAATTAGCTTAAGAAACTCCCGCTAGGGAGCACCCATGTCCCATGTGGGACGTATGGGGTACACAAACACACATTTCCTGAGAGAAATGGTATACCATCCGAGTGCTGTCTTCACAACCACATGCCAATCAAAGACGTGAAAGATCAACCAGCATGTCAGTAGAGTAAATCCAACAAATGGTCAGAATCCCACAACTGTTATAGACTGCTATAGATAGTTTCTCAAACTGGATCCACTATTTACAACTCAATGGGCACCAGTCCCATACACTGACCGAAATAAAATTAGAAAATGTTTTCCCCAATGGGGAAAGTAACAATGATAAAATTAAGGGAATTAAAAAGAAAGGTGAAACTAGGTTATATAAAGAAATAAGAAATGTATAGAGTGGAAATTATGTTGAATAATTCAGAAATTAACATAGTTTTGCATGCTCAACGTATGGTAGTTGATTTCTTGACCAGCAGAAGTAAAGAAACAACTCTAGGAAAAGGCGAAGAAATGTGCTGCACACTGCAAGACAACAGTTCGCACGCAACACAAATAAAGCGATCAATAAGTATGAAAATTTCCTTCGTTCTCCTCTAAAGCGTTCGACATAAACCAGCAAATCGCTACTACTTATTTCTCCTAAGAAAGTACACCACTAACTTGCATATATTCACGTTAAAAATGTACTATTACTATTATTAAGTTCTGACACTTGGCGCATTTTTAGTAGACAAATTATAGACTCGTTTCCCAATAAATGTTAAGTTTGGACCTCATTCACTTGACTTCACAACCTTCATTAAAATGTCTTCGTTATTAATGGTATAATAGAGATCTGGCGAAAGTTGCCAATCAAACAGTTATGACCTGCATCTCTTATTAGTTCACTGCCTGTATTATTAGTTCATATAGCACTAATGAATGTTATTTTAATAATATATTTTTTTCCCCCAATATGCCCTATTTTCCTTATATGGCATTTAAAAATATGTTAAAAATACGAATAATGATGAATTTTTAGGTCATAAAATTACAATATGTATATTCAATTTGTCCATCGCTGTGGTCTCGAGGTAGCATACTGCCTTGTCACGCAGCGGGCCCGGGACAGTTTTTCTGGGTGACGTTTTTATCGGGGTTTTTCCTCACCTGCAAGACAACTGTCAGGAAAACTTTAAGGCCCAAAGGGTCCCCGAAATCATATGGCCATCGCAATCATCATCATTCATATTCATCTTATCATCATCATAATCATCATCATCATCATCATCATCATCATCCTCATCCTTCATCGGTGTGGAAAGCAACGGGAAGCTACCACACCTAAAATTCCCTAGTAAAGCTGCAAAACATAACATGAAAATGCTATGATTGCAGTGAAAGACCTGCCTTTGGGCAGAATTACTATGGATGGATGGATATTCAATTTAATCTCCCAATTCCTTTTAAAAAACGTTAAACTGAAGACATATAAAACTATTATTCTACCAGTTATATTATATGGATGCGAAACTTGGACTCTTACTTTAAGGGAGAAAAGGATATTACAGTATTTGAGAATAAAGTTGTTAGGAAAATTTTTGGACCAAAGAGAGATGAACAGACAGGTGAATGGAGAAGACTGAATAACAGTGAAGGAAGCCAGATATAATGAGAACAGTTAAGTCTCGTAGACTGCGATGAGCAGGACATGTGGCACGAATGGGGAATGAAAGACATGCATGGAAGCTTCTTGTAGGAAAACCAGGGAAAACACCCAGTTGGTAGAAAAAGCATGAGATGGGAGAATAACATTAACTATGATTTGAGGGAATTATATTATACAGGGAATGATTGGAAAGCATTAGCACAGGATAGTGATGTATGGAGAGCTTATGTCCGCGCGGCCATGAACCTACGGGTTCAATAGTGCCAGTGAATTAGTTATATTCAATTTAAACAAATGAAGTGTAATTAATAAAAATAAACGAAAGAAAGGTGCATGCATATTTGCAGATGCCTCTGTATGGGTTTTCAATATCATATTGCTAAAAATAAAATATAATTACCCGAAATTAATTTTAAGTGCGAAATACAACATAATTTTTACTCTAGAATTTATTAATCAGGGAGGAAAAAAGGTAAATTTATTCTATGAAAGCGAAGCATCTTAGTGAATACGACTGAATATAAAGTGAAATTTGAGATAATTGAATCGATTAGTATTATTTAAATCACGCATAATTCGAAAAACGTAAGACATATGTTAAAATTCAAGTATATTTATTACCGAACTTTCACTTTCAATGGTAATGGTTTCCAATGCATATTGCCATTTCACTTTCAATGTTAATGGTTTCCAATGCATATTGCCATTTCACTTTCAATGCTAATGGTTTCCAATGCATATTGCCATTTCACTTTCAATGTTAATGGTTTCCAATGCATATTGCCATTTCACTTTCAATGTTAATGGTTTCCAATGCATATTGCCATTTCACTTTCAATGTTAATGGTTTCCAATGCATATTGCCATTTCACTTTCAATGTTAATGGTTTCCAATGCATATTGCCATTTCACTTTCAATGTTAATGGTTTCCAATGCATATTGCCATTTCACTTTCAATGTTAATGGTTTCCAATGCATATTGCCATTATTTTTGTGAGACTCGTTTTTTAAATATAATTGTCATTCATATGTTTTAGATATCTGATCTGATAATTTTAAAATATTAATTAGGTTTAGATATTCATTTAATTTTCATTAAATACAATATTTAATCATACTTTTTTTATAATTTGGAAATTATTAATGAAGGAGATGTACAAGATTATTGAAATTTATGGAATTAACTATAGAGAATTAGTAAAGTAAAGTAAAGTGCTCCCACAACAGACCCGGAGGCCCTTGGGGTAGTAGGAGGTTAAGGCTCCCACTTTTTCTAGACAGTCGGCACTTTATGTCAGCCGGGTTGTCAGCCCTGCGTGACGGCCGCCTTTACCCCCAGAAACAAGCATCTGGTACTCATTTCCGTTAGAGGCTGAGTCGACCCCAGGGCCATAGTGCCGCCAGAGGGTTTGGGTCAGTTTAAAAATCCTGACCCCAATGGGACTTGAACCCTCGACCCTCCGACTTGTAGCCCAGTGCCTTAACCACTACGCTACGGCGTGCCCCCAACTATAGAGAATTACATTGTTTTATAAAATAGCCATAATTAAATATGACGCATATAAAATTTGATTGGGTTGTCTGGCAGTGATATTGAAGTTTGTTTTATTTGGAGCAAATCATGAACATGTTCCAAACTGAATTAAATATAGTTTCATTCTTTAATCTGGGTTTCTTTTGTTTTGCCATGACCGAGCAGCTTTGTTTAAACATCACAATTGAACGGCGTTATGCATCAACATGCTATGCGCCATTATCTAAGTTTCGAGAAAAGTACGTTTAAAGTTTAAAGTCAATCTTTACTATTTATTGTTGCACCAAACTAACAAAACTGGATATTGCAAGTTATTTTCGTTGTGTAACAGTTATGCATCAACAATCTAAGAGTGGGAACATTTGGCGCTTAGCTGCATGATGCAAAAATTCGATTAGCATTTATGAAGATCTGGGTTCATAGCCGTTTCTTGCAAAACGTAGAATTCTGGTAGGAATAATGGCGTTTAATTTTTATTTAATAATATGACTGTATTTACAGATTTGGCGCTAAAAACGTGCGTACACTTACTTCATGAGTCAGTGCAACAGATGAAATAAAAATCACAATTTAAAAAAATGACACTTAGCCGGTTGATGCATAATATCGTTCAATCATACAGCTGAAACAGATAAAATAATTATTTCTCTCTAGATAATGTTGATTTAGATAGGACTAATTATAAGATTAGCGTACTCTTTTATGATTCCAAGCTCTTTGGAATGAGGCAACCGGAAGAAAGATGGATAGAGATGCAGACGAGAGTAGAACTAGAGGAAATCTAGAAAATTGTTTCCTCCAATGCGTCACGGTGAGCTAGGCTCTCGTTCTTTCTCTGTCTACTATACACACATTTACACGTCACTTCCCTTTCCGGTACCTGCTGTATGTTTCGTTAATACAGCCCGGTGTAGGAAGACAGCAACTCGTGGCCACTCTTCCAGAAATGTATATTATAAACAATTAAACAACGTGTATCAAATCTCTTCAATTAATACTACTATCGTCCACTCTGATGATGTAGTACTACTGGCCGATAGCGAGGAGATACTAAAGGCCAACACGCACACACTATTGAGTAACACTAAGAAATTAGGACTGGAAGTAAATATCAGTAAAACTAAATATATGGTCACACGTAGAAATTCAGTATATAATGGAAATGGACAGCTAATGACAAATGAGGGAAATTTTGAGGAAGTGGCTGAATTCAAATACCTAGGAACAATAATCACAAATAGGAATGAGATGCACAAAGAAATTAAACACAGGCGGCTCAATTCTGGAAATGCATGCTATTATGCATTGCAGAGACTTTTGATGTCCCAACTCCTTTCAAAAAACGTTAAGCTGAAAATATATAAAACTATTATTCTACCAGTTATATTATATGGGTGCGAAACATGGACTCTTACTTTAAGGGAGGAAAGGAGATTACGAGTATTTGAGAATAAAGTTCTTAGGAAAATTTTTGGACCAAAGAGAGATGAACAGACAGGTGAATGGAGAAGACTACATAACAATGAACTACATGGTCTTTATAGGAAGCCAGATATAATAAGAAGAGTTAAGTCTCGTAGACTGCGATGGGCAGGACATGTGGCACGAATGGGGAATGAAATATGTACACGGAAGCTTTTTGTAGGAAAACCAGAGGGAAAACGCCCAGTTGGTAGACCAAGAATGAGGTGGGAGAACAACATTAACTACGATTTGAGGGAAGTAGATTATACAGGGAATGATTGGAAAGCATTAGCTCAGGATACGGATGTATGGAGAGCTTATGTCCGCGCGGCCATGAACCTACAGGTTCGATAGTGCCAGTGAGTAAGTAAGTAAGTAAGTAAGTAAGTATCGTCCACTCTATGTAGAATCAAGAGTACACAATTTCTATTTTCTCGTTTTATGAATGAATTTACAATAACGGTACTTAAAATTATTAAGTCAGAAATGTATATAATGTTAAATAAATTGAATTTGCATAAAAATTCAGTTTAATTTGAACCCCTAAAAGCCTATTAGAAACAAATGTAGATAGGGCTATAACGTTTCTTAGCTGATAATCACTAAAGAAATGATTTAATGAGGTTAAATAATAAAAACAGTGTTAAAGTTAATGTACCGTTAATAGACATTACATTAGTAATTGAAACTTTCAAACTAAAATGTAATAAATAAGATTCTCGCGGAAGTGCAAAGTTGAACTGAGCGTAGTGTGTCCTAGAGAGTGTGGTCTACACTACCACGTTCAGTTCAACTGTGCACTTCCTGCGAGAACATTATGTATTACATTTTAGTGTGAAAGTGTCAATTACTAATGCACTATGTTTACCTTATCATTTTAAATAACCTAAATACAAAAAAAAACTTAATATTTATAATTATATTAAAAAATAGAAACTAATGTAAATAAATGTATGGACATAAGTAATTCGTGAGTTGTGCGACACTTTTATAAAAATATTTTTTTTTAAATTTTATGCAGGAATCGAGCAAATAATAGAAAAAAAATTACAAATACGGTTAATTATTACCAGAAAGCATGTTAAATAATACGCATTTTCCCGTATAAGGATCAATTATTCTGGTACAACAAATATCAAGGGCTCGACAGGGGGATTTTTCGTTTAAGGAAAACAATTGGGATTCCACTAGCATTTTACTATTGCGATAAAAGTTATAGTACAGTATATGTCCTTGTAAGTGTGTTATATCTAGATAAGACTATGTACTGTGTGTGTGTGTGTGTGTGTGTGTGAGTGAGAGAGAGAGTCGGAGAGAGAAAGGAGATGGGGAGAGAGATAAATAAATAAGGGGAAAAGTAACGTATTTACCGTAATAATGTTCCTTTTCACTAAGTAGAATAGAAATTAACAGAGACAATAACTTATATACTCTAAAATTAAGAAAATATAACTTTTTTTGGTTTCATTGAACTTCTAAGAAAGCACGACTAAAGTCTATCCGCTCTTAAAGTGATCCTCATTAAAACAAAACAATCTGATCTGTTCGCTTTTCATTGATTATGGACACCCCTCACACGATGTAGAAGCAATAAGTATGCGAAAAAATAGTTACCTTCATTAAATTAAAAATATGTCCTCTGAACATACTTGTTATTCTTCATGAAATAAAATAACATTCAAAACATAGAAAATATTCTAAAATATACCTAATCAATAATTACGACTTAAAATAGTTTATTACATATGGATGATACATTTGAGTCATGCTTAGTCGATTCTGATGCAACAAAAATGGCCGAAGGTGTCATATCTTCTGTTGCTGTATCGCCATCTAAATTTTTAAAACACTAGTCTGGCAAATCTTTAACTAGTGGTAAAAACAGTTATATTAAATGCATTTCACACGTTCAGTGAAAAAAAAAATCACCAGCTTTCTTGTAATCTATCCCATTCAACGATTACATGTATTATATACTTCACACGTGCTCTCTGTCAATGTGACAGTAAATTGTGGCACGAATGGCGGAAGGATACAATTGGCGTTTGTTTATGTCACTCTAAGAGCGGGTAAGGTATAGAGTCAGAAATAGAAATACACATATGATGAACTTTAACAATCGTTCAGTCGCGACAAGGCCCAAAAGTTTATAAATCTATAAATAAATAAATAAATAAAGACTTAATAGATCAGGAATGCCTTTTTTTAAAGACAAAAGACAACATTAATTGACAATGATTCATTGGATCTCCAGTAATATTAACACTTGGAAATAACATTATAGGTCTTGGATATAAAAGCACATTTTGGTTGGTGGATGACAAAGTTTCCAGAACTGCAAGCAAACCCGTATCGGAAGAGATTGTGACACGCCAAGAATTGAAGTTGTGCCTACAATTTGTTTGGGCACACGCTATAATTTAAGTAAACAAGTTACTGGGAAAAGTTACCGTGTTCCGAGTACTTGCAACTTAACCCAACCGTGCCTTCATTGAGTGCAGGTGTTGCATTCATTCTCTGAGTAGTTGTAGATATTGTACGAGATTTCAAACAATTGCACACTATACACAAAACTTATGAATGGATAAATAGAGCTTGACCATTGTCCCATAAAATTCACAGATGTGAATGTCAAAACTGTGATAATTTTAATGGACAATACAAAAATACATCATGCAATCCCAATGCTTTTGTCAATTTATTTATTTAAAGTAAGATAATTTTTTAAATATTTAATCCTGATTCTGAAAGAGAGAGAGAGAGAGAGAGAGAGAGAGAGAGAGAGAGAGAGAGAGAGAGAGAGAGAGAGAGAGAGAGAGAGAAAGTGAGAGAAAGGAATGAAAGAGAGAAAGAAAGAGCGAGAGAGAGAGAATATGGAGCTGCAAAAAATATTGTTAACCAATTAATTATATTAAAAAAAGGCATACTAAACATTAGCTTATCGAAATCAACTATCAAACTGAACCGAAATAGAAAAAAAATTAATGTTCTAAAAATTAGACCAATTTACAAATTACTTATGATACATATTCATAAAAATTATTAAATTTAGGAAAGGCGTATATGTTAATGACACAAAAACATTTTTACATAATATTTTCTTGGATTTAATAAGATGGAGAGAGAGAGAGACAGAGAGCGAGAGAGATAGCGAGCGAGAGAGGAAAGGCGTATACGTTAATGACACAAAAACATTTTTACACAATATTTTCTTGGATTTAATAAGAAGGGGAGGGAGGGAGAGAGAGAGAGAGAGAGAGAGAGAGAGAGAGAGAGAGAGAGAGAGAGAGAGAGAGAGAGAGATACAGAGAGAGAGAGAGAGAGATACAGAGAGAGAGAGAGAGTGTACGGAGCTGCAGAAATACTGTTAATCAATTAGTTCTATTAAAAAATGCATACTAAACATTTGCTAATCGAAATGAACTATCAAATTGAATTTAAATTTTAAAAAATCAGTGTTCTAAGAATGAGGTCATTTACAAATTAATTGTATTAACACACAATCATAAAATTTTACGGAATTTAGAA
This sequence comes from Diploptera punctata, assembly GCA_030220185.1. Classification (NCBI taxonomy): domain Eukaryota; kingdom Metazoa; phylum Arthropoda; class Insecta; order Blattodea; family Blaberidae; genus Diploptera; species Diploptera punctata. The sequence continues at coordinate 2,002,925 of JASPKZ010008357.1, forward strand.
AATATGTATACGTTTATGATACAAAAAGAATTTAAAAAATATCTTGGAGTTAATAATATAATTAAATAAAAATAAATTTATTACACTAACCAAAACATTTTCAATTAAAACATTGATACAACCATTGTACTTCGGATCAAGATTTCATTTACTGTACAGTACGCTACTATTTTTAATTAGACAATTATTGATACAATTGTTTAATAAAATCGACTTTTAATAAAAAAATAGCAGTATTTGCTGCTATTATAGGCGGATTCACCAAATTATATATTTTATTTAGCATTTATTGATTTACTCTGGTAGAGTTAAGACCATGTGTCCTCTTTATTAACTCAACCATGACAAACATATTAAAACAGAATATAAATAATAAATAGGTAATGCATGGTTTTTCACTGTGGTCCGTCACCTTTATATAAGCTGGCATCAGAAATTGAGTTTCACAAATTATTAAATATATATATATATATATATATATTCCATAAATCAGCAAAATCGGATCATAGATTCGAATTGCTGAGGAATTCGCTTAGTTAACGCAGTTCCTGCATGACGGACTTTTAATATTAAAAAAACTGATAAACCCACAAATGACAACTTCCTCGTATAACCACAAACTGTGTATTATCGATGTATATTACAATTAAAGTGCGTAACATATATGCTTCAGTGAATACGAAATAAATTTACTTTGAAGAGAAATAACACAGCTGACTTTAAAAGAAAAATATAGACAAGAAGTGCTTTAATAATCATCCATACATAGTTATTCTGCCCGAGGGCAGGTCTTTCACTGCAATAATAGTATTTTCATGCTATGCTATGTTTTACAGTTTTACTGGGGAATTATAGGTGTGGTAGCTTCCCGTTACTTTCTACACTGGTGAAGTATGATGATGGCCGGATGATTTTCGGGGACCGTTGGGCCCTAAGCTTCCTGACATTTGTCTTACAGGTGAGGAAAAACCCCGAAAAAATCCTCACCCAGGAGACTGTCTCAACCGGGAATCGAACCCGGGCCTGCTGTGTGACAAGGCAGCACGCTACCTGAAGACCACAGCGGTGGACTTAATAAGCATATTTTTAACAATAATTAATTCCATTTCATTAACTCATTTTAACCTCTCACCTTATAGGTACTTTTTCATGCCACACGCCACCGGCCTATAGTGGCACGAACTGTCAGAAAGGGATTTTAAACTATGGGTCACACACATACCTTTTTGACCACATAAGGATATGGAGACCTCCCCGAATGAGTCATCAAGCTCAATGTCAGGGCCTCCTCTGAGACAACATAACACTAAGGGAAAATGTACCATTCACATGGTGAATAATATAATTATGATGGCCAGATGATGTTCGGGGACCGTTTTGGCCTTAACGTTTTTTCCTGATAATTGTCTTACAGATGAAGAAAAACCCTGAAAACACCATCACCCAGGAAACTTGTCCCGAGCGGGGATCGAACCCGGGCCCGCTGCGTACGAGGCAGGGACGCTACCTCGAGACCACACCGGAAGATTAATAATAATAATAATAATAATAATAATAATAATAATAATAATAATAATAATAATAATAATAATAATAATAATAATAATAGTAACTTAATTAGCAGGTTTCACACTGTTGTACATCTTCCTGTACCCTAATAATCTACTGTCATTCTCCTCAATATCTCTCCGTTATTCCAATCTCCATCGTCCAATTCTTTTTCCTTCGTGCTGGTAAAAAAAAAACATCAATCCACGTTATTTTTGGCCGTCCTCTTCTTCTTCTGCCAAGTGGTACCCATTCATTCTTCCTGGGAATCTGTCTTCTGTCATTATTTTTACATGACCATACCATTTTTATTGTTATAATAATATAATAAAATAATTTTACATAATAATAATAATTTTAAATAATAATAATAATAATAATAATAATAATAATAATAATAATAATAATAATAATAATAATGGATGTGGAACTCATTTTAGTCAAAAATGGGTGTTCAGGAGTCGAATACATGGTCTTCAAATTCGAGAAATCGTGTTTACAGTTTGAATACTTTGTGTAAAGAAATTTACATTTAGGATGACCTCATATTCAATTAATTGTATAAAGCCGACATCGAGTGTACCAAGGTCATATGCTGAATAAATCACTTGCGCAGCATTACGAAAATATTCCTGTTACGAATTGAAATACACTGTGCAATATTTTGCTCTATTCTGCAGTATGTGGTTACAATAATACTTGTTCTATAAATTTATTGCTTGTTTATAAAATTTATAATGATATCATCATTAAATGATACGATATAAAAACCTGCTCTGTTAATAGGTCTGGTGCACCTAATTTTAATTATATAACTGAAAGGTAATTGGTGTAACTATAAATGCAAGCGCACGTGTCTGCATACTTTAATTTACCTAGTAAACAGCATGTAATTAAAAATTATGTTCACATTTTATAATTTACTAAGTAATATCCGGTGTGCGCTGCTACGCCTAAATAAATGAAAATTAATGTGCTTTTATGTTTAGTTGAATAAGTAAAGGGAAAAATAATTATAAATTTATATTTTTTAGGTACCCCGTGCTGATTACCCGTCGTTGTCCGGGAATCTACATATCCCGAACTTCTTGACATAAATGAGTTGAAGCACGAAAATTAATGTGTTTTATGTTTAGTTAAATAAGTGAAAGGGAAAAATTATATCGTAATTATTTTTTTAGATACCCCGTGTTGTTTACTCCGGTGTTGTCCGGGAATCGACTCATCCCGATCTTCTTGGCTTAAATGACCTCAGAGACAAAAATTAATGTACTTCGTATGATTACTTGAATAAGTAAAATTAAAAATAATTCTAAATGTATATCGTAATTATTTTAAGATTCCCCGTACTGATTACCCGGTGTTGCCCGGGAATCTACTTATCTCGATCTTCCTAGGTATAAATTACCTAAAAGACAAAATTCGTTATTGTGTGTTATCCGTAAAAGAATAATCGCCATGTGCTGCTATGCTTGCACAGGAATCTACGTACTTGTCTCGATCTTCTTGGCATCAATGAAAGACAAAAATGGTTATTGTGAGTTATCCGTAAGAGATAAACGTATGCTGTCACGGACATTTTTGTAGAGCTTTTTGAGATATTCAGTTCTGTGTACATTAATTTTGTGTATTTCTTATGGTTTAGGCAGCGTAAGCCATTTAAGCGTCCAAAGAGCTACTTCATATTTTCCACTACAAGGGGCGATTTTTAAGGGTGTAGGAGTTGAGTATCACAACTCTCCCATAGTCTATGTTCATCCCGGGAATCTCTTGAACATTTTGCAAAAAGCCCCATCACAATCGGATCAACGGTATGGCTGCGCATGAAGTACGAACAAACATTCATATTTATGTATTAGATGTGACAATTAACAAGTGTTACATCAGAATTCGGAAAAAAAAAGAAATAACGCATTTATAATCCTATTAATTTCTTGGTTTCTTTCTTATCTTTAGTTCAATTTATCAGTTTTTGGTATTTTTTTATGTATCCCTGCCATCCAGACCTTAGAGTGACACGGCCTGTCTATAGATCACATGCTTTCTTTTTTGGCCACACATGGAGTGTCTCCCAGAATATGGATCATATCAATGCCGGGGCCAACTCCCAGAAAGCAAGAACATTTAAGACAAGACAAACCATCCACTCAATACTAAACAATGTGAATATGATAGGATGATTATGATGCCCAAATGGTGTTCGAGGACTATTTGGGTCTTAATTTTTTTTTCAAGTCTTACAGATGAGAAAAAAATCTAAAAACCTCACACAGGAAACTTGTTCCGACGGGGGGATCGAACCCGAGCACGCTGCGTACGAGACAACGATACCTGCGACTACAGCAGTAGACCGACTAATTTGTAATAATTGACAATTATTGCCATATTGTTATCATAATCATCATCATCACGATAAGGGAGAAGGAAATTAGGCAACAAATGAACTGAGTAAATTTTATCATGTGCTCAATTGAGTATATTTGTTTAATACCCAGGGCTAGCGGATCCTGCATCGAACCCTTCAAGTGCAGGATGACCTGACTATAGAAACGATGTGAACAACACCAGTGAGGGACGGGAGCAATAGGAACACAATGTCAAGACAGGATCAGGTATATTTTAGGTGCTGCAAAAATTGTATAATGCAGAAGACAATTACAATTGTACAGTAAAGTAACTAAAACACAATGCAGTATTGTCGTTTTTAACAAACACAGAGAAGCAAACATAAACAAAACATTTCACACTTTATAAATCCACCAATGCCTGTAATACGTCTACGAGACTGAAATTAATGTTACTACCTGAACGTATTACACAGTTTTACAGTAATCGGATGATACTGCGCAGGACCACATAGACTACTCCCCACCTCTCTCACTACTCCGCATAGTACTTAACATGTAACGTTTGTTTTGGTGTAGAATCCGCTAACCCTATTAGTATCCTTCAAAGTGGTTCCTCAATTTAAAACGTTGCCTTTTCTCCTGTGTGATTCCTGTTATATAGCGAGATGTATACAAAGGGAAGAAATGAGATGCCATCCTAATGCACTAAAAAAGGTATGTCATACTTTTGGTTATTAAAACGAACACAATCATTGAAGATTTTTTTAATCTTACATAAAACGCAGGACAAATCTGCTGTTATTACAAGTTGATATTAAAAAAAATGGGTACTTTATGTAATATTGTAGGCTTTCACGGCCGGTGTCTTGACTCTTAAGTTGGTCTTTCTTGCTGATTGGTCATTGTCCAGGTTTATTTAAACTCGATGTTCATCTACCGCTGCGGTACACATCTTCAGGAGATGTCGGCTCCTGAAGATGTCTACCGTAGCAATAGATGCAACATCGAGCTTAAATAAAACTGGACAACGGTCAATCAGACCAGAAGAACAACTTAAGAATAGGTACTTTGTTTACTGAATTTTATTAAAGCTTCATTTGCTGTTTGTAAATATCCAATTACGAAGAAGGACGAAGCAAAAGAACAATGAACTAATGTACTGAAATTCCTCATCAGTTTAAACCTTGGCAATGGAAAAACATGTGCCTGTGGATGTTTTCGATGTGTTTGGGACATCAATGCTTGCGAATTGTGAAATTTGACCAGCCTTGATCTCGGGTCTCCTTCGTGTGAGGCCTCACTAATTCTTACTTACAGTATCAATAACTACACTTGCAAACGATTATAATGAAGTCATCAAACTAAACACAAAGGAACGTTGGCTACTTAGCCATGAACTTGGTTCATTCAAGGACTGTTACGACATTCACGTATTGTCCACAGCCAGTTCGGATCCGCGTAAACGTAATTTCTGCAGGCGTGTGCAATCGTTTACAATAATATTATGACATTATGTATATAAATCATCATCATCATCCAGGGATTAAGCCTGTTGGCTCGTTCCGGTTTCATGAAAGCTAGAATTGTTGAAATTGTTCAGACCATCTTCTGTGTGGGCGTCCAACTTTTCTCCTTCCGTGCGGTTTATAATTTAGCAATACTTTCGGAAATCTTTCTTCTGGCATTCTATCAATATGTTCTTTCCAGCCGTTCTGTATTTAATTATTCGGTCTGTAAGTTTGAAAATATTTAGTTCCTTTCTTATACCTTCATTTCTTTTCTTATCTAGCAGAGTATATCCTGCTATATTTCTTAAAAATCTCATCTCAGCTGCTTCCAATCTTTGCTCTTGGCTTTTAGTGATCATCCAACATTCTGATCCATACATCAATACAGGAACAGTCATTACTTTATAAAATTTCATTTTTGTTTCTTTTCTTGTGTTTTTAAGGGTTCTTTTTAATAGTGCCACACATTAGATTAAATTTATTTATTTTGTCATTATAAATCAATAATCTCAATTAATGTAATATGAAAGCTAAGAGGTTGGTCTCTGTTATGATGTGTGAAGTATTTCCAATGTAAATTGAAATATAAAGTAACGTAAGAAAATGATGGCTACTGCAACTGATAGCTGTCACTGATTAAGACAGCAATCTTACAGTATATTTACAAGCAGAGCATTAGATATAACATCAAAATTGCGATATATAGATAGGCATAAGCAAAAGGATAAATAAAATTTGGCAATGTATGTCTAACAACACATTATATTTCAGAAATAGGCTTAACTTTTTTTTTTTCGCTGTTGATAAGGGATGTTATAGCAAAAATTTAGTTCTTAGAAAAAACAGTGAATTAATATTTCATTCAGTTAAAAGTTTATGTCAAAATTCCTATGAGACGTAATATTAAATAACGGAGCATCACAATGGAAGACGTGCATGGAAGCTTCTTGTAGGAAAACCAGAGGGAAAGCGCCCAGTTGGTAGACCAAGAATGAGGTGGGAGAATAACATCAACTATGATTTGAGGGAAGTATATTATACTGGGAATGATTGGAAAACATTAGTTCAGGATAGGGATGTATGGAGAGCTTATGTCCACGCGGCCATGAATCTACTGGTTCGATAGAGCCAGTGAGTTTGTTAGTTAGGAGTTATCACATTAAATTATTTATTAAATACATTAAAAGCTCTTTATTCGCGGGGGATATGTTCCGCAAATATGCCGTGAATACAGAAACTGCGAATATGGAATGGTAATTTGTATGGGTATATAGGGGATACGTCCCAAGGTTACAGAATAAAATAAAATGAATTAATGAGAGACTTTGAACAATTTCTATTATCAGGTTTGGGCAAGGACTTAAAAAACTTAGTATTTTTTTTTCTTGTTTTGCCGATTTCAAAAGATCTTTCAATTAAGATTGATATTCAGCTGTGAATTCTGCGTTAGAATCCCTTATTTGTCTTTGGATTTCTTGATTCATTAACATTGAAACCGCGCGATATAGACGCAAACTACTTGCTAACGCATATAAACGGTCAAGCCAATCCTATTTTAATGATGCTACAAAAATATGATAATGATGAATTGTGTCCTGATAATGAAGTTGTAACCCAAAATTTGCCTCAATGAGGAAAACCAGAAAAAATACATTCAGGTTGGCGGGCACCGGAGTTTGAACTCGGGACCTTCCGAATAAGAGTCTCAAACACTATTGACTGAGCCAACTTTTTCGGTTCTTCATATCGTCAAAGGATACTTCATCCCTCAAGAGTTAAGATACGTAAAGGCTTTAAAATCTCCAATTACGCACCATAAATGGAAAAAGTCATTATGACACCAACGCATTATCACAATCACCATAATTACAGTAAATATACAGTCTTTACTGCTCATTAGGGAGATATGCCAGTGATGAGAAATTAACAAAAATCAGACTAGTTAAGCCTCAGGTGTAAGAGAAGAACAAATACAAATTAGGTCTTGTTATATCAACTTGAAAATATAACTATACCATGTTATGGAAAAACCGTGGACACTTTTTTCTAGGAATATTACTTTTCATAAGTCACTTCTAGTAATGAATATCATCATTATATTATTTATTCAACCTTGAATTTTTTCAGGTTACGTACGTTGCAGATAATGAAACGTTGCCCCGAAATCATTACGACCAATTTTATAATTTTAAGATGTAAAAATAAAATACCACTCGATAATAGCATTTCGTAAAACGATGGAAATAATAATACCGGTGGAAAAGCTGCAAATTTTAAATATGAATTCCTTACGACAAACATAATAAAAATGCCCTTGCTATGGGTAGAAAAAGTACGATTTTTTAGGGGGAAAAAAAAAGGCGTTTTACTGAGGTATATCGGCGCATTATCTTATAATCATGGAGATTACTGAGTTGACTTTCACAGAGTATGAAATGGAATAACTTTTTAAGTATTTTAAATAAAATACATAATACGTCCCTGAAATGTCGCAAATTCTCCCCATGTAATATTGTTAAAAATATTATTTCGTCTTTTTAATTTAATTTGCGCCGATTGTCCAGAAAAAGTGGGAGCTTTAACCTCCTACTACCCCAAGGTTCTCCTGAGGCCTATTGTGGGATCACTTTTATTTTTACAGATAATGGGATAAAAAACACCAAATGAAAAAGTTGTTTAATTTCACATCCCGTAGGCCTACGTACTGTGTGAAGATTGGACCAATAATCGCCATCACAATAAAGTCATGCCCAATAGGCCTACATTTCTGTACAAAATTTATTTATGAAGAAAACTTAAATTTGCTATCCAAACTATAAGTAAAATTATATGACATTTTGATTACATTTATTACAAGGAATTTGTACTTAAAATCTGCACACTTATATTACTAGTCAGTAGCTACCGACGCCGCTGGAAGGTCGCTGATGTCAGAAGCGTCGCAAAATAACAACAACAACAACAGTTAGTAGCATATATCCTTCTCTAAAACAGTACACTACTTATATGTTTTAGACTAATATTAACGTGCGTGATAAACCAAGCATTGAACAAAAATGTCATCTCAGGTTATGATAATATTATATGCTTCAGTGTTTTCTTATAGTGTTGGTGTACATAAGACTTCCTCAAAGAATTAGGTGAAACAGTGCATAAGGGATATATATTTAGTCCATTAAAATTCCTTAGATTTTTGGCCTATACTCTTTAACATTAAATAGGCCTATTTGTAGAAAATAAAGTAAATATTACATAGACACTTTGTATATTTGTGCTGGTTGAATTCAAGAGGACGCTAAACGGCCTGAATAAATAAAACATTATTATTATTATTATTATTATTATTATTATTACAATTATTAAAGTATCAGATCCACAATATCTTCAATAAGTTAAGAGTCATTAATCCACCAATTACACAAGATATACATGATACATCATATATGATGAGGAAATTAATTAAGAAATATGAAAAAATGAGGGTTACAAATTAATATAAATAAAACAAAAAAATAAACAATCATAGAGGATATGTTGACTTACGCTTTCACGGCTTACTATGATGATCTTGAAGATTTCCGGGCTGTTGGCCGTGGTCTTGAGGCTTGTAGTTCCCCAACGTTTCGTCCGTTTCTGACGAAACGTTGGGGAACTACAAGCCAGTCTCAAGACCAACCCTTGAGGATGCCGGACGCAGTCTCTGGCGAAACGTTGGGGAAATACAAGCCAGTCTCAAGACAACCTTTGAGGATGCCGGACGCAGTCTCTGGCGAAACGTTGGGGAACTACAAGCCTCAAGACCACGGCCAACAGCCCGGAAATCTTCTTCAAGATAATCATAGAGGAATTCATGACATTCAACATGTTAAGAAATATACATATTTAGGATCAATCTTAAAAAAAGAAGCTGCATCACAATCAGAAACGATAAAAAATAATAGAGATGGACGGAGAGTAATTGGCATGCTGAACTCAGAATTAGAGTAAGAACATTCTTTAGAGAATAAAGAAATTTATCTATAAAGCCACTGTACAAAGAATCATGTTATATGGATCAGAGACATGGACAATTGAAAGGTGTCAGGCTAACAACTTATTAGCAACAGACATATTACTAAAGAAAATCATAGCAAAAGTTCAGATTAGAAAAAAGATTAGAAGCGTTGAAATTAAGAAAATTGTGAAAGTTGAAAGAAATGCTTACAGACACCTGAAGAAAGACGATTAAGATGGTGCGGACATCTCAAGAAGATGTCATCTGATAGATCCCTAAGATCGTGGAATTGAGAATATATGGAAAAAGAAGGGACAGACCTAAGGTGGGTTGGATGGGTGGAGTGAGAAAAAGTATGGGTGAATTGGGACTTACAGACGAGGACGTTCAGGACCGGTACAAATGTAGAAGGTGAATTTCTCTAGGATGATGTTAAGAAATAATAGACTGGGTCACCAAAGGTACACTATTATCAGAGAAAAACTTGGAGTACCACGTTTAGATGAAGATATGGAAAGATACCAACAAGAATAGAAAAATAATATGAGAAGAATGGAAAGAAATAGACTTCCAAAATTGGCATTCTAATATAGAATATGGACATAGGGACTAAAGAAGACCAAAACATCAGTGGAAAGATCAAGACCATCTTCGTTAGGTTGACCGTCACAGGCCACATGGCCTAAAACTGATAATTATTATTATTATTATTATTATTATTATTATTATTATTCATGACGCCCTGTGAAGGAATGCACTGTGGAAATACCAAGAGTATATGGATATATTGGATAGAATTATTCAATCTGTTGGTTAAAATTTGATGCCTAACTGCATTAAATTATCAACCAGGACGACAATAAATTGACAGTAAGTGTCGACAATCGAGATAATTGCGTCAGCTATTGTATCATCGGCAAATACTGGCGACGGAATGTCGGTGAGAAATCCGACTTACTAACCACTTATATAATGATTGTCAGTAATGACAACGATAGATGTGTAACAGACATCAAGAAATTAAACAAGAATCAGGTGACATCATAGCAAATTCTCACACGATTACATGTCTTTATAATAGAGGATTTTCGACCCCAACACGCTCGCTATGCAGTTGCCACTATTTTGACGTCGGTGGTGACATTAATCATGTTAATCCTTTTATTTATTTTTGCAACATAAAGCATTTTCGTCACCACGAGTAAGTCGGTTAAACTTCGAGAAGCTTCCCAAAAAATCGTAAGCTGTGCTATGAATCCCCGGCGATACTGAATCAGCTGTACCTACTGCAGTAATGTATCAGAACGGAGGACATATTACAGCTTCTGATTAAATAGATCCCAGCACAGAGAAGAGGAAAAGACGGTTAAGTGAAATTTACTTGCTTTAAAATAGACAACTTTGCTAACAAGGACTGATTATACAATGGTAAATAATATTAATAAGAAAGCCCAGTAGGTAGACCAAGAATGAGGTGGAAGAATAATAATAACCATGATTTTAGGAAGGTGAATTATACAGGAGACGATTCGAAAACCTTAGCTCAAGATAGGGTTGTATAAAGAGCTCATGTCCGCGCGGCTATGAACCTCCGGATTCGATAGTGCCAGTGAGTTAGTTAGCTATTAATTTAATAATAATGATAACAATAATAATTATTAATAAATTAATAATAATAATAATAATAATAATAATAATAATAATAATAATAATAATAATAATAATAATAATAATAATAATAATAATGATAATAAATTCCGTGGCGCGACAGGCCTAGAAAGTCATTGGTCTATTAGCCGGCTATTGGTCTTACATCCACACCTGTTAATCACAGAGGTGGACCGTCATCTAGAAAGTAAGGGGTGACACGTGATCGGCATGTCGGGACCACCAGCCGTTATAGCTGGTTTTCTCAATCAGGGACCACCAGTTATTTTAGCTACCTAAATTCCTCACGATGTTGGTGGGTACCTGTCGCATACTGGCCTGTGAAAAAGCTTTCCATTACGAGGACTCGAACCAGCGCATGTCCTCTATTATCAAGGCATCATACCTTATAATCACAACAATATTTTATAGAGCATTCATTATATTCTATACAAATAAAATTGACAATAGAATAGTTCTTTTTTTTCCCCCAGAGCATAATACAGCCTTTAATGTTTATAAAATAACAATTATGGAATTCGAAAAAAGCTTGTTCCTGTCCAATGAGTTTTACAGCAGTATAGTTTCTTCTAAGGATTTCATTCCTTTGTTCCTAATTAGGACGTATAGTTTGTGTTCTGACAATATAATTACAATCCATACCGCGGATAGTTAACAAAGTAAAAGAAGAAAGTGGGATGAGGTCCTCACCCACGTGCACGTACATTTACAATCACAATTATGTAGTTGCATGAGTAACAATTAAATGAATGTACATGTATTTATACGAGGTGAAAAAAATCTGGCTGAAATTTAATGTTTTGGGTTTTGAAATAATGTTACTGAGTATTATCAAATTGTTACCATTTAATAAGTGCTAAGCAAAAAGAAAGTTAAATTTATTAGCCTTGAATGTCTTAAAATGAAAAGATAACTATTCTTGAGGCAGAGCCTATTTGAATCGCTGCATGCAGAAACTGCTTCAGCCAATTTTGTTTTTACGAAATTGAAATTTTGTGTTGACGTGTTGTGCACTCTTACATGCATATTTTTCTGCGATAAAATGGTTTCAGCTCGGCTTCACCTCTCAGTAATTAAGGAGGTCTATCAGTAATTTTATATATGTATATATATATATACTCTTCAAATATACTTGTATCTAAAAATTTAATTCTAATTTAGCAATTTACGATACTTTGCTTTTGGTAAACTTGTTACGTTCAAGATTACCAAAAGCAGCATTTAACTACAAGCCAAGAGGTTCAAGAAATGTAGGAAGGCCAGTGGAAAGATGGACAGAACAAGTGTGAGGCGGAACAGGCATTTTGCCTAGCCCGTGAAGTGAAGAAGAAGAAGAAGAAGAAGACGACGATAGTTTGCAGAATGAAAATGTTTTCAATTTATTTCTCTCACATTTGACGTGCAGATTCTTTAACAAGTAGGCCCCTATTGAATGAAAACTAACGATTGTCACAATGCTCCTAACTAAGGGACCGCAAGATCATGAGACTCCAGTCTACCCAAAAAATAGCCTATATTTACTTTTTTATGTAATATGTTTGTTTAATAAGTAATTAAATAAACAAAATTTTGTTTACAAGGTCATCATCTTTTTAAAAAGTAGCCAGATTCGAATTATTTATTAAACAGTTTGACAAGATAACCAGGGAATGAAAATAGTTGATGTTTACTTCAAATAGACTAGAACTAAAAATGATTAAATCGATATCTGAAATAATTCATATTAATTTTCTTAACTAATTACAGAAGTTTTATAATCGCGGTATTTCGGGTCTAATTATTTTTGGCATTGTAAGCTGACAAAAAATCAATATGTTACAGTTACGGTATGTATTGAAACAATTAGAAATTTAATTCGTCCTAGAACATTAGCTGTGCGATTTAAATAATTAGAATTTTTTACAAATTAGCATTATGATCATCAAGAACATTTTAGGTTTAGGCTCAATTGAGTCTGTTCCTACATCTCAAGATGGTATTGATATCTCCAGCGTTGTTTAGGTCTTCTACTGTCTCTGTGTCCGTTAAGTTGATACTTCAATACCATACTTTTTGGCAAAAGATTTGAGTTCTTTCTGTGGAGGTGATTTACCCAATTCTTTTGATCCGTTTAGATATCTTCTAGTATGTTCTGAACTTTTAGCTTTTCACGAATATCATTTCTCATTTTATCAATTTAATTAGATTTAAATGAGGAGACAAAAATCTCATATGTAAAGCTTTAAATTAGGTTTTATGTCTACAATTCAAAATTCAATTTTCTCGCTGCCCAGAAGGCTGAAAGGTGCCAGTCCCACCATTGGAAGTACTTTGCGGTGGACTGGTAATCTGCACAAGGGAAACTCATATTAATCGCAATAATCTCAAGTTAAACCGGATTGATAATTTAACCACAAAATGGATGAAAATTAAGAGGAATTATCCAAAATAAATATTGACATTGCCGTTAAATATCAGAAACTAAGAAAAAGAAAACAATCAGAAGACTTAGGGAAATATGTTATGATTTATTCAGGAATACCAGCTGAAAATTGACCCTCTTCAGGAGTTGCTAATACTTATCAGAAAATATTGGGAAAAAATTATATTACGAATGGAACTCCGCTAGAATAATATTATTTAAATTTGTACCTTATAAAATAGTCGTACTCAACTATTGAACTTCTGTTATAAACGTCACACCAATAAAATTTGTAGGCGTTTCAAAGACATGCCTCGTCCTCAGGAATTCTTATGGTAATAAGAAGTTATTATAGTTGAGGACACTGTTTTATAAGGTACAAATTTAAAATTGAAATAATTTTAACCTCAATTGTGTTCTAACATGATTATTAAAAGTGTAGAATAATATTAGTTAGATTGAAGATTTTTTAAAATAATATTCTTTACTGTGTTACAAATTAACGATTTTATAATTATAAGAAAATTATAGCTCTTGAATTTTAAATTGACTAATCTAATGAACAGGTAGAACTGAAATTTGATTATAAAATAATTATTTCAATGTAGTGAAGGTTATTTCAGGTTACAAAACATTTCCTCTTTTCTCTTCATGAATTTAGACCTAATCGTGGTAGACGGCGGGATCTAAACCACCAATTTACTTACGAAATTGCTCAAAATAATGGGAAACAATCGCAAAAAAGAAGAATCTGATTTCCTCCAAATGTTACGAAATCATTACAGGCAGTGTGTTATATTACAACACTTCAATCTCTACTGCTTGATGCAATCTCCCTACTTCAATGAAGTCACGGCGACAATATGTCGCCGCGGGAAGGGGTTGATTAATCTATTTGATGTGTTGTTGAATGGTCATCGTCACCCAAGAGGAACAAAGTTGTTCGCGGCAGAGAGGCGACAATCAGGTGTCTTCTTGGTTTGTCTGACTCATCTTATCGAAAGAGAGAGAGACAGAACATCCCTCAACCTGTGGTCCCTTTTTCTTGGTGGTCCATTGTATAGTGGGAAATCTCTCGGCGCCCGTATTTAAAACACACCCCCTCCTCTATTCCCTCAAAACATTATCACCACATAAAGGTCTTTAATTATGTATGTTGTCGGCTTTTAAAAACTTTGGCTGTGGGAACAAAGATGTTGGAATATACAACACGAGTAAGACGATTTTCTGGAGATTATCCCTTTCATCAATTATGGTTATTTGCATAGGTCAAGGATATTAGACACATATATTTCCAGTGATCCTACTTTTTAGAAACGTTAAGGCATAAAATATGCTTAATTTTAAACTTAAAAGATCGACTTCTATTACATGCCTCTATGAAGTAACTAGCAATAAACGATCCGGCTAAACAAACCCAAATTATATCCAATTAAGAGCCACGACTATGAGATTTGCTGGGGATTGGACCGATGGATTAAATTCTACATTCTGACAAATCCGAAAAGGAAATATGATTGTGGATGGGTTCTTATGTCGTCTGCATATCTAACTATTCTTTTTTTCTCAAGAGGACCTGTGAGCTACTATTCTCTCGGAAATGTTTATACTTATTACAAAAACTAAATAATTTTGATACAATAAAACATACCTTGCGATTAAAGAAAATAAGAATACTTTATAACTAATTACAATTTTGAGTAAGAATTACAATACATACGGTTCTGCTAAGAAAGAAGTCAAATATTACACTAATGCACATACATTTTGCGTAAAATGAAATCAAATACCTGTAATCTACAGAAGATAGGAATAGTAAAAATTAAGCATAATAATTACAGGTAAATGAAGAAATATATTTATCTGATTTATCGATATTTTAAAAATCTGCCATGAAGAAGGAAGGGTAAAGGAGATTTAAAAAAAATTAAATTAGGGCTAAATTAAAGGAAATAAATTGCGGATAATACAGGAAGCTTGATTGCTTCATATAGACGGAACAGCAATATAATTTCCATGAAATAACCACGGTATAATTTTAACCAATTCAGTGAATGTCACAGCAGATTTATTTAAGGAACGAGTTTTGCATATGCGTGAAGAACGTTTTTCGTGTAAAGATCCATTAAAATAAAACAGTAATAACGGTTATATCTAATCGTAAAATTTTGAAGAGGTTAATAAACGCCAAAAAGTGAAACAAAGACCAGTATTTGCAATTTATCAAGAGCAGAATTACAATGATAGTCTTCCGTAACACGTTCATAAAATGTGAGAAGTTAATTAGCATACCTGAATATCAAAATAAAATCTTATATTTTGTACCAGATATCCCAGAACTCACATTATTATTATTATTATTATTATTATTAAGAATGCCAGAGCAAAGATTGCCTAAAATTGTTATGGAACGGATCCCAATAGAAAGGAAGAAGAGAGGAAGACTGAAGAAAACTTGGATAGAAGAGGTACAAGCAGCTATGAATATCAGAGGATTGGAGGAAGATCAATGGATGGACAGAGAGGAATGGCGTTTGGTTTCCGGAGGACGGCGGCAGCTGCCATGATACCGGATTATTATTATTATTATTATTATTATTATTATTATTATTATTATTATTATAAGATAGTGATCATTTATAACAAATAATAGTATAGCTGAGGATAAGGAATAACAAAAAATGTAAACTAGAAATAAAATATAATTTAGAGATTTCTCCTTCTAATATTTGTCTTACGTGAAAGTAATGAGAATAGTACTTTAAATGTACTTAACAAAAGTTCCGGAATATTGATAAAATATCATTCCACCCATAATTTTCAATGAAATATGCCTGTGGATGTATCATTCTATAAAAAAAAAAAGAATTTGAACAATGATTGATTAGTAATGAAATTGGACATAATGCATATAATTTTAAGTATTTTCCTGTTTACATAATATTGAAATATTAAAATAGGTACTTGGTATAGCGGTTGTCCTCAACTAAATTAAACTTCTGTTTAAGAAACTTCGTCAAATGACGAAAACTATGAAGGTCTTTCAGAATCATGTTCCATCCTCTGCATTCTATTTGGTACTGAAGTCGGTGTGTATGTTGTACAAATGATTAAAATCTGAGGGTGTGTTTTCGTTTAGAATTTGTGTGCTATCTGCCTCTTAACATTTATATGTCTTCTAGGACGCTAATTTTGTCGTTGTTATGCTATATGTGTAATATTGACATGATATTATTAATTTTGTCGAACTGATGAAGCATTCATTGTTTACATTTAAACAAAATTAGTATATAATCAGCAACTCGAAAATAATCATTATCATGATATTTGCAGACCAAGACTCCAGTGAATCTGTTCCTGTATTCTCTAAGATGAAATCTGGTGGTGAATTCAACGCTGCTTAGGTCTTCCTGGATTTCGGCATCTAGAAATTCAATTTAGGCAGACGCAAGAACTGATTTCATCGAAAATACAGACATATATCCAGAGGTGACATGTTTAAGAGCCCACAATGCTAATGAGCTATATTTATTTCAGTGGTGAAGTTGAGATACTTTACGTCAATATTTTGATGCTAATTTTAAATTGCCTGAAGACAAAAAAAAAAAAAAAAAAAAAAAAACTATAGGCCCCCTGCAGCAGGTGTAAAATTCAAGATGTTGAAAACTAATAGAAGTTCAGCTGTGAATAATCCGCAAGGAGCCTCAAACTAAAGCGGTCCAAATGCTTTTATCACATAAACTCATTATAAAAAACTATGTTGTGCTTCCGATTGAAAGTTAACTTCTTTGTAACGAGTTTCACAAACTGCCTGAGGCGGCCGGTGGTCCTTGGGCAGGACACGTGTTCTTCGTGTGAAGTCACGAGCGCCGTCTTGAGGCTCACCACCATAACAACAAAGAACCGCCATCTTTAATCATATTAAAAAGGCCAGAATTAGGTAACCTATTTCTCATTACTCCAAGGCTATGTTGGGTTATCCAGGTAAACCAGATGTTTCGATTTAAATAACGGTACTGACCGGATGATGTGTCTACCATTATTCCATGTCTTTGAAAGCATGTTCAATATATTTGTAGTTAAAAATGCCACATGGATTCAAGAAATTGACTAAAATTTATTCATCATCATCATCATCATTATCATAATGAAATAGATACCAGTTTAGGTTTGAGCCTTTTCAAGAAGATATAATTTCCCACGGATTGGTTACCATTAGCCTATAATAGGCTGGTAACTCAACCAAGGGACTTATATATATTCGAAATATGCTCATATGGAACAATTTTAGAAGATCTAAATCGATATCTAGGTCAATATGATGATGAAAACATAATTGCGAAATTTGTAAAATAATATATTTTCTTACTCCGGTAACATTTGAAATCATATCGCATATCGTTCAATCCTGCTTATTTTTTTGCGATAGTATTAGGAATATATATTACTTCCAGACAGTCAAATCATCGATCTTCGGATACGACAGGGACATGATAATGTGACGCTCTAAAATTTTAGTAAAGGATAAAATATACTGAATTTTGGAGTTCATTATTTCTGTGTGTCCACACCTGTGGCCTAGATTAACATTGTTACCTCAGACGTAGTGAGTCCGGATTCGATCCCCGGTCGGGAGAGGTATTCTGGATGATGATTTTTTTTCGGGGATTTTCCTCACTCGTAAGACAAATGTCAGGAAATTGTAAGGCCCACATGGTCCCCAAAACAATCTGGCCACTTTATTTATCTACATCGTATTCTTCCTGTTTAGTATGGATGTATGTAAGCATGGTGTGTCTTGTTTTAAATGTTGGTGTAGCCTCGAAGGTAGCCCTGATACTGAGTTGATCAGTCATCCGGGAGTGTCATTCATTGTGTGTCCAAAATATATTGTAAGTAATCCGGAGTTTTAAATACTCTCCTGACAGGTGACGCTCCAGTAAGTGGCGTGGGATATGTGAAAGTACATACAAAGGGAGAGATTAAACTAAGGTAAAGAAAGTTATATACTTGTATTTTAATCAATATACTATTTAATATATCTTAAAATAACTGAGATTCTGACTTTTTTTTCTGCAAGCACAAGTGTGGGTGGAAGTGATGTTACAAATTGCGTAACACATTAAAAAGAATAGCAATGCCACGCTTCAAACACATTCCACTACAAAAGAAAGCACATCCGACCGTTTCGCCTATACGGTTAACGACATGTTTACATAACACTTTAGTTGAGTCTACATCATTTGCAATAGCGGATAACGAACTTTTAATTCGCCATTCTACAAACAAACTCTATAAAACAAGTCATGGTCCAACAGGAGCACGGTATAAGCTTGATAACATTCAATATTATATTATATACAACTTTTCTCATTAGACGATTGCCTCAAGGACAAAGTGATACAATTATTTTTTGAATTTATGAAATACATTTTGTAAATATATTTAAAAAAATCAAATTGTAGGCCTAATTGAAATATACATACTACAAAGTAGAAATTTTGTAAAAATTGTTTCATAAAATCGAAATTGACCCTCCAATGGCAGCGATGGAAATTTTAGAAAGATACACCCTATCCAAATCTAAGGAATTCCAAAATTTGGCTAGGAATCCTGGTATAGTACCTCTTGCCCCGATCGTCAAACCTGTGACAGTTATACTATCTAGTTGGTATTTATCTTTGTAATATATATAGGCCTATATGTATGTATGTATGTATGTGTATATATATATATATATATATATAGGCCCTATGACATGATAAGAAAAATAAATGCCTGGACGGGATTCGAACCCGGAAATCTGGGTCGGTACCCCAGCGTGTTATCCATTACACCACCAGGCGAATCCAATTCAAACACTTATTTTTCTTATATATATATATATATATATATATATATATATATATATACCACCGCTGTGATCTCGAGGTAGCGTGCTGCCTTGCCACGCAGCGGGCCCGGGTTCGATCCCCGCTCGGGACAGTTTTTCTGGGTGAGGTTTTTATCGGGGTTTTTCCTCACCTGTAGGACAAATGCCAGGAAAACTTTAAGGCCCAAACGGTCCCCGAAATCATATGGTCATCATCATCCTTTACCGGCGTGGAAAGCAACGGGAAGCTACCACACCTACAATTCCCTAGTAAAGCTGCAAAGCATAGCATGGAAATGCCATGATTGCAGTGAAAGACCTGCCCTCGAGCAGAATTACTATGGATGAATGGATTTCATACAGACTAAACGACTTGTACACTAATTATTACCTCTTCAAAACGCTGCATTTAAATATAATGCCAATTTTATACTAACATAATTAAACTTTATTTTTCGATGCTTCTATACATGGGTTATATTGCGTTTAATATCATTGGATGTGTCCACCGCTGTGGTCTCGAGGTAGCGTTCTGCCTTGTCACGCAGCGGGCCCGGGTTCGATCCCCAGTCGGGGCAGTTTTTCTGGGTGAGCTTTTTTTCGAGGTTTTTCCTCACGTGTAAGACAAATGTCAGGAAAACTTTAAGGCCCAAACGGTCCCCGAAATCATATGACCGTCATCACCATTATCATTATCATCATCATTATCGTCATCCTTCACCGGTGTGGAAACCAACGGGAAGCTACCACACCTACAATTCCCTAGTAAAGCTGCAAGCGTAGCATGAAAATGCTATGATTGCAGTGAAGGACCTGCCTTCGGGCAGAATTACTATGGATGGATGGATCATTGGATGTCTATAAATAGGTCATACAAGCTATGTCATGTCTGTTGTGTGTATTATTTGTCTTAAATGCATATACTTTGTATTTACTTTCAAATATAGATTATATGAAAAATGGTTAAATGGATCGTGGTAATGCGATTCCAACCCAGTATTTGTCTTTAAAAAGAGGAAAATCACAAACAAGTATAATTTTGGGCAACCTATGCCCGCGTTTCTTAACAATTATATTTTTACGGCGAAAGGACACCATTCTTTCGATCAAGATACTTTTTCTCTTCTGGCTTATCGATTTCGACTTGTCCGTCATGCGTAACCCTTTTGGCAGAAATGATACCGTCCGGCAGATTCCTCGACGTTATTTAAGCGCGCAAGTCACTCCACCACGACAAGGTAAAGATGCCATGGAGGAAAATTTTGAAGTGGCTTAATTAAAATGCTTAACAATAATTTCTAACGGGGGAGGGGGTACAGAAATAAATTAAACATAGGGTCAATTCTGGAAATGCATGTTATTATCCATTACAGATACTTTTGTCATCCCAAATTCTCTTAAAAGTGTTAAACTGATATATATAAAACTGTCATTCTCAAGTTACATGGATGCGAAACACTGATTCTTACTTTAAGGGAGGGGAAAAGATTACGAGTATTTGAAAATAAAGTTCTCAGGAAAATTTTTGGACCAAAGGCAGACGAACAGACAGATGAAAGGAGAAGAGTACATTACAATGAGCTAAATGATCTTTATGGAAAGCCAGGTGTATTAAGAACAGTTATGTCTCATAGACTACGGTGGGCAGGACATGTGGCACGAATGGGTAATAAAATAAACTCATTGTAAAAAAAAGAGGAAAGCGTCCAGCAGGTAGGTCAAGAATGAGGTGGTAGAATGAAATTAACGATGATATGGGGAAGGTAAATTAAACAGGAGATGATTGGAAAACTTTAGCTCAGAACAGAAATGTATCAAGAGCTTATGCCACCGGAGCCATGAATATACGAGATCGAAAGTGCTATTGAGTTAGTTTTACCTCCTGTAAACGAGTCTCAGAAGCTAAAGTCTGAGCCTATACTTTCAGCTATTTATTAATCCATTAAATATTAAACAATTATTCAACTTTTTTTTTTTTTGGTATAGCGTCATCTGGATTAATTTGAATGAAACATAGCATATTTTCTATTAAGTTCTAAAAGTTATATCTAAGTGGTTTCTAGAGTTGTAATCCTTGCTTATACTGTGAAATACGTATATAGGTAAATTTGAAATTAAATATCAGTATTTAATTATATCACAAATAAAGCCTAGACGAAATGTTAAATTATTAAATCCATCCATTCATAGTAATTCTGCCCGAGGGCAGGTCTTTCACTGCAATCATAGCACTTTCATGTTATGCTTTGCAGCTTTACTAAGGAATTATAGGTGTGGTAGCTTCCCGTTGCTTTCCACACCGTGAAGGATGATTATGTCCGGATGATTTTCGGGGACCGTTGGGCCCTAAGCTTCCTATTTGTCTTACAGGTGAGGAAAAACCCCGAAAAAACCTCACCCAGGAGCCTGTCCCGACCGGGAATCGAACCCGGGCCCGCTGCGTGACAAGGCAGCACGCTACCTCAAGTCCACAACGGTGGACTAATTATTAAAAGAATCCCTCAACTCGTGTCCAACTCAGGGTCGGGTCGAGGAATGAGAGGAGGTGAAGCCCCTATATTTATAGAGGTCTGTGAACTACAAAGGTGCCGGCCGACCACTCCTGACGTACCGTTACAGGGGCGGATGAATGAAATAAAACGAAATGGATGAGATGCGTATGGAGAAATGGTGGAATGATATTTGTGGCAGGGAAAAACGGAAGAAACCCCGAGAAAAACCTGCCCCTAGCTCCGTTTCGTCCACCACGAAACCTACTTGGAGTGACCGAGACTCGATCTCGGGACCTCAGCAGTGAGAGGCGAGCGTCTAACCGCGGAGCCGCCAAATGTTAAATTACTAATTTCTCAAAATAATAATAATTATATAAGAGTAGCTTAAGTTAAGAAATATCAGATATAGGCCTAATTAAATATAATAATTATAGGAAAGTCGCATTAATTATCTTAAGTCCTTTCCACTTTTCTTCAAATCAAAGTCAGTAAGTCAACCAAAGCGAGTTGTTTGATTTCAAAAGGTAATGAAGCTGACTTTCAAACATCGGTAAAAAAAGGAAAGAAAAACTTCAGACTTTTATAAGAACAATAGAGTCTGCAGCTGTACCCCTTTCTATGCTTAACGTCAAACAAAAATCTCTTGTGATAGTGCAGCCCATTTTACTTTGGGGGTTCAAGTAGTGGCAGACTAAGACGATTATGCAATGCACCATCCATGACTTCTGAATAAAGATTACGTCCTATTCAATCAGTTCACTGAAGCGGCTGAAGCGAAAGGAAGGCATAATGTACTACCACAACAAAGCATTTAAGCTTCAAGGATCCAATAATTTGGCGCAACAAAACGCTGAGACGAATCCCATACCAAACAATAGCGCCAGCATCTCAACTAACTATCAAAACAAACTAATATCAACTATTCAGTTTACCGTACGTTTGTCATTCATATGTCTACTTTTTTGTTTGAAACAATGTTTTCTTTTTTTTTAATATAAAAATAAGCCATAATAGTTTATTCTTAACCAAAAACCTACAAAAGAGAGAGTATTAATCGGTATTTTGATAAGATCAGTATACGGAAATACATATATTTCCGAGAGCAATATACATTATAATAAATTAAGCTGCATATTACGGATGAAAATGCTGACAAAAATGACTTTAAAAACAAAAATACACAATATTAAATGGAAAATAATTATACAAGCGAGAACTGGGTATTAAGTAGAAGGGATGAAAAAGATTTGTACCACAGAAGAAAATTTTACGTCGCTTTTTGTGAATAACAAGATTAGATAAAATAAATTAAGGGGTTCAGATAAAAAAAAACTTGGAACTGGAAAAAAATGTAGGACTATCAGAAATAAAATATAATCAAATATGTGGATAAATCATTACAAAGAATGTATAACACAAGGATTCCTGAACAGCAATTTATGTATTAACCAATGAGAAGTCGTAACATAAGAAAACCGAAGAAGAGATGAGAGGACCAATCACACTTTGGGAATAAAGGAACAGGCAACAAGCCTATTCCCTCCAAGTTCATTATGATGATGAAGATGACGAAACGTTGCTTCATTCGAAAAAAAAAAAAAGAAAAAGATTATAACAAAAAAAACTATATACAAGTTTATAACTTTAAAACATTTTTTAAAATAATTATTTATAAAATTATTTATTACATTCCAGGTTTACCTAATTTATTTAAATAAAGACATCGATATACTTTATCGTAATTCAAAATGTATTGGATAAAAATAAGTTTGTAAAATACATTTAGTATTTTTAATAAAATAAGTAATACGCTGTTGCACTGTTTTTATTTTATTTTAATTATATTTGAGTCATATTAAAAACATGTTTATTTCATTGCATACCGTATATTTTAAGTTGTACTAAAATTATCCTTGGAGTCGAAAAATAAAAAAAATAAGCAGGTCGTTCATCTCACGGCCTTCATGTACCACGTGAAAATCAGGGAAAAAACCATCATTATAAATATGGAATGTACTATTTTTTCTCTCTCTCGATAAAACCTTATTTTTGTTAATCAAATTTTATAAGGCGTTTTCATGATATTTATCGCAAGACATTCATACCGGTAGTTAAAATATATGCATTTCTATTACTTCTCATATTTATGCATATTGTTTTGAATGTATTTCAAGAAATTTGGTTCGGAACATAGCAATTCTACCTAAGTAGCTTTTTATAAAACTGTTGCAATGAATGATCATCCGAACTGGGATTTTCAAGATATAAAAAGAATAGTATATTAAGGAACCTAAAACAGGCTTCGAAAACTGTAAAATAGGTTCTTTTTCAGGTTTTGAAAAATATTTAATACCACATATTACTATCATAACAACAACATTTATGTAAAAATTATGAAATTAATGAATTAAATAAAGTTAATTATACATTGTAAATCTATTTATTGACCACAATGGACAATTGTCAACATTTTTCACTACTCGATACTCTGAAAAAGTTCCGAAGATTTCCGGAAACCTTTATAACGTTCAACTGAAGAGAATTATGTAAATCATCATAGTACATCACGAATTTTGGCCATTTATTGACCTGTTTCGGCCTCAATAGAAACACCATCCAAAAGTATTTTGAGTGGACGTCCTGGTCTTCTTCCTGCAGGTTCATATCTTAACATTTGTTTGGGTATCCTGTGATCTTCCATTCGATGAACATGTTGCATCCATCTTGACTTATAATCAGAAATTTTGTTTTCTAAAGGTTCCATGTGTAATTCTTCTAAGATGTCTTCATTTTTTTGTGATCTAGTAGTGTGTATCCTGCAGTCCTCCCAAGGTATCTCATTTCAGTAGATCTAAGTGTATGTATATCCTTTTGTTTCAACGTCCATACTTCGCTACCATACAAAAGAGTTGGAAGAGCCAGTGTTTTATACACTTTAGTCTTGAATGTTTTTGGACTAACTGTGGCTTGAAGATAGAATTTATTAACCCTAAAATTCTTAAAAATTTTGATATTTTTTGCATTTACATCCTTTTCTTCTTCATATGAGATATTGCATCCTAGATATGTAAAATTATTCACCTGCTCCAAAATTTTATTGTCCAGTACAATTTTACTTCTGACAGGATCTACACCTTAAAATGCCATAATTTTGGTTTTCTCTGTAGATAATAATTATGTAAATATAATTTAAAAATCACATTCACAAATACAAAATGGGTACTAATGGCTAAAATAGATATTTTAAGCACAGTTAAATTCTTGTACCTATATGATCGAAAAAAAGGCATAAAAACCAAAATTGTGCGATCTGCTGTTCAACATAAATTGAATGAAAGGAAGAGATGAAACAATGAAAAGTAAAGAAAAATTAAAGGAAAATGTTATATGTTTAAGAATAAAAAAACACATTCGGATCATTATATAGGGAGGGGATTTTAACATATAGACTACAAATTTGTGTACCCGAGTTGCTGTCCATGTATGGGGACAAGACATATTCATATTGTAACAACAGAATCGTTTGCCTACGCTAAAAACACAACGCTTTATGGGAACATTTCTTCGAGTCATAGAGGAGTGGTACATACAAACAATGCTTCATACGAATACGCTACTAATGAAAAGGAAAATTACATAATTTATGTAGATATCTCAGACGACAATGCGCTGAACCTCCCGGGTTCGGTTCCGGAGAGGGGATAGATGAGATTTTACTTTAGTCTAGCGTAGTGGTTAAGGCGCTGAGCTACTAGCCGGAGGGTCGAGGGTTCAAGTCCCGTTGGGGTCAGGATTTTTAAACTAACCCAAACCCTCTGGCGGCACTATGGCCCTGGGGTCGACTCAGCCTCTAACGGAAATGAGTGCCAGACGCTTGTTCTGGGGTAACGGCGGCCGTCACGCAGGGCTGACAACCCGGCTGACATCAAGTGCCGATTGTCTAGAAAAAGTGGGAGCCTTGACCTCCTACTACCCCAAGGACCTCCTGAGGCCTGTTGTGGGATCACTTTACTTTACTTTACATTTATATTCAGCTTGTTACCGAGACCAACTCTACCTGTCGTAAAATTAAAATCACAACATTTCCTGAAGTCTAGGACCTATCTTTATCGTGTCCCTTGCTAAGAATCGGCCAATGATCTTCAAATCCTCCTAAGGGTTACCATTATATTTACTTTTTTAAGGACGGGGATACCCAATAGATAGGGCAAGAAAGAGGTGGGAGAATACAATTAGTAATGATTTTAGCAAGGTAAATTATGCAGGGGATAATTGGAAATCGTTGGCTGAGGATAGGTATATATGGAGAACTTATGTGCGCGCGGCCATGAACCTTACGGGTTAGATAGTGACTGAGTTAGTTAAAGGAATGGATGGTATTTTGGGGGGGAGAGAGAAGAGAGAGTTAACTATATAATATTATAAGCTCTGATTGATGGGAATCACTTCTCAAATGCTCTCCCATTAATATGAAATGTTAACATGTTTCATACAATTTTACTCTCCAGTTTATCACATTCTGTAAGTACATTATAGGCTACATCGATCCTGACATTTCAGAGATCCCACCCTGACCCATGTCGCCCTTCCACCCACCCTAACATAGGCCTACACTGACTCATCTTACTACTAACAATAATACATAGCTATACAAAAGAAAATAAAACAGCATATTTAAAGCCATACAAGGTCATACGTACGATTCATTCTGAGAATCATATTGACCAGCATGAAGGCTATTTCCTGCAAATAAATCCTTAAGGGTAAATATATTACATTATTTCTCGGCCTTTAGGGTAATTATGACTACCTTACTAATTTTATTTCTTTCCTTGTAACTCTATATTGTATAGCCTATACCTATCATGTATCATTAATCAACATCTAGATAATTCATAATTGTTATTATATGTATAATTTAGCCCTGGAGAAGTGGAAGAGAAGACCTTACGGTCTTAACTCCATCAGGTAAAATAAATAAATACATAAATAAATAAATAAAGTACATTCTATTCTGAAATTCGCGCGACCAGAAATGCTATGAGATAGGAAAATCTAAGAGTACGGCTCCCATTGGAACTGAAGTTCCAAACCTTCGACGACATATGTTAGTTCAATGGATTCTACTTTAAATGCATTAAGCTCTCTTTCAGATAATAAAAGCATGCCCATGTTGAATTTATATTTTTAGCTTATGCCACTCAAAATTTAACAGTACAGGTTATACCCGAAAGAGGTTAAAGGTAAGTCACATTATACTGTAAGTTCTAAATATTTCAAGACTTTGTAAACCACATCCAAGCAAAAAGATTAAACCAAAATTGTACAGTGTTTCATGCTGAACTCGTCTGCCCGTCTACATTTAGGACGATCGCTACTCGTTTTCCCAATTTCGACGTCCCACATTGTTGCAGTGCAATCCCATTTGCCTTCTTGCATTATAGTATCACAATATTTCCACTCCCACCAGAGTTCTTGCGCCAGTTTTCCCGTTTCTTTCATCTTACATTTTGCTCTTAGTTCCGAGTTGGTCTGGAACTAGATATACCTAACAAAATTCCCAGGCATAGAAGTTTCACTACATGACATCTCTAGTATCCAAGGAGCAGAAAAATATGTTACTAAACCCATAAAAATACAACAATGCAATAATATGCAATTAAAATACACTTTAGAAGTATCAATACGTCAATAAATATAATATGAAAGTACCAAATGGCGAGGTCACGTGAGGATAAGGAAGACGACAC
This sequence comes from Diploptera punctata, assembly GCA_030220185.1. Classification (NCBI taxonomy): domain Eukaryota; kingdom Metazoa; phylum Arthropoda; class Insecta; order Blattodea; family Blaberidae; genus Diploptera; species Diploptera punctata. Next base: position 2,030,506 of record JASPKZ010008357.1, read on the forward strand.
TGGAAGATATGACGGAAGAAGTAGAATATATTTATAATGGAAGCATTTGCTAATCAGCTGCACGCCATCTTGTCCACACTTGGTTGAGTTGCACTCGCCTCGTGTTAGGAAAATGAAACAATTAACAAGGAGGTTCTTCACCTTGCACTTTCATAAGGAGAAAGCACAGCATGCTCACTGTACACTATCTAACCAGAATCTGCAGGCTCCCACATTAATTTAGGCTTTATTGAGTTTAAAATGATAAAACATCATTAATGGACGGGTTAAAGTTACAGAGGTAATTTTCATCAGGTATAAAATTGTGACCATTACAATGGATTTTTTTTTAAAATTCAATTCAAGCCTTAATGTTAAATGTCCAAGATAAGAAACGATTATTCGTGAAGAACTTCAGATCTACTCCATAAAAGAAAATATATCTAATAACAAGAAACAGTGGAAAGAACATTTGGAAAGAATGAAAGAGTAGATTACCACAGAAAATAATGTATTTTCCGAGATGAAGAAGAGATATCGGACGTCCTCAAAACAGATGGTCTTAGATCTATTAGTGAAGACGGAACAGGCAATCAATACCTAAACCAGGAAGTGAAGAAGATGATAAATGTGGATTCAGGCGAAACTTCTAAAATATAACAATACAACATTTTGTTCCGGATACAATATTTTTCGCATTGTGTTTATATTATGAAGAACAATATGATTTATACAACTGTAACAGTCCAAATCTACACCACAATTGAATTGAGTCAAATAATAGACATGCTATTTTATGTCTATATACGAATGCCCATAAAAATAAAATAAGAATCATTTTAAATGCTACAAAAATGTATGATGTATACTTCAAGAAAAAAATAGGGACTATATGTGTATATATATATAAAGTAATAAACTGTAATGAATTAATTAATCCTTATATATAATCCTAAATAATACATTAGGTAGAAATATTGATAATTTTAATAACATTTTTATTAAGTAGGAAACCCAAATTATTAATTGTTAAAAAAATACGAAATACTATTTTAAAGTAAAACAGAGAGATAAAAATTATTGGAAGTTGCTGAATGTGATAATGCAATGTAAATTAATAATATTTTTGTTAGTATTAACATAATATAATAGATTTGGAATAGAATATATTTATTTAGCCTGGTGGAGTTAAGGCCATGTGGCCTTCTTCCACTCACGAGGACAAACATAATACAAAAAATTACAATAATAGTACATACTAAACAATTAATTATCTGGTTAAACTGAACAATAATGAAAATTATGTCTAATAATAAAATAAAATTAAATACAATTAAAATTAAACTAATGAAAGAATGTATACATATAGGAATAACAGCTCGAATCTACTATGCATGAAAAGAAAAGAATACAAAGAAAGTAATAAAGTAATAGTAATCTATATGTTAAGAGAATAACTACGATGACATGGAGTGATCTCTCATATTTTTCTTCTGAAGTAAATCCCTATTCGATTAATTCTGCCGACCTTGATTAGTATCAAACCAATCTCGCAAGTAGTCGCGGATGCGCTATATGTAAGTCATCCAAACCAACGATAATAATAATTAGTGCTTGTCTTCAGTTTCTAACAATTAGCACACTTCTATAATAAATTATTAAAACAATGTAGCCAAAACAACTTTGGTAAATCAAAACAAACATGTTTCAAATTTAGTAAAAGTGGATACAAAAAGAACCATCTTGATATGCTTGGAGTTGCATTTGTCACAGTTCGTTTAATGCCAAATTACCACCTCAAATACGTCATTTAATATTAATTATAATTTATAGGAGCGACATTCGTACCCGCAAGCACACTAACAAGCTTAAGTCTTAATTCACTTCAAACAGCACGACTTTAGTTATTTAGTAACTCTCTCAAATTAATGATACTTCCTAGTAATTAGTTCAAAGAAACTGTGATTACCTTTACTAATTCCAATTAACGCCGAAAATATAAACACAATCAACTTTGATTAAAGAATGGAACTGAAAAAATCAGAAATGATTTCATTATCACTTAAGAGGCTATGACTTTATTTATACATTTATGGAAAATCGAAAGTACGCTGGTCTTGGAATCTCATCGGCAATGCACTTACTAATTGACTTGAAGATTGCAATTCAAACCCGAACGAAGTTGGTAGATTTCAAGTTACTAAAATCTAGGTATCTTTGAATATTTAGACCTACACTAACGCAACAAGTTCCGAGTATTAAAACCAATTGATCACAACAGTTTAAACAGCTAAGAGCAATACCTACAATAAACTTGTGATCAAATGTAAGATTTTTGTACAAAAGCTAATTTAGAATTTCCGATAACTTGTGGGTCTCTCATCTTTATAAGTAAAAATGAGCGAGCCTGGTCTGTCCTTTATGGACTCAAAAACTACTTGACCGATTTGAATAGGGTTTTCACCATCATTTAGAGAACTGGTCTGGGGCAATTAACGTGTAGGCCTATAAAACATTACCGTGCGTACTACAGGGCAGGAGGTAAAAAAAAAGTGCATCGGTGCACTAAAAAAATGTTTGAACTCTTAAAATGGCTTACGCTGCCTAAACCATAACAAATGCATCACATTAATGTACACAGAATTTAATATATAAAAAATTTTACAAAAACGTGTGTGACAGCATATGTCTATCTTTTACGGATAACTAACAATAACCATTTTTGTCTCTCATCTAATTGATACCAAGAGGATCGGGGTAAGTAAATTCCCGAGCAACGCCGGATTCTCTAACATTAAGAGGCAGCGAGACATTCCTTGCAATATCGTAGATCTTTAACGTTCTACCTAACCTAATTTTTGTTTCATCGAAATCAAACTTGGCATATAGCAATTAATTAAAAAGTCGTGATAAATAGATTCCAGCTAATTTCTCATAATAATAATAATAATAATAATAATAATAATAATAATAATAATAATTCAATATTTTATTTAATGACGCCCTTTAACAATTTTGTTTTTTAGCGTCGCAATTCAAACCAGGGCTTGAAAAGGCCAATCAAATTTTGTTGTAGCCTTTTTTACTTTTCAGGCTTGAGGTTGTTTTATGTACTGTAAATGTAAGATACGGGACTCACGGCATTACTTTCATTCCAAAGAAAATCACACTAGGAATTTCACGCTCTTAAAAATCCATCGATTCCGACATGATTTGGACCCAGGAACATCGGAACCAAAGACGAACATTAAACCACTAGTCCACCTGATAGTTATCTTGATCTATTCGAATAACTAGGAAGATAAAATCAGAAGTAAACTAAATGTGAAGTTCTAGAAGAATGTAGATTACTTTCCAAAGATATCTAACACTGCAATGATATTTATTTTCACTTCTCTAGATTCGTTATTTATAAATGGTGACACATACCGTAACCAGTTTCGCTTCATATAGGCCTATTATCATAAGTAATGCCATGGGTGATTTCCAAATTATCCATAAATCAAGCGTGGCATTTGTTAGGACTATTTAACGAATCAAATTAAGCTGTTTACTTACAAATCATTATTTAACTATAGTTATTTTAAAATATTTATATATTTAATGATGTTTGAAAACAAATGAGAAACGATTGGTACGCTTCATTTGCTTCTTTTGTTCATCACTGCAACCAGATCATATTATTTATTGCCAAAGGATCGCAATATTGTAAGAATGCACCACAGTGGAGAAATTTATAATCAACATTATAGGTTTTAATTAATTTCTGATTTCCTATGATGTAAATATGTCAATATTTTTCTGCAATGTCATTTCCTGGAAAATAATTCGTTTAAGAAAGTGCAAACAGTGGCTTTTTTTGTGGTATAATCAATTGCTACAAATGTTTTTATATTATCTCCCGCATGCGCTATTTGCTGACATTCATGCATTATATATACAAACTAGTAGCGGTATTTCTTTCAGAGTCAGTCACTGCAAAATAATGCTATGATATATTCAGAATGTTAAAAAGGGGGTGCTTTCTTTATTATGATAAACTTTAGTTGGTAAATTCTAGGCGAAGCATGACTGTGAATGATTATAAATAAAAATCATTGAAATGTGATTGGTCATTGACTCCCATTTGGGGCATGAGTTAAATAGTCATTGCTAATTCTCTTTAAAAGACAAAGAACAAGAACAAAGATTGGAAGCAGATGAGATGAGATTTTTAAGAAATATAGCAGGATATACTCTGCTGGATAAGAAAAGAAATGAAGATGTAAGAAATACACTAAATATTTTCAAACTTATAGACCGAATAATTAAATATAGGAACGGCTGGAAAGAACATATTCATAGAATGCTAGAAGGAAGATTTCCAAAATTATTGCTAAAGTATAAACCGCACGGAAGGAGAAATGTTGGATGCCCACACAGAAGATGGTCTGAACAATTTTAACAATTCTAGCTTTCATGAAACCGGAACGAGACAACAGGCTTAATCCCTGGACGATGATGATGAATGTCTTTAAATGATTAGCTACTACATCTAAAAAAAAAAAAAGAAGTCGCCATAGATCGAATCCGTATATTTCGAAAACATTCGGGGGCATATCTTTGATGATCACCCCCTTTATATATGTGCTTATGTGCTCTCTAAATTAAGTTGCGAAAGGACAATGTAACCATAATACAAGTGACATCACTAAGATGCGTGTGACGTCATAGCACGGTTACACGAGTATACGTGGAGGCGTGGTCAAAAAAGAATGCAGTTACGTACATTGTGATAGTGGTATGTTCCCGCTCCGATATGAACCCACATAATGTTTACCACCCCATGCCTCACTGTTAACTCAAGCAGAAAATATATTAAAACAAACCAACATACTGCATGATATTCATTACCGGTATCTACTGGATACGCTAAAATTTACATTATTATTCACCAACAAATTCTTAAGGGGACCGACTGGTGAATTTCAATTTTTTTTTTTAGTTTCCATCTGATTATTTTGAAATTTTTATCACATACATTATGTGCTTATAGTAGTGTTTCTGTAAAGTTTGGTATTTATAAGTAGAATAGTTTCAGAATTATGATTTTTTTAAACTATATTTTTAATATTTTATAAAAAATGCTCCTTACGATGCATTTTTTAATATTTTCTGTTGAAATTTGAGATTCAGAGTCTTTATGATTCCACTAAACACATTTGCTATGCAAACAATATTCATAAAGGGAAAATATTGCTTATTTTTCATTTTTTGGAAAAAAAAAATATCAGTCATTTTATCATCTCAATTTAAAAGAACACATGTTTCTTAGACTAGTCACTACATAGCAAATTTCAATTAGCATTTATAAGGGAGTCTAACCTCAAAATTTCACTTTGATAGCATACAAATTGCATCGTAAGGAACATTTTAAGTTTTGGAAAATGTCAAAAAAATGGAAACAGAAAAAAACGCACGCATATTAAAATTTAAGTAATAATGCTGACCATATGTGAAAGGATATTTAAACCCTTATGTCGCGGACTCAATTTTGCTCCTACAATAAACATTTTTACATGAAAATGATCCTAAAGAATCAGAGTTATTAAAAAAAATTTTCAATTTTTTAACATTTTCAGCAGTCGGTCCCCTTAATATTTAATTACACTGCACTTCGCACAGCATTTGTCTAATTTAGGCTAACTTGCCAATAACTTAAGATCTCACTATTGTTTACTTTTTATTTTTTATTCATTACATTTAGACGAAATTGAAACATTTTTGTGCAGTAATGATATTATAGACAAATTTTGCAATCATTTATTTTTATTGTAACTTACAAGGGAACTGTCAACCATTACAAGTTGAAACCTAGCTTTAAATTTCATCCAGAGAATCATTGGGATATACCAAGGCCATGCCCCAAAAAAAAAATCTGCCATTTTTATTTGCAATACACTAAAATTCAGCGCCAAATCTCTCATTTAAACTGTAGGAAAGTAATATAACTCCCTAATTGGTCGATTGGATAACCTTCACTGCCTGCCGTTTATGTTCCATCTCACTTTACTCCGTTCTTAATGAAACAGGGAGACCATCAGCTCCGTACAGTAGGGTGCCATTGCTGGATTCTTAGATTTCTATGCCTTGCAGTTAAAAACGGCAGTTTTTTTGGACACGGCCTTGATACATCACGACGCATATCTGGGATAAATTTCAACGTAGGTTTAGGCAAGTAATTGTTGACAGTTCTTTTGTTAGTTATAAGGCTAATTATTGTAAACTTGTTCTAACCTGGTTGAGTAGTAGACAAGACGTAAGGCCCCAAGAAAAGCGAAGATAATATTATTATTATTAACAAATTAAAATATATATCAACCTGCAGGAAGAAGAAGACCAGGACGTCCACTCAAAATACTTTTGGATGGTGTTTCTCTTGAGGCCGAAACAGGTCAACAAATGGCCTAAATTCGTGAATGTACTATGATGATGATGAATTAAAATATATAAGCAAGTAATAATGGTTTATGTTATACGTTATAAAAAACATTACAATGCTTTAAAGTTCAAAGGTTTACTATAGAAATGACGAATATGAACTTATATTTGCAGGTCTTTACCATCCTTGAGCCCAGTGATAAAACTCTCTCTCTCTCTCTCTCTCTCTCTCTCTCTCTCTCTCTCTCTCTCTACCTTAGATTCACCTCTTACTTTGTAGGTACTTTTACGTGCTTTACGCCACACTGGGCTTTACAGGGACACAACCTGTCGGAGAAGAATTTTAACTCTTGATCACACAAATCATTACTACACAACGACATGGATGGCCCCTATGGATGAGTGATCAACACAATGACAGGGCCACCTACGAGACAACACGAATATTTAAAACAAAACATAAGACAAGACACATCATTCACTCAATGCATTCATACTAATTACTGTTAAGTTGTCCCCTCCCTTTAAATAATGCTATGTCAATATGTTTATTCCACTTTCCGTTCATTTTCATTATCGTACCAAGATATTCAAAATGTTTCATATTTCGAAGTACTTTACCTGTACTTCCATTTCTCTGCTCTGAGATAGACGGTCCCATTTCTGAACGTCACGGACTGTCAATAGCACGGACGAGTTACTACCCGTGCGACCCGTATTTGTAAATAACATTTATGTATCGCATTTTTAGTCTAATAAAGTCCTAACTAACTAACTAACTCACTGGCACTATCGAACCCGTAGGTTCATGACCGCGCGGACATAAGCTCTCCATACATCCCTATCCTGAGCTAATGTTTTCCAATCATCCCCTGTATAATCTACTTCCCTCAAATCATAGTTAATGTTATTCTCTCACCTGATTCTGGGTCTACCAACTGGGCGTTTTCTCTCTGGTTTTCCTACAAGAAGCTTCCATGCACATCTTTCATTCACCATTCGTGCCACATGTCCTGCCCATCGCAGTCTACAAGACTTAACTGTTCTCATTATATCTGGCTTCCTATAAAGACCATGTAGTTCACTGTTATGTATTCTTCTCCATTCACCTATCCGTTCATCTCTAGTCCTATTATTATTAAATGCGCGAATATGATGTGGATGATTGTGATAGCCAGATGGTGTTCGGGGAATATTCGGATATTAAAATTCCCTGATATTTGTCTTAAAGGTAAGGACAAATAAAAAAAATACCTCACCCACAAAACTCGTCCCGACCGGGAATCGAACCCGGGCCTACTACGTCTGAGGCAATGACATTATCGCTAGACCAGTGACATGGATAATTAATTTAACACTTTTTTAAATAGCAAAAAAACAAATTTTTCAAAATACACGCCGTAGCTTAGTGGTTAAGGAACTGAGCTACAAGCCGGAAGTTCGAGGGTTGAAGTCCCGTTGGGGTCAGGATTTTTAAACTGACCCAAAACCTCTGGCGGCACTATGGCCCTGGGGTCTATTCAGCCTCTAACGGAAATGAGTACTAGACTCTGTTCTGGGGTAAAGGCGGCCGTCACGCAGGGCTGACAAAGTGCCGATTGTCTAGAAAAAGTGGGAGCCTTAACCTCCTACTACCCCAAGCGCCTCCGGGCCTGCTGTGAGATCACTTTACTTTACTATAATTTTATCTTTGAAGAATTTCTAGGACTTCATGGCAATAATTACAAAATCTGTTACACGGTGTCAGTGAAATCTAGTTTAAACTGCACAAGTTAACAAATTGTTAAATCCTCTGTTGTATTAAAACATACGTCACTTAGATAACGATTCATATCCTGTTCTACTTGCGTTAACTTAAATCCCTTTATTCTAAGAAACATCAAGACAACAAGATCATTTTATTTCAAGTAAATACCATAAAAATGCAAATATTCAGAAATCGAAACATCCAGAAATTAACATAGAATATTAAAGTAAAATGATTTCAATTCGTGGAGAATTTTCATCCAATTATATTTTCCTTTTAATAATTCAGTGTTCTTTTATAAGAGGTACAATTCTGCATACATTACACTTTCTGGTAATAGTCAACTCTTAAAATTGTATACGTTAATAAGTTAATGATTATTTCAGATTACGTATTCTTCATGTAAAAGTAATATATAATTGAAACTTTAATAAACCCTGAGATAGTTCTAACATTTCTACTAATGAAAGACTCGGGATTTTTAGATATATCATCACGTGCATGAAATGTTTAAGATTTCTGTAGTCTATTCTGTTTTATATTCACAGAATGCTATTGAAAAAGTAATAAATTGAGAGAAACACTTATTACGACTTCTAAAAATGAATTATCCCTATATTTTCATGAATCAACCTCTTCACCTAACAGGCATAAGAAAACAGGGGAAAACTATTCATATTAAAAGACAAATAACCCAGATGAGAACGGCTTTGGTAACTCACAAGGTTATCAACTTATGAATTGAATACAGACCTAATATTTTTCTAAACCACAATCCAAGTAATAATAATTAATAATAATAATAATAATTAATAATAATAATAATTAATAATAATAATAATAATAATAATAATAATAATAATAATAATAGCATGGACACTAAAAAGACAACATGAAAGCAGAATAACGGCTTGTGAAATGAGATTCATGCGCAGAACAGCGGGTTACACCAGATGGGATCGGAAAAGGAGCACAGATATCTTAAAAGAATTGAAGACTACGCCAATTTTGGAATATATTAAACAGTACCAACTAAATTGGAAACACCATCTTGAAAGCATGAGTTCAAATCAGATCCCCAAAGCTGTTTATAATTATATACCAAGAGGACGAAGATCACTGGGCCGTCCTATGAAACGCTGGAGGGAAAATTTTCTATAGGATCGTAACAGGCCTTGGCCTAATACTTGGAAGGAAGAAGATGATAACAATAATAATAATAATAATAATAATAATAATAATAATAATAATAATAATAATAATAATAATAATAATCATCATCGTAATAATAAGGATTACAGTTATCTGCTTTGTTGCTGCTGCGGAGCATGGACAAAATATTTGGAATTGTTTTTAAATTGCTTTCCTAAGCAGGCACGTTTACCATTTAAGCCAATAACAATTACAGTAAAATCCACGTAGGCTATTTCCCGAACCCATTGACATAATAGCATACCTACTATACTGAGAGTGGAAAAACCTAATTATTTGACGATGAAAATTATGAAATTATCGTTCATTTTTCATTAATAATGTGTTAGTAATAAATGTATATCACAATGAGTGTAATTATAAAACTATACATTTAACACGAAAAATAGGATACGTCTCAAAAATAAATTTTGGAATTGTCATTTGCTTCACATATCACTATACGTTATATGATCTAGAAGAACTTGTCATTTCGAACAAAATTGTTCCTTTCATAGTAATTTAATTTTAGGAAATATTTAGGCAGGTCACAGAGAGATCAAATGTTTGGAATAGGAGCCTGTACGTCTAAATTTTTCCAATTGCGTTGCTCCATAGGATTTAGCACAAAGCATTTCATTGATGAAGAAATATGAAACATTGGCCTAAAAGTTAGCAATTCCTAATTACATGGAACCCTCCAACACGTATGATAATCTCTAAGGGAACAGATTTTCAGTCGTTTAAAATTAATATTGCATATAGTACAAAATGTTGTAAAGGTTTTTTTCATTAATCAATTTAAAATTAGTATAAAATTATGGAATATTCACCTGAAAAGTCCGTCTCCTCAACTTGTTTAATTATTTAACGGTAGCGCTTTCGGGACTTGTCCCATCATCGGCAGGATTCAAAACTGGCGTTTCACTGAAGATCTGGTAGAGGGGGTTGCATGTATTTGGTTCGTTTTCGTTTATCAGGCTGTCGTTGTTGTGAGCTGCTTTCATGATTTCCATCTCTCCCGAAAGCGCTACAGTTAAATAATTAATTAAGTTGAGGAGATGGACCTTTCAGGTGAATATTCCATAATTTTATACTAATTTTGAATAATACCTCAACGGAACACATCATGAATCTTATAAAAGTTAATTAATCAATTTAAGATAACTTAGAGATGGAAAACATGAAAGCAGCTCACAACGACAGCCTGATAAACGAAAACGAACCCAGTACATGCAACCCCCTCCCAGATCTTCAGTGAAACACCAGTTTTGAATCCTGCCGATGATGGGACAAGTCCCGAAAGCGCTACAGTTAAATGATTAATTAAGTTGAGGAGACGGACCTTTCAGGTGAATATTCTATAATTTTATATTAACTTATATACTGTTTTCTTTAGGAGCACGCCATAGCCTAGTGGTTAATGCAATCGCTACAAGGCGGAAGATCGAGGGTTCGAGTCCCGGAGGGGTCAGGATTTTTAAACTGACCCAAACCTTCTGGCTGCACTATGGCCCTGGGGTAGACTCAGTCTCTAACGGAAATGAGTACCAAACACTTGTTCTGGGGGCTAAAGCAGGCGGCCGTCACGCAGGGCTTACAACCCGGCTGACATCAAGGGTCGATTGTCTAGAAAAAGTGTGAGCCTTAACCTACTACAAACCCAAAGGCCTCTTAAGGCCTATAGTAGAATAATTTTACCTTCACTATTTTATGAATACAACTTTAAAAATAAATTCTTTTTGTGGGATCTAGCAATATTATCTTGTTACTATACGGCTAGCTTTGCATTAGGAATGAAATATCGTTCCATTTACATAGACTAATATCTATGTTGCAATAGTTTAGCACATTAAAGCCCTTTCCTCAATAATCACTGATTCTTGAGATTTTCGAATATTTCAACACAGCAAACTCCAGACTCGACAGGCCTAGAAGGCCCTTGGCAAACCATCCGGTTGCTGGCCTCACATCCACACGTGTTAATTACATAGTTAGGTGCAGGGGTGATATGTGGTCAGCATGTCGGTTACTCCAGCCGTTATAGATGGTCATCTCAACCTGGAGTCGCTACTTATTGTAGCTACCCAAACGTCTCACGATGCTGGGTCCCATATTGGCCGAAATTTCATGATAAAATTTCTTCCCCCATGGGGACTCGAACCAGCTCAAGTCCAGTAGTTCTGCGCCAAGGATTCTTGCCTTAACCACTCGGCTACGGCGCGGGGCTCAACATGCAAAATATATCACATTTTGGACATTATTTTTCCATTTATTCCTCGAGATCTAACAGAAAAATCTCTTGATTGAACATGGTGTTTTGAGGATAATGCTGGTGATATGATGGCACTACTGCATTAGTTCGAACCTCCCATCACGTCAGATACATAATTGCTCACACCGTGACCAATTTTGGTTGTCCGGATATCGTGTAGGCGGCCGCATTTCCGTCTCTCTTACCTTTATGATGCTACTTCCTATTACTTGTCAATATATTGTTTCCTTAGCAATTTCGTTTCTCGAATCTCTATCATCTTTGTTTAGAAAAGTTGTGCTGTTGCATGAATGTTAAGTTCTCTCAAGTTGTCAGTCTGAGGCGCAACATCCGCTGTTACTACATTAATAAACATACTCATCAAAACGTTATTGTAGGGGAAAACCCACAGTCTGAAACTTCAAAAAAATATTATAACACCTTCTCCACCACAGGGATAAGGCTAAATAAACGAATCCAGTTCAATTGTTTCATTGCTTCTACCATTCCATTATTATTCTTGTTAATATCAATACATTATTGGAATATATTAATCATATTTAGGCCTGTATATTTCATCCAAGTTTATTTTATATTAAACACACACACACACACACACACATATTGCTAAATGTCAAAATTTAATAATAATATCGAAATAAAGAAGCGTTACTACTGTAAGTAAATATTCTCTTTATATCCTTCTTACTTGCTATAGAAGTCACGAGATTGCGGCTCTACCGACATCCCGCTCCCCTCATAATAGATAATTATATATATATATATAGTGCTGAAGTCTGGCAAATTCCTACCAGGGAAATGAAAAGAATTGCAAGTACAGAAGTGGATGTTTTAAGAAGATCAGCTGGAAAATCTAGAATGGATAGAATACGAAATAAAGAAATAAGGGAAATTATGGGCGTACAAGAGGAGCCGGACATCATAGACATTATAGAAAAGAAAAGATTACAGTGGTATGGCCATGTCAAAAGAATGCCAGAGCAAAGATTGCCAAAAATTGTTATGGAATGGATTCCAATGGAAAGGAGGAAGACCGAAGAAAACTTGGATAGAAGGGGTACAAGCAGCTATGAATATCAGAGGAATGGAGGAAGATCAATGGATGGACAGAGAGGAATGGCGTTTGGTTTCCGGAAGACGGCGGCAGCTGCCATGATACCGGGGATGATGACGATACATATTACGGTACAAAAAATGGGTGTGTATATATATATATATATATATATATATATATATATATATATATATATATTTTATAACGAAGAAAAATACATTTTTTATACTGTAATATCTGAGTTTAAATTATATCAAAATCTAATTTCTCCAAGTTCAAATGCAAGAAAATTGCTTCGATGAGGAGAACAGAACAAGAAGAATACATGCATGATATCCTTAACTTTAAAATAAATTACACTGGTCGACAAGGTTTTCTTCACAAGAAATCTGATTAGTGAATCTAGAGCATTTTTTCATACTGAATTCACGTAGTCAGAATTTTTCCATCAGGCACAGTTTTTTTATGACAGCTACTTTTTAAAATTGATTTTAGCATTTCTCTTTGACCTGTCACAGGAACCTTTACCTTATATGTAGCGATTTTATTCAAGCTCTATTTTAGGGCTGTCTCTGATGAGCACGGTGAGCGTTTTCATTAGCAAATTTCCACAATGGAAAATAGGTACCAAGGCAAGTGGAGTTCTAATATGCTAGCTGACTACTGTTGGACCAAGAAGAGAAATGTTCCAGATGCAAAATATGCCCGAAAATCACTATCTACCACTTTCTAGGCTAGTCAGAATGAGTTAGAGTTAGATGGATTTAATTAAAAATTATAAAAAAATATATAAAAATGTAAATGAATATCACAGAAAACTCTTGCCTGATAAGAAAAAAAACTGAAATGTTTAAATTTAGGATGAAAAATACTTCTAAAACCTCATTCTTGTGAAAGAAAAATAATTCATTTTTGTCGACCAGTGTTATCAATCTGATAATTTTTAAGTTCATAACAAATTGTAATATGAGACTACGTGAAATACAAATACAAAGACTAGCATTACAGATTTATTAATTATTTTAGTTATTTAAATTCTGGATTAAAAATCTGCATTTTTAAGAATTCGATAAAATAATATAAACCTATTTACGTTTGGTCAGATGATATTTAAAAAAATCAACTGGGTGTACTACATCTCTCCAGAGACGGTACTAGCATTTTCCCATTAGTAAATTCCTCCCTCCACTCTTTTAAGTCCACATACGCATGTGCCTACACCGGATCTACGAAGGACATTACACACATCTGAGTGAAAGAAAAAAGTTAGCCCATTCACGACAGCCAAACGACTGCCTTGCAATGTAATGAAAGTACTCGTAATAAACCCCCTCCATCCCCCAGAGAATGTGCCCTGTTCCCCCTACAAACCAGCCCCAACATTACAATTACAGCATCCGGCACACTTACTCCCTCAGTTAAAAACATCAGGTCAATTACATACGCGGGAAAAATAACTTAAAAGTAGTTTGGATTTATGGAAGATCTCGGATTAGAATACAGTTCAGGCCAAAGGTTTTAAAATGACAACTTCGATAAATATTTATTAAAGTTTCTATCACTTCCTCCGTGGTTGCTTGTGGTCGTATGTATACTGCTACGATTGTGATGTTGTCTGTTCTCACTGTGAGTATGTCTTCGTCTTTGTGTATTACTTTGAAGTTCCCCTGTGATGGCCTCAGATAGCATGATACGCCACCTGTCGGCACCTGAAATACTACGTGGTCTTCATAGATTATGAAAAAGCGTTCGATTACATAAACAGAACAAAACTACTCACGAAGATGAGGGACATGATTGGAAACGAGCACCCCATTGTTGGAATAGTACACGACATAATGAGGCGAAACTGGTTACAAATAACAGATGAGGTTGCGGCATCAGACGAGGTTATGCAAACTAATGGGATACTACAAGGAGACCCCATCAGCCCGCTACTATTTAACATAATGACGGCTGACATTGGGAAAGCAACAAACGGGACCACGCTGGTAATGTATGCGGCGGACGACATGGCCATTGGGGCAGAAAACAAGAAGAATTGCAAAAAGGCATAGATGGGATACAACGATGGGCTATGGAAAATGAGTTCAAGATAAACAGCAACAAGACCGTACAAATGGTTTTCAAGAAAGGAGGAAGAACAGCGGCAAGTGATAATCTAAAACTAGGAGAAGAACCGATAAGAATGGTCAACAAATTCAGATATTTAGGCATAACACTGCAGCCAACAACAAAGTCTTTCAGCGCACATGTGCAGGAGAGAGCAGCAGCAGCTATAAGAGCTATGTGCAGTATCAAAGACATCACATCGTTAAAATTAGTCACAGCCATGAAATTATTCGCATCAGTGATCACCCCGATCGTCACCTACGGGATAGAACTGATATGGGAGAAACTATCGACCAGCGATTTGGAGAGGTTAGAAAAAGTAAAACCAAGATTCATCAAAAAGGCATTAGGTGCAAGCAAATACACACCAAATAGAATGGCCTATATGCTAGCCAGAGAAACCTTCTTCCTAGAGGACCTGAGGCAAAGGATACTACTGCCAGCAACGGAGCCATATAAGAAAGTCATCGAAAAAAAGAAACAGAGAGAAAAAGAGATCGACGAAGATTTCTACGCCTCAGATGCCATGGTAAACAGAGAGTGGACTGGAAGTAACCAACCACAAAGGCACAGAATCATAGGTTTAGCAACACACGGATATCATCACAAAATGTGCAAAAATGCAAAATTCCACCAACCGAGTGATTCGTGTGAATGCAAGATATGCGACCAAAAGTGTGAGCGATACCATTACAAACAATGCACAATATGGACAGGATCACTGAACGAACTCATAAAAGACAAATCATAAACTTATAACTTAATGCTCTTTCGAGTGCCTCTTACCAATTTATTATTATTATTATTATAAATATTTATGTCCATATTATGATAAAATGAAATTTCATAATTTTTCCCAAGCCTCCGCCAGTAAATTATCACTTTATTATGAATTAAAAAATCCAAATCCAATCAGCTTAAACTATTTTTTTTTGTGGAGTCTGGTTGGTTCCTCGGGCTCTCCGTCTCTTCGGATCTCGTTGCCAGCTTTGGACTTTCAACATTTTTTAACTCAACCAAACCTTCAAGAGCTGCTTTCAATAATACCAAAGTAAATCACGACGACGCACTTTTGAGTCGACGCTCATCGGAGGCGTCCTCTGAATTGGATTCCAAATCTCCGCGAGGGATTTTCCTCCCCTGGGCTTGCTGCGGTCGGATTGTTCGTAATCATTCAGCTAATAATTAATGTATGACCATGGGTAAAGAGGGCAAAACAATAAGACCAGTATTACCTATGGCGGCCCTATTACGCTGCAGAAAAACAGAAGTAGGCCTACTTAAAGCGCCACTATATAACCGCAGGAAAAATATTATTTATGTGGAATACAATCGACGAAAAGTAAATATAGCTTCAGAAAACTAAATGTAGAGTATGATGTATTATTCAATAGCAATTTAATTTAGAAAATAACTGGAGAAGGGCCCAAAGCACAGAAACCTATGGGCCCATATGGAAGTGAATATCAGAGAAATAGGGGAGACAGCTCTTCGAAAATACTCATATCCTATATACAATGTAGCCTAAGCCAAAGCACAGATAAAGCTGGTTCACCATATGGTAAACAGAAGTCAGGCTAAAATCTCAAAATCGACGAGGTGTGCCTTAGGCCCTCAACAATATTCTGACTGCCTTATTAGTTTGATATATAACTTAATTTTGGAGTGATCCCCACTACTTATCTCAATCCCTAAATACTTAAATACCATGGCCTGCACTATCATCCTTCCGTCAAGTTCCAACTTGCATCACAAAGTAAATTTAATTGTGGAAACAGATTTAGTTTTAGTAGGTGCTATTTTTTTTAAACCTTTGACAGCTGTGATGGAATTTATATAGTAATATTTCCAAGTCATCCTCATTATCTGCCATCAGGACAGCATAACAGTCAAGTTTACTTCACTACTGATTCCTGTAGGGTTTGTTTTTTGGGCTAAATGGCCGTGGTCTGGTTTTCTTAAAACTCAACGTTTCGTCTAGTACTGCGGTAGACATCCTCAGGAGATTCTGCGTGCTCTACGAACTCCTAACCCCTCAACTGTCGGCTGCAGACTTCACTGTTCATTTTATAACATTTTTTGGTATTAATATATTTTATTATCTCATTCATCATTAAAAAATGGTGGGCTTAGATAGTTTCTCTGTCGGATAAGATATTCTGCAATAATTTCTCACTTGGAACACCTGGTCATAACACATAACTTCTCTTGCTGCTTATTATAATTTCAAACACTGTCATATTTTCTACATTCGTAACTACACAATAATCAAACATTTGGACTCACCTAGAAAGTAAGAAATGACGATTTTCTGATATATTTCGCTTGTGGAGCATCCCTCTTGATGGTACAACAATAATCGGCCAGCATATTGGGATTTCATTTGCCTTAATATCTCATTTCCATATCTGAAATCTCCTGAGTTAGCTCATTTGGTTTTATTTTACAATGGACAAATGGACGAAAAAACTTTTATTAAAAAATAATTATTTAAATCCATTAATTGAAATTGAAATAAAAAAAACTGCGGGTGATGGAGAAATTCCGAATACATAATAAATAACTGCATTAAGTACAAATATTGGAACTCATGAGACAAAGATAATGTTGACCAGTGTAATCAGCTTTAAGATGATGCAGAACCTGGATGTGATATGCAAGTTTCTTCAATTTGAAATTCAGTGTACTCCACACTGTGCTTCGAGAGATACCAAGCTCCCTCCTAAATGTCTTAGTAGATGCAGAGGAACTAAGTGTGATCGCATCAGTGTACCCTTTGGAGATTTACGGTGTTGTATTTGGCGTTCTTTCAGTACTATTGGATTTGTCGACCAGGCTCTTGATATCTAACCTCAGGAGGACTGGTTTCCTGAATTTACGTGTAAAGTCTACCTGCACCTGTTCATAAGTTATTCCACGCAGAGGGCACAAACGTGGGTGTTCATTCATATGCTGCTAGTATTCTATCGGATTATATGCAAACAAAATGCATTTTAACCATATCTCTGAAATGTATAGATACTATAGAATCACGCTGTGTATTGAAATGAACTAATATACGCTTACTACATTCCTAGACTATTCTAAACCAGTTATTCTGTTCTCTTCAAGTGACTTCATTCTTTTGGCAACGTAATTTCTTGGCTAGCTACTAACTACTCAAAAATATCTCCATCCTCAATTAGGCGTATCATTTAACATATTTAGGGCAAAGTCTTTTTCTGAAGTTTTCATCTCGATTACTAGAAAGTTAAAAATTAAACCGTTTTGATATTTTATTTTGATGCAATGTTAAATTGAAAATCAAGAATGGAGGTATGAAGACGGATAAAAAATATAATATATGTAATATTCTGACTGAGCTTCATATTTATATTTAATGCACAACGTATGAATCCACATGATTTTTCTGATCATTTATATATTTAAAATAAAAAGTACAAATTATCAATGGTGACGTAATTGGTTCAAGTTTGACGTGATATATTTTTTTAAATAAAAATAATTCTGAAGTTCTACTTATTACTATCCAAATGCGGAAAAGGAATGAGTAACATATAACGTAGTACATTTTTCACTAAATTTTGCTGATTATATACCATTTCCAAGTTTAATTATATAACAGGAATACTAAAAAGAACTTCGAAAAATAAAGTCAGAAAAGACTCTATAATGAAATTATACAAGACAATGGCAGTGCCTATTATTACTTGTGGATCCGAAATATGGACAGTGACAACACAACAATCTGCCAGAATACAAGCTACTGAAATGAAATTCCTCAGACCAATAGCAGGATATCAAAGAACAGACAAAAAACATAACACGGAAATAAGACAACAACTAAAAGTAGAGGAATTAAACACAACAATAGTGAAATACAGAACAAACTGGAAAGAACACTTGGCAAGGATGACTGAGAATAGAATACCAAAAGCAGCATACAGCTATTCACCACGAGGAAGAAGAAGTTTGGGAAAACCAAGAAAAAGATGGAAACAGCAGCAATTTGGAGCCGGAACAGGCTAGTAAATAAGCCTAAACCGTGAAGAAGAAGAAGAAGAAGATACCATTTCCAAATACAACTATAGCTGCACTAGCTCCATATTGCTTAGATAAAATGCAATACATTGCAGTGTAAGGCCTTACAAATATTTCCAGAAAGTTCATATGGAGGTCAATCCTTCCAGATTAGCCATCTGTTGACGGTACTTAACTAAATATAAACATTTGCACAGTGTCATTTCCAGAAAGTCTCAACATTTGTATACAATAACATATTTAAAATTTCACTTCAGTTTTATTAAATTACGGAAATATATAAGTTTACTGATTTTATTCAATATTAGTACAGTTTTTTTCGTTAAAAAGGCGTTTTCTTCTGGTTTAGAGTTGAAGATTTCATTGAAGGAAAAAGGGTGTGATGTAATGGCTCATTCTGGATACAGAGGTGTTACTGCGCAGTCAATAGTGGAAATATTCTCCGTCCGAGGTATTTCTGTATACACATATACCGTCTGGCATCTGAAGAGACAACATCCCACTTTCAAACGTTCCAAAAAATCCCCCCTTTGCTTTTACCGCTAGTCATCTGAGAGTCGCTTTTCATTATTTCTACAGGATATAACGAGCTCTGGCCGGATTAACTTCACTGGACAAGAGAGTACGTAAAATGGAATTAAAAGTTCTTTCAGAAACGAATCAAATAAAAATGAGACTCATAAAAGTAAATCATAGAATTTCTTAAACAAATAAATAATCCAGTAATTTTATTCAGAAATCCTTCAAAAGATGTATATTATGTCCGGTAGAGAATTTACACAAACTTTTATTAGTCATTAGAAAGAAGAGTTATTATCTAGTAGTTACTCTTAAATCTCGCCTCTTAGGCACCACTTTCACATTTTTTATTTAATCTATTTTTAGTAATTCGTGTCGGCCACAGTGAACTAGTGGTTATGTTCCTTGCCTCTAGTTCCGAGGGTCGCGGGTTCTAACCTCGATGGACTTTTTAGGATGGAAAATTCCAAGGAGCAAGTTCTCCAGGAGGGACTTTAAGCCGTGGGTCCTGAGTCTAAAGATTTTCAGGCTTGTAAAAGAACCTTAATCCTGAATAAAGAGGCCTCTAAGCAAAATTTACCAACCTTCTTGATCCTAGTAATAACTTAACCTACCAGATGTCTCATTACGTCGGTATATTGACCGCATACACATTGTGACATCTTTAGGGAAATAAGCATAACTAAATTAACTTGGTCTACTTAAAACTGATGAGCAGATTAATACGTTTGAAACAAAGCTCATTTTAAAATTATTTAAGCAAAAAAATAATCAATGCATATATTGTACACATTCGCATTGAATTAGGGTCGGTTTCACCAACAGAGATAACTGTATTACGCCAGTTTAAGCTATGTATTATACGTGGGGAAAACTGGCGTAATCCAGTTACATCTCTTGATGAAACTGACCCTTAAAATAATAATGTAAACTGAGTTAATCTACCAGATAATACAAATTCGGCAGGTTATTTACACTGGATAAGACTTCTTTTTTTTGAAAATACACTGTTTAAACATAGAGTAGAACATGTTGTGTAATACTACACAGACAAGCATTATATTCGCCTATAAAACATGCAGGGCCTAGTGTTCGCATTGTATTTTTAAAAGCTAATTCTCGTGAAATTGGGACAAATAAGTTTAATGTTATTCTTGAAATGATTCTGCGATTACGACAGAAGTAATCAAACGATTAGAAAAATTTCAACGATGTATTTTTCTTTCTCGCGTACATTAAGTTGAGAATCCTTAACTTAAAGAAATGTTGATGACATTCTATTTTTATAAAGGAGAACGTTTTGGCATCGTCGAAGTGTCACATTGCTTGAAGTCCAATCCTATTTACGCCCCACTGAGCGAATTTAAATTTCAAATTTGTTTTCTAACTAGCCCTGTTATATTTTATAATATAAAACGTTTGTACGACATAAGCATAATATTCTAAGCTTAAGAAAAACTTATGTTAAAATTTGAAATAATGAGATGTTTGAGAAAATTTATACCCGGTACAATATAAATATCTGAGAAATAAAGACTCCATCCAAAAATAACAATTGCATTAGAAGTCCTGGATACTACAAGCTCTACCTTTAACAGAGGACAATATGAAATGTTTAGGAATCAACTGATATGGATATGCGTTTAGAGCTTTACAACTAATTCACTAACACCCATATGTTCATGGCCACGCAGATATAAGCTCCCCATACATCATATCCTGAGCTAATATTTTATAACCATCCCCTGTATAAAACACTTTCTTCAAATCATGGTTAATGTTATCCACCCACTTCTTTCTTGGCCTATCTGAATGCTTTTCCTCTGGTTTTCCTGTAATGAGTTTTCATGCCTCTCTATCATTCCCCATTCGTGCCAAATGCCCTGTCCTTCGCATCTCCTCGCTATCGCCTAATATTACATCAACATAAACTAATAGGTTAATAATACAATTGAGTTGTAGACCTTCTTCGTCTTATAAAGATGCTCTAGTACAAAACTGATCTTTATGCTACCTTTAATCTAACACATATTTATTTAGAACTATCTTTTAATTTCAATTAACTGTACAAATTCGACATATGAATAATTTTCAGATAAGTAACTAACGTCATAC
This sequence comes from Diploptera punctata, assembly GCA_030220185.1. Taxonomy (NCBI): domain Eukaryota; kingdom Metazoa; phylum Arthropoda; class Insecta; order Blattodea; family Blaberidae; genus Diploptera; species Diploptera punctata. The sequence goes on from JASPKZ010008357.1 coordinate 2,051,959, forward strand.
AGAAGGCAGTGGACAACGAGATATCGAAAACATTTCAAAATTTTGTGTCTGTGCTTGCTGTAAGCTATTGTTTTAATGTTTCTGTGCGCTTGAAAAAAAGGATGAAATAAATAAATAAATAAAAATAAATAAATAAAAATAATCGAAATTTTACTCAAAAGGGAGACATGAAATATCAACTAGTATAAGTAATTATTAATATACAGTATCAAATTTCGTAATATTAGGAATAGAAATATGAAAAAACGAGAAGAATATGCACATATTAATCTAAACAATCAGTACATAGGTAGTGGCTATTAACAGTTTAAAAGTATTCTTCACTTTAAGTTCAAATTGTTAGCAATTATTTCTCTTCGAAGCTCTACAAACCACTTCCATCCTTAAATCCAATAGACGTTATAACATGTCTGGAATCTCTTCAATATTTCTAATTGAAGCGTCCGACATAAAATATTAGTTATAACTGGACCTAGGTCATGGGGAGGGTTGGCGAAGGGTCGCCATGACCCTTGGGTATATAGCACGCGTGTTTAAGTTGGCTACTTGGACAGGCTCAGTCCTAGAGACGACCTTGTCTCCTAGCACTCGGCTAGAAATAGACGCCACAGACGCCGCCGTCACTACAGTCGATGTCGGGAGACCATGCATGCAGGAAGTACAGGGCGGCCATCAAGCCCAACCTTAACTCTTCCGAAAAACCGACGTCCTTCAACTTCATCAATCATCTACTCACATCGATCAAATGCACAGCAATTACACAGGATATACAATACATTATTTTCAAGATTTCTGAAGAAATGGGAATAGAATGAAATTAATGACATGTAACATATCCAGATCCAGTGCGCCATGTAAGCATTAACTTTGGACAAAAGTGACCATATTTCGATATTAAATATTTAATGATTAAACATTCCCAATCACTATCCACTTTCATGTTTTATGTAAGCGATTGAAAATTGAATGGTTCACGGCTATATAAAGTGAATCTCATATAATAGGACTACTTGAAAACAAGTTTTTTTTATCCAATAAAGCGGTGCGATTACAGTTATTCTCATTTATAAATCCAACTTTATTTATTTAGAATTCTACATTTTAACAACACTTCTCCGCTCTTTTACAAGAGTTATATTTATATTTATTATTTTATATTTAGTACTATTAAGTAGTTCTATCCATCGCTTTAGTCTCGAGGTAGCGTGCTGCCTTGTCATGCAACGGGCCCGGGTTCGATCCCCGTTCGGGGCAGTTTTTCTGGGTGAGGTTTTTATCGGGATTTTTCCTCACCTGCAAGACAAATGTCAGGAAAACTTTAAGGCCCAAACGGTCCACGAAATCATATGGCCATCATCATCATCGTCATCATCCTTTACCGGTGTGGAAAGCTACCACACCTACAATTCCCTAGTAAAGCTGCAAGCATAGCATGAAAATGCTATGATTGCAGTAAAGGACCTGCCTTCGGGCAGAATTACTATGGATGGATGGAAGTAGTTCTAATCGAACGATTTGATAGAGCAATTCATATTCCAGCATTATGCGACTTTACATTTTGATAATAAACTACTAAATAATTATGAAGAACCAAATATAGGCCTACTTGCAATTACAAATAAACAAATAATTTAAATGTGGCTTACAAACTACATATGGAAAAAGTAAATGGAAACAATAACAGGAAAAAAAAACTAGTATTTGAACATGGGTAAGGAATCCCATCACGAAGAATCCAAACAATAAAAAAATACCTATCCACTACTAACTAACTAACTCACTGGCACTATCGAACCCGAAGGTTCATGGCCACGCGGACATAAGCTCTCCATACATCCCTATCCTGAGCTAATGTTTTCCAATCATTCCCTGTATAATCTACTTCCCACAAATCATAGTTAATGTTATTCTCCCACCTCATTTTTGGTCTACCAACTGGCCGTTTTCCATCCGGTTTTCCTAAAAGAAGCGTCCATGCATGTCTTTCATTCCCCATTCGTGTCACATGTCCTGCCCATCGCAGTCTACGAGACTTAACTGTTCTCATTATATCTGGCTTCCTATACACACCATGTAATTCACTGTTATGTAGTCTTCTCCATTAACCTGTCTGTTCATCTCTATTTGGTCCAAAAATTGTCCTAAGAACTTTATACTCAAATACTCGTAATGTCCTTTCCTCCCTTAAAGCAAGAGTCCATGTTTCGCATCCATATAATATAACCCTATCCACTACAAAAAATGTTACTAAAGACATCAACGAGCTAGAAAAGTGTTAAGGATTAAACTTGTTGATAATTCAGTCTATCAGATGATGATGGCTCCATGGTCGTTGAACTGCCGAGATTGTTCTAGATGCATACCTTATTTATTTCTTAAACTGCCTCATGTTATAGGCGTGGGGCCTCGTTAAACGCACGCCATTTCCATCGATCCAAATACTATATCGTCTCAATTTGACTTCTGTTTTCCTACTTCTTCCATAGTTAAGTCCTTCGTTCTAGGTGTTCTTAATTTTTCCATGTTTCTTCCGGTTTGCTTCTACTGACTTCTACGAGTATTTACTTTTCAGTTTACTCTCTCATACGCCTGTTCATTATACATTCATTTTAAAACCATGGTTTCTTCTAAAGTATCCTTCTTCGTGTTTTATTTTCTGATATCATCCTGACATTTACATTTAACTAAATATACTAAATTCATTTTTAACAGACGAACCCAAATCACTAAGAATGTATTTAATTCCTATTTGATTCTGAAATAGTACACCTATACAATTTATATGAGATCATGGAATGCTTGGTTATATCCAGCAAGTAGTGGACATCTATTTGTCTAGTTGCGTGTTCCTGTATTTGTTAAATTATATTATGAAATGGTGACCATGGTGAAATGGGTGCAGGTGATAAAATGTTATCCTAACTTCACAAGTGAGGAAAACCGGGGGGAAAAAAGCGCTGTTGATCGGAACCGGAATTATTCGAAAATGAGCCTCAAACGCTAGTCCCTTAAGATTACAATTGTTATATATTCCAATTCAAATTCTACCCCTTAAATAAAACTTTATGAAAGCTACTCGCTCGGTAAATAATATATTCACCACATAATATGGAAATACATTTCAATCAAGTCATATGTACAGTATTTTTAAAACTGAAATAAAATTAATGTTCTACTTTTACCAAATCTCATAAACAACACGATTAACTTTTTTCACAAAAATTACCCAATTCTGCTATTAGAATTTTCGCAAGAGAAGAAGAAACACTAGGATAAGTATATTTAATTCAGGAATGAATTAGAGTTAACAGTGAGGAAATAGTCTCATTGTATCTAATAAGCAATGGTTAAATACTTTTTTAGAGAATTATGTCGTTATGAATGTAAATCTCATCTTCCTTATCTCGTGATATGGAAAAGGTAATTTACAATACACAGAATAAACGCCATGCAAATTACTAAAATTACCGGGGTTTATTAAAACTTGGCAGATAAAATTAAGTGATTGAAATTTTAACACTTTTTCTCAAATAGCGTGAATAACAAACATTTTCACTGAGCAAGAAATTATTATTAATAATAATACATAAAAGATTTTTCATGTGGGCCAGTCGAAGGACAATAACCTTTATCCATATACTGTATCTACAGAAAACACGATATATCTCCCTCTTTATAATGATAAAGAAAGTTATGACCAATGGAGTTCTTGCTTTAAGGTATAAAATACGGTACGTCATACCCCCAACCCTCTGTCACGCTCGTTCTTTTCGGCCCCGATAAGATATTACGTGTAGATACTGCAAACTTCGAGAAAGTGCTTTTCGACAGCCAATTGTGCCTCAGTAGTATGACGTAATATATATTGGACATGCTGGGGTAAAAACCTGTCGGTCTTAGCACGAAAAACCTCTATCCTTCACTTATGTGGTCGATAAATCACAAACAATAAAAAAACCTACAAGAATGTGAAAATGTGATTTTGTGTCCATTAAAGGCTTCATAGCACCAGCGTAGGTTCATCTACAAGTTAAATGATCAGACCTAACTGCTGCCAACCAAAATTAAAGTTTATACCAATGGCTGTTTTCCCCTGAATGTGCTGCATCACTTCAATTGACAGGAATGCCAATAATCTCCATCCAGAAAAAAAAAAACCCTCCATTATCCTTTTCGATGACCCTGTGAAGTTAACTTCACATTTCCTAACACTTTTCGTTCAACTGAATTTTCCCAACATTCTCGTACTTGTGGAAAACAACACCCTAACATAATTTTTTTATCGTCTGGAAACCTTCAAAATAATAATAATAATAATAATAATAATAATAATAATAATAATAATAATAACAACAACAATAATAATAATAATTCAGTATTAAGGGAACTAGTATTTCCTATGTAACTAATTTCTAAATTTACATATTGAAACCTTATTGTTGTAGTGGTCAGTTCAGAGTACGGACGGTTATTAAAAGGTATATTTAGGATCTAATATGATTAATTTTATTCTCATGCTATGCGATAAAACAATACCTATTTTTAGTGTACTGTATTTAAAAGGTAGCAGAAACAATATTTTTAGAACTAAATATATTAACTTATCGGTTATTGTGTAGTCCAGGAATACAGTAGATATAAATAATCCGTCGTCAAATAGGCTTCTTAACAAGCCCCCCCCCTTAACGTAAATCTAATATTTGGGAACCACGATTTTAATTCACTTCCGAAGAAATCAATTTCTTCTTCTTCCTTTCCAGGATTAAGTCAATGCGACCTGTTTCGGTCTCAAGTCCATCGTTTCATTGGCCGTCCCAAAGATCTTTTTCCATGTGGTTTGTAGGTGTTGATCTTTTTTGGGTAATCTTGTATTGTCCATTCTGTCTAAATGTTCTTTCCATTGGTATTTGTGCATTTATAGTTTATCGACTATTGAAAATATCCCCAGTTCATTTCTTATTGATTCATTGTGTAATCTATCCATGCGTGTACATCCTTTTACGGATCTCAAAAATTTCATTTCAGCGGCTTGAATGTGTGAGATATCTTCTTTTTGTAAGTAAAAAAAAAAAAGAAGAAAGCAATTTCAGTAATTTAATTATATTTTACCCCCGAATAAATTTAAATATTCGTACCTAGTCTGAACCCGCGATCGTCGAAAATAAGGAAAAGCGGGACATGGTAACCACTAGACCACGAGACTGAAAAGTTCTGTATTACTTCGTGATACTCAAACATTAAGGGGAAATGCACTGTAAAGTAAAACAATTCAAAATCACATGTAGGCATAATAATAAAACATGCGTTCCAAACCTAGAATATCTGAACTGAAAGTGATGCGGCAGATTGTGGCTGAAACCTTAGATGAGCTGCATGGAAACGAAATTAATGACTAGCTAAATATCTTGATGTGCTTAATAACATACGTATTGCCCACAGCAGTCGCTGAAGCGTGTCTCCAACATACTTCATCTTTCTTACTCGGCTTTCCTTAATATGCGATGAAATTTCTTCTAATAACTTCGTAAAACTTGTATTGCTAACCTCAACCATGTTATGCTATTGAATCCTATGCTTATAATAATTAATAAATCCCAACAAGAGAACTTTCACATCCTCCAATGAAAACACTTTAGCATTTTGTACAAGGATGGATTTTTTAAAGATAATTTATGAATAATATTCAAATATGTAACGAAAGTTTTGTTCATGCGACCAGCCTTATGGGCTAGTTGTCAGCATTTCTGACTACAGTTGATGAGGTCCCGGGTTCGATTCCAGGTCAAACCAAAGGAATTTTTCCTTAAAGGGAATTATTCCTGTGGTTGCCCATGGTCTGGAATTTAGGTTAAGAACTCTCTTGGCGCTTCATTATCATTTATCACCCATCATATCATCGGGGTAATGTAACTCCGCCTTCCAGGTGCCCGAACCTAGGAAACTGATTACAATTCTGCCAATGTCAGGGAAGAAAGCCAGACATGTTATAAAAGACAACTTGGTGGCATTAGACAAAAAAAAACAGTTTTGTTCTTTCTTGTTAAATTCCTAAGAGATTAAACGTAAAAAAAAATTAACGCAGTAAATAAGTTTAAAAATAATTGAATTTTCACAGGATTTCAAATGTTGCTTCTATAAATTATCTTACGATTATGAAGATTTATATTATAAGATAGAAAAATAAATTAATTAAAAATTGCTTTTATATGAACTTTGAACTTTTTGATTTGTTAGACTGAATACTCATATTTCATCAATATATTCTATCACTTTTGAGCTATAGAAATAAGAGACTTAAGAGCCAGTGTCACCAAGAGAGGTAAATGTATTACGCCAGTTTTCCCCATGTATAATGCATAGCTTAAACTGGCGTAATACAGTTACCTCTCTTGGTGAAACTGGTCCTAAGTATATACATAGTTACACTACATTTAACGACGATAATGTTTGTGAATGATAATTATTGAAAGTGTTGTTTTGTGAGCATATTTATTTTATGGACGCTAGTGTAGATACGACCTAAAAAATAAAATGCAATGTAAATTTCTAATCTTCATATTGTAATTTGGAAGAAAAAAAATGCTCAATATCGATTATTCACAATATCCATCACTAATTGAATAATATTTCGAAACTGTTTACTAAAATACGGATGAAAAATAGCGTAAAATACTGTGATATTATTGCGATAAGTCTATATCACGGAGATATTAAACTGCAAAGTCAGCAGCAATAATTTTGAGTAGTTCTGTACAGCAAGGTACGGCACGCATGGGTGCAACGGCGTGGATGGTTGTAAGAAGAGTCCTGTTAACATTACATCTGAAGGATCTAGAGCACATCCTCACGGCCGGGCAATAAACTCTCTTACAGACTTACACAAGGCCGACTTACAAAAATTATGGGCTCTTTTATCGAACTACACAAATATTACCTTTGATAAGACACATTTTAGCAATCGAGAGATCTTTGCATGGGGTTAATTCATGTTAAATTTCAGCATTTAGCATTTTTATCACACGTTAGAAAACACTTAACGAGATTGAACGACAATTTTGAATGAGACAAGTATGTTTGAAATATTCAAACATTATTCAAAACTGGATAATGTATGGAGCAAAGTAGCACTTGGGCAAAATCATACAATTGAAAAGTAGATATTCAAGTTTTCATAATAGAAGTCAGTTTTGGACACTTCGTCCATTTAATACTTGAATTCAACGGAAGGATTGGTTATTCTATCTGTGAATATTCGATCGGAGAAAAAGTGACTTCTAGCGCCACGTTGGCCGATGTGATAACACACGTTCCCGGTAGAGCCAACTGCCAATATTTTTACTCACAAATAAGGGGATTATATCCCAGGAGTCCACTTACATTAGTGGACAAGTTAGGGTGAGTTAGTGTACATCAGATTAGTTTAGCGTTCACTTGTTTGTTAGCGAGTTTTTGTGGTAAGTTTGGCTATACTGTCTGAGCAATGGCTAATAAATATTTACATTGTAAATGTGGCGAGTTTAGGTCTGTTTGAGATCAACTTCTCACTTGATTATAAGGTATTTCTCACATCTTTTTGAAAATATCAACACACACACACACACACACACATATATATATATATATATATATATATACACACACACACACATATTTATTTGTCTCAGGTACATACTACAATAAATGGTGTGTTTTACCGTTTTTTATTTGAATTTAAATGGAATGAAAAGACAGGTGAATGGAGAAGACTACATAACAATGAACTACATGGTCTTTATAGGAAGCCAGATATAATAAAACAGTTAAGTCTTATAGACTGCGATGGGCAGAACATGTTGCGCGTATGAGGAATGAACGAAGTGCATGGAAGCTTCTTGTAGGAAAGCCAGAGGGAAAACGCCCAGTTGGTAGACCAAGAATGAGGTGGGAGAAAAACTAACTATGATTTGAGGGAAGTAGATTATACGGGGAATGATTGGAAAGCATTAGCTCAGGATACGGATATATGGAGCGCTTGTCCGCGCGGCCATGAACCTATGGGTTCGATAGTGCCAGTGAGTAAGTAAGTAGTATGTATAGTGGCATAGAATCCCCGGAAGAGTTTATTAAAATGTGAGACATTCCCTTATCTTTTATTCAATCTTATCTGCTACAGCTACGTGCAAAAATAAAATGGAAAATGGTTTGAAATTTCCAATTGCAGTCCAGAATGAAATCACTTTAGTTCATGGTTTCCAAACTTTAGAAACTCGTGAGTCCATATGCGGACATTATATACTCATTTCTAAGCAACTGACAAAGCACACGACTGTAAACTCGACGCGGCGCCTTTGCTAAAGTTCGCGGAGCTTTTGAGAACTGCGAAGAACAGATTGGGAACCATTTTTTTAATGTGATATTACTAGGGCATTCTATAAGTAATGTCAACCCTTGTGGTGACCATTGTAATCTTGTAGTATATTGTTGAGCAGAAAATATCAGAAGAAAAAAAAAACAACTGTTTTCAAGGGCGCTCATCCAGTTCGGACAAAGATAATATTAGGAAATAAACCAATAGAACAAGTCGTAAGATATAACTACCTAGGTTGAAAAATATCATATAAAACGGAAGCAGATATAAGTAATAAACTAAATAAGTTTAATTATATAAACGGGAACACTAAAAAGAACTGAAAAATAAACTCAGGAAAGACTATAATGAAATTATACAAGACAATGGCAGTTGCTATTATTACTTACGGATCCGAAACACGGACATGGGTGACAACACAACAATATGCCAGAATACAAACCGCTGAAATGAAATTCCTCAGACCAATAGCAGGATATCAAAGAACAGACAAAAAACACAACACAGAAATAAGAAAACTAAAAGGAGAGGAATTAAACACAACAATAGTGAAATACAGAACAAACTGGAAAGAATACTTAGCAAGGATGACTGAGAATAGAATACCAAGAGCAGCATACAGCTATTCACCACGAGGAAGAAGTTTGGGAAGACCAGCAATTTGGAGCCGGAGCAGGCTAGTAAATAAGCCTAAACCGTGACGAAGAAGAAGAATATATTGTTGAGCAGTGTTTATTATATAAATCTGTAATAGGCTATTGAGAGTTTCGAAATAGCAATATTTTGTGAATACACTCACTGTTTCTTGTATGTAGAAGTAATACCGCCCTATAAAGATGTTCAGTAGAATTTGTTTAGGAGGTGGAATTGGGAAGTACTCGAACATCCACCAAATTTACCAGGCAGGAGCCCTTATGGCTATAACTTATTTACAAATATCAAAGAACCTCGACGAGGCCTTCTATTACAATCATGAGTTGATATCCAGAAATCTCTAGATCGATCAAACGAGAGATAAATGGTGCTGCAGATGGAGTGCGTGAATAATTTGGCAACGTATAGTTGACTTGACAGGAGGCTATAAATTAAGTTCGTAATGTCAAAAGTAACATAAATAAATATTTCGTGATGTTGTAGCAGTGTTGATATTACTAATCGAATGCCCTAGTATTGAAATCAATATCTCAAAGCTATTATATAGTCGCTTTTTAAAAAAGAAAAAAAAGTGATATTACATAATGTGTGAAATGTCTACGCCATTAAAAATGTAGGTGACTACTCCCGGTTCGAATAATCATGGTCAGGAAAATGACTGTTTGCTTACAAAAAAAAAAGATAGGCCATATTTGAAGCATTTATAACAAAGCTATGCTTAGGATGGTCCATTTTATGAAACCTGCGATAAAGTATTACTTGAGAAAAAGAATGTAGCATGAAAGGATATTATATGTGATGAACTTCCGGTTTTATATTACATGAGTTAATTAATTTGGAGCAGCAGAAGACAGCTGGGTACATTCTGCTGCAGCTCATACGGTACGAGGGCGTCAGTCCAGGAAGAACAGCTCAACTACATTAAGTGGTGCACATTCCAAGCGCTTAACCTGCTTCATCTTCATGCAGTTCCCACCAATTAAGGTACCTTTGTGATCTCGCCGTCTTCAATCCTATTCTTTCCAAACTTCGCCATCATACTTAACTCTGGCACAATTTAGTACAGGATAGTTTATGTGACTATTTAACTCATGCCCCAAATAAGAGTCAATGACCAATCACGATTCAATGACTTTTGTTTTACAACCAATGACAGTCGTGTTTCACCTCGCTCTTTACAGATTTCTCTTCATCAGCTCCTGCTTTTTTGGTAAAGGAAGCTCCTCCTTTTTAATATTCTGAACAGGTCAGAGCATTATTTTTCTCCAAAAAATACATTAAATATAGCAAATAATGAAAAAAATTCCTTTATTTTACCGACAATTCACAGTTTGATTATTTCTCCACTAGTGTGCATTCTTACAATATTACGATCCTATTTGACAATAAATAATATGATCAAGTTGCAGTGAATGAACATAACCTCACATTTCTGATTTGTTTTCAAACTTCACTAAATATATAACAATTTTAAAATACTAGTAACTATATTTAAATAATGGTTTTTGAGTAAACAGTTTAATTTTATTATTAGATAGTCCTAACAAATGCGCCCTGTTGGTAGCCCAAGAATGAGGTGGGAGAACATTAACTCTGATTTGAGGGAAGTAGATAATACAGGGAATGATTGGAAAGCATTAGCTCGGGATAGGGATGTATGGAGAGCTTATGTCCGCGCGGCCATGAACCTACGGGTTCGATAGTGCCAGTAAGTAAGTCCTAACAAATGTCACTCTTGATGTCCAAATACTCTAGATAAATTCACTCGTCATTTCGTGACTCGTGAATTTATCGATGATTTGGAAATCACTCGTGACGTTACTTATGAAAATTTCAATTGTGATAGTTGAAGTTAAATGAAATAATCTTATTATTCTTCTTACAACTATTAAACCTTGTTGAGTCGTTCCGGCTCCAAGTATCATAGCTGCTGTGTCCATCTTTTTCGTAGACGTCCCCGATCTCTTTTTCTTCTTCTCGGTTGATAGTTCAGACTTTTCTAAGACAATCTGTTGGTATCCATTCTGCAGACATGTTCATACCATTTTCTCCTACACTGTTCTATTATATCTGTCAGAGTGAATACGGTATTTGCAGTTCATTACAAATACCTTCACTTCGTTTTTTATCCATTAAAGTATTATCCTGCCACAATTGTAAATATTTCATTTCTGCGACTTCTCTTATTTTAATTGTATGTTTAATCAGAGTCCGTATTTGTGAGCCATACATATTGCAGGCACAGCTAATACTTTAAAACATTTTAAATTGAAACTTAAAAATAAACCAATAGAATAAGTGACAAAATATAACTTCCTAGGTTGCGAAATATTATACACAACAGAAACAGATATAAATAACAAACTAAAGTTTAATTATATAACAGGAACACTAAAAATAACTTTGAAAACTAAAACCAGAAAAAGACTCTATAATTAAATTATACAACACAATGGCAGTTCCTATTATTATTTACGGATCCGAAACATGGACAGTGACAACACAACAATCTGCCAGAATTCAAGCTGCTGAAATGAAATTCTTCAGATCAATAGCAGGATATCAAAGAAACAACACAGAAATAAGACAACAACTAAAAGTAGAGGAATTAAACACAACAATAGTGAAATACAGAACAAACTGGAAATAATACTTATCAAGGATGACTGAGAATAGAATACCAAAAGCAGAATACAACTATTCACCAAGAGGAAGAAGAAGTTTGGGAAGACCAAAGAAAAGATGGAAAGAGCAGCAATTTGGAGCCGTAACAGGCTATCAAAAAGCCTAAATCGTGGCGAAGAAGAAGAAGAAGAAACTGAAATTTTAAATTGAATATTTTCTTAAAAACCCTTGTCTTGCAACGCTCCACTTACTTATCCTTCAAAATACTCATGATCTTTAGACCAGAAATTATATTTTTTTCTCGTTTGCAGGATGGGATGGCAAATCATTCTCAGGTTACTTTTTGTGTCATTGTTCAATACGCATTGTACTTGTTAATATTTATTTTAAAAAAATATTCCACATAATATGAAATAAAATATCTACGTTTTAAAGATTGAAAATGTTTTACGAATTAGTTTCGAAGTGCTTTCCTTAGCTACATAAATATCTTAAAATCGTTCGTAAAACCCACTACCAATTATTTTATTGTAAGAAAAAAATAACCTATGAGCGTAGTTGGTACATTCGACCTACTCATATTAGATTAATTTTAGGATCCAAGTTCATAGGTTCTTTTGATTGGTTATGGTGCATATTGCTTTTTCTGTAAAGGCTGAATATATACTTTTTCAGAACACACACTATATTTATGAGTGGAGCCCATTTTATATTTTGTAATTTCAAGTCAATAATCAAGTTCTAGGTTTATGTTATTGTAATTGTTTTTTATTATGAACAACATTATTTATTATTATTATTATATTATTATTATTATTATTATTATTCAAGCTATTATATATAATTGCACAATACATAGATGAATGATGGACTACATCAATAGAATGGGTAACTACAGAATCCCGAAATAGAGTCTTCACTACAGACTAGTACGAAGAAATGTAGGAAGACCCAGTAAAAATGTACAGACCAATTTTAATATGAGATCGAAACAGACCTTAAGGTCTAATCCTTTATGCTGCTGATGATTATTATTGTTAGATTCTATTATTACATATGCCGTACTTTCTTTATCAGCTATACAATATGTATTGCGTGGTTGACTCATAACTGTTAATATCTGCATAATTTAATGCTGGTGAAATGGAAGAGAAGATCGTATTGTCATAACTTCATCAGGTAAAACAGATTAGTATTATTATTATTATCATAAACATCATCGTCATCACATATGTATTAAACCAGATATAGTAAGAACAATTAAGTCTCGTAGACTGTGATGGACAAGACATATGGCACGAATAGGAAATGAAAGCTGGCATGAAAGCTTCTTGTATGAAAACCGGAGGGTAAACTCCCAGTTGGTGGATCAAGAATGAAGTGGGAGAATAACATTAACCATGCTATGAGGGAAGTAGATTATACAGGGATAATTAGAAAACATTAGCTCAAGATAGGGATGTGTGGAGAGCTCATGTCCACGTGGCCATGAACCTTCGGGTTCCATAGTGCCAGTGAGTTAATTAGTTACCACATATGTATTAACGGGTTATATTAAAATGCATCAGTCCAACATTATTGTCGACAACAAATCCAAAATCACAATAATAATACTTAGGAGAATGTTTGAAAAGTTCGAACGAAACTGCGTAAAAAGATGATGACCTACTAGTCAAACCAAACTTCCCCCTCTGTATTGTGTATGTCAGTATAACAGAGTACACACCAAGTATCAATAACAACACACGTAATACGATGCCGTTTGGTACAGCAAGGAGGGCTGCTGCCGTGGAAGCCTCAGAAGCTCGGCTTCTTCAAACTCTGACCACAAAGCGGTACAAAAAAATAAGCCTTTGCTAAGAGTTTTGTGGGGAACGTAAGTGAAATACAGTTTATGGCCAACAATTTCAATTATTTCACAAAATTATCTTACATCAGCGATGTTTACTGTTATACCGCAACATTAGTTTCGTCTCGGAATTTAGTGATATTCTTTATGAGTATTTCCCACGCTTCATGGGTACGACAACTCACAAAATATCTTCATTGAAATATCTCATTTATACTCGCTCTCTAACACGTCATTAACACATTACCTGTTATAAGATAATTAATTTACACACATTAATTACAGAAACATCTTTATGCATTACATTTTTTAAATTCCTTTCTCACTTATCGTTTGATTTATTATTAGCTTACCATTGTACTCTAGCGGTAATGTCATTGTCTCGAACATAATGGGCCCGGATTCGTCAAGTTTACCGGGCGATAGTTCTGTCGAGGTTTTTCCTCGCCTGTAAGATTATGCTCGGGAACATAAGGCCCAAATGATCCCCGGAAACTATATGACACACACAATCACGTATATCATGTTGGCCTTGTCAGTATGAATGTATGAATTAAATAGTTTGTCTTGTCCTATAAGTTCATGTTTCCCTGGCATTGAATTTCATCCGGAGAAGGCCTCAGGTTTCCATTCCGCGTTTGGTAAAAAAGTATACATGTGATCCGGGATTGGAAATCCTCTCCCGATAGTCGTGTTTTTGTAAGACCTATGTGGAGTGGGAAACGTAAAGTATCTACAAAAGAAGAGGATAACGAACCAAGGCAGCGAGATAGATAGATAGATAGATAGAGAGAGAGTTATATCTATTGCCGCCGTGACGTGGTCGCTACAGTTATTTGCTTGACTTCTGGAAGCCCGGGTAACATTTCCGGCGGGGTGGAGGATTTCAAAAAGCGTCTGGGTGTAACTCTTCCGATTGTAGCGCTGGTGTAATGCGAACTACATATTCAGAAATGCTGTTTTTTAGTATGTATCCGACTAGATTACATAGTTTACATTTAATTGTTTCTTATCTATAGAAGACTCTTCCACGGTATTGGATTGTAAGCCCTACGAATTAATATATATATACACACACACAGAATATATACACAAGCAGAATAACGGCTTGTGAAATGAGATTCATGCGCAGAACAGCGAGTTACACCAGATGGGATCGGAAAAGGAACACAGATATCTTAAAAGAATTGAAGACTACGCCAATTCTGGAATATATTAAACAGTACCAACTAAATTGGAAACACCATCTTGAAAGAATTAGTTAAAATCGGATCCTCAAAGCTGTTTATAATAATAATTATTATATACCAAGAGGACGAAGATCTCTGGGCCGTCCTATGAAACGCTGGAGGGAAAATTTTCTATAGGATCGTAACAGGCCTTGGCCTAATACCTGGAAGGAAGGAAGGAAGGAAGGAAGGAAGAAAGGAAGGAAGGAAGGAAGGAAGGAAGGAAGGAAGGAAGGAAGGAAGAAGATATACACACAGGGTGTTGCAAAAAAACACAGACAACGGAAGTGAGGTGGTCTATCGAGACATCTCGATCATTTTTTAAAATAATGTACCTATGTCCATAAATTATGACTAGTTAATTATGTCTCAAGATCGTGTTAGTTCGAAGGATTTAAAAACGTATTACTTGACAACACCTCACAGGCATGGAACCTGTGATACGTAACTTCGCAACGGAATGCGGCTGTAACATGACGGAGCTTCAGCTAACTTCTATGCCAATGTGGATACCACGTATCCAGGTCGATGTATTGGCAGAGGGGGATCAGTCCCATGGTCTCCGAGAACACCTGATCTTAACCTTCTAGCTAACTTTTTGTGGGGCGACATGAAACAGTCTGTTTATTAGACTCCAGTAGAGTCACATATGGATCTTATAGCCTGAATCCACGCTGCTACAGGAACAATTCAAACGGGGCCAGGCGTATTTGAACGTGTACGCCAATCACCACACCACTGATATACGCTCTGCAATGAGATGGGAGGTGGATATTTTGAAAACTTGATGTGACTGTGACAGTATTGTCAAGTACTGAGTCTTAAAATCCAACTAACGGAACTCTTGAGAAGTTAGCTACTCATAGCGTGAAAACACATTTCCGGACATTGGTACCTTATTAAAAAATGATCAACATATCTCAATATACCACCTCACCTCCGTTGTCGGTGTTTTCTGCATAGAGGAGAACTAGGCATATGCTGATTAAATTTCTACATATCTCATGCACATGCTCTCAGAGACTCATGGAGCTGTGTTTGTTTTGTTTAATTTTCCATTTAATAAGTGTAATGTCATCCAGATAGATGGAATAAATATTCTGAGATCGGTACAAATGAATTTGCAGCCTTATCGGCGAAGACAAGAAGAAGAAGAAGAATAAGAAGGTCATCTATTCCTGTTAAGGGGATAAATGGAACATTCAAGTAAAGTTTTTTTCAGGGATGCCTTATCTGACATAGTGATGAGC
The DNA here is from genome assembly GCA_030220185.1 of Diploptera punctata. Classification (NCBI taxonomy): domain Eukaryota; kingdom Metazoa; phylum Arthropoda; class Insecta; order Blattodea; family Blaberidae; genus Diploptera; species Diploptera punctata. The sequence goes on from JASPKZ010008357.1 coordinate 2,067,913, forward strand.
TTGTTTCGGAGTGGAAGATCAGATACAAATGTGAAACTACCGATATGGGCATAACGTGCAAGTTTCACTTCAGAAGTAAATTTGTCATGGTTCAAGTGAATAGTATCAATTCCTTCAGTGTTAAAAAAATGGAGCACCTCCATATTGTTTTAATGATGTTCGGGAAATTTTGGATGGTCATTTCCATAGGAGATTGCTATTGCGGCACGGATCAACGCCTGGCCAGCACCCTCTTCCTTGGATTTATTTATTTGGGGATACATTGAATGCACCAAACCCCGTTCAAGATCTCACACTTTTCAAACTGATAATTTAAGTTCTGCAAACTGTTGATGCTTATAACTTGAATATCGTCTTGACATCCCGACCGAACTTAGGGGCATATATTCGTATGTTAAGGTGCAAAGGATGAAAATATGGATAGACATAGAACATTGTGCAAAACTTTTACCGTTATATGTGTGTAGTTTTTGAACAACGATGGTTTGTTCTGAGCTTATGACAAAGGATTTACTAATAGTGGTAGCGATGGTGGTAGTTCTGGCGGTAGTAGTAGTATTTTATTTCTTCTTCTTCGGCTTTCCCCCACTTATAGGTTTGCCGTCTTCAGTTTCCATTTATCTCTATCATTCCAATCTCCCTCTTCCAAATTCCTATCATCCATTATAGTTTTGACGTAGGTTTTCCATTTCCATCTTGGTCTGCCACGTTTATTTCTTCCAGGGGGTGACCAATGGTATATATTTTTGGCCATCTTTCATTTTCCATTCTTTGTACATGGCCATACCATTTAAGCGTTTGATTTTCAATCCTCTTAACAACAGATGTGATGGCATTCATTTCTCTCCAAAGGAATTCATTTCTTATTTTATCCTGTCTTGTTTTTTGCAGGCTTCTTCTAAAATAATCAAATTCAACTTTTCTAATTTTATTCTTTTGTAATTCCGTCAGAGACCAAGTTTCACTTCCATATGACAAAATATTCTGTATTATGTTCTTATAAATTTTCATTTTAGTTTCCTTTGTAATATTTTTATTCCAAATTATTTTATTTAATAACGCTATTTAAAAGCTTAGATCATTTCAAAGATGGTCATGAAAGGGCCTGTTATTTCAAGCTTGAGATTCTATAAGGTGCTGTTAAAAACTACATAGGACCCATGGTTTTACTTTCCTTTCTAAAGGAGGCCATATTCTAGATTTTTACGACATGAAAAATTTCAACGACTCCGACCGAGTTTGAACTCGTGAATCTTAAAATCAAATGGAAAATGGTAACCAGTAGCTGACGGGACAGCATCGGGACTTTATGCACACGCATTTTATGTTTATTCCCTCTGACATTATTAACGTTTTTTCATTATGGCTTCTATAGGCCCTATATAAACATGCAACGTTTTAAAATATAATTTTGACTTTCAGTTACCCATAATATTTTATGTTAAGTGATTCATTAAACAGTTTATCACAAAGGTTTGTATCACACAAAGGAATACACTTATTTCAAAACTCGTGCGTAAATTTATAGGCCGATTTTACTTAAAATACGGCCATAATTCAATACACAACGTGCAATAACTGTGAAAAATAGTTTTTTAAATAAATAGTTTAGAGCAAAATTTGCATTAAAAATTCCTTGTACTTTCTATTAATAAACTTTCAGCACACGCAATCTCAAATATTTTTTTTGAGAGACAGAAAAAAAAAGATAAAAACGACACTTTATTGTTTCCAAAAATAAAATACTATTAATAAATCTTAAGATATATCTTTCTCCTGAGTCTTTCTTGCTTTTCCTATTTATCGTTCTTTTATTTCACTTTCACAGCTCCATTTTATCTGCGTTTTCCCCTTCTCTCTACTACGTTAAGTGGATCATTAAGTTAAGAATATCATAAACCGTAGAAATTATGAAGAAGATAGGGAAGGACTCATAGCGTCAGTGTTTTATGCTAGGAAGAACATACGAGTTTTTCTCACGTTAACGGTACAATTTACACAATTTACTGAAGTAGACACAGCTGCTTAGGAAAGTTTATTTTTCATCGTAACACGATAAAAAAAATATTTTACCATTACCACGAGGATTATTATTATTTACCCCATACTTCTCTCTTGGAGACATGGGTGCTCCACCAGCGGGAGTTTATTGACCAAGGCTAATTTTGTTACGGTTATTTTCCTACAAATTTCAGTGAATGTACAACTTACACAAATTACTGATCTAGACACAGCAGCTTTGGAATGTTCATTTTTCATTTAACATCATCATCATCATCATCATCGTCCTTTAAAGTATTAGGCCCAGTGGCCCGTTACGGTCTCCCGCCATCTCCGAAAAGGTCGACCCACAGATCTTCTGCCTCGAAACATTTAACATAATAATAATAACTATAATAATAATAACTTTAATAATAATTATAATAATAATAATATTTGGTAATTTGTTAATTCTGCGTTGCCTCAGTCGCAGCATGCTCGGGTATGCCGGGTTCGATCCCCGGTCGGATAATTTTTCTGGCTGAGTTTTTTCGGGATTTTTCCTCAACCATGAGACAAATGTCTCATAGTTTAAGGTCCAAATAATCTCCATCACAATCATCCATACATAATAGCCTTGTTTAGCGTGAATGCATGAGTGAATGGTATATTTTATCTTAAACGTTCGTGTTATCTCGGAGGTGGTCCTAGCAATGAGCTGATTACTCATGAAATCGACCAAAAATATATAATTCTGAGGTAAAATCCTCTCCTGGTAGGTCATACTATATTCCTGTAAGAGCCGTGTGGCTTGGAAAGAATTAGGTTAAACTAAGGAAAAAATGGGTAATCATAGGCATATGGTATTTAATCATTATTTTATAATGAAATTACAATTAAATCAGTCATTTATTCATATACACTATACTACATAAAAACACAACAAACTAGATCAATAATTTTATATTGGCTGTGATCTTAGCTGAGAATTTGTAGACATGGATAAAAACTCTGGCCAAAATTTAAAGTGTGTTAATTTATTTTTTGTAGACAAGATGGCAGTTGACCTTGACCCAGAATGGACTCTAGTGACAAGTGGAAACTTATCAAACCAAGTTCAGTGTTACTTCGCATGGCGATGGGTTCGTCTCGTGTAGGCAGGGGCTGGAAGCCAAGAAATGGGCGCCGGCGCTTATTTTAAACAAACACAAACACTGTCTACCAGAGATGACTGAAGTCCAACGCAGGTGAAAGTATTGGTTGGCACTGGGAATAGCTACATTATCGACTTGGGTGTTCTTACTCGAAAAAGACTGGGCAAATGACATCATCTAGACCTCTAGACTGTATATGCGCCGAGACAAGCTACTCGTATAAAACTGTCGAAGTTATTTCGAGAACATCCGATACACATTTAACTTATAACAGTACTACGATTCCCTTCTGGCATTTCCTCCAACCAAAGTTTTCACCTCCTGACATTTCTTTATCCGCCTCGAGTATCACCAAGCCCAATTTAAGAGCGAACCGCGTTATGTAGACAGTGCGCGCGCCATTAAAACCACGGGGAAAGGTGGAAAAACACATCCTGACATTTACCTTCTAACTTCCACATGACGACGGCTTCATTTGTCCTACTCGACATCCACCTCCTTCCTACGCGCCCAGGTACAATCTTCACTAGATGCTCGTTAACCAGCAAGCTTCGATTATTATTTCACAAACTTTCAAAAATACCTAGAAACTACTATTTAAAATAGTTTTTAGTGAAATTATTTCATTATATAAAGCTGAATCACGTTATCGAAATTTATTTTCAAATATTTAATTATTCAAATACCTTCTTCTTCTACGTCATGGAATTCGGCCACAGACCTGTTTCCACATCAAAAGACCGTATCACTCCATCTAGTTATGGGGCGCCCAATATTTCTTCTTCATTTGGGTTGGTAGGGAAGCAAAATTTGTGGGAGTCTATTGGGTATCATTCTTTCTATACGTTAAAGCCAATTAAATCTTGAGTTTTGGATTTTTTATGATACTGTAGATGTATAATTCAGTTTTTATTTCTCCATTATATATTTTTTCCCAACAATATTTAGTCTGCTACCGAACGTAACAATTTCATTTCAGCTATTTCTATTTTCTTTTTACATTTGTATCTGATCTATTAAGTGCCCAGTTTCACAAGCATATGTTATCCAAATATATTTATGATAAAAGAACGCCTTTTGATATAACATATAGGACGTCTGACTAGTATACCAAATGGCCCCGGATTCGAATCCCGAATGTTATAGATTTTTCTATGCAAGATAAGAAACGTAGTTCACTCAGGTTCATTATTACAATGAGTGCTTACTTGACATGAGAAGTAACAAAATATGGTTATGAAAATTGAAATTATGATTGAACGATTGTATCAAGCTTATATTGTGATTACCTGCACTTCTAAAATAGGTTTGATATAAAGGAGACATTTTTCTTCTTCGGATACATTTAAGTTTTTTTTTCTACTGTATCAAGCTCAATAGGGCACTTGTTTTTTAAATCTAGTCGATGGTGTTAGTTTTTATTTGAAAATTAAAATTAATTTTTTACACTGTCAAAATTTTCTGAACGAATCATAAGGCAAATTTTGAAAATATCATGAGTGCTAAAAATATATTTTATATTCTGTTGTATTGGCATAGAATGACATTTCTTCACTGCCTTTACATTTACATAAGACTTAGTCATTACAAAAATAAAATAATAAATTTTGTAATATATATTTCCAGAAATGTATTGCACATCAACAACACATTACTCTGTAAGAAGTAACTGGAGATCATTGGTTCCTTTTATTAAAACACAGCCAACATCCATCTATAATCTAAGAAAATTTGTCGGTATAGTTCTATTTAATTCTGTAGACTATATGCTGTAGTTCCCATTGAAATTGGATCCTACAGTCATTAAATGTTTTACACTATTTTATAAATGCATTTCAAAATAATATATTTTAAAATTAAGTTTAATAACACGAAAATAATCCACTGCATTGTGCAAATAAATACAACGAAAAATACTACCATACAATATTAATGCATCAAAACACAGCACTTTCTAAGATTCAACTTATTTAATTACACTGTTTCATATCTTAATAAATCTCAACAATTCTAATATATTTTTTTTTGCAAATGCCCCAGGTTGTCTTTCAACATTCGTGGTGTTCTCTCCTGACATGGCGTACTTATAACCCACTTCTGAGGTTGGGGCGCCAGGAAGGCGGGGTTACATTGCCTCGATGATATGATGGGCGATGATGATGACAGTGGTGCGCCAGGAGAGTCCCTAATCCCTAAGAGTAATCTAAGATGAATATGAATGATGATGATTGCGATGGCCATATGATTTTAGGGACCGTTTAAGTTTTTCTGACATTTGTCTTACAGGTGAGGAAAAAACCCGATAAAAACCTCACCCAGAAAAACTGTCCCGACCGGGGATCGAACCCGAGCCCGCTGCGTGACAAGGCAGCATGATTCAAATAATGTCATATAGGCTAATACAAACTTAAAACATATATTAATATTTGTTTTGGAAAAAAAAAAAAGTTTTGTCGGAGTAAAGATAGACATATGGGCGAGTAATAACATACTTTTAATATAAGCTGAATATCAAAGGGATAAACTGTACATATATGTTTAGCATTTCTTGCCTCTTAACGATATTAATAAGTCAATTTAGAACCAGGAACATTATTAAGTATGTGGGTCTTGGTGGATTAGTAGTTACGGTGTTAGGCTCTGGTTCAGAAATTCGCAGTTCCAAACCCGGCCGGGATAATTTAATTTTGTAGGTCGTCATTTCCTAAGTATGACTCCATTCGGAAACTAAGTAAATGAATGACTTAAATTTACGGGACGTAAAATAATCTCAGGCTTGAAATAAAAAATATTTGAGGGACAATTTAACGGCCGTTTCACATACAGATTTGAATTAAAGCGTTAATTATCTGAGCTTTTAACGAGCATCATTAAATGAAACACTGTCATTAAGTACAGGCCACCACTGTAGTCTCGAGGTAGCGTGCTGCCTTGTCACGTAGCGGGCCAGGGCTCGATTTCCGGTAGGGACAAGATTCCTTGGTTAGGTTTCTTCGGGGTTTTCCTCACCTGTAAGACAAATGTCAGAAAGATTTAAGGCCCAAACGGTCCCCGAACATCATCTGGCCATCATTAATCATCATTTCATCCACGGTGTGGAAAGCAACGGGAAGCTACCACACCTATAATTCCCTAGTAAATCTGCAAAGCATAGCATGAAAATGATATTATTGCAGTAAAGGACCTGCCCTAGAGCAGAACACTACAGAATAGATTCATTAAGTATAATATGATAATGAAGATAGAGATTTATAAATCTATTCTGATCTACAAATTTATAAATTTATTCTGAATCCACTAGAAGCGCGATATTATTAAAAATTCTCAAGAAATTGTGCATAAAATTTGTTGAAGGAAATGTGTACCAATCGTATTCATTTGTGGGATTTGTGATGTATGAGCCACATGAGCAATACTGGTACTTACGTTCTTCAGTGTATTATCACGACATGAACACATAAGAAATCCTGAAGATGAAGTATGCTCTTTGAAAGGTTTATTAGTGTAACGACGTTTTATAACAGAAGTTAATAAAGTTGAGGACGACTGTTTTATCAGGTACGAATTTTAAAATTATAACACAATTTTAACCTGAACGGTGTTCTACCCCGTAGCGTAGTGGTTAAGGCACTGAGCTACAAGCCAGAGGGTCGAGGGTTCAAGTCCCGTTGGGGTCAGGATTTTTAAACTGACCCAAACCCTCTGGCGGCACTATGGCCCTGGTGTCGACTCAGCCTCTAATGTAAATGAGTACCAGACGCTTGTTCTGGGGGTAAAGGCGGTCGTCACGCAGGGCTGACAACCCGGCTGACATAAAGTGCCGATTGTCTAGAAAAAGTGGGAGCCCTAACCTCCTACTACCCCAAGGGCCTCCGGGTCTGTTGTGGGATCACTTACGGTGTTCTACCATGAATTTTAAAAGTATAGACATTACCTCAATCGCAAAAGCAAAGTAAAAAATATGATCATGGTTTATAATTTTTATTGTTTCCAATGCAACTATAAAAAACTGAAACTCCATAGGAACGATTTTTTGTCTAATGCCACCAGGTTGTCTTTTATGACATTTCCGGATTTCTCCCCTGGCATTGGCGGAACTGTAATCCATTTCTTAAGTTGGGGCACCTGGAAGGCGGAGTTACGTTACCCCGATGATATTATGGGTGATAAAAGATAATGAAGCACCAGGAGAGTTTTTAACCTAAACTTAATCTAAATTCCAGACCATGGGCAACCACAGGAATAATTCCCTTTAAGAAAAAAATCCTATGGTCTGATCGGGAATCGAATCCGGGACCTCATGAACGATAGTCAGTAACGCTGACCACTAGCTCATGAGGCTGGTCCCATAGGAACGATATACAGATGAGATTTCTTGGGGCGATAGTGCGTTTTGTCGTACTTACAGCAATGGCGACCATGATTAAAAATTCAATTTCCTACACTTCGGGGTTGCCAAGCTAAATAACTATACTGTAATATTACATATTACAAACCACATGCGGGAAGTAAAACCACTGCCCTTTATTTATACTACGTACAATGTATATAAAAAATATATCCAAAAGGTAGTGTTAATATATATTATACGAAACAAATCACTGCATTTTAAATTAACTGAACTTCATTATAAACAATATAAAACAATAAATACGTACTTGCGGCCAATTTATGACAGATTGGTGTCATGGCCTGCTGTAGTCTCAACTAATAAACATTGCCCACACTGTTAACATTAGTCAGTTGTTTATAACGAACGCAAATATTTCCAACAAAGATATTATTTTACTTTTATTTAGACTATTATTTTGAAAACACTATCGCGCAAAAAGAAAAAAAATGTACAACACGTTTGTGAAGTGTTGTACAGAATCTTGGAAATTAAAAGCCTCGCTAACGCTTGATTTTTAGACATTTCCTCGCTTCTGTAAAATCCACTTCCAACCTCGCATCGTAATATACTGTTATTACTGCAACTGACGGCCGTTGATTTTCAGTATTTAACAGTTGTTATGGAATAAAAAATTACAAACCCGATGTCGTAGTTCAAAAAATATGTTTCAGGAATTGACTTGTAGATTTTGTGGCTGGACATGAACAATTACATAAATTACAACTATATACTTGTACCTGTCAATAGAACAATAGACAATAAGAGTACAACGTAAAAAAATAAGCTTTACATGATCAGAAGAAAAATGTCTTCTTACTTAAGAAATCAGAAAAAAATACATTTTTAACTTGGAAGACGAGACCTCCAGAATGAAAATTAAATATAATAGCCCGTATATCACCTAGATTATCTAATTTAAGGGAAGTGAGGATGAATTTGAGTTTACAGAAAAATGAAATCAAGATAAAAAATGGGGATAAAAAACACTGGGACCTATGTAAATTCTGAAGTAGGGTATAGGGTTGAATTTAAAAATGCAAAGATAGCGAAAGAAGCAGTAGCCAGACACAAAAAGTAGCAGCGTCTGAATGAAAATTCAGTTTTACTACGTGTAAAGAACAGGTTGCCATAAATACCAAGCCATCTCCGACAAAGCCTAATTTTGTGAGGGAAATATTAATATGTTGTCGGGAGAAGGTGGTGATGCATCTCAATGATCAGCAGCCGGAGCAGTGACCTAATTCCCGACCTTACTTCCTCAGGCAAGGAAGTCCTGGAGGTGTTGGAGTGGCCACATGAATTCCAGACTGAGTCTCGGCCACGTGTCTTAAGAATTCGAGTTTCTTTTCTCAGACATCAGTAAACGAGCCAAGTATCTTCATATAGTATTATACCTTCTAATATAGATACAAGGAGAATTATATTAATAAATCTTGTTAGACAATAGTCCATATAATAAAATTCAAGATTCTAATATAAGCAGTACAAATTTGCAAGAATAGTAGCTACTTTTTTTCTATATAAAATTAAAAATTATAATATAAAATTATAAAATAGTTACTCAAAAGACCCGTCTTCTCGACTTAAAAAAAAATATACTTACTTAATACAGGCTTTCCACTTTACAGCAGTTTGCCTTTGATTCCTGCTTTCCAGAGATTCCTATCTTCCCATTGACCATCTTCCATACCTCTCTTCATCATGGCATCATATATTCCCTCATAGCATACTCTTCTACTTCTTCCCCTCTTCCTTCTGCCTGATACCATCCAATCCAACACCTGTTCAGGCCACTGGTCTTCCGACATCCGTTGTACATGTCCATACCACTGTAGAGCCCTCTTTGTTATCCTATCGATAACAGTTTCTTGTGCATCCATTTCTTGTCTGATATATGTATTTCGAATATGTTGTAGCCTGGATATTCTCATACTTCTCCGTAATCCATCCATTTCTGTCGCCAAGATTCTTTTCTGCATCCTTTCATTTATTGTCCAGCTTTCTGATCCATATGTAAGTATACTTTCTATTATTGTCTGTATAATCTCTTTTTTTTTTGTTTTTCTGGTCAAATTTCTATTCCATAAAAGACCATTCAGGGATCTAATCGTCTTCTTTGCACAATTTACTATGTTTCATAAAATATATTTTTCACAAGTATCAGATTTATATCTATTATAGATCCAAGATACTTAATTCCCTTCCAACACATTTCATTATCATATTTATTTTGTAGGAGGTCTTCTGAATTTCCTCCGATTAAAAATTATTGAAAATTATAAAATAGTTACCCAAAAGACCCGTCTCCTCAACTTTAAAATTATCGATTTTTAAGTTGAGGAGACGGACCTTGAGAACAATTTGTAATGTAGACTGTCCCCTGAAGTTGTTACTGGCACCCCCGCGCTCGTCCAGGGTAAGACGATTTTAAGGGCTGGCCTTCTCTTTGGGTAACTATTTTATAATTTTACATTATAATTTTTAATTTAATGAAAAATACCTCAACAGAATTTCATCATGAATTTTATTAATGTTGATTACCTTTTTCTAACCAATGCGAGAATTATATCTGAATTGTACAATTGTAAGAAACTGCGAACAAGCAATCTAAGGCATCATGCCTTGCCGCATTCCGGCGGGTTCAAGTTCCCATGGCAGATCAAGTTTTATCAAGGAATTCGGCAAGTATATGGGACCGATACCCACACAGCATCGTGGTTAATTTGATATACTGGCCACATTTCACCCCTATACAGGATTATTCAAGTATGTGATTGATAATACGTGTACGTAAGGCAAGCAGTCTACTGGTTGGCCAAGGGACTTCTAGGTATATCACATAGTGAAGTTTAACAATGGTGTCAAATTGATATTAATATATTCACTGCTTTGCTCTTTAATACGTATTATATTATATAGTGCTGCTTGAAATACCTTCAGATGTAATAATAATAATAATAATAATAATAATAATAATAATAATAATAATAATAATAATAATAATAATAATAATAATAATATTATTAATAATAATAATAATAATAATAATAAATAATAATAATAAATATTTTTAAAAAATATTACTAATAATAATAATAATAATAATAAATAATAATAAATATTTAAAAAATAATATTACAAATAATAATAGTAATAATAATAAAATAATAATAATATGCGAACAATAACTATAACGGGTGTGAAAAAAGGTAACATTAATACAATCTGGAATATGTTCCATAAAATAAATGTATTAATTTTTTTTTAAATCTCGTATATACTAGATCATCATCCTTGAAGACAAAGAGATTCTAAAAGAAGCAAGGAATAAAGACCTACTCAACGAGAACATAACCGCAGACATAAATCCGTTATACAACCTATATAACACAATCAGTTCCAGTTAAAACGTAGGATATGAAACATTGTTTTCGAAAGGCCTCCATATTACAATAACTTGAAGTTTAATAATTTAGTTGAGGACGACTGACTTACCAGGTAAAAATTATATAATTAACATCTTATTACATAAAAGTAAGTTAAGAAGAAAAAAGTTACCCCTTTATAATGTCGTAACATAATGCTTTATAAAACCCAATGTATTTCCATTTCTTCTCAAAGTGGCATAGCTCCATCTCTCACTAGACCCCTCAATTATACAAATAAAAAGTGCATACCAGTTATTTGACATAACAAAAATAAAAGCACAAACACACAACTAAATAATTCAAGAAACATTACAGGGATTTATGCGACTTATGTTTATTTTGGGGGCAAAAACAGTCATCACGTAGGGCTAAAAAGTCGCTGACATTTAGTGTCAATTGTGCCGGAAGTCTTAACCCCCTACTTTCGCAAGGACTCCCCCCCCCAATGCCTGTACTGGGATTTTTTTTTTGCGCCTAATGATTTCATAATTACTTATACAAACTCTTTTGTGTTTACGTTGGAATGATATTGGCAACATATCTTACATCAAAATTTAATAGGTATGTTGACATTGTAAATAAATTATAATCTCATCCAATTAACGATTTTTCATTCCATTAACTTGATTTAACCTCTCACTTTATATTACAGTTACATGTCGCACGCCACTGGACACGACTTGTCGGGAAAGAATCTAAATTTAAGAAAACGGTAACTTATTCGCACGTTTATTAGAAGTAAGGGTATTTAATATCTAAGAATAAAACATTGGTAGTGTAATTTTGAACAGCAGTCCACCGCTGTGGTCTCGAGGTAGTGTGCTGCCTTGTTACGCAGCGGGCCCGGGTTCGATCCCCGGTCGGGACAGTTTCCTGGGTGAGGTTTTTATCGGGGTTTTTCCTCACCTGTAAGACAAATGTCAGGAAACTTTAAAAGCCCAAACGGTCCCCGAACATCATCTGGCCTCCTAATCATCATCATTCATATTCGTCTTAGATTAAGCTTAGGATTAATAACTCTCCTGGCGCACCACTATCGTCATCACCTATCATATCATTGGGACAACAGAACCCCGCCTTCCAGGCGCCCCAACCTCAGAAGTGGGTTACAAATACGCCAATGCCTGGAGAGAACACCAGAACTGTCCAAAAAGGACAACTTGTGTCATTAAAAAAATTTGAACAGCAAAATACATGAACATTGTTCTAATAAAATGAGGATATATGCCCCTCTCAAACTCAGTACTTACGTAGTCCTCAGCTAGTTGATTAGTTTGTCTTTTACTTAACGTTTTTAGAAAGTTAATTAAAACTAAGCGGAATAGGCCTACACTTTTTATATTATAGATAAGATTTATGAGATACTATTATTAAAACATAAACATAGATATAAAAAAAATTAAAACAAAAAGAATACATTCACATATAGGAGCATTGCATGAATGGGAATGTCGCGAGAAACTTCACTTGAACACAGTTCTTCGGCCAGAAGCCTTGATCCTGCAAGCACCGATCTTGGCATGTGATCAACGTCTAGTCGAGACGTCTCGCCTATAGTTCAAAGTCATTAAGCGTCGTACACAAAAGTGTCATTCTACAGACACCCATGTTCTCATGCGCACCCTGGAAAGTACACAGTTCCAACTTCCAAGTTCTAGGCCAAGAGTCCTCAACTTCTTTTATGAAAGAACAAATATCACTTCAATAAGAGATCTTATAAGTAGGATACAATAGGAAACGCAAAGATCAGCTAATTACTTTTACCTATCATTAATTTATTTTATTGAATTAAATAAAAATAAAATGGCAATTTAACATACCTGGAAAAATAAATTAATGATACATAGAATACATTTAAAATTCAAATGAAACTTCAGGAAATTCATAAAGAATTTTGAAGAAATCAACTAATGACTTTAAAGCTAATCTAGATTGGAAATTAGGTGCCGCTAATTATAACTGGATTATTACTATTAAAGAGAGAATGTTACGAAATTAGATTCATATAAGTATTCCATACAAGAAACAATATTACAACTGAATGAGTTCTAATAGCAAGACCTTGAAAGTAGATTTAACAGTCTCAGGACTGAATCACATTTAAGAACGGTACTCCCTTCTATTCAAGTATTTTATCAAGTGTCCATTATGGTATGGACATATTCGTGATTAGTGTTCGAAAGACTCCACGCCAAAATTAATATTCATTCCGTAATTTTTAGGGACTCTAAAGAAAGAAAATAAGCCTTTCATCTTGCAATGAATAACCATAAATTTACATAAGGAAGAACCCAAAGAAATCATGGGAAATAAAGACACGAAGTCAATGTGGTATCACATTAAAGTTTAATAAAATATCTTGAAACACATGAAGTCAATACTTGAAAGAGGGAGAGAGCAGAATATACTGTACCCTAGAATTATTATTAAGCTATGATAGCTCACTAATTATATACTAGATGGAAGACACTCTTTAACTACTGAATTAACTTTTTTATTATTTTATTTCTAGATCTTTAAAAAGAGTAAGTGGCAATTTGAGAGATAACTTTAAAATGAAGCATACAAATGGGTATAAGAAATACATTTCAATGGTATAGTACACCATATTATAATTAAGAATAACATAAAAATATTAAGAAAAAATAGAGCAATGATTTAAAGACAAGTTAAATGAAAGGACAAAATTTAAAACAAACTTAAAGAAGGAATATAAAATTAAGAAGCCAATGAATTAAAAATTAAGTAAATTTTCAAGTTCAAACTCTGCAACAAGAAACTAATTTTTTATCATTATCAAAGACACTGAAGATTTTCAGGCTCGTAAAAGATCCTTAAGCCTGAATAAAAAGGCTCTAAGCAAAATTTACAGAATTTTCCCGTCCTAGTACTACCTTGGTTTTCTAGATGTCAGTACGAGGCGGAACGCTGACCTCGGACCACTCAAATGACATCCGTACGAAAACAAGTGTAATTCAAATTCTTCCATGTAGGTGGAGAGCGCCTAAATCTCTGTTAAGGGAAACATGGGGCTTACAAGATTACAAGAAGATCAAAGACACTTCATCTAGTATTTCTCTTTTAACCTTTAATTTTAACGTCACACTATTTCATGATAAACAGAGAGGAGATTAAGACAACAAAGAAGTCGTAATTTTATCTTACTTTGTTAAACTCTTTGAAATGCTCCTCTCTATAACATGCATGTCTAACCTGAAGAAGTTAGGTAACCTTAAAATGCCGTAGTTGGTGTTGCGTGATATTTGGATTTTCAGTTCGAATGTTCAGTTTTTATTTAGTTTTACATATTTGTCTAAACATTCTTCTGATGTTAATTACTACAGGGAAATGCTATTGTAAGAAAAATAATTGATATTATAACGTCCATTTACATTCCCTCAGCTTATTAGAACATTTAAATGTATATAAAATCCGCAGAAAAAGTTCTTACACAACTCACAATTTAACTAAACTATTCCTTTCCTTGGCATTTAATGAGTGACGATAGTTTTTTTAAAATGTTAACATGTATTGTTACCAATCTTACGAGCATGTGCCGATGACTATCTAAACAATATCATTACCTCAATGAAAGAAGAAAAATACAGCGAACAAGGGTGGAAAATCTTCTAAATATATTTTTCTTTAAAATTCAAATTGATTCTAAATTAATAAAGATCTGCGTGACAGAAATAATTGTATTATCTTATTCACAAAACAAGGTGGATATTAATTAACGCAATTTGTCTGTCACAATGTATTATTTGCACGAACAATTGTGCAGCGAATTTGAAATAATTGTAGGCCTATATATGTAACATTTGTTCAGAGTCTCAAGTTTTATAAAATAAGGTATCTTGAGTGTTGACTTCTAGGCAAGTAAGCACCATTTATATTATTTGTTTTTTTCCCATAAGAGCACACATAACTATATAACTATTATATATCCAACATAATTACAACTCTAATATATTCATATTCACTAGTCTCACATTGGTTGAAATTATTCCCACCTATTTTCCGGTAAAGATAATAATAATAATAATAATAATAATAATAATAATAATAATAATAATAATAATAATAATACTTTATTTATTCTGGCAGAGTTAAGGCCATAAGGCCCTCTCTTCCACTCAACCAGTACAAATACAAACAAATATTCGACAAATATAGATATACACTATACTAATTATAAACACTTAAAGATACAATAAATGTAACAATGTAAATGTCATGTACAAACAACATTTTATAGGGTAATAACAATAATGATACGATAATAATAATAATAATAATAATAATAATAATGATAATAATAATAATAATAATAATAATAATAATAATAATAACAACAACAATAATATGTACTTACAGATAACCGTTTGAGGCAGACGATATTTTATGGTAGGATGATAACCGAAAAATAATTATTTTACAAATATATGACAATATGTTCATTAAGCCTATTCCGGTTGCAAACAAATGTTGACTTATATTTTTTTATAATGCAGCTTAATATTTTTAAGCTATTTTTTAAGTACTCGGTACTCAGCCGAAAGCAAGATAGGAAATTATGTTATGCGTTTACATCAGAACTGGAAATTACATCGGATAGACAATAGCGGCGCATTCAAGATAATTATATAGTTTCAATTGGTCAATCAGGAGAGCAGGAGAAAAATGGAGGGTAATATTAATACAATGTATTATTTATGGAGAGCCTATTTTGAAATAACTTATATAAATTGGGCATGCGAGCTATGATAATGCCTGTACCACTAATGTAAGGAGACTATTATAAGCAACTTACAATACATTTCGAATTTTGAAAATTCAATATTGTATCAACGAATTCTAAGAGTAAATGTGGATCTTTTTTACATAAATATGAGTTATTGAATACTATTTTACTCTAGATTTATACAAAACAAATCATTATTATTTCCTTCGTATTAGTTTATGAATTGAAATCAGGCAAATAAACTTAAAAATAGAATGTTGGGAGTTCATATATATTGAAAGTTTAATATGCTGAAATTTAGAAAAAAACATAGCTCGTATATAGAGTCCACGCGAATATTAATATGTGGAAAACTAGAGATAAAAAAAAAGGAACAAAGAATAAATGGTTGACTGAGAAATGAGAAATTCGTAGAGTATAACATCGAAGTAAGATAGATCTTGTTTTTTTAGACTATGGAACATGTGTAGACGTTAAATAGTTAAAAATATAAGTAGAGACTATTACGAAAATTTTAGAATGTGGAGGATTAGTTTTACAAAATGGAAGTTGAGTATAATATGGATATTTCGAAAATAATAATCATGTGCAATCATGTCAAGTTTGGTAAAATTTGAGATTTTATCTTCTTGTGAACGCATAAGACAGGGCGGATATTTTTCATTCCTGGAAGTAAATGAATATGGAACAATGATATGTTAAAAATATATTAACCACATGATAATTTTTACATACTGATTTTCATGTGTTCCCAGGTTTGGCAAAAAGTCAAGTTTATGAAAAAAATCAGCAAAATCAAGAGACGGGTCATGATGCTTACATTAAGTAAGCAAGCATCGTGAAATATTTTAAGAATGAAGCAACTAAACCATTAACTCACCTGCGATGCCGAGGACTGTGGAAACGACTAGCACAAAGGTGGCGAGGGGTGGCGGCATCCTGCAATGGGCGCCACCTGGAGGTGCTGTGGCCCTCCGCGGGGTCCGAGCCTCCGCAGAGGCCGGGCAGTAGGCGGTGGCACCACCTACACCCGTTGAATAACCCGCGGTCTCGCGTCTTCGGCCTGAAAAAGAAACAAAGTATTTTATAATAAAGGCATTATTTAACAACAGTACAAACCCAGATTATTTCATGGTAAGCGATTGCAAATCTTAACTTATTAGAATAACAACATAAAATTAGAACATTAAATAAGGTGTATCTTATAATGACTCCCGCACCGTAGCGGAGTGGTTAAGGCAAGATGCCTTGGAACAGAGCTACGGGACTTGCGGTGGTTCGGATCTCCATGGTGGAAGATATTTTCTCATGGAATTTAGGTGCCCACCCAGCATCGTAAGGAATTTGGTTAGTTACAATAAGTAACGACTCCAGGTTGAGAAAACCAACTGTAACAGCTGGGGGACTCGATATGCTTACCACAAGTCACCCGTACACTGACTAGACGAATATCTACCTCTGTGATTAACATATGTAGATGTGAGGCTAGCAGCCAGTTGGTAGGCCAAGGGCCTTCTAGGCCTATCGCACTATGAAGTAAAATATCCTATTCTGAGAAAATTAAAATTCAACAAAAATTGAGCACGATCAATCTGTTAGGCATTAATTCCAAGTTTATCTATGCATGGAGCATTATTCTCTGAGCATGCTAAGAATCTGCTCACTTTAATTCCATTTATAGTTAGTTGTTCCCATCATGTTTAAAATTCAAGTGTAGACTGAGTCAGAAGGAATCTCGTTAATCCATTCATGAATTACAGCTACTAATCGCAGTTGCCAATATTGCATTCCATAATAATTCTGCCCGAGGGCAGGTCTTTCACTGCAATCATAGCATTTTCATGCTATGCTTTGCAGTTTTACTAGGGAATTTAGGTGTGGTAGCTTCCCGTCGTTTTCCGCACCAGTGAAGGATGATGATGATGATGATAATGATAAGGATGATAATAATAATAATAATAATACTTTATTTATTCTGGCAGAGTTAAGGCCATAAGGCCCTCTCTTCCACTCAACCAGCACAAATACAAATAAATATTCGACAAATATAGATATACACTATACTAATTATAAACAGTTAAAGATACAATAAATGTAGCAATGTAAATGTCATGTACAAACAACATTTTATAGGGTAATAACAATAATGATACGATAATAATAATAATAATAATAATAATAATAATAATAATAATAATATAAATATGATACATTATACGGGAAACACCAATTAATATATATATCTTACACTGGATAATAATGAAGTCGAGTTTAGAGCAAATATAAATTTAGATTTCTTTTAAAAGATGCCAATGTCCGGCAGCCCCTTATTTCTTGTGGTAGGGAATTCCAGTTGCGAGAAGTGGAGATGGTATATGACATGGAGTGATGTGATGTCCTATGTTGCGGTATATTAAGTAAGAGACTATGTTGTGATCTTGTGTTTAAGTTATGGTTTGAGGATAGATACTGGAAACGGGATGATAAATAATTGGGAATCGATGTATGTAGGATCTTAAATAGGAGATGATGATGGCCGGATGATTTTTGGGGACCGTTAGGCCCTAAGCTTCCTGACATTTGTCTTACAGGTGAGGAAAAACCCTGAAAAAACCTTACCCAGGAGCCTGTCCCTACCTGGAATCGAACCCAGGCCCGCTGCCCGGCAAGGCAGCACGCTACCTCGAGACCACAGCGCAGCGGTAGACGTCAATACATTGTAACTAAATTTTCCCTTTAATTCATTAATTATACACAAAGCTTCGTATAGATTTCTTATCCTCACGAAAGTAAATTAAGTGGAAATTAATAACAGGCTATACATAAAATTAATGGATACTTAAACTTAGTTTAATTTCTGCCTTGTATACACTTTTACGTGTCGAATGCCACCTGGGCCTTAGAGTAACAAACTGTGGGGAGAGGATGTTTAAATGTTTGGTCACAAGTATACTTTTTTGACCACACAAGGACACGGAGGGCCTCCACGAATGAGGGATGAGCTCAATGCGGGATCACCACACGAGACAGCACAAATATTAGGCAAGACATCATTCACCCATCATTCAATCGTACTAAACAAGGCGAATATGATGGGATGAATATTATGGCCAAATGATAATCGAAGTCTACTTGAGCCTTAAAGTTCCCCGGCATTATCTGTCTTACAGGTGAGGAATAACTCTGATAAAACCTCACCCTGGAAACTATTCTGAGCAGGTATCGAACCGGGCCCATTCGAGAGAACGATGTTATCCCGAAACACAGAGCAGCGGTGGATGAATGAATTATTAAACTAAATATCAATTAAATAATTATATAACCCCTATGTCCACCGCCGTGGTCTCGAGGTAGCGTGCTGCCTTGTCACGCAGCGGACCCGGGTTCGATTCCCGGTCGGGACAGGCTCCTGGATGAGGTTTTTTCGGTTTTTTTCCTCACCTGTAAGACAGATGTCAGGAAGCTTAGGGCCCGAAGGTCCCCGAAAATCATCCGGCCATCATTATCATCATCATCATCCTTCTTCATGGTGTGGATAGCAACGGGAAGCTACCACACCTATAATTCCCTAGTAAAGCTGCAAAGCATAACATGAAAATTCTATGATTGCAGTGAAAGACCTGCCCTCGGGCAGAATTACTATGGATGGATGGATAACCCTTATATTACATCATCAGATTCCTATAGAAAAATCAAAATTCTTCTTGCACATTTTGTTTCATAGGATTTTTTTAAAATTTGTCCTTTATATTACATAGGCCTACATGCTAATCTTGAGCAAGATATCGTATTAATGAGGCCTACATGCTAATCTTGAGCAAGATATCGTATTAATGAAGATAAAGACTAAATAATTCTTGATGACCCACGCCTAAAATCTGAATTTTGATTATTATTAAACGAAAATAACTAATTCACTGACACTATCGAACCCGTAGGTTCAATGCCGCACGGACATAAGTTCTCCACACAAGATGCTTTAATTCCCCTCTTTCATTTTCCATTCGTGCCACGTGTCCTGTCCATCGCAGTCTACGAGACTTAATTAAAATTGAACTGATGCTAATAAAATATCTACAATGTATTGAATTTATAGGCAGCATAGTAAAATAAAAATGTTCTGAAGGAAGCAGAATAGGAACCCGAAAACTACAAGTTCGAACAGACAGATTGGAATTATAACTTGCTTTAACTGATTGTGTTTTAAGAAGAACAATAATCATTTATAAACAAGCTTTATTTACAACCAATAATTCTGAAAGAATAAACTGATGTCAAAAATATTCTTGTACAAATCACGGGTGTGAAATTGTTGTTTAGTTTTTGCAAGTAAAGTTAATAACATACCCTGTTTATGGAAAACGAGAACAAGCTAAGAAATAACTCAGAATACATTTCGTGCCTTCAAGGCATTATACATGAAGGTCAAACCTTCGAGATATAAAACAAAAAAATAAGTAATTATTTAAAATGTTCGATTTTTTAAGGAAGTAGGCTTAAACCTCCCTACCTATGTATAAGAGATTTTTTTTCTTTTCTTTCCTAACCGACGTGCTGTATAATTGAGCCAGGGGGCACACACCTGTCCAAAAGAATTTTGTTTTGGGATAACCACCTAGAAACTTTACCCTTAGGGTTGGAAGTGATCTTGTGTAGACAAGATTTTAATGTGCATGTAAAAAACTCTACATTTACGTAATTTCCCCATTCATGTTTACATCAATTGTCAATCATATTCACGAACAGTTGCATTGCAAGGATTCATTTTTTCTTGAATAACCAACTCACTGGCAATATCGAACCCGTAGGTTCTTGGGCGCGCGGACACAATCTCTCCACAAATCCTTATCCTGAACTAATATTTTCTAATCATCTCCTGTATAATCTATTTTCCTCAAATAATAGTTAATGTTATTGTCCCACATAATCCTTGGCCTACCAACTGGGAGTTTTCCTCAGGGTTTTCCTACAAGAAGTTTCCATGCCCCTCTTTTACTCCTAATTCGTGCCCATCGCAGTCTACTAGACTTGTGTGCGTGTGTGTGTATACCGCATACGCCCCACATGGGGACATGAATGTTCCCTAGCGGGAGTTTTGTAACCAAGGTAATTTTAGTTACGCTTATTTACCTACAGATGTCAACGAATGACATGTAGTAAGCACACCGCCTGAATGAGACATCTAGTAGGCAACTAAGGTATTACTTGGATGGCTGAAAGTCGGTTAATTTTGCATAGAGGTATTTTTTCAGGCTTGCTGTTCTTTTACGAGCCTGGAAATCTTCAGACTCGGACCAACGGCTTAAAGTCCGTTCCCAAGGACTTGCCCCTTGGATTTTTTCCATCCTAGAAATCCATCGACCCCGGCCGGGGTTGAGCCCGAGACCCTCGGGAACATAGCCACTAGATCACTAGACTTAACTGTTCTCATTATATCTGGTCTTCCATAAACATCACGTAGCTCACTATTATTTAGACTTCTCCACTTGCCTGTCTGTATATTTGTCATCGGTCCAATAAACTCTAAGAACGTTATTCTGAAATAATCGTAATCTTTACGTAGTAGACGTAGATTGTCTTAAATAAAACACTAATTAAATTATAATAAAAATCGTATTTGGACGGAATGTCTAGAATGAATTATAGTATACAGTCCAAACGGCAGAAGAAAATGCTGTGCATCAATTAAAACTAATGTTTGTCAAGTGGTCAAATTTCGACCATAATCAATTGAATCAGAACTGTAACTGATGATGGGGGTGATATTATTCTAAATCAGCACCCAGCATCATGAAACATGTGGATATCTACAATAACTAGCGGCTCCACGTTGAGAAAACCAGCTGTAACAGCTGGTGGGCCCGACATGCTGAACAAATGTCACCCGTACTCTGTGATTAACACATGTAGCTGTATTGCTTCCCTACAGTTTAAATGGGAGATTTGGCGCTGAATTTTAGTCCTTGCGTTTAAAAACGGCAGATATTTTTTTAGACACGGCCTTTGTTCATCACATGCTTCTCTGGAAGAAATATAACTTTTGCGCCATGGAGATCTTCCATAAACACTGCACTGGAGTTAAAAACGACAGAACTAACTATTTCCAAAAAAATATTGATATCACTAAAGCTCGTCAACTAAAGACAAAAAAAAAAAAAGAAAAAAAAATCGGTTGACAAACAGAGGAGAAAATGGTACTTAACTATTTTGCCTTTATTTAACATTTTCCAATACTGTTATTTTAACACAGTTTCAATAATGGATCATATTATAATGATATTGTGAAAAGAAAAAAAATAATGTCTGAACCAGGAATCGAACCTTGGACCTCTAGTTCTCCGTACTAGTGTACAGCCCACATCGTTTACTGCTTATAAAAGTGGTGGTGTAAAATACTCAAATATAGATACTTCTAAACAAAGCCGGCCGTTGGCGATGGTAGTGACACCAACCTGGCAGCGGACGAAAGGAGAATTATCGATTTGTATAATTTGGAAAGAATTGCTAATGCTTGTGTCAAGTCTAGAATGGTGTAGTGGACTGCACATTAGTACGGAGAACTAGGGGTCCACGGTTGGATTCATAGTTCAGACAATTTTTCTTTTCACAATATCATTATAATATTATATTTTGCCTTTGCCTATTTATATATAGATACTGACGGACGAAGGCTGAAGCCTGATCTAAATCCTTGATTTCTCAACGATGATTATTATAAAATATCTAAGATGTATTGAATGTAAAGGGATCATGGTAAACAAGGAATTAATATTTTAAAATTAATTTGATAGAACCCATTTTCTTGAACATAAACCGACGAAAGAACAGAACTAGGGAAATTTGCGAAATAATTTAAAAAGATCGTAATAGATTGTGTTTTTTAAGAGTAGTTGGAGGAACAAGATGAGTACAAACAGAATCACCTGCTGTAACATAAGATTGGAATTAGATTGAGGTCTCGCACCTGCAGTGGGCATTCGGTCCTAGCTCGTGGCCCTAATTACCGTGACCATCAGAGATTGAGAAACCCCACCTGTGGTCGAAATTATAAACTAAAACAAGTGGCTATTCTAAAGTAACTACGAATAAAACAATAATGAGAGGGGTAGATGCTAAAAATAAACCATAAATTGCTTAAATTTCTTTCATAAAATTACAAGGGATTGTCTATTATCCAGAATTGAGAATACATCATTTATGAAACTTTGTTTTGTTATTTAATTCCTGACTAAATTACTAAGTAGTATATTATTTAACAAAAAGGATTCTTGTATATTCAGTAAAAAAAAACAAAGCAAATCCCCTCTTGTACATTCACTATTAAAAACAATGCATTCTTTGAGAACTCAAGTCATCACTGTCGCAATTCGAAGATAGGCGTAAAAGGCTGACAAAATTTTTCCAGAAACTTCTTACTGAAGGCTTAGATTAAATTCAGCAGATCTTCGATATACAGGACTCACTGATTTCTTTTTTCCGAAGGAAGCCATACTCATGAATTTAACGCTACGGATAAAACCTCTTCGTGATTTTATTTGGAGCCCTTTAAGTATTATAAAATCACTTACAAAGTTTGAATATTGTACTTCGTTTTGCTAATAGCTAAAATAAATTTAACAGTTTAAAATCTTAGAACTCCTTGGGTTGGATTTGAACCCTCCGATTATAATTCTTTCTTAATTGATTTAATGCTTGAGAATTTTTATCTCTGTATGCAAAATTAATTAATTCGTAGTTTATTTATCTTAATTGGTGCCTTAGACGGTGATGATTCCAGAATCTGCTGAAATTACTTTCATTTAGGAGTAGTGTCACTTTTATCTTCAGCACAAACTTTATCCTCCAATGTTCTGAAAGAGGATTTTCATAGATGCTGATCAACAGCGTAAGAACAAAGTCTAAACCCCATGGCGCGATAAGCCTATAAGGCCATTGGTCTACCAGTTGGCTGCTGGCCTTATATCCATATATGTTAATCAGTAAGGTGGAGGATCATCTAGACAGTATAGGGATGGCATGTGTCCATAATATGGGGTTCTCCAGCCGTTATATCTGGTTTTCTCAGCCTGGAGCCAGTTCTTTTGTAGGTATCCAAATTCCTCATGATGCTGGATAGGCACCGATCCCACAGTGGCCGAATCACGAGAACATTTCTTTCCCCATGCGCAAGTCCCGCAGCTTTGCGTCAAGGTACAGCGTATGTCAAAGTAAAATATCTACGCCAATACTATGCTTCAAAAATATTGTTAGGAAAAAATCATAATCGTAGATTATCCAAATATGTTTCGAGATACATATATTCTAAATAATGCATTGACGATTTTAAATAAAATGTATCTTATTATACAAAAAAAAACATATTGTGAAGCGAATGAAGGCAAAATCTTAATATTTAATAACAGCACCCTTACTTTAACGGAAACATAACATATGTAAGATTTCTCAATAATT
The DNA here is from genome assembly GCA_030220185.1 of Diploptera punctata. NCBI lineage: Eukaryota > Metazoa > Arthropoda > Insecta > Blattodea > Blaberidae > Diploptera > Diploptera punctata. The sequence continues at coordinate 2,092,063 of JASPKZ010008357.1, forward strand.
AACACTAATTCATCCATCCATAGTAATTCTGCCCGAGGGCAGGTCTTTCACTGCAATCATAGCATTTTCATGCTATGCTTGCAGCTTTACTAGGGAATTGTAGGTGTGGTAGCTTCCTGTTGCTTTCCACACCGGTGAAGGATGATGATGATAATGATAAGGGTGATAATGATGGCCATATGATTTCGGGGACCGTTTGGGCCTTAAAGTTTTCCTGACATGTGTCTTACAAGTGAGGAAAAACCCCGATAAAAACCTCACCCAGAAAAACTGCCCCGACCGGGGATCGAACCCGGGCTCGCTGTGTGACAAGGCAGCACGCTACCTCGAGACCACAGCGGTGGACTACTAATTCATAATAGGTTATAATTTAACCGAATGGGTGATGGACTAGAATCATGAATAAGATTCCATCCATAGTAATTATATCTGCTCGAGGGCAGGTCTTTCACTGCAATCATAGAATTTTCTTGTTATGCTTTGCAGCTTTACTAGAGAATTATAGGTGTGGTAGCTTCGTGTTCCTTTCGACACCGGTGAAGGATGATGATGGCCGGATGATTTTCGGGAACCGTTGGGCCCTAAGCTTCCTGACATTTGTCTTACAGATGAGGAAAAACCCCGAAAAAACCTCACCCATGAGCCTGTCCCGACAGGAAATCGAACCCGGTCCCGCTGCGTGACAAGACAGCACGCTACCTCGAGACCACAGCGGTGGATTGAATACGATGAGAGAAAATAAGCAGAGAATGTCTTCATGTCATCTCTGAACAACAGAAATTACAAAGGTTATGTTGAAGGCATATCGGGAGAGCAGTCTAGACAACCAGGACAATGGAAACTATACGGGACATAGCCTACATATAGTAAGACAGAATGTTGTTTAGTATATACATCTCTTATTAATACCATTTAAATTATATAATTTTTACAGTGAGAAATTTAACCTTATACTAAAATTAATAAAGAAGTCAGATGGGTGTCACTGACTACAGCAATGTATTATTCTTCTGATCAGAAAAAAATGAATTAATAATAATAATAATAATAATAATAATAATAATAATAATAATGCTTTATTTTAGCTGGCAGAGTTAAGGCCACAAGGCCTTCTCTTCCACTCAACCTGCGAATAGTAAAATTATACAAAAATTACATACATATTACAATTTTAAGATATTAAAATACAGACTAAACAAAATACAAAGATGATGTGATCTAATACTAGCTAATAACTAACAAAAACATAGAATATAATAAAATTTAAATTATGTAAAATAAAGTAAGTAGCTTCCTAGATGACTATTAATGGAATGCTCTATATAGTTGTTATGCAGTTAATGTTTTCATTGTGTCGAACTTAAGATATCAGTTAATTTGGATTTAAATAATGATAGCGATTGACAGTCCCTGACATGACTAGGAAGTGAGTTCCATGCTCTAGTCATAGATATTGTGTAAGATTCAGAGTATAGACAGGTCCTGTGTTGTGGTATCAAAAGTAAAGAAGAGTCTTGTGATCTTGTTCCTAAATTGTGATGAGCCGATACATTTTGAAAACGTGTTGTTAAATAAGTTGGTAAATATGTGTGCAGAATTTGGAATAGTAAGGTATGTGAATGTAAAGGTCTTCTGTCATTTAGGCGTAGCCATGATAAGGCCTGAAATGAAGGAGACACGTGGTCATAACGACGGAGATTGAAGATAAATCGAATGCACGCATTATGAGCACGCTGTACCGATCTAAGAATCGTGAAGTGACTTGAGATAGGGGATATTCCTGAGGCTATCATCAATTTACAGCACAACTGGTAGCCCGTGGCTATTTTACTGGGTTGGACTAAACAAAGACGGTAGAAAATTAGAAGCACGTGAAGTTTGATTGTCCGTATTCACTTTCAACAGACATAAGGACGACCGACCAATGCCAGAAGGGTTATGCATCCTTGATTTTATAATCCGATGGAAGAAAAAAGCAGCACCGGCTGCAAGAATAAAAAGATACGCTGTAACCCCATTCAGTATGAGAAACGCAATAAAAATAGTCAGGAGATCCGTAGTATCAGCTATTTAATACTCTATGATAGATCACAACCAGAGACAACATTTTTGATTGTAATGAATTCAAATACCCAGGAACAATAATCACAAATAGGAATGAGATGCAGAAATAAATTAAATATAGGCTCAATTATGGAAATGCGTGCTATTATGCATTGCACAGGCTTTTGATGTCCCAACTCCTTTAAAAAAAACGTTAAACTGAAAATATATAAAACTATTATTCTACCAGTTATATTATATGGGTGCAAAACATGGACCCTTACATTAAGAAAGGAAAGGAGATTACGAGTATTTGAGAATAAAGTACTTAGGAACATTTTGGATCAAATAGAGATGAACAAACAGGTGAATGGAGAAGACTTATATAACAATGAATTACATGGTCTTTATAGGAAGTCAGACATAATAAGAACAGGTAAGTCTCATAGACTTTGATGGGCAGGACATGTAGCACGTATGGGGAATGAAAGACGTACATGGAAGCTTCTTGTAGGAAAGCCAGAGGGAAAACGCCCAGTTAGTAGACCAAGAATGAGGTGGGAGCATAACATTAATTATGATTTGAGGGAAGTAGATTATACAGGGAATGATGGGAAAGCATTAGCTCAGGATAGGGATGTATGGAGAGTTTGTGTTCGCGCACCCATGAATCTACGGGTTCCATAGTGCCAGTGAGTAAGTAAGTAAGTAAGTAAGTAAGTAATGCATAGGCTATAACGGAAGACTTCAAAAATATTTATTTCCACATTTTAAAATTACTTAAAATATTTAATACGTTTTCAAACATATGAAAAAATAAATAATTTAAAAAAATAATATTAAATAATGAAGTAATGTTTAGGATTAAAGAATTCGAAGAGTAACCAAAATATCGAGGCAGCATAACCGACCAAAGAAGCCAAATAAACTAAAGAAACTTAACATTCTGTATTATAGGAAAAATGGTGTAAACAAAGAATTTTTAAAATAATCGAAAGCTCATTCAATTTAAACCTCACTTACTCCTGAATTAGCAGTAATTCTGAAACGATAATAGATAATGTCAATTAAATTAGCTAATTGGAAAGAAGCTTGTCAATGTTCTCTAAGGTTGCACAACAAAATGAAGCCAAGAAAGTTGAATTTGCAGCCTCAAAACCCCGACTACAACAAAGACATTTACTAATCACATTTCTAATGATTAAAAGTCTCAAAATAAACATTATTAATAATAATAATAATAATAATAATAATTAAAGGGACTATAAATACATTAATATAACTTCACAAAGTTTTAAACTAAACAAAGTGTTTTTAGAGGAAATACTAAAGAGAGCCCCCCCTCAAATAATGGTTAATGTTATTATCCCACCCAATTCTTGGTCTTCCTACTGGGCGCTCTCCCTCTAGCTTTCTTACAAGACGTTTTCATTCTCCTTTGAGCAATATGTCCTATTTATCGCAGTCTACAAGACTTAATTGTTCTTATTACATCTGTTGTATAAAGATCATGTATATCACTGTTATATAATATCCTTCATTAACCTGTCTGTTCTCCTCTCCTTGGTCCAAAAGCGTGTCTATGCGCTTTATTTTCAAATACGGTACTTGTAATATTTTCTCCTATCTCAAAATAAGAGTAAATATTTCCTTCAGTGGAATATGACTCTAAGAATTTTATTTAATCCAAGATATAGACTGAAATATTAAAGGTAAAATTTCCTACACAAGCCACTCTATGCAATTTGGTGGTTTGACAACGGAGATGTATTTAGTACCTCAATCAAGATATAAAGTTATAATTTGTTGGTCGAAGTTCAGTTAGATCGATCACTTGCTAATATGTTTCATATGATGATATGGACCTAACATTGATAGCACTGAGCAACAAAAAGAAAGTTTTTTTTTTGTCTCAGAAAGAAAAAATATGTGATTCTGATAGTATTTTTCCCCTGAATTCAAATATGATATCGGTGTTTCTCCATCACGCAAGGTTTCCGAGAGACAAGGATTTATAATTTCAAACACTTTAATATTTTCTACATTCGTAACTACACAATATTCGAACATTCGGGCTCACCTAGAAAGTAAGAAATGACGATTTTCTGCTATATTTCGCCTGTGGAGCATCCCTCTTGATGGTCCAACAATATTCGGCCAGCATATTAGGATTCCATTTGCCTTGGTATCTCTTTTCCATAGCTGAAATCTCCTGATGAAAGTGTTCCCCGTTTTATTTTACAATGGACAAATGGATGAAAAAATGTTTATTAAAATATTTATTTAAATCCATTAATTGAAATTTAAATTTAAAAAAATGTGGGTGATGGAGAAATTCCGAATACATATTTGAAAACACGATAAAAAACTGCAGTAAGTAGAACTATTGGTACTCATGAGACAAAAAATCATGTTGGCCAGTGTAGTTAAAAGAAGACTTGCAATTATTTACTGATTGCTCAATTCAGCGCCGAAGATAGTAATCCATGACTTACTGATTGATTGTTTTGTCCATACAGTGGGCCTATGTGTTGTTAGTTATGTAAGTAGCAATTTACTAGTGCCACGGGCCGACTTCGAAGTTAACGGACCTCATATTGAAAACACCTGCAGTGGCAAGTTGAATTAAATGATATGGAATGAAGGATGGCTGGGAGGTGCACCCTGTAGCCACTGCTACCTGAGTTGCATACCTTGGAGCATAATCTGATGGCACGCAACATCCATGTTTTACATTGCTTCTAGGAAGTTGCACCAACATTTACATACATCTTCTCCATACTAGAAAATACTTCCAGATCAATCCCTGCTACCGCCATGTAACGTAACAGTATTGTGTTGTAAATACAAGGGATTTTCTAACATTTTTACTTAGAAATATGTAAGATTCGAAATATTTGTAGATCAAGCCGCTCAACTGAACAATTAAAAACCCTATATGAGCTTTATCGAGCATTTTTATGCTGGCATTTGTTTATATGACTCGCTGTACCTTTATTAAATTCCGATTTGAAAATCATAATTTTCCATAAAAGTTAGATACCTGTTACGATCTGAAAGCTCGATTTTCGATGCATCTCTTCTTCGGACGGCCCAAAGATATTTTTCCATGTGGACGATAATGAAGCATGGTTTTTGGTACTCGATCCTTAGACATACGTTGTTTTCGATCCTTAGACATAAGGTGTTTGTGTTTTCCAATTGCACAGGTAATTGTTTTTAAAACGGATAAATGATTCTAACTGAAATTCTTGCAGGACATCTTCATATCATTTGTGATTCCATCGACAATAACCTGCTGTTAATGTCGCTGGCTGAGATTCGATGGATGTCCTTATTTCTCATTGCTCGTATCTATAATTCCGTAACTTAGTACAGGTATTGCTAACGTTTTATATAGGCGCATTCTTGTTAGCATTTGTATTATGGGAGGTTTCACAATTCCTTAATCATTTCTATTGTTCTGTTGTATTTATGAATTTTATAAATATCTAATTCATCGAAAAAAAAAATGTATCTAAGTAGAAAAATCATTTAGTCTTTCACATACTTTATTATTTAAACAAATTTTACTTAAGGCAGGGTATTTCCCAACAAAGGCCAGCAATTTTGTTTTCTCCTATACTGCACGTTATATTGCATTTTTTTTTGGGTGCAGTGTTTATGTTATGTACTGAATATTGAAGATCGTCTTAATTAGTTTTTACAAGAGCTACTAGTATGTCATCCGCAAAATTAATACATCCATTTGTAAAATTCGATTGATTGGTATAGATTATTTTCACAATTAAATAGAACATAATGAATTAATCAATGAAAGAAATTTTAAAGATGGACCGACATTGGTTATCAAGAAAATGTGCAGAACATGTCCAAAAAAATCATATTTCAAAGTATTATATCAATGTACTGAAGCATCTACAGTAGCCCATATGGTTCAGCGTAAGTTACTTTTTTTTAAATATGCATTTCTTCTATTTATTAATTTTTAAAGCTAGTAACTCTTAGGTGTATTCATAAACACAAGAATTGTAAAATTCATATTTTAAGACCCTGGAGTATTTTCAAATCTGACATTATTAGTATTTTCATCAAGCAGCTCGGTATCACGCAGAATAGCTTATTCTTTTAATTACAAGACTCTTTAAATCATAGTTTCATCTAAGTATTTTAATAAGCATACATTCATGTACGCCTACTAATCAACGAACATATTGTGATTTAGGCCAACTATTTTTTTATAATAAAGGTCACGTCGAAGAGTAGTTGGTTAAGGCAATATGCTACAAGTCAGAAGGTCGGGATTCGTTTCCTAATGAGGTGACGATTTTTAAACTGTTACTTAAATGAGTAGCAGATGTTGTAGGGATAAAAGGGACCGTCACGCAGGGCTGAGATCTCGTGCCGATTGTTTAAAAAGGTGAGAGCCTTACCTCTTAATCTTCAAATGGTCTCCTAAGGCCTGTAATTGGAACACTTTATCATTTATATCTACTAGATAGGAAACTGGTCGTGACTCATTAAACAAATACATAATTGTAACAAGCATAACCCACCAATAAATGATTCCAAAAGTGGAAATGACAGAGGAATAACATTTGAAAAAAATTATCACAATAAAAAAACTGTTGGTCCAAAATTTAAATGGGTATTAATCAATACTCATTTAGGGAATACTTAATTTAATCATTTGAAATATTTTTAAACATTTAAAGGTAACTAAAATGTTCATGCATAAGGAATGGAAATCTGCATACATATTAAATACATAGCTTTGGGGGTTGCCACTTATCGGTGAGGTCTCGATATCGAGTCTCAGTCGGTCCGTGTGGGTTTCGTGGTGGACAAAATGGAGTCTGGGTAGGTTTTACTCGGACTTTCTCCAGTTTTCCCCTGCCACATATTTGATTCCACAATTTTTCTACGCTTATCTCATTCATTTCGTTTCGTTTCATTAATCTGGCACTATAATGGTGCTTCAAGACTGGTTGGTTGGCACCCTTGTTATTCACGGATCTTCAATTAAGGGACTTCATCGCATCTCATCCCTCGACCCGGCCTTGAGTCGGACACGAGTTAAAGAGATTTTTTACTGAGGTTTAGAAGACATATGCTCACAAACAAAATACAATTTCAATTTAACTCAAGTTTTACAATTGAATACATTACAAATGCGATGGACAGAACATGCGGCACGAAAGGGGAATGAAAGACGTGCATGGAAGCTTCTTGTAGGAAAACCTGAGGGTAAACGCTCAGTTGCTAGATCAAGAATGAGATGGGAGAATAACATTAACTATGATTGAGGGAAGTGCATTATACAGGAAGCGATTGGAAAACAGCTCAGGATAGGGATGTATGGAGAGCTTATGTCCACGCGGCCATGAACCTACGGGTTCGATGGTGCCAGTGAGTTAGTTACAAGATTACCAAAAGTGTATGAATAAATAATTTACTTAAATATGACAAAAGGCAGAATTTTGAATTTTCTGTATAATAATATTTTTATTTTACACATAGCCTATAGCCAGAAAAACGTTATTTCAATTATGTTTGTTCCTGATTTCTCTTTTCCATTAACATAGCTGTACAGAGTAATAAGTCAATCCCTTAGGTTGAGTTTCACCAGCAAGTAACTGTAATGAAAAGATAAGAGAAATGCGGGTGAGCGAATATCAAATGTGCCTTGTTGTGACGCGAATTTTGTTAAACATAAACTGTCGAGGCGCGTGGGGTATGCGAGACAAGGTAAACGTGAACGGGAAGGTTGGATTCATTTTAGTTATCATGATTGCCTTATTCGGAAGCAGGTAGGACGTTGCTGTACAAGTCTTCAATGGTACCATGAGGATATAAAGACATTACATCATGAGCTTACCAGAACTTATATACATTTGGACACTATATATTTGTAATTCGCTAAACTTTCTATTCTTAATGTTGATGTTTATATTAGTTTCCTTGAGTGAAATAATTAATTCTTCTTTTTTATCTTTCTTCTTCTTTAACAATTATTTATTGCCGATCATTTACAGCTTATCTTAGAATCGCCTATTGGACCTGTCCTTCATGCCAGAAGGTTTCCATTATCCTGTTCAGAAATATATTATTATCCATTCAATACTTGTGACATAAAATGTATTTATATTTTAGAAACCAAGTGTCTAAATTTAAGTTGATTTTTTTTCATGCAGTTAGTCCTATAATTCATCTAATAACTCTCTTTTCTGCAGCTTGTAATTTTACTTTATCTTCAGTTGTCATCATACAAATTTCGCCCCCTCGATGCGATTTTGTTATCTTTTTTTCTCTCTCTCCATGTAACCCTATTATAAAGAATGTTTTCATTTTTTATCAAAGTTTTGTTACCTTATTTTCTCAAAATTAATTTATTTCTTTGTGATCCGTTATGAAAAGTATTTTGGTTTTCTTGAAAATAAACATATATCACTCAAAACGAACACACAATCGATAAGACAAAGATTACGAGTATTTGAGAATAAAGTTCTTAGGAACATTTTTGGACGAAAGATGAACAGACAGGCGAATTGAGAAGACCAGATAACAGTGAGCTGCATGACCTTTATGGGAAATCAGATATAATAAGAACAATTAAGTCTCATTGACTGCGATGGATAGGACATATGGCAAGAATGAGGAATAAAAAAAAAGGGAATGTAATCTTCTTGTAGGAAAACCAGTAGGAAAACGGCCAGTTGGTAGACCAAGAATGAGGTGGGGAATAACATTAAACATAATTTGAGGGAAGTAGATTATACAGGAGATGATTGGAAAACATTAGCTCAAGATAGGAACATATGGAGAGCTTATGTCCGCGCGGCCATGAACATATGGGTTCAAGAGTGCCAGTGGTTAATTAGTTTTAGGATCAGACAAGACACAAACTTTGGTTACGACAGCCCTTAATTTTCCACGAAGTGACATTTAATCTCTAAGTTTCTAAGATAATTTCTGATTATAAGTCAAGATGGATGCAACATGTTCATCGAATGGAAGATCACAGAATACCCAAACAAATGTTAAAGATATCAACCTGCAGGAAGAAGAAGACCAGGACGTCCACTCAAAAGACTTTTGGATGGTGTTTCTCTTGAGGCCGAAACAGGTCAACAAATGGCCTAAATTCGTGAAAGTACTATGGCGATGATGATGATGAGTTTCTAAAATAAAGAAGGGTTATTGATACATTCATATTTTCAGTAAGAAAATTAACACTTGAATTGACCACATCACACAGACACATTAATTTTTTAACATGTTCTAGTTATGATACTTCAACGTGAAAATCAGCTTAACACCCGTAAGTTGACCTGTTTGTTTGCTTACATAAACAACTGAAAAGTAATAGTAATTTTCTCACACCAATTTCCCCACTGACCCTACAAACACTATAATAATACCATGACGCACATAATTTATGCAAATATATTTTTTTCTGAAATTATCTGATAAGGAAACTTTCTAGCAGTGAAAGCGGATCGGAGGAAGCGGACAAGGTCGAATGAGAAAGAAGCAGATTGCTGGCATCCATTTAATTACAATGTAAAGACCGCCGGCAAAATACCTCGAGTGGGCCTCATTGTATTCGCGAACACTTGCATCCCATACAAAACGATGTTTAATTCCATCTTACAGGACATTGTAATAATAAGCCTAACTTATGTATAAGAACCTACAGTTTTTTTAAGGAATCAGAAACTTCTGAACAAGTTGGGCTAATTAAATGTTTGAAGAACAAACTGAAACTTCGACATGACAATAAGTAATATCAGCATTAAGTAACAGAAAGAAACTGATCTTCAAGCAAATAAAGAAAAAAATTACACAATTTGAATTTGGTAACAAAAGAAAAAAAAATTAGAGATTCACAAATCAATGGACAAGAAACTGTGGCGTTAGAACAATATATGTCATTAAGTAACTTCCCAGTATGAGGGAGTGTACATGAAATTTGAATGCAGGCTTTCACGGCCGGTAATCATAATGTTGAGTGATTCCGGGTTCTGTGGCCGTGGTCCATAGTTGGTGTTGATACCAGACGTTTCGCCCTCAACTGCGGAGGGCATCTTCAGTGGCGAGTGCTTCTAGGCGTGTTTCCTGGTTGGAAGCTCTACTTAGAGTGAACGCTGCGGGTGTTGTATTGATACTAGTGGTGGGAGCAGGGTGAGCGGGCGTGGCTCTTGCTGATTGGCTAATGGTCGTCTCCTTGTTGTCCCTAGTGTTGATGCATTCATAATGGACACCAGATTCTATTCGATGATACACAAGTTTTAGCCACAACTTCCTATTATTTCCCTAGATTATATCGAGAGGCTATAGAAATACACAAGCATAAGGAAAATATTAACAGAAAAGAGGAAGGTATTAAACTGTCTAAGGCCTGGTACCGTACACTAGAAAATAAATGCATCAACACTAGGGACAACAAGGAGACGACCATTAGCCAATCAGCAAGAGCCACGCCCGCTCACCCTGCTCCCACCACTAGTATCAATACAACACCCGCAGCGTTCACTCTAAGTAGAGCTTCCAACCAGGAAACACGCCTAGAAGCACTCGCCACTGAAGATGCCCTCCGCAGTTGAGGGCGAAACGTCTGGTATCAACACCAACTATGGACCACGGCCACAGAACCCGGAATCACTCAACATTATGTACATGAAATGTTAAAATATTACATTAAGTACCTGACATATCAGTCGTCCTCAACTAAATTAAATTTCTATTTGAATAACTTTGTCAAGTCGTTAAAACTATACATTAATTAAATATATAGTAGTTAAAACTACAAATTAATTGAATTTCTATTCGAAATTTAATTTAGTTAAAGACGACTGATATTACAGGAACTTATTTTAATACTTCAACATTTTATTACATAACCTCAATGGTACTTTAATAGTATATTACGATGCGAGGTTGGGAAGTGGTTTTACAGAAGCGAGGAAAATGTTTAAAAACCGAGAGATAGCGAGGTTTTTAATTTCCGAGATTGTGTAAAACACTTCACAAACGTGCGTTGTACATTATTTTTTGCGCGATGGTGTTTTCAAAATAATAAATAATAGTAAAATAATAGCATCTTTGTTGGAAATATTTGCGTTCATTAAAAACAACTGACTAACGTTAACAGTGCACAGTGTGGGCAATGTTTAATAGTTGAAATTACAGGAGGCCGTGACACCAATCTAGTCATAAAATGGCGGCAAGTAGGTATTTATTTCATTATATTGTTTCAAAAAAAGTTCGTTCATTTAAAATGCAGTGATTTGTTTTGTATAATGTATATTAACACAACCTTTTGGATATTTTTTGTATATACATTGTACGTAGTATACATAAAGGTTGGTTTTACTTCCCACACGTGGTTTGTAATATGTAATATTACAGTATATTTATTTTATTACAGTATAGTTATTTAGGTTGGCAACCCCTAAATGTAGGAAGTTGAACTTTCAATCGTGGTCACCATTTCAGTAAATACGACAAAACACACTGTCGCCCAAAAAATGCATTTTAGAAGTATTGAATGTTCATGAAAGGGTTTGCATCTTTTGAATATCACAAGAAAACATACTATTTACCAGGGTTAGAGGATTCCACACCAAAACAAAGAGTACAAGTTAGGTACTACGCGGAGTACAGAGAGAGGTGGGGAGTAGTACGTGCTCCTGCGGTGTCGACAATACTGCATAGTATTTTAGTTAGTTTATTGCATATTTGTGTCTGCTGTGTTATACAATTTTTGCAGCACTTAAAAATACCTGGTGCCGTTTTGAAATTGTGTTTATTTTGCTGTCATCACTCGACCCTGCAAGTATGTTGTTTACGTATTTCAACAGTCAGGTCGTCCTGTACTTGAAGTGTTCCATGTAGCATCCGCTAGTCTCGATTATTATTACTCTTTTAACCATTTAGTGATGTCAGATTTTTTAAATCTATAACATATGAACGTTGATTTGCACTATTATTAAACGATGACTATCAAGGGCAATATTATTAGAGTTTTAATCTTGTTGACTATTTAACTCATGCCCCAAATGGGAGTCAATGACCAATCATGTTTCAATGATTTCTGTTTTACAACCAATCAGAGTCGTGTTTCACGAAATATTTATCAGTGTTATATTTACCATATTAAAGAAAGCTCCTCCTTTTTAATATTCTGAACAGGTCTGACCATTATTTTGCAGTGACTGAGCCTATAAGAAATACGGCTACCAGATTGTATATATAGTACATAGATGTCAACACATAGCGCTTGCAGGAGTTAATATAAAAACATTTGTAAAAATTTATTACACCACCAAAAAAAGAAACCACTGTTTGCACTTTCTTAAATGTATTTTTCCCAGGTAATAATCCAGAAAAATATAATTGTCATATTTACATCATACGACATCAGAAATGAATTAATATACAGTTTGATGTGCCATTTTGTTCTCCACTAGAGAGCATTCTTACAATATTGAGATCCTTTGGCAATAAATAGTATGATCTGGTTGCAGTGATAAACAAAAGAAGCAGTAGAAGCGTACCTATCTTTCTCATTTGTTTTCAAACATCGCCGTTTACATTAAATACATAGATATTTTAAAATAACTATAGTTAAATAATGATTTGTGAGTAAACAGCTTAATTTTATTCGTTAAATAGTCCTAATAAATGCCACTCTTGATTTCCAAATTATCTAGATAAATTCACTCCTCACTTCGTGAGTCGTGGATTTATCGATAATTTGGAAATCACTCGTGGCATTACTTATGAAAAATCTAGAAACAATTAAAATGATTCCTACAGTTTAAAATTCTGTCCAGCTTCCAAAATTGAGACTTGTTTCAAGGACAGGATATGTCATCAAATTGGTCTACTTGCTTCAAGGTTGTCGTAGGCTTGAAGACAGATAAAAAGAGATGAAGATAGATATATAACGTATGGCCATACAATCACAGTGTTAAAATACTTTTTTTTCTCGGATATATGCCAAATTCAACATTTGTGTTCTTGTTGTTATTAAAATAACTTTGGGAACCATGAACATTAAATTGTTTTACAACTTCAAAATTAAGTACTTTCCGTTGTTCACGTGCAAATTGTAATTAGTGGTCTAAGTATTCTCGGTATATGCGTGACAATGCGCGCGGCTGCCCCCACTGGGATTTCAGGTTCGAATACTGGCGGTTCCAGATGGGTATTGGTAGTGGCTCATACTCTGATTTTTTTGGATTTTCTCGAGGTTCTCCCGTTTCCCGAAATGCATCCCACCAACGCTTTCCAAACTCACATCGCTCTCGCTTAATATAATTTAATTTCTCATTCATTCATTTCATGTCACCTTACACCTCATCTCTTGTTAGGAATAATAGTTTGGTTGGAACCGGCAGGTGTCGAAAAATGTGATTGCGGGGATCTAGTGGAGTGTCCACTAGGGTGCTGGTTCATGACTCCGAGTTCGAGCGTTACAAAAAGAGTAGAAAAGGTCAAAGGGAGGGTTGTAGTTCCTTCTATGGCCACTGGCCCAACCCAAAAATTGCGATATGGGTCATGGAAAAAGAACCTAGTGTGCCGGAACCGGAAGACGACCTGCAACTTACATACACCGTACAGTAGACTTTCATTCCACACATCTACAATATGGCCTACTGGAATAGCGCAATAGATCGTTCAGTTCCCAGTCCGAATATAGAACTAAGTGTTCATTATGTATATAGGGTCCCTATACGTCCCGGGTGCTCCCTAGTGGGAGTTTCTTAACCAAGATAATTTAGTTATACGCTTATTTACCTACAGATGATGCCAACGAATTGTCACATGGTTAGCACATCACCTCAATAAGACATCTAATAGGGAACTAAATTATTACTTGGATGGATAAAGGTCGGTTAAATTTTGCACACAGGCCGTTTTTATTCAGGCTTGCAGTCATTTTACTAACCTGAAAATCTTCAAACTTAAGGTCAACAGGATAAAGTCCCTCCCGGAGGACTTGTCCCTTGGAAGTACAGGGCAAGTCAAAATGTTGTGCAGGTTTTCAGAAATTTATTATGTGAAATGTAATGAACATATAATATCGTGAGACATATTGTATGAAAGGTAAACTCTCAAAGTTTAGTTGTCCACTTCTAAAGTTCCGCGTTCACCCGCAAGATGTCAACAGCAGAGCAGTAAAGGAAAATGGCGTTGACTGGGGATCAGAAGTCTTTCTGTGTGCTTGATTACCATGTAAACAACTCTGTGACTAGTGTTCAACGACATTTCCGTACCAGATACGATAAAGACCCGCCGGATGGGGGATCCATTCGTAAGTGGTACACACAATTTAGGGATTCAGGCTGCATCTGTAAACGAAAATCGACTGGCCGTCCGTCGACGAGTGAAGAGACAGTCGAACGCGTTCGCACATGCTTCGTGCGGAGTCCACAGAAATCCACCTACCGGGGAGCGACAGAACTTCAACTACCACAAAAAACTGTATGGCGGATTCTCCGGAAACGTTTACAGATGAAAACCCTACCACTTGCAACTGGTTCAAGCCTTAAAACCCGCCGATTATGCTTTGCGAGCGTCCTTCTGTGTTGATTTTCTCGCATTAATGGAAGAGAATGAGTTCCCTGAGAGGGTAGTTTAACAGTGATGAAGCGACTTTTTTTTTTTCCCTTCCCCACCTTTCAGGAAAAGTGAATAGACACAATGTAAGGATTTGGGGAACTGGTACACCCCCATGCAACTCTGGAACATCAACCGCGATTCGTCCGAAAGTGACTGTCTTTTGTGCCATTTCCCATGCAAAGGTGTTTGGGCCCTTTTTCTTTCATGAACGTAACTGTGAACGGACATGTTTTCCTTGATATGCTAACACAATGGCCCTTTCCCGCAGCTTGAATCGGATAGTCCAGATTTCATTCTGCAGTTGGATGGTGCCCCTCCACATTACCATGGCAGTGTTCGAGACCATTTGAATACGGCTTACCAACCACAACGCTTGATAGGCCGTGCAAATCTCAGGGTGATCAACAACTCAATTCATTGGCCACCTCGTTCACCCGATCTAACCCCGTGTGATTTCTTCATGTGGGGTCTTGTAAAGGATCATGTTTACGTACCACCACTTCCAACAACACTGCATGAACTCGTGCCCGCATCACAGCAGCCATTGCTGATATCGACCGCGGACTGCTACAGAAAGTTTGGCAGGAGATTGAATATCGGCTTGACATCTGTCGTGTAACAAAAGGCGCTCACATAGAACATCTGTGAATATTTAAAAAAAAACTTTGAGAGTTTACCTTTCATACAATATGTCTCACAATATTATATGTTCATTACATTTCACATAATAAATTTCTGAAAACCTGCACAACATTTTGACTTGCCCTGTATTCATGGGATAATTACTACAGTAATGAGGCATTTAACTCAATAATGATTAACGTGATGATAGTATTACTTACCGGTACTGTTTCAAGCGATATTTATTCACTAAAATTACTTTTTGCGTGATAGTGTGTTTTGTCGTACTTACAGCAATGGCGACCATGATTGAAAGTTCAACTTCCTACATTTGCCATCCTAAATAACTA
Organism: Diploptera punctata; assembly: GCA_030220185.1. NCBI lineage: Eukaryota > Metazoa > Arthropoda > Insecta > Blattodea > Blaberidae > Diploptera > Diploptera punctata. Next base: position 2,107,707 of record JASPKZ010008357.1, read on the forward strand.
TACTGTAATACATATTACAAACACGCGTGTGGGAAGTAAAACCACTGGCCTCTATGTTTATTGCATACAATGTAGATACAAAAAAATATTCAAAGTGTAGTGTTAATATACATTATACGAAACAAATCACTGCATTTTAAATGAACTAAACTTTATTTAAAACAATATAAAACAATAAATACGTACTTGCCGGCATTTTATCACTAATTAGTCTCACGACCTCCTGTTTCAACTAATACATTGTCCACACTGTTAACGTTAGTCAATTGTTTATAATGAACGCAAATATTCCCAACAAAGATATTATTATTTTACTATTATTTATTATTTTGAAAACACCATCGCGCAAAAAACAATGTACAACGCACGTTAGTGAAGTGTTTTACAGAATATCGAAAATTAAAAACCTCGCTATCGCTAGGTTTTTAAACATTTTCCTCGATTCTGTAAAAACCACTTACCAACCTCGCATCGTAATATACTATTAAAAAAAAAAAGGAAAAATAAACGTATTTTGCTAAAGTGATAGGCAAGGAGATTTGACAATGTTTGCTCATTGCTGTACACTTTGTTCTTTAAAACAAAATGAAACTTGATTCTTCTTCAGCTTTATAATCTCAACAAACCAGTTTTGAAAAAAAGAAGTATCAATGCTGAACGTGGTCCGCATGGTAATACAGCTCCTCTGACCACATTCTTCAGTTTCGGAATGACATGCGTAGGTGTTAAAACTGAGGATGTGGGGCACTGTGATTTATTTATCTCATCCTCACTTCAAAGTTTTTATTTTTTTCCATGTTTACATTCTTATATACTGATCAAGACTTTGTCGGAATACCATCTAATCTGGGAAGTTCTTAATGTCCATACCAGCAGTAAAAAAGTCACTTCAAGTCACTCCTGGAATTTGTGAATCTTTTTTTAAGAATCTCGACATTAAGTGTGTAAACTTTCAAATGTTTAAAATTCTTATCCTTTTTTTCTTTTTCGAATAAATGAGAGATGCTCATTTAAATTAGACTGCTGCAAAATATATATCAAATATTATACTAGTATAATATACATTACATCAATAACTTTTTATTGCAATGATTAGACATTTATCAAATTGTATAGACGTAAATTCATGTAATGGGGGAGAAAGTCATAATGTTTATTACGAGTCAATTAAACGAAGAATGTTTTGAATTAATCATAATTTTGGAAACACTACATTTTATTTTCGTAGAAACTCTATATTAAACATTATCATTTGAATACACAGGATCATCGAAAAAGGTTGCAGCAATTACAAACAATCATAGCTCAGGAACTATTTGAGATATTAAAACGAGTATTTTTTTGTTAAATTTACCAACACAAAAAGTTTTTTTTTCTTACCTTAGAATGTTTCTATGTGCACTCAGTTGGTTGCCCAGCAAACATCCAGCCGATAGTCGATTTCGACTGGATCATCGCAGGCGTGATTGTTGCAACAGCATCGGTGATCCTTTGCCTTAAATGTTGCAGATCTCTGATCGGTTCACTGTACACAATGTTTTTTACATCAATGTTTTTGATACACGATCAGGTCATTGGTCCTTTCTCTTTTATTGAGCAGACTATCACAGGAGATGTTTACTTAGACGTGGTAGAACAGTATGTTTTCCCGCAAGTAGGCCAAATTGAAGAAGAAAATAACGTAATGTTATTCTTTCAACAAGATGGCGCGCCCCATACTTTCCCAACAAATTCGAGACGCTCTGAATGCAAGATTCCCTGATCGGTGGATTGGTAGGTCCGGTCCTATTCAGTGGCTTCCTAGAAGCCCCGACTTGATACCCCTAGACCTTTTTTATGGGGATACATAAAAATCATTGTGTACAGTGAACCGATCAGAGATCTGCAACATTTAAGGCAAAGGATCGCCGATGCTGTTGCAACAATCATGCCTGCAATGACCCAGCGCAGTTGGGCCGAAATCGACTATCGGCTGGATGTTTGCAGAGCAACCAAGTGAGCGCACATAGAAACATTCTAAGGTAAGAAAAAAAAAACGTTTTGAGTTGGTGAGTTTAACAAAATAATACTCGTTTTAATATCTCAACTAGTTCCTGAGCTATGATTATTTGAAATTGCTGCAACCTTTTTCGATGACCATATATAAACAAAATTTAATAGGGGCCAACTTATATTTGGTGAACGATTATGAGACATTTGATATCAAATCGTGTCTAACGAGCAATATTGATGAGCATTTTGCAACTTTATTCATAACAGAGGCACACACACACACACGCACACACATACATACATACACACACACACACACATATACACACACACATACGTACATACATACATACATACATACATACATACCTACATACATACGTACATACATACGTACATACATACATACGTACATACATACATATACATACATACATTATATATATATATTATAAATATATTTTTGACATTTATCATATATATATATATATATATATATATATATATATATATATATATATTCATGTACTGGAATGCCATTCTTCCTATATCTTACATAACACAACCGACTTTCAATAGCTTAATAATAATAATAATAATAATAATAATAATAATAATAATAATAATAATGTTTATCTATTCTGGAAGAGTTAAGGCCATAATCCCTTCTCTTTCATTCCATTCAACCAGCACAAACAAAGAACTACATATCTACAATAAAATTATATTTTCTATATAATTATAATGAAACAAAAAATACATTAAAATTGTAGTATAAATTTCACATATATACAAACTTTATACGATGATGATGATAATGATAATAATAATAATGATAATGATAATAATAATAATAATAATGATAATGATAATAATAATAATAATGATAATGATAATAATAATAATAATAATAATAATAATAATAAAGAGTAGTAATATAATGAATTAAAAAGGGAAACAAAAATTACGTAATACATGTACATTACTCAAGGCAATGTTCAAACCAAAGTAAAAGCATATATAAAGTTAAATTGAAACACAGTATATTTAATTTAATTTAATATATTGACATATGGAGCAAAGCCATTTGTCCCCATTCTTCCCAAAACTGACACAAATTTTAAGCTTCATTTTAAACACCAAACAAAATATAGTGAAGCAAAACAAGAGAGAAAAATATCTGAAGAGAGTATGGGCCCAAGTAGGCGTAGTTTAGTGTTTGAGTTCCCATTAAAAATATCTTAAAAGTCGATCTAACATTAAATTCGGTAATTCATCCACGTGCACATAACAAGAAAATGGCGTGAACTTCTCACAGAAAGCGTACAGTTTATCTTCACTCTAACAAATATATGACCTTTGGCTTTTTCAGATAAAACTTACTGTAACATGTGATATCGTAATAAAATAACAGTAAGTGCATTTATAATGTGATTCCATTTGTAGAGAGAAGCATATGCACTGTGTAATTCATAGTATATACAAAGGCGTAGCCCAATGTTGAGCCATAAGTCTCTCCTTTGTTAGGAGTTACTAGAACGGTTAATTTTAGTTACCTTATTTGCATATAGATGTCATGAATGGCATATGATCAATATATCGACTCAATGAGACATCTAGCAGGCAACCAAGGTATTACTAGGATGTTGAGATAGGTCAATTTTGCTTAGAGGCCTTTTTCTTCATACTTAAGGATGTTTTACGAGCCTGAAAATCTTTAGACTCGGGGTCCACGGCTTAAAGTCTAAAAACGAAGATATAAGAACAGAACTTAATATATTTAATCTCTGTGAAAGAATACAATATTATTAAAATGCATATCTTCAGCACGTATTACGAATGAATGAACAGCGCATACCAAGATGAATCTATAATTATAAACCAAAAGGGAGAAGAATGTTGGGAAGACTATTGAAGAGATGGAAGGACCAATTTGACCTATAATGAGATCGGAACAGGCCATTGGGCTTAATCCTTGTTGATGATGACGATGAAAATCTTTAGACTCGGGACCCACGGCTTAAAGTCCCTCCCGGAACAGTTGCTCCTTGCATTTTCTCATCCTAAAAACCCATCATCCCCTGCCGGGTTTGAACCCGCGACCAGAGGCAAGGAACATAACCACTAGTCCACCGCGGCCGAATAGTATTTTTTTCAATGCCATCACATTGTCATTTCGACATTCTGGTATTCTCTTCTGACATGGTATTATTGTAACTACTTCTGAGAATGGGGCGCTGGAAGGCGGAATTACGCTGCCCCGATGATGTATGATAGGTGGTGATGATGGCAATGATGCGCCAGGAGAGGCCTTAATCCTAAACTTAATAAGTTTATGATGACTATTTAACTCATGTCGCAAATGGTAGTCAATGACCAATCACGTTTCAATGAATTCTGTTTTACACCAATGACAGTCGTGTTTCAACTCGCTCTTTATCGATTTTTCTTTATCAGCTCCTGCTTTCGCGATAAAGAAAGCTCCTCCTTTTTTAATATTCTGAACAGGTTAGAACATTATTTTTCTCCAACAAATACACTGAATATAGCAAATAATGAATAGATTCAGTGATTTTACTGAGTTGTTTATACAAAATATAAATGATTAACCTATAATGTTGACTATAATAGTTTGATGTGTTTCATTATTTCTCCACTAGAGTGCATTCTTACAATATTGCGATCCTATTTGGCAATAAATAATATGATCGAGTAGCAGTGAATATACATAACCTCACATTTCTAATTTGTTTTCAAACATCGCCGTTTACATTAACTATAAAAATATTTTAAAACACCGGTAACTATATTCAAATAATTATTTTTTAGTAAAGAGCTTAATTTTATTCGTTAAATAGTCCTAACAAATGCCACTCTTGACTTCCAAATTCTCTAGATAAATTGGAAATCACTCGTGGCATTACTTATGATAATGTTTCCTGATATTTGTCATACAGGTGAGGAAAAACCCCGAAAACATATCACCCAAGAAACTTGTCCCGACCGGGATCGAGCCCGCTGCGTGACTTGGTAGGACGCTACCTCGAGACCAGAGCGGTGGACAAAAAGTAAATTTAAAAAAAAACAAAAATTAACTTATTCCGAAACTTAGTGCACGTGAATTGATCACAACTATCATATCTGTAACCTGACTTTTGGAATGGAGGAAGTAATACGGTAACTACCGGATCGCTAGACATCATATCTAAGATTCCATTTTGTGGAGTTAAGTGAAAGGGAGAATGTGTCGCAGATCTGTGGCAACTTGCAGATTTACGAGACTGAATCGAGGAAGTGACAGGATTGGTTTTACCAGAAACGATTTCACGAGTGTAGCAGGAGATTCAGTAATGCTTACGTAACATATTTAACAAATTCATATATTTTGATTCACAGTGAAAAAAATGCATATTTTGAAGCACTAAAATATAACTTTCTTTTTTGTCTAATGCCACCAGGTTTCTTTTATGACATTTCTGGTTTTCTCCCCTGGAATTGGCGGAATTGTAATTAATTTCTTAGGTTGGGAGATTGGGACAACTGGAAGGCGGAGTTGCGTTACCCCGATGATATCCATCCATCCATAGTAATTCTGCCCGAAGGCAGGTCCTTCACTGCAGTCATAGCATTTTCATGCTATGCTTGCAGCTTTACTAGGGAATTGTAGGTGTGGTAGCTTCCCGTTGCTTTCCACACAGGTGAAGGATGATGATGATGATGATGACATATGATTTCGGGGACCGTTTGGGCCTTAAAGTTTTCCTGGCATTTGTCTTACAGGTGAGGAAAAACCCCGATAAAAACCTCACCCAGAAAAACTGCCCCGATCGGGGATCGAACCCGGGCCCGTTGCGTGACAAGGCAGCACGCTACCTCGAGACCACAGCGGTGGACCCCGATGATATGATGGGTGATAAATGATAGTGATGCGCGAGGAGAGTTCTTAACCTAAATTCCAGACCGTGGGCAACCACAGGAATAATTCCTTTTAAGGAAAAATTCCTATGGTTTGGCCGGGAATCGAACCCGGTACCTTATAAACTGTAGTCAGAAACGCTGACTATGCAACAGATCAGTTCTCCCTGAATATTGTGTATTTTAACTGGCATTGAGATTAATCTTAATAAAACTTATCTCTGCTGTCAGATTTGACATACATTTGTTTCAATCAATGTTGGTAAAAAATCAATTTATTTTGGAAGGAGTAAAAAATACAAAGTTTATTTGTCAGATAGATGACGACGAGGCGTTACAAGAGACGGTGTTTAACTCGAACAAATGGACCGTGATATGAGGAATTGAAATATGATTTCCATATTCCTGCGGGCTAAACCATCACGTCTCCATCAAAACCGCTTTACGCGACAAGCACTTAAATAAGTAAATAAGAGGGTTCGTGTATATCCAATGAACTATTATTAATTTCTAAAACAATAAATTAATTGATTCATTAACTTAAAGAAATTCAAGGTTATTATTTATAAAATACTAGCTAATACCCGGCGTGTGTTGCTACTCATAAATAAATGTTAATGTGTTTTTACCACCAGCTGTGCACTGTTCGGAAATCTGCTTATCCCGATATTCTAGGCATCAATGAGAAAGACAAAAATGGTTATTGTGAGTCATCCGTAGAAGATAAACATATGCTGATACAGACTTTTTTGTAGAGTTTTTTGAAATGTTCAATTCTGTGTACATTAATTTGGTGTATTTGTTATGGTTTAGGCAGCGTAAGCCATTTAAGTGTCAAAATAGGGACTTTATTTCACGTTTTTTCACTACAAAGGGTGCTTTTGGGGTGAAGGGGTTGAGTATTACAATTCTCTTATACCCTATGTTCATCCCCGGAATCTCCTGAACATTTTTCAAAAAGCCCCATCTCAATCGGATGAACAGTATGGCAGAGCACACTTGTCCGGGAATCGACTAATTCCAATCTTCTTGGCATCAATGAAAAACAAAAATGGTTATTGTGAGTTATCCGTAAAAGGTAAACGTATGCTGTCGTGGATTTTTTGTAGAGTTTTTTGAGATATTCAATTCTGTGTATATTCATTTGGTGTATTTGTTATGGATTAGGCAGCATAAGCCATTTAAGCGTCAAAATGGGGACTTTATTTCATGTTTTTCACTACAAAGGGTTATGTTTAGGGGTGAAGAAGTTGAGTTTAACAACTCTCTTCTTCTAAACATTTTGCAAAAAACCCCATCAAAATTGGATCAACGGTATGGCCGCACATAGAATACGAACAAACAAACAAACCAACAAACAAACATTGATTTTTATATATAAGATATATCATCACCATCATTCGTCACGAATTAGGCCTTTGTAGACTTGTTTTGGCTCCATCTAGCAGTCTTTTAAGAGGTCTTCCTGGTCGACGATGTCATTTGGGCTTATCATTTATGTGGTTCTTGAATTATCTACTCTTTTTCATATGGTCTAGCCAGTTTAATTTATATCTGTTGAGTTTTTCTTCTACTGATTCTATTTCTAGTTATTCTGAAATCTCTTCATTCTTTTTCGATCTAAAATAGCGCATCCTGCTGTCCTCTGAGAAATTTTATTTCCGTTGCTTTGATTCTGCTCCTGTCTCTTTTTCTTAATATCCAAACTTCCGTGTAAAAGGGAGGATAATGCCAAAGTATTATATATTTTTATTCTTGTGGATTTTTGTACTAATTTAGATTTTAATTTATTATTTGTTATTCCTAAGATTTGTGTAAATTTGATTATATATATATATATATATATATATATATATATATATATACACACACACACATTGTGTATAAGGGATTAATAAACCCCGATAGATAGGCTACAAAATTAAAATAATCTTTTAGAATAAGTAGAATAAGTAGTCATAATCCTATATTTTAAATTAATAAATATACAAAAAAGAGAGAGCACAAAGAGCGTGCATAATAATTAGGAAACATTAAGTATAACCAATTTAAAATAAAAGTAAAAACATTGAATATTTTATACGCCTAACAGCTAATATAACCTGTTCTGAGTCCGTGCATCTGATAAACTTATTTTAAAATAATAAAATTAAATATTTATTTCAATCAATTATCTACAAAATCACTACTAAATTACAAGGTTTAATCATAGCCTCTCAAAACATATATGAATTTCTTGTAATAATTTTTTTATAATATGTTAACTGTCGTCTTAGGGAATGAAGAACCTGCAAAAATGTATTATACTTACGCCTATTAGTTTTGTTTTAATGTCTAGTTCAATATTCAACAATCACTTATTTGCACCTTTCGTACAATTCAAGTATTAATTCAAATAAAACGTTTATATAGGCCCAATTGCTTCTTAGTAAATGTCACACATATTTCAAAACAAATTAAATTTAATTTACATAATACATTATTGTCTAAGTGATAGAATCTACTATAAACATGTCAATTGAAATAAAAATACCTTGTAAATTATCAAGGAATTTCGATAACGATTTTATTTACAGGAATGTCTGAGATATGAGGAGCAATCTTTACAAATATGTGGTAGAATTGGACCAAGGTCTTTGTCGTTATTTATTTAACCATTTTCAAATGTAATATAGATAAAGCAGACTTCACCTCTAGATTACTTCTCAAGTGTTTCGCTGCATTTTGTAGGTGACATTTCAAAAGAATTTGAGGGAATATTTTATTTCATGAAGTCTGAAAATTATGGAAGTATCTCTAATAACCCCAAGTCGTGAAGATTGTGATGATGCATATTTAGAAGTAGTTCTCTAGTCAAAAAAATATGTTCCTAATATCAACATCATATCTAAACTGGAAAACTTTTTTCAAATCAAGCTAGCATGTTTGAATTGAATTACATCTGACAATGTAGATGAAACGGGCTGTGAAATTCTCCATAATTATCTAAGTAGAAATAAATAAATAAATAAATATATAAATAAATATATATATATATATATGGCTAGAAAAATATTAACGAATTGGACGATTTTTTCCCCACGAACGTATATCTCTACTGAAAAATTTGAAAGTATTTTAGATGAAAATCTAAATGTTCTTTTTACCTTGATAACATAAAATGAATTAATGAAATGCCATCAAATGAAACACCATTAAGATATAAAATATTACAGTTACGGTATATGATAATTGATAAGTAACCTTTCGAAAATAATTTTCTCAAATAATATCTATATAGTAATACGTGAAGGAAAAATTTTGCACCCCTTTTTAAGCACATTGCGTGCAAGGAGGAGTGTGAAATTTGGCATAATTAAAGTTCATATAGAGAAGGAGATCAGAAAAATAAAATGTATGTATAACACGTGTTACAAATAAATTAAATTCAACACAAAAAAAATGTTTCTTAGGAATTTGTGTGTATTACTCATTCGTCTACTCATTCATTTGTTTATTTGTGTACTCTTTCATACTGAAAGTGCATTGTTTTAAAGAAGAAAATTGTGCAGCAGCAATGCGAATTGACATACTCTTGCGTATTTATTATTAGTGGTTTATATTTAGCGATTTAAAAAAGTGAGTACTTTTTATTATTTAAATTAAACCTCGTCTAATCTTCGTTTTAGTAATTTAATTACAATTTTTTTATATATTTAGATATTTGCTTCTACTTCCATAATGCCTCGACATAGAACATTGACGGGTTAGAGTGAGAGACAAAGAAGAAGAGATATAATATATTCCCGTACACATAATAGGCCAAATGAAAATTGAAATAGTACAAATAGTATACACATTCTAAATGACGCGTTATTGTTTATCAAATATGGGTTAGCCAAGCTATACCAAATATTTCCTATAGCTTGTATATTTAAAATAAATAAAAAATAATGCGTAATGATGTATTTGTGACATACTTAAAAATGTAAAGTATTGTGGTCGAATTTCGACCGCTGGGCGATCACTCGTATATATTAATACGGAAAAAAAAGTTGTACCCCTTTTTAAGCATATTGCGCGCACGAAGTAGTGTGATATTTGTCATAATTAAAGTTTATATAGAGAAGGAGTACAGAAAAATAAAATTATGCATAAAATCAATATGTGTTACAAATAAATTAAATTAAATCGATTGTCTCTAAGGAATTTATGTGTATTACTCATTCATTTGTTTACGTTCATACTGAAAGTGCATTGTTGCAAAAAGAAAATTGTGCAGCAGCAATGTTAATCGACTTATTCTCCCGTAGTTACTATTATTAGTTTTAAAAAAGTGAATACAATCTATTATTTAAATTTAAATTAAACCGTCTCTAATCTTGGTTTCAGTAATTTCATTACATATTTCTCTATATGTAGATATTCGCACCTACTTCCAATATGACTCAACATAGAACATTGACGGGTTGGAGTGAAAGAAGAATGGATATATATCCGCGTACACATAATAATAGGCCAAATGCAAATTTAAATAGTATACATAGTATACAGATGTCAGATGACGCGTTATTGTTTTTTTTAAATATGGCTTAGCCACGCTATACCACATATTCAATATCGTTAGCATTTTTAAAATAAATCGAAAATTAATGCATAATGACGTATTTGTGACAAACTTAAAACTTTAATGAATTGTGGTCGAATTTCGACCGCTGGGCGACCACTAGTTATTATACTTATACATATAATTTTCCTAACAGTAAATAAAATATATAATTTATATAAAAACACTGTAGTTCAATAAAAAGTGAAAATTCTTTAAAGACTGGAAACTTTAAACTTTTATTTGAATTGTTGAAACTGTGATGGAATGTATTTGCTAGTATCAAGAAACTGTAAAATCATTAAGAGAATGAACAGCAGAAGATTTCCAAAATCAATCTCAATATATCAACCAAGAGAGAAAAGAGCCTTTGGTAAACCACAAAAAAATATTGACAGAATACAAAACCGTAACAGCCATATCGGCCCCATTGGTAGGATGATGATTTATACATGCACCCTATAGAATACATCGAATTACTAATCATATAAATATATAAACATGTTCCAACTTTTATGTAATTATAAATGATCGTTAAATTTATCTCATATTTTACGTCGGTAATTCATTCTACATAAAATGAACAATTTTCCTTTCTACAAACGAATCTATGAAATTATTGAAAAATGCTTAAAAAGCTATATACTGATACGTGATTTCTGAAACAATGTTTTATTTGGAAATGTATAAAGTGCCAGGACATTATAAATGTGATGCCAGAATGTCTGGCGCAACACCTTAAAAAAATTCCACCTTGCTAAAACGTTATTTCAATATTATGCAATAAATAATCAGTCTAGCCTAAAAACAGCTGTTCTCAATGTGGGTGCAGGGAACTTCAACAAAATATATTTCTGCCAGACTAAAGCGAGGCCATAGCCAATTGCTAACCAGATATTTGACCTTGGCAAAAAATAATATGTTTCAAAACACTCACGTGGAAATTAAAAAGTATTTTAAGAAAAAATAACGATCGTAAGTTCAACAAATCATTAACTTTTTCGAGTCAATAACCAACAACATGTAAGTAAATCCAGTGTAAATTAAACTAATTTCACTGGAAGTACAAAATAATTTAATGTAGAAAATGCTTATGAATGGTGTAATAAAATAATACTTTATAATATGTAAAATACTATTTTGCCTTTACTAATTCAACAAAGCAGACATTTCTTTTAACACAATGTATCCGCTACATACATTTTATTGCTGTCTGTTTTTATGCTTTCTTCGGATTTAATAGTAATTAATATTTTAGATATATGCCGAAGCAAATGATAATACAATTTAAATGAAAAAAAAAATAGCATGGTGAAAAGAAAATACTATTTTGTTAAATATTTATTAAAACAATATCTTATATCTTAATATATAAAAATTTCGTGTCACGTTGTTTGTCTGCGATGGAATCCTAAACTACTGAACCGATTTTAATAAAATTTTGCACACTGTGTGCAGTTTGATCCAACTTGAGACTTAGGGTAGTTTATAACTAAATTTATAGTGCATTATTTTCTTATTGCAAATTATTTATTATTTAACAAAGAGTTATAATTATCTTGAGTTCCATACGATTCTAACAGATGGCGGTGTAATTATCTGTGAGTTCCATACGATTCTAACAGATGGCGGTGTAAGGTAATTTGGTAAGGTAATTGGTTTATTATTTAACAAAGAGAGATACAGATGGCTGTGCTTTTTTTTTTGCAACCGCGAATTTCAATTGAATTACAAATATTGATTATTTCATGATTTAAGTATGTTCAGTGTTTATTTTATTTTCAATATTATTAATTTCGTGTGTAAGTATTAGTTTTAAGTAATCTGGCTGAAAGACAGCAACTTAATTTAAATTTTTAACGTATATCTTAGCCACAGCAACGCGTGGCCGGGACTTCTAGTATAAAATATTTTATTATTAAAAATCTGTACAATGAATTGAAAACAACACATTTTTTATTAATAGGCCTACTATAGAATATGAGCAAATTCTCTTTTAGCTTAAATTTAAGAGATGTAGATTTTTAAACATATATAATGAAGAAGAGAAGATCTACGTTCACACTCAGGAAGTGTCATTTTTAAAAAAATCAACGCAATGTATTGCAATTTTCACATAATAATAATTCAATATCCCTACATTGGTATATGATTTCATTTAAGATCTACTGGTCTAAGTTTTTCTTTAACGGTTTGAATTTTCATTAAAATATTACAAAGAAATAATGTTTTCATTTGAATATTTATTTTTAAACATAATACTGGTAAAATTATTTAATTTACTGGAATAAATAAAACTGTAAATTATTAAGGAGGAGGAACGAATATTGAATTTTAAGAAGAATGGGCAGGTGGAATTAATTGGCATAACAATTCTTTCAGTAGAATATCAGCGTTAAATTGTAATGAGAGAATGAGCAAATAAAGAGAGAAAGAGCTAGAACAGTTGCGTGCAACATGAATTAGGACGTACGATAAGAACAAACCAGGAACTCGATCTTTCTCCTCCATGATCGATATATTATGATTTTAAGACTTTTTTTTATTTGATTTATATTTTTAATTTTAAGATAGGAACGTGTCTCTCACACACATAATTTAAATACTCTTAATTATGTTACGGCAATATGTGTTGTAAAAATCATAAATCATGAAATATTTAATATACAATTCGCTCGGGATTGAGTTGATTTAAATTCACAAAAGGTGAATAATGCATAGCCTACGAAAAGCAGTAGACATGTTCTTAAAGTAGACTCATTAGCAAAGTTGACAAAGTTTCAGTACTTATTCAAACAACTGTAAAAAAATCACTGAAGCGTAATAACTTTTGTAACGTCCTACTATGTGACCCGCGCTGTAGCTGAATGGTCTAATGCTTGATGCAGAGTTACAGGATATGCGCTGGCTCGAATCCCCATAAAAGAAGAAATTTTCTCGTGGTATTTCAGTTAGCATGTGACCGATGTCCATCCAACATCATGAGAAATTCGGGTAGCTACAATAAGAAGCGACTCTTAATTGAGAAAACCGGCTAAAACGGTTAGGGGTTCGTCATGCGAGTTACATGTTGCCCTATATTGGCTAGATGATCTCCATCTATGAAAATTGCACATGTAGGTGTGAGGTAAGCAGCCGGCTGGTAAGCTAAGGGCCTTTTAGGCTTGTTACAACATGGAGTTTAGAATTACATAATACTGTTTTCTACTTTTAAGAATGGTGTAATAAAGTTCGGGTTTTTCTTCTCAACAGCTTATGTCTGATAAGATATAAAATATATGTTACAAAAATTGTCAGTAATAATAATAATAATAATAATAATAATAATAATAATAATAATAATAATACTTTATTTTTTAATATCTAATAATGTGTTATAAAACTGAGTGTCATTTGTTTCAACTTTAAAGAATTTTATTGTAAGGAAATTGTTTTCTTAAATTATTTAAATAGGCCTATATATTGTTTCCTTTTGTTTCCTTCTACAGGTCTCTCAGTTTTTTTTAATTCTTTTAATAATGATAAGTGGATAATATAATAATTTACGGTATTTTTTTAAAGTAAGATTTTGAGGTGGAAAAAAATGTAAGAAAAATTATGTAATCATTTATTTCTTTTACTATTAAACACATATGTCTGGATTAACTAGATTCCCTCAAAACATCGTGTAACAAACGTTTACAAACTTATTCTTTTCGTTCAATTTTCTCTATCTTCCAATTCTACCTCTTGGAGTAATTTTTCTTTCCATTGTTTTTATTACTTACTCCAATCATGTGTTGAGGTCTGCCGTTTAGATTCCTTCCCGATGGGATCCAAACATCCTTTTGCATTATTTCATCCTTTGTCCGTTTTACGTGTCCATACCATTCTGTCTATATTTTACGTAAGCATTGTATCTTATTTATTCATTTCCAATATAATTTCTTATTTATTTCAGAGTCCATAGTATCTATCTGAACGACATAACTAATTTCCAGCGCAATAATGTCGATCGTAAATTATTTTATTTCCATGTTTTCGCTCCAAAGTTGCTAGAATTTTAAGCATCCCATTTAATTCCATTTAACATTCCTGTTGCTAAACTTCCTTTATTTATCGCTTGTTATTTAAACAAAATGAAGTGATAAAACTGAGCAACAAAAAGGAAACTTTTTTTGTCTCAGAAAGAAAAAAAAATGTGATTCTGATAGTATTTTTTCCCCTGAATTCAAATATGATATCGGTTTTTCTCCATCACGCAAGTTTCCAAGAGACAGGAATTTATAATTTCAAACACTTTAATATTTTCTACATTCGTAACTACACAATATTCGAACATTCGGACTCACCTAGAAACTAAGAAATTACGATTTTCTGCTATATCTCGCCTGTGGAGCATTCCTCTAGATGGTCCAACAATGATCGGCCAGCATATTAGGATTCAATTTGCCTTGATATCTCTTTTCCGTAGCTGAAATCTCCTGAGTTAGCTCATTTGGTTTTATTTTACAATGGACAAATGGACGAAAAGACGTTTAATAAAAATAATTATTTAAATCCATTAATTGAAATTTAAATAAAAAAAGACTGTGGGCGATGGAGAAATTCCGAATACATATTTGAAAACACGATAAAAAACTGCATTAAGTACAACTATTGGTACTCATGAGACAATCATGTTGACTAGTGATATTAACATTTATTCAATAGCTTGATGGTCCTCATCCGTAGCCGAGTAGTTTAAGTTATGACGCCTTGATGGAGAGCTACGATACTTGCTTTAGTTCGAGTCCCCATGGAATAATACATTGTTTCATTGAATATCGGTCATTATGAGACCGGTGTCCACCCAGCTCGTGAAGAATTTGTGTAGCTACAAGCTGAGAAAATAAGCATTAACTGCTGGGGAAACCGAAATAATGACAAAATGTCGTCACTATATTGGCTGGATGATTATCCATTTGTGATTAATATATGTTGATGTGAGGTCAGCAGCCGGCTGGTAAGCCAAGGTTTCGTTCCACGGATTCTAGTTTTTAATAGCTTAGGCCTATTGAATTGTTTTTTTTATCATGCCCATGTTTCTCTTAAGGCGCTCTCCCCCTACAGGGAAGAATTTGAACCATACTAATTTAGTCATACTTGTTTTCGTATAGATGTCATTTTGAGTGGTCCATGGTCAGCGTTCAGCCTCATATCTAGGAAACCAAGGTAGTACTAGGACGGGAAAATTAGGTAAATTTTGCTTAGATGCCTTTTCATTCAGACTTAACGATCTTTTACGAGCCTGAAAATCTTCAGAGTCGGAAACCACGGCTTAAAGTCCCTCCCGGAGGACTAGCTCTTTGGATTTTTCCATCCTAAAAAAAATCCATCAACCCCGGCCGGGTTTGAACCCGCGACCCTCGGGATCAGAAGCAAGGAGCATAACCACTAGTGAAATTATAATAAATTTAATTAATAGTTATCAGGAGATGAAAACAATAAGGGAAATTTTAGTTAAATGAAGCTTTAGTATTTATTGTGTCTGCGATGTAACAATAAAAACATAAAGAATGATAGCATTCCAACTAGAAACGATTATTCTATTCTGCAAAGTAAACAAGTTCATGTAAACATTAACAGATATATTGAGCTCAACTGTACAATTCTAAAAAAAAAATGCATAATAAAAATACTCTTTCTAAATGTTAAAATACGAAATGTATAGCAATTACAAGCAAGACTTTTTGAGAAATATCATGCATTTAGGAGAGAGAGAAAGACTGTTCTAGAAGCAATGCTGACACCACGTATGCGAAAACATATGCACCCTACTTTATCCTACGTTATAGCGTTCGTTAACCTGTTCACCTACTGTTTATATATATTTAGGGATTCAGGTACATTGCCAAATTTTCTTGAAATGATTCAGCATTCGACATTCAAAGATAGAGAGAATTACTTTGCACCTTTAAGAAGTTTAAAGTTTAAAGCGAAATGACTTAAAGAAATTTGTCATGTAATCATGTACAATCATACATTCTTGTATTATTTATGTAATAAGTAAACAACCTTTTAAAGCTAAACATACAACTGTGGATCATTCAGGCTCTGGTGAAAAAAGTATATTTTAGATTAGACTCAAAAGGCAGTATAAAGAATCCTGCACATAGATCACTGCATTAGTGATAGTAAAAGGCGTCTCAATGTACGTAAACGTTTGAAGGACTGTAAAATAAATACCAGGTAAAATAATCATTCAAGGGCCTGTTTATAACGCTGAGCAACAAAAAATAAACTTTTTTTTGTTTGTCTCAGAAAGAAAATATGTGATTCTGATAGTATTTTTTTCCTGAATTCAAATAGGATATCGGTTTTTCTCCATCACGCAAGGTTTTAGAAGACAGGAATTTATAATTTCAAACACTTTAATAATTTCTACATTCGTTACTACACAATATTCGAACATTCGGACTCACTTAGAAAGTAAGAAATGACGATTTTCTGCTATATTTCGCCTGTGGAGCATCCCTCTTGATGGTCCAACAATAATCGCCAGCATATTAGGATTCCATTTGCCTTGATATATCTTTTCCATAGCTGAAATCTCCTGAGTTAGCTCATTTGGGTTTATTTTACAATGGGCATATGGACGAAAAAAACGTTTATTAAAAAATAATTATTTAAATCTATTAATTTAAATTGAAATAAAAATACTGTGGGTGATGGAGAAATTCCGAATACATATTTGAAAACACGATAAAAAACTGCATTTAGTACAACTATTGGTACTCATGAGACAAAAGTCATGTTGCTTAGTGTAATTATTTCCTAATACACCATGATGCCCAGTAAAGTCTAAATGTTATGTGTGAAGATAAAACAATGCAATAGTAATACGGAGTGTCTCTAAAAAGAGTAATATTTTGATAATTTCATAGCACGACAGGTCTAGAAGACTTACCAGCTAAAGCTGGCCTCACATCCACATATGGATGATCATCTACCCGGTATAAGGGTGGCACGTGATCAGCAAGTCGAGTCTCCAGGAATTAATGTTCGGTTTTCTCAATCTGGAGCCATTATTTATTGTAAAGTAAAGTGATTCCACTATAGGCCTCAGGAGGCCCTTGGGGTAATGGAAGGTTAAGGCTCCCACTTTTTCTGGATAATCGGCACTTGATGTCAGCCGGGTTGTCAGCCCGGCGTGACGGCCGCCTTTACCCCCAGAACAAGCGTCTGGTACTCGTTTACCTTAGAGGCTGAGTCGACCCCAGGGCCATAGTACCGCCAGACGGTTTAAAATTCTCGACCTTCCGGCTTGTAGCGCAGTGCCTGAACCACTATGCTACGGCGTGTCCCCATTATTTATTGTACTATTTGAATTCCTCACTATGCTATGTCTTCACTGGTTTCATACCAAAATGTCGCGCGCATGGTTTACATTACGAGAACTGCTGAATTAATTTAGCTTATATTTAATAAAAAAAAACTGCCCAATATAATGTTTCAGTTAAATCATACTAATCTATCCTTTCTTAATTAGATTGATTTAGAAAAAAATTGCGGAATTTCGCAATCATCACTAAAAGCTCTCTCTCTATTTGATATGGCATTCTAAATGGCGGTCCTGAAATGAGCAACAAAATAGTACACTTAATGCCTTGTTTTAACAAATTATTAATTTAATTAAAGATAAGAAATTCAACATAGTATAAAATAAAATACTGTATGATACAATGATAGAAGACTTTTGCGTATTCCTTGAAAAATCATGTCCTCGTCTACCGACTCTGGCATAAGTTAATCATATGAACTCATGCGTAAAACACGTCTTCTATCCTTTTATTGCATTTATACTATTATTGTTCCTATAGCATCAAAACAAATGACATACAACAATTTAAAATTTTGTATGCAACTAAAGAATTTAACCACCTTTCAAAAAAATTATGGTTAACATTTTGAAATGTTATCGGTGATGTCACGCCCTATAACAATGGCTGATTTTTTTTTTTGCATAATATTTCTCTGACGACTTAGAGTTTAATTGGTATTATGCATTAATTATAAATATATCTCTATATACAATTTTTTATTTAGTTTTATCTCTAGCGCATTATGCAATCTTATCCAATTTAGCAATCCTTCTACTGTCTAAATGTTGTTTCATTTGATTAGACCGACAGTTCGTTTCAGACAATGAATAATGCAGTGAGAAGAAGGAGAAACAAGAAATCAGATATTGTAACTATTCATTATTTATCGATTTAAAATGGGTCGATAAAGTGAGCAAGTGTAATATAGCGTCTCCTTTAGGTGATACTCGAAACATAAACATGGTGCAGATAATATAAGACAATGAAAACTTGTAAGAAGTACAAGGCGTTGGAGACAATATTTGATAAAAACATTAAATTAACTAAAATAAATTATATTTCATCGTCCCGCGCTATGGCAGAGAGGTCTAAGGCATTAAGCTGTGGAGCACAGGTAGGAAGCTCGGTTGTAATGCCCATGGGGATGGCATTTTCTCATGGAATTTCGGCCAGAGTATGGAATCGATCCCTACCAGCACCCTGAAAAAGTTCTACTAGCAACAGTAAGCAGCGGGTCCAGTTTGACAGGACCAACTCTAACGGCTGGGGACCCAACACACCGACCATATGTTACTCCTATACCGGCTGGGAGAATTCTACATATCTTATTGATACATATTTATGTTAGACCAGCAGGTAACTGGTAACCAAGGACATTTAAGGCCGGTCGTGCCATGGAATTAATTTATGTTTAAAAATATAATAAATACAATTGGGGAAAATTATATAAAGGAAAAAATATATAAATTTCAAAGTATGTGTGGGACTATTAAAAGAACATTGCAAACAAAAACAACAAAAGAAACAAAGTTAAAGTTTTATAAAGTAATGGCAGTTCCCATTGTGACATATGGATCAGAAAAGTGGGCCATGAATAGATCAGACAGAAGATTGCTAGAAACATGAGAGATACATTGCTGGATATACTCTAAAATACCATATTCCTAATGAAACAATAAGACAAGAACTCAAAATGTTTAGACTAAATGAAAAAAAAATACAAAGCTATAAACAAAATTGGCATGAACATATTTTAAGAATGAACTCTTCTAGGCTAACAAAACAAGTACTGCTGTACTAGCCTTAAGGCTATAGAGATGTGGGACGTCCGAGAAGACGATGGGAAGATGAATTCTGAAAGCGGAACAGGGCGAGAGCCTACCATCAAGGAGATGATGATGAAATAAAATAAAAACAATAATTAAAGAACTTTATCCAAAAATTCACATTTCACTAAATACAATATTAATATAGGGCCTACTTGAATTATTAACCAAAATCTTTTTTTCTTACAACTCTAAACTCAATTTAATAATTAATTTACAGTAATAAAATTAAATAAAAGTTCTAAAATAGGCAGTGCAAAGTATAATTAATGTTAGACTTATTTCAGCATACAAGAACTTACAAAGTTTAAAATAAATAATATTTGGCGACTTACAGAATAATTGCTGTATTTTCTTAATACTGTCCAAAAATATTGTGAAATTATGTTATTCATGATGAAAATTGAATTCAACTCAAAGCAAATAGTAGCTTATCTAGGCTACTATTGAAAAAAAGTCAAAATATGATTATTTTGTTTATATTACAATATATTCTATACATATTTGATGTTTTGCTTCGATTTTGCCCTATTTCACCTTTTAGTGGGACTTACATTCCTATGCCCTGGACAGTAACCTATACAATATGGCTATCTACGTTTTGATTGTGTCTAAAATAGAGACTCTATTGCATTATCATGAAAATTAGCTTAAGTTTTCCAATTGCGAAGGTATTATAATAGCATTAATAATTATACTACATACATTTTAAAATTTCATATTCTAAACATATGCTATACTTTCAGAGACAGCACCGCAAAATTGAATAAAGTAGCTAAAACAACAAATGTGATATAAAGCTGTGAGACAATATTGTTGAAGCGTAAGCTAGTTGTAAGCACAACAGAAGCCTTTCAAAAGTATCCCGCCAGTCTTTCCAATCTCTGTCTTCACTTACTATATTCTGTCACCAGACTAATTCTTGGAATATCGATGGGATTTACGAGTCAGAATACAAAAGTGAAAGAAGACGAATCTAGTATTCTATTTTACAGTCACAAACATTTACATTTTTGGAATCTGTTCCAGTCCATCGCATTGTTCTTCGAGTAACGAATTGGCTCGTATGCAGCGGGCCCGGGTTCGATTCCCGGACGAGAGAAGTTTCCTGGGTGAGATTTCTTTGAAGTTTTCCCTCACCTGTAGAACAAATGTCGGGAAACGTGAAGGTCCAAATGGTCCCCGAATATCATCTGGTCATCACAACCATCTACATAATTATTAATGTAAGTTTTGTAGGGTCTATATGAAATTTGCCTTATATATCAACATATTGATTTTTTACTTTAAAATTATGCTTTTATATTAGGAATATTCCACAATACAGTGTTTCTCCTTGAACCCAAAGTGATTTGTCGTCACAGATTCCTGTCAAAAGCATCTTCTTCCTTCAAATCTCTAGCAAATTAGGCTATAATTTGTTAAAATTCTCCACTTAATTATAAACTGCACATTGACCTGAAATACTACTTAATATTTTTTTAGGAAAGTATCTCTAAAAATATTTTATTCGCTAACTTTCGTATGAATGTGGTTTACCTTGCCTTAAATATTCGTGTTGTCTCGGAGATGGTCTTGGCTTTTTATTGAGCTGATGACTCATCCAGAGAGGCCACTCATGTTCTCGTTAGGTCACATACATAGGTGTGTATCTAGAGTTAGAAATCCTCTCCCGATAGGTCGTGTAAGGCATGTAAAAGTGCCTAAAAGGAAGGGGTTATACTATGGTAGAAATAGAAAGAATCCGAAGAACGAAAAATGGATGACATTGGAAACACACAAACATTTTATTTATGAAACAAAATTTAAAAAAAAAATGTAACATTTGATTGAATTGTGGAACATCATGAAATCTGAATTAGATATCGAGATCTAGAACCTACTGTTAGAAGCCTATTTTTATAGAATTATTTTAATGAGGTGAATGTTTTATGTCTCATGATCATGACATTGTGAGAATAAAACTGGAATTTGATAATCCATTACGGATGGGATTAGTTATCATATCATCGAATTCCTGTTTTATTTTCACAATGATCATGGACATGGGACTTGAAAAATGTACCTCATAACAAAAATTCTACAAAATGAACTTTAGAACAGTTTGGTTATAGACCACTGATATACCATATAAAGTAATATACATAGGAATCTTGACCTATGTTAACAAGATGAATGTAAAAAAGAGGGAAATAAATTATTCTCATTAGAGTAGTAATAAGCCAAAATATTCGTACCATGAACCGAGCATTTACTAAAGCAAACAATCCTTAACGATGCTAGAGTATGTATGAAATATGCATTTCAGCAAGATAATATCTTCGCGTCCGGATGCATTTTGTAAAGTCATGTTAGCGGACAAAAATGTTATGCAAAACAACCAATTTGCTAAGTGTAAACCACAATTAATAGCATTTACTTTGTTCCTTTCTTCAAACCGTTGATTAAATTTTCATTTACATTTATTCGTATTCTCTTGTGTATTCAATTATTCCAGCTTAATAAAAGTCTCTCGGTCAGACGTGTACAAATTACAGAACTGATAAGTTATCTACTGAATCTAGAAGATCATAATTAGAGATGGAACAGTTCCTTCGTAAACACGGATCAGCGTAAGTTTGATGCAACCATTGTACATGACTGCACAGGGAAGGGGATTATAATAGTCTCCTGTGCCGTCTGGTTACAGCAACATTGCTAAACTGTTTTGTTTAGTACCAGTATCGAGAATAACCAATGTACATTATAAGGCATACGCTATTAGAAGACATATCGGGCGGAGCTATGCGTGGCTAGTGCATTTTGTCTAGCCTATCATAATTGAGCGGTGTTGTACATTTGGCGCTGTAACCACGACATATCGTTTGTCTCTTCCCTTCTTACATACCGATATCTGACAACGGCGCATGAAGAGTGAAGCAGGATTGGCTTACCGCATATGTCTTCTAATAGCGTGCCTGGTTTAGTTATAATTCACTCAAAATTTCCGAATGGTCAGTCCGTAACATAAGTTCCACCGAAGTATACACTGTGTCCCATTCAAAGCTCCCAAATTTTAATTAATCATAACTCTCAAAGTATGCGGAATTATGAAATGAGGTTAGTATTAAAATAAAGAGAAATTCAAAGAATTTTTGTTTTCATTGTTGCAATTCATTCATCTGTCACAATTGGACAATAATGACATAAAACAAATTGGCGACTCCTCAGCAACGAGCACAAACTGTTTTCTGGTACGATATAAACAAGACCGTGTGTTTGCGACTCCAGTACAAGATCTTCATGATTTACGAACCCGTATCCTTGACACAATTGCAACAGTACCAATGAACATGTTGGACAGAACGTGGCACGAAATCGAATACAGACTTGATATTGTTCGTGCTACTAATGAAGCACATTAGAGGTGTTTAATGTGTGGCAATGAAAATTCTTTGAGTTTCAGTTTCGTTTAATATCGGCCTCATTTCATAATTGCGCATACTTTGTTAGTTATGATTAATTAAAGTGTGGGAGGTTTGAATAGGACACCCTGTACTTTGTTAAGTATAAAACCTTCCCTTGTTTACATGTGACCGCTGTTCAGAGTGAACTCTACTGTGTGGTTGAATCTTAGTCAACCTCGAGTCATTGGAAGGAGAGATTTCATCTTTAGGTCTAATTATTAATATACCATTTAATCACGAATTTAAATTGCATAGACTTTTTTCTATAGAGAAGTCGCATGGATGGCTATGGTATAAAAGAGATCAACCAGGTTCCATGTAGCTTGAAAAGTTTACGTAGAGATCAATGTATGCTTCAATTTTAAATTCTTGAAGTAGCAGTAATTAGCAGAAGAATTGACGTCGCAGCTTCATGCATTTTTACTAGGGGAAGATCTCTATTGGTTTACAGTATAAGGGGGATTCAATTTCGTTTCACTGATATAAACAAGCTGCAGATTTAAATACAATTTGCATTTATTTTATTGATGTCCATTTTGCTTTAATTACTGTACAAGAATATACATGCATCTTGGCAATCATAAATTTAATAAATCACAATTGAATTCATTGTAAAATACTTCCTAATCTAACCACTTGTTTTACGCCAGTTAAAGATATTGAAGGAATAAATGAAAAATCTTGATAACATAAGTATGAATGATGATTTTCATAAAATTGTAGATAAGATGTAATCACCGCATATTTGATAAATTATAACTATAAAACGATATCGATATAAATAATAAATATTAGTAGGTTACTGTGAAATTGTTTCATAAAATATTTAAGACCTTTTAGCAAACACAACCATAGTAAAAATGTCGAATTTTCTATGTTATTAGGCACTATAATCATATGTAGGCCTACTGACTTAGGCTTTCACGGCCGGTCTCAAGACAACCCTTGAGGATGCCAGACGCAGTCTCTGGCGAAACGTCGGGGAACTTCAAGCTTCGAGACCACGGTCTACAGCCCGGAAATCTTCTCAAGATCATTATAATCATAGTTTGCATTACTATACATGATATGGAAAAATTGCTCTGTTCTTTCAAATAAAGGATTTCACATTTGACAAGTTTGAAAAAAATCATTGTCCATTCAGTTTTTTGCAAATGAAACCATACTCCTACTGAATTTTCTGCTAGGAATAAATGTTAATTAAAAACAAAATATTCTACGGTAATTTAGGTACCACAAGCTACACAAATTATCTTGTTTAAGATAATATCTCTTCTGGCCATATCAATGGAGAGAGAAATCTATAAAATCCCATTCTATCCAATATTAAATATCGATATATTTCAATAACATAAATCATGTCAATAATAAATAAGAGTTTTAATAAGTTCATATAGTTTTTTATATAGTTTTAATTTTTATTTTTAAAAATTACTTACATCATGGATTACACTGTTTAGGTAATACAACCACAGACCAAATCTATTATGATTTCATTCGTGGTTTCAGGCTCTGAAGTTATATGCAATGCAAAGGGAAATTAATATATCATAATATTTCTATATTATGTTTATTTTAATACATGTATCATAGAAGTATACATAGGCGAATCCATGGTTAGACGCTCGCCTCTCATCGCTGGAGTCCCAAGTTCGCGTCTCGGTCATTCCATTTGGGTTTCAAGTTAGACGAAGCGGAGTCTGGGTAGGTTTTCCTCAGGGTTTCTCTCGTTTTCCCTTGCCACCATTTCTCCACGCTCATCTCATTAATTTTGTTTCACTTCATTTCATCTAATCCTGTGATGATGCGTCAGGCATGGTCGGCCGGCATCCTTGTTATTCACAAATTTTCAAAGTAAGTTGCTTCATCGCATCTCATCCCTCGATTCGTCCTGTGTAGGTCAAGAATTGAGGAGAAATATACATATATCTAATAATAACTGTTAAAGAGAGAAAGTTTTTTTTTGCTTCTACTAAAAAAAACTGTTTATACTAAAAACTTTTCAATTGATTTAACTATTACAAACGCTTATATATAAGCTATGGTTCAGGATAAGATTGACAATCAGAATGGAATTTTATTCAATTTCGAATATCAACAAAGATATTTAGTTGGAGTGAAATATAATCAAATCACCATCGATTTATTTTAAAATCAGAAATATCAACGACGCCATTAACCATGGTAGAGAAGGAGGACGCCGTCGGTTGGGTCACAAACTGTTAATGAAGTGTGAAGGTGGCCAGAAACTTGCTGGGGGCAGTATCAGGGGAGTTTGGAACAGATTCAAGCCAATTTCGTCTGGTGGACTTGTTGCTGGCATCACATGGACAGCAAAATTGCACCAAATGACAGCATGTGCCGTCTCTAATAACATTCTGCTTCCCAAATAACGATTAAATAAATCCAGTAAATTTGTTTGGAAAATAAGATTATACGAGTTGTATGACTGAGCACAAATGAGATCCAAGCGTTTCCACTAATAAACGACCAGAAGAAAATGTCACAAGTTAAATGTTCTCTTAAAATACTGTATGAGACGTCAGAAACTTACGACTAATTATATTCTTAGCTCCAGACATAACATAGACACTATTATAAATAAAGTGTCATTGAATCTGTTATTAATTTTAATTAAATACAAGCATTTCATATTATTATAATTTAATAAATTGATTTGGCGTTTACTTGATGAGAATCCATATTTACTTAATTAAATAAAAATAAAACTTGAAGTTATATATTATTTTCATATTGATTACAATATAAATTTGTAACAGCTGTTTCGGTACTTTGTACCTTCTTCAGACATGATTACAAATTATTGAATTTTGTTATTATATATAAACTCCAGTACATAACAAACTAGGAATTATAAATCGTGGTGGGAGACAAGGCTGCCCCCTATCCCCAACACTCTTTGCGATTTATATCAATGAACTAATATGTTGCTAGAACAAGACATATAAATTTGGAATAAGAATATCAGAAAATACAAAATTAAACACCCCATTGTTTGCAGATGACCAAATAATAATTGCAAATTCAGAAGATGATTTGCAGAAAGGTCTGTATGAACTTAACAAAATTACAGGAGAATATGGATTGAAGATATCTACAGAGAAAACGAAAATTATGGCATTTCAAGGTGTAGATCCTGTCAGAAGTAAA
Source organism: Diploptera punctata (assembly GCA_030220185.1). Lineage (NCBI taxonomy): Eukaryota > Metazoa > Arthropoda > Insecta > Blattodea > Blaberidae > Diploptera > Diploptera punctata. Next base: position 2,133,985 of record JASPKZ010008357.1, read on the forward strand.
ATTGTACTTGACAATAAAATTTTGGAACTGGTGAATAATTTTACATATCTAGGATGAAATATCTCATTTGAACAAGAAAAGGATGCAAATAGAAACATATCAACATTTTAAAGAATTTTAGGGTTAATAAATTATAACTTCAAACCACAGTTAGTCCAAAAACATTCAAGACTAAAAGTGTATAAAACACTGGCTCTTCCAACTCTTTTGTATGGTAGCGAAGTGTGGACGATGAGACAGAAGGATATACAGAGACTTAGATTTGCTTCGGAGGACTGCAGGATACAAACTATTAGATCACAAAAAGGAAGACATCTTAGAAGAATAACACATGGAACCTTTAGAAAACAAAATTTCTGGTTATAAGTCAAGATGGATGCACCATGTTCATCGAATGGAAGTTCAGAGGATACCCAAACAAATATTCAGATATCAACCTGCATGAAGAAGAATACCAGGACATCCACTCAAAAGACTTCTGCCGAAAAGAGGTCAACAAATTACCTAAATTCGTGAATGTCTTGTGGTGATGATGATAAATTTGTAACAGCTGTTTCGGTACTTTGTACCTTCTTCAGACATGATTACAAATGAATGGATTTTGTTATTATATATAAACTCCAGTGCATAACAACTGTAACTATGCAACTGAATGTAAACAAACAATTTTTATAAACAATTTCTATTATAAATTTAAAAGAGGCGATTCATTTAAATCTAGTTGGGAATTTAACAGCCTATTGCTCTTCAATTTATTTATTTCTACAATTTCTAAAATATATTTTTTTTTCTTCAAAGTATGCTAATCATCTACTCCAATACGATCATTGTTTTGATTCAAATTTTAAAGTTTTATATGCTTGTGACAAAGGGGAAAAGTTAGATCTTTTAGAAATTGTGGAGATAAATAAATTGAAGAATAGCAATAGGCACTCAACTAAAATTTTACAAAATTATGGCAGTGCCTGTCTTAACATATGCAAGTGAAAATTGGACTCTTAACCGTTCAGACAGAAGGAAAATAGAAACTGCAGAAATGAAGTTCCTACGTTCAGTAGCAGGTGTGACAATTTTAGACAAGAAAAGAAGTGAGGATATTAGGAAGGACTTAAATATTTTCAATTTAACAAATAGAATTAACAACATGAGAAACAACTGGTATGAACATGTCAAGAGAATGCCTACAGATAGAATCCCTCAGCTGTTACTAAAGTACAAACCAATAGGACATAAAATGTTGGACGCCCATTTACTAGGTGGGAGGATTCATTAAATCCCACTTGATGTGAAAACAGGTCAAAAGGCCTAATTTCATGAAGCAGAAAAAGAAAAATAGCAATAGGCTGTTAAATTTCCAACTAGATTCAAATTAATCGTTTTTTTAAAATTTATAATAAGAGATTCTTTATAAAACAGATGTTTGTTTACATTCCGTTGCATAGTTACAGTTGTTGTGTACTGGAGTTTATTTATAATAACAAACTTGATTCATTTGTAATCATGTCTGGAAGAAGGTACAAAGTACCGAAACAGCTATTACAAATTTATATTGTAATAAATATGAAAATCATATAAAACTAGAAGTTTTATTTTTATTCAATTAAGTATTATAACTTGATTTAGTAGATCAAGGTCCTGATTGTTAATATATAAAATATTGTTCATAATGAGATATTTTTATATACTACCACAAATAATATTCGTTGGGATTAGTGCAAGTAAATATTATATTTATTTATTTATTTCCTCGCCACTAAAATATTTTATTAGTCGAGCCGATGTCTCAACAGTCAATACAACACCGTCTACACTAAAATAAAAATTATTTGCACAATACGTAATTCTCTTTAGAATCACTTGTAATTATTTTTTAAAGTCATTAATGTTTCACAGTACCACTCAAGTCCTTCACACTTCGCTCATAATCTCAACTCTTCACCATTACAGCAATATCACTTCCAAACCACGACTAACTTTCGCGATGTCGCCTATCTTACATACACGAGATATAGAAAATCGCCTGGATGACTCGCCGCGTGCGCACCAACAATGACACTTAAACCTTCGAGAACGTAAATCCTCTAGAAGTCGAGACTCCGACAAACGAAAGTGTCGGCTGCCGGCGCGACGCGCCAACAACGCAGCCCGCGAACATTAAAGCTAGTAAAGACTATTGGAGTACGATCAAGAATAAAATATAATATTACAAGTTCAGTTCCTCTATTAGAATATTATGCAGAAATTCTATATTATGCTGAAAAAAGAAAAGGGAATGCAGGGTAAACAAATCTATTAAAAATCTCTATTCTAAAAAATATTTAACTTAGTTACTGAAAATCATAAATTGATACATTATATTATATGCATTCTTTAATACATATATTTTTTTAATGCCGCAGGTTGTCCTTTTTGGGCATTTCTGGCGTTATTTCCTGGCATTGGCGTAATTGTAACCCACATATGAGGTTGGGACGCCTGGAAAGCGGGGTTACGTTGCCCCGATGATATGATGGGTGATGGTGATGATAGTGGTGCGCCAGGAGAGTCCATAATTCTAAGCTTAATCTAAGATGAATATGAATGATGGAGATTGCGGTGTCCATATGATGTTCGGGGACCGTTTGGGCCTTAAAGTTTACTGACATTTGTCTTACAGGTGAGGAAAAAACTCCGATAAAAATCTCACCCAGGAAACTGTCCCGAGCGGGGATCGAACCCTGGCCCGCTGCGTTACAATGCAGCACGCTACATCGAGACCACAGCTTATATTATTTCGCCATGCAGATAAAGATGCAGATTAAAAAATAGTGATAAAACGGACAGAAAAATTGAATAGTTAAAACTTACGATAAGAAACTGTTATGCCTTATTTAAGTAGAATTACGTCATTAAAAAATGATTAACCAATACAAGTAAGAACAATTTTATCGTTCAGTGATTCTCGCACCTGCAAAAACTTTGTGAAGTGTTTATAACGATTATAAAACCTTAGATTATGATGTCCGGAAATACTTTTCAATTGTCTAATATTGGCCACAATGTTTTAAGTTTTTTTATAGATTATTATGCACGCTTCGGTGAATACAATTTTATGTTGATAGCGTCTGAGGAATAAAATATACTTTTATAAACTTACCATATCACTCTTGCGCATGCCCTAGGTTCTGGAAAATGTCCATGAATAATAAATATATCCAGTAAATCACTACGTACTACACACAAGTTTTACGTAACATACAGTAATTAGTAATAACATTTGAGGTTCAACATTTGAAAATCCCCTAATATTAATATAGCCTCAAGACTATAAATACTGTACATATTTCACATGCTAATAATTTAAAACCAAAGATTTTCATTCGTATAACATACAATGAGAGCGAAACCAGAAGACGTAGAAAGTATTTTTATGTTATTTGGTTAGTTTACTTAGGTTGAAATCATTGTATCTCTAATATTGACTAGAAATTATATATAAAATAAGTAAGTTGATACTTTAAAAAAATTAATGGCATGATAAAAAATGGGAATGTATTCAAGTTTTAAAAATGCAAGCAGACCTATGGTTATAATCAAATTAATTAAAGGAAAATCATAGTGTTTCATCCGATAAAATATATAAAACCACATAACGAAGTGCAACTGTTTTTCAGTCGACAGAAATATATCTAGTAAAATATACAAACAACTTTAGATAATCTAACAAGTTTGCCTAGTTTCTAGAAATCTTCAAGGATTGGAACTAAATATCTATAAAATATATTTTTTTAAATTATGACTATTGCAGCAATAAGACAATTGTAGTTTTGAGACATTAGACTATTTTAATAAAATAATATAAATACGAATAACATTAATAAACGTCCGTCACGCGGAAACTGCGTAAAACTAAGCGAAATATTCAGCAAATCGAAGTTATGGACAGATTTAGTTGGTTTACGGAATATAGGGCCTTTTTTCATCTGTTAAACTGGGAAAACTCAATTTTTCATACCAATTTATTTAAACATGTCGACTAGAGAGAAAAAACAAACATATCATAAGATAAAAATTAAAATGTACCTGTTGGCTTGTGCCGTCGTCCTCAACTTTGTTACAATTATGTATTTACAATATTATTACTTGGAGGCCTTTCGGAAGTTAACTTCCGTCATCAGCAGGATGAGTATGTGCTACTAGTGGTATTTAAGACGCTGTAGATCTTGATGTCTTGAAGCGTCGCCAGCAGGAACTTGACAGTAAGTTATTACCTTTTGAATATTGTTATATAATTTGACTTACTTACTTACTTACTTACTCACTGGCACTATCGAACCCGAAGGTTCATGGCCGCGCGGACATAAGCTCTCCATACATCCCTATCCTGAGCTAATGCTTTCCAATCATTCCCTGTATAATCTACTTCCCTCAAATCATAGTTAATGTTGTTCTCCCACCTCATTCTTGGCCTACCAACTGGGCGTTTTCCCTCTGGCTTTCCTACAAGAAGCTTCCATGCACGTCTTTCATTCCCCATACGTGCAACATGTCCTGCCCATCGCAGTCTACGAGACTTAACTGTTCTTATTATATCTGGCTTCCTATAAAGACCATGTAGTTCATTGTTATGTAGTCTTCTCCATTCACCTGTCTGTTCATCTCTCTTTGGTCCAAAAATTTTCCTAAGAACTTTATTCTCAAATACTCGTAATCTCCTTTCCTCCCTTAAAGTAAGAGTCCATGTTTCGCACCCATATAATATAACTGGTAGAATAATAGTTTTATATATCTTCAGCTTAACGTTTTTTGAAAGGAGTTGGGACATCAAAAGCCTCTGCAATGCATAATAGCATGCATTTCCAGAATTGAGCCTATGTTTAATTTCTTTGTGCATCTCATTCCTATTTGTGATTATTGTTCCTAGGTATTTGAATTCAGCCACTTCCTCAAAATTTCCCTCATTTGTCATTAGCTGTCCATTTCCATTATATACTGAATTTCTACGTGTGACCATATATTTAGTTTTAGTGATATTTACTTCCAGTCCTAATTTCTTAGTGTTACTCAATAGTGTGTGCGTGTTGGCCTTTAGTATCTCCTCGCTATCGGCCAGTAGTACTACACATCATCAGCATAAACTAACAGCTTATTAATACCATTCAGTTGTAAGCCTTCCTCATTCTCTAAAGATTTAATGGCATGCTCTAGTACAAAATTAAATAGTAGAGGAGATAGTGCATCTCCTTGCTTCAACCCATTCTGGATTTCAAAAGTGTCTGAAAACTGTTTGCCTACACGCACCCTACTCTTTGAGCCATTTAGACACATTCGTATAAGTCTAACCAACTTTTTAGGAATTCCGAACTCCAGCAGGATACTATATAACTTCTCCCTCTTAATTGAATCATATGCTTTTTTGAAGTCTACATATAGTTGATGCACAGTACTAATTTGACACAAATTGAAATCATTTCTACCGATTAATTTTTCTATTATTTTTTCTTCCCATCAGAACAGCTTCATTCCGGAATTCGCTAAAAGTGAATTTTGTTTTAGAGGAATGTAAAACTGGTTAAATTAATATTTTGAGATATGAATACTGGCTACTGACATTATTGGTACTACGTACATTAAATAATATATATATATATATATATATATATATATATATACATACATACATACATACATACATACATACATACATACATACATACATACATACATACATACATACATACATACATACATACATACATACATACATACATACATACATACATACATACATACATATAGAGAATTCTTGGTTCATACAATTATAGACTGGGATTTTAAAAACATAATATTGAAATGAATATACTCAGGTTGCTGATCGTTTGCAGTGGCACTTGCAATGGTTAATAAAAAAGTCTGCCAAAACCGAGATTGAACCCAAGATCTCCAGCTTTACGCGCTAGCGAACTAATCAATTTCAATTTTAGGTGTAAGTTTGTAATTAGTTGATTGCCTCAGTATACATTCCCATTATAATGTCGTAGTAGAAGCAAACTTGTTGTAATGTGGATAGAAATTCACTATAAGAGTTATACAAGAATTTCAAATGGAGAAACATTTATATCTGCTCCTGGATTGTCTAAGTAGCACAACTAGGTACTGCGCCAGCACGTAAAGTTGGAGACTAATGGGTTCAAGTCCCCTTTAGGCAGAACATTTGGCCTTTAGTTGAATTAACTACTGCATGCAAATAGCAAGCCTGAGTACAATAAGTTTATTATTACGTGTACAATTTGCTGATGGGCACAGAATAAATTCCCAATACAACGTGCTCTTAGTAGAAGCGACCCTGTTGTAATGAGAGTAGAAGTATACTAATAAGAGTACAGATGATTGTCTAAGTAGCACAATTGGATAGTGCGCCTGCACGTAAAGTTGGAAACCTGGGTTCAAATACCGGATTAGGCAGAAATATTTATCTTTAGTTGTATGGACTTTTAAACGTCGATACTCCTAACGAGAATATTGATAATTGTTGTTTAAAATAGTCCTCAATTAAAAAAAAAATATATATATATATATAATCAACCTGCAGGAAGAAGAAGACCAGGACGTCCACTCAAAAGACTTCTGGATGGTGTTTCTCTTGAGGCCGAAACAGGTCAACAAATGGCCTAAATTCGTGAAATGTACTATGATGATGATATATATATATTTGCGCTGTTCATGAATATCTGCACTTTAAATGAATGTGCTTAAACGTACAATACTATCCAAACGCACATCAATGTAAGGTTTTTTATTTGTTAAAAGGCAGAGAGGTGGTTTTCTGAAAACGTTTTAATCGTATTTAATTATTTATTTTCACAAAAATAAGCAATTGAATTTAAGAGTTTTGGCTAGGAATCATAAATATAAATATCAATGATTTTGTCCGTCGCTGTGGCGTAGTAGGTAGAGTCCCTACCTTCCACTCCGGCGATCCGGGTTCGATTCCCGGCGGGGTAAGGGATTTTTAAAACATAACCTTGGGACTGGGTGTGTGTAGTGTCCAAGTTGTACCCATTGGGTTTAATTCCTCTAAAAAAAAGTCAATGATTTTTCCTAAATAATGCATTCTTGATAAATTAGATATGAAGATTGAAAATACGAAATAATATCCTTAACATTTGTAAAATATATTCAGAGAAATACTAATAGATATACAATATTTTATACCCTAGTCTGAATAACGTATATACATATATACCTACCTACATACATAATTAGCTACAGCCTATTTACTTTAGAGAGCGAAGGCATTAAAGAGGTATACGTGTTTTTCTAGATGTTTAGCAGTACCGTATATTATCTGACCCTGAGCTAAGATTCTGCTGCTTTCCTAATAAAGAGTTGGACAAAGGTGAGTTGGTGAGGTTGTTGAATCGGTTATATAACTCTATTCTATAAGGATAACAGCAAATCTGGATTTTAATTATAAGTTTATATTTCATAGAGGTCCCTTAGAGGGAGTTTGCCAAAATCAATTTAAGAAATTTCAAAAAATTTTACCAATGAGAATGAATTAGTGAGGTTAATGGTTGCTAGGTATTATTCTCTTTGTCTATAAGGAGTTCTATAAAGTAAACAAAAGTACATGGGCATCCACAGGCCTAGAAAGCCTTGAGCCAGAAGCTACCAGCCTTCTGCTTGCCTTACATCCCCGCTGTATTAATCAGATGAGATTACATATTCAATCCAGCATGTATAGAGGCTGGTGACATAATGGTCAGATATCTTGATTTTAATTTTCCTTTCAATACGTAGCAATTGTTTATGATGCGTTTATTAAATGCAAATAGTGATTCGCCTGAACTGAATATCCCAACCCAGAATTCCAGACATTTTGTGCATGGACGTGGACTACTCGCGACTTAGGAAAACCAAGAAAAGCCACAATCAAGTTGGCCAGCATTGGGGTTTAAATCCGGCAGTTCTAGAAATTTAGTCTCATATGCTAACACGTGAGCCAACTTTCTCTGATAAAGGGGGTTAGATTATTTAAAATAAGCGTTAGAAATGTTAAAGCATTATATTAACTAATTATATCCCCTTAATTAACTATATGAACACTTGGAGTAAGCAGAATTTCATTAAGACCACCAGAAAGCAGAATGGGAAAATTATTATTATTATTATTATTATTATTATTATTATTATTATTATTATTATTATTATTCCAAGATAAAAATGTATAATGTTATGGCGGTTCCCACAATATTGTATGGATGTGAAACTTGGGCTCCAGTGAAAAGACAGAAGGATAGAATACAGACGGCAGAGATGCGGTTCCTAAGACAAGTAAAAGGATGTACAAGACTTGATAGAATAAGAAATGAGGATATAAGAGAAGAATTGAAAGTACAGCCTTTATTGGATAAAGTCACGAATTACATACAGAAATGGATTGATCACATGGATGGAATGAGTAAGGAGAGATATCCATTGTTAGCAAGAAATTATCAAGCAAGAGGAAGGCGTGATGTTGGAAGACCTAGAAGACGTTGGGCTGATGCAATATGAAGTCGGAACGGGCAATTCCTAATCCCTGGAGTGATGGTGATGATTATTATTATTATAAAGTAAAGTGATCCCACTACAGGCCTCAGGAGGCCCTTGGGGTAGTAGGAGGTTAAGGCTCCCACTTTTTCTTGACAACCGGCACTTGATGTCAGCCGGGTTGTCAGCCCTGCGTGACGGCCGCCTTTACCCCAGAACAAGCGTCTGGTACTCATTTCAGTTAGAGGCTGAGTCGACCCCAGGGCCATAGTGCCGCCAGAAGGTTTGGGTCAGTTTAAAAATCCTGACCCCACCGGGACTCGAACCCTCGACCTTCCGGCTTGTTGCGCAGTGCCTTAACCACTACGTTACGGCGTGCCCCCATTATTATTATTATTATTATTATTATTATTATTATTATTATTATTATTATTATTATTATTAATATTATTATTATTACTATAAATATATTATATTTTTCCCTTTTCTTAGCCAAGCGGTTTAAGGCATAATGCCTTGCTGCAAAACTAAGGGACGCGATGTTTCGAATACCTACGGGGGATTTTGGGGAACATGGGACCTGTGTCCACAGAGTCTCGTGAGGAATTTGGAAGCTACGATAGCGAACGGGCCCAGGCAGAGAAAACCAGCTATAACAACTGGAAGACTCAATATGCTGACTACATGTCACCTCTATTCTGGCATGATGGTAGTCCACCTGTATGATTAACATGTGCAGCGCTAACTGTTAGGCCAAGAACCATCTAGGCCACTCGCACCATGAAGTTATATTTATACTATTATTGGAATGTAATTGTTATAACGTTGCAATTAAAATACATAAACATTAAAGTATAAGCTAAACACAACGTTCCTAAATATTTTTACATAAACACACGAGAAAACAGTTTAAAATACTTAGTCATAACTTGGTAATGTCGAAAAAGATTATCACGGTATTCTGCATTAGGGTTAATCCCTGTAACGCTAAGATATAACAGAAAACATGTATGTGACACTTAGATCAAAACTGGGTTAATAAAAAATGATACGCGGTATTATTTATGAATTCATATTTCTGTGCAGATGTAATACATAACAAGAAATTGTTACTGCATTTTTTAAATGTTTGTTTTTTTTACAGGTGAAGTAATAAATTCGACCTAAATCATTAATGAATTGACGAATTGTTAGAATATTTACATATACATTTAATTAATGAAAATTGAGATAAAATTCAAGCAAACGACATTGGCTAGTTTTCTGTCCTACATTTAAATATTTTGAAGTTACTATTTTTTTAAGTTTTCGTCTTATTTAAATATTCTTTAACACCTCTTGGGTTCTGTAGGTGTAACTATTAATCTCTGTATTTATATATTGTATTTGTGGTATGTTTTTAAACAAGTCGAACGTGATATAGATGATTATGATGGACAGATGGTGTTCAGAGACTATTTCGATCTTAAAGATTACTGACAATTGTCTTACAGGCCAGGAAAAAAAAACAAATAAATAAACCTTGCCGAGAAAACATGTTTCAACTAGAAATCAAACACGGATTCGCTGCCTTCGAGATATTGACGTTATACCCAAACGACAGCGGTGGATTTTATGATTTTAGAAAAATAAGAACATTGATTTCAACAAAACGTTTTTCATTGTTTTCAGTAGTGTACGATTCTGTCACTTAAATCCATTATTTTCTAACCGATTATTTATTTCTGAATGTTCAGTAAATTATAAATCATATGAAATAATATAATAATGTACAGAAGCGGGCAAATAATTTTATTCATTCCAATCTCAAAAATGTACCTGCGGGTTTATACATATCTGACTTACTACTAAATAAAATTCCACACTTGAATTTACTTGCGTAAAGTATACCGTTATTAATTTTAAATAAAGAAATATATTTTTAGAATAAAAAAACGTACTTTATAACACCAATAAAATATGTTGAAAAAATTGAATTATTTAAAAAATAATTGGTTGCGGAATTGTCTGCGCCATATTTTATTTAGCAAGGACATAATGAGCATGTAATGACCCGTGAGTGACGGACTTTCTTGGTGAAATCGATGTTACGACCTTGCTCGAAAACTTTATACAAGTCTAAGACGTTCTTAATGTTACTAGAACACGAAAACACATTGAAACAATTCTATTACAATTATTATCGGTAAAAAATCACAATTCGAAAGTTACATATGGAGTCTGACATGACTGGACCATTCTTTAAAATACTAAATTTCAATTATCAAATAATAATTTCATATATTTAAATTTTAGTCAATTATATCATTTTAATAAAAAATAAACTATTTTGAATATACAAAAGGGCCACGAACCTACAGATTAGTTAGAGCCAGTGAGCTAGTTAGAAGGAAAGAAAAATAGTGCATCTGTTTATGTTACTGTGGAATACTTACTAATAGCAAGTGCATCCACATTTATCGAACGGGTTACACTCATATTATTTCTTTGCAAAAATCTAATGTAAACGCGGCCATGATTTTAGGCGGAGAAGGGGTACAAAAACAGCAATAGAAAGGATGGGATTCACAAACGCAGATATAATAAAATGTAATGTAATAATAATAAAGTTGTGTCTCTATAAAAGTTATTTTTGTATAGAATGTACGCGGACTAAATTTATTCCTGCTGGAATAAATATTTAAAAGTAGGGAAGAATATAGTAGGCGTAATGACAGTCCATCCCTGCTATACTTCTTTATTAAATCAGAACAGCAATGGAAGTTCAAAATATTGATATAACGGTAATGAATTGCCGGAAAAAATGCAACACATTCAAAGACTGTGGTCATTGGCATCAGCGTATAATATGTATATAATGAGGGGTTTATAGTGTTACTGATTCATTTGTCACGGTCATTGGTGATCAGATTGCGCTCAGGGGGCCTATATTTGCGCCATCTGTTTTAACTCAGCAGACAGTAGAGGTGAACAGTGCTTGCAACATTCACTCTAAGAAACAACCATGCATCCTCCGACGAGTACGTACTTTTGTTGAACAAATTCAGCCATTTGAACGGGGTCGCATTGTAGGCTTGTGGGAAGCTGGATGGATATATCGAAGGATTGCTGCACATGTTGGCATGATGTATCGGTGATGTACCGCTGCTTTCATCAGTAGTCTGTGGAACATTTTCATACCCGTAGTACAGACGCACGTCAAGATCGATGCATTGTGCGAGCGGCAGTGGCCGCCCGAACAGCATCCAGGGAAGAAATCCAGGCACATGTTATACCAGCTAGGTCACCAAGGACCATTGGGAATCGCATGCTTTTGCAGCAGTACTAAGATCACATGTGCCTCTGGCCAGGCTACCACGAACTGTCAAGTACAGCTACTCCGGTGTCGCGCGAAGAGTAGAATGGCGATATGTTATCTTCAGCGAGTGATGAACATAAACGTGTACGACGTATAATTGGTGAGCGTATCTACCCGAGTGCATTCGCCCACAACACATAGGTCCTACACCCAGCATCATGGCTGGGGGGCCATCAGTTACAACTCGCGATCACATTTGGTGTTTATGCAGGGTGAAGTAAATGGTGCTATTGTCATTTCTTCGACAAGATGGTGATGTTCTTCTTCAGCAGGACAACGCACGTCCAGATTCGGATGCTGCGAGCAACATGTTCTTCATGGCGTATAACAACTGCCCTGGCCAGCAAGATCCACAGATCTCTCGCCTATTGAACACATATGGAACGCGATGAAGTGGTAACTTACTCTTTCTCCAGAGCCTGCAACAACCTTTTTTGAATTGCGATAACAGTTGCAAGATGCTTGGGATAATCTATCGCAGGATGACATTCGGCACCTTTGTGACAGTTTGCATGCGAGAATATAGACTTACGTTGTCTCCAGAAGGGATGCACTGTGTATTGGTGCGACTATTTGGAGACCCCTTATCATGACATGTGTGTTTCATGTGGCCTGAATTTATCATATACTCCTACAGTGAACTACCTGTCATCGACATATCGCATTTCAATAAAATGAACTTGTCCTTGAGGGTATTGCATTTTTTCCGATAGTGCATTTTTAAAGTTAAAAATAAATACCGGTACATTCCAGGAAATTTTAACACTGATTCTCCCCATAAGTAACAATTATAATTCTATATTTTATGAAATGAAACGACAAAAGGTATGTTAATGATGGTTTGGAAATTCATTACAAAGGGCCAGAAAAATATGGGAAGTTGGGAAGAAGTCAATTACCCAAATTATAGATTTACGCACTTATTTTAATAATGAGTCCATACTACGGGAAGTGTTTTAGATTCTGTGTTTAATTATGTACAAATATCCAAGTGATAGAACGTGTTTGTGAACTGGAGGTCTTCGCCCTTGAGATTTAATGCAATTCACAAACGCATTCACCTTTCATTCCGGAGCACGATTTTTTAATTGAAGACAATAATGAAGGTAGAGGGGAAGCCTCAAGTATTACTATATTTAATAAGAAGGGCAACCATGCACGTACTCGACACGCACAGAATCTACACAACTTTAGCTCAAATCTACAACCACACCCAAATATTACCTTTTCTGTCTTTCACCAATAAGTTGCTCAAACATTATACTGCATAGAACAATGATTTAAGAGGAGTTCTCAATCATTTGATTATTTTTATTTAAGGTGTGTATACCTGTGCCATATCCAGCTTGTAACAATAGAAGAACTATGTAAAATAAAAATAATGTTATATATATATATATATATATATATATTGTGTACATTTCAACCAAATTAGTACATAATTTCCCATTTGATAAATCCTTTTAACATTAGGCCTATAGTAAAAAAAATCATATTCCATAAAGTAAAATTTTATTACTTAAATTATTAAATTATTTCCTTAAAATATCAGAAAATTTTCATAATAAAAAGTCACATTCTATTAAGAATGGGAATATATTTATATTCAATGTTCGAAAAAGTTCTAATATTTAGAAAGAAGTATATAAAAACTCCTATAAACATGTGTCCTAAAATACCTGTATTCTATGTAATGGTTTATTGCTTATCATTACTTCGGTGTCGGCCTCGGTGGCCTAGCGGTTACGCCCTTTTCCTCTGATCCCAAAGGTCGCGGGTTCAAACTCGACTAGGGTACATGGATTTTTAAGATGGCAAAATCCAAGTGACAAGTCCTCCGGAAGGGACTTTAAGCCGTGGGTCCTCAGTCTGAAGATATTTTGGTTCGTAAAAGAACCATAGGCCTACATAATCCTTCTGAGCAAAATATAATCAATGTTACCATCCAAGTAATACCTTGTTTCGTATTAGATGTCTCCTCGAAGCGATCCACCTGTCACTCAGACATATATAGGGAAATAAGTGTAATTAATTGGTAGGTTAAAATGTTAAGCTATCAATCTGCAGGAAGAAGACTAGGACGTCCATTCAAAAGACTTCTGGATGGTGTTTCTCTTGAGGCCGAAATAGGTCAACAAATGGCCTAAATTCGTGAATGTACTATGATGATGAAAAAAACCCTCACTAGGGAGCATCCAAGTCCTGAGTGAACGAAGGGGGGATCAGCCAATCAATCGATCAATCGCTTTTGATCTGTATTATAATGCAACAATTTTTTTACTTATCTTTTTTTTTAACTACTCTTCACATCAATTGACCTATAATAATCTGCTCCTGTAATGCAACCTTCTACCAAAATCTAAGTTCTTTCCTTGACCCGTTTGTTGTCAGAATGCCTGACAGGCTTTGAGCACGCGTTTTCTTAGCGCGTGTTAATAATTTATGGAGACCGGTACATCTTGGCCTTTAAATGTCCCAAAGACAGAAATAGGAAGGGTTAAGATCGGAAGATTCAACAGGACTAAGTACAATACAATAGACCATAATCAGAAGATTTTAACATTAGAATCTATGTTTATAGTTTCTTTCTTGTTGCATACTACCTTCACTGTAAACATATGAACTTTTTTCCCCCCACCTAGTACCTATTCATGTATGTTTGTATATTAATATTAAAATCTTGCTTCACTAAGGTTAATTGGTATCACACTTTTACATGAATTAGCTTCAAAACTGCTATTCACTGGAATAAATGGTTGAATGAAATAATTTCTAAATTAATAAATTCAATTATGTACCAAACTTTAAATGTACTTATGGAGTCCGTTAAGAATTACGATTTATTATAAGGAAAGTATGATAAAGAATGCTTACTATTATGAGCGGATCATAACACATGTGTATGCTCCTTAATAGTTGATTATTTAGGAAATTTGAAAACGTCTATTTCTTTTGTGCGGGTAACGGAAAGAGAGGGGACGAGGTCCTAAAAGTAGGACATTTTCAAACGATATCTTATCATTTCCGAGAGCGCTTTAATATACAATAATAATTATTTGATATCAAACCGAAGGCTTTAATTTCCTCTCTTCAAGGAAGCCACGACCTCGAATTACATTGATCTTGACAGATATGGAAGTCACAATCTCTATTAATGAAAAAAAGCATTATTAAAAAAAATCAAATATGAAAAATCTGATGTCGACATGCCATGTATTTAGAGCTGAGAATCTGGACTATAAAGAAACGTTCTGCAGGAAGTCTAATCATACGTCTGAAGGCGAAATTCAGCGTTGCTCGTCTAGATTTTCTTTGATGAATGTAATCTTGCACGCTCTCATAACTGAAACAATTGTAGAACTGTAAATGTAATAGCGATACCAATGCAAAACTCGGCAAGAGGAAAACGTAATGTGATATGCGAGACATTTCCTTCACGTCCTCCTAACTTATAATACACACTCAGCCTTTAATAAGTTCCCTTTTGTTTTTCCTATGCATATTTTTTTTCAAAATCTTTACAATTAATTTGACAAATTCCTGATTTGTTACATTCGTCAATCTTTTCATTTTTGTTGGTTTTAGTATTATTCTATTAACGCTATTAACCATTTTTCGGTGCTAAGTTTTTATTGAAATGCCACCAGATTGTTATTTCGACATTTCTGGTATTCTGTAGTGGCATTGGCGTATTGTAACCCACTTCTGAGGTTGGGCCGCCTGGAAGGCGGGTTTACGCTACCCCTATGATATGATGAATGATGATGTTATTGATGCACCAGTATAGGCCTTCATCCTAAACTTATCTAATGAGGTGAATATGATAATGATGGCCAGACGATGTGAGATGAAGAAACCTCCCCCCCCCAAAAAAAAAACTGCAGATATATTTTCCCGACAGGGATGGAACACGGGCCAGTTGCGTGACAATGCAGTACGCTACTACGAGACCATAGCGGAGGATGCTTTAACAATATTGTTTTATTTATTTAACTCAACGAGAAACATATTTTTGCGTTCCTCATCTTTATTATGCAGACATTATTCCAGAGTCCAGACAATGATAATTCATTACAATATGAACTCAAGTATCTGTAATATTCCAAGTCAATGACATAAGAATATAGTTCCATACTACTACTAATTTTAAAGGAGGATGAGTACAAACCAGTTGGAAAACGAACTAATGAAAAATAAATTACATTTTCTAGAATCGAATATTGGTAACCAATAAGTAGTCAGTTCATGTGCATTATGAAATTGTGTAAATATTCTGAAGGAGATGTATGGTTTCTTATTCAGGATGTTTCCAGTTCAAATTTCAAATTACTGAGTCATCAATGCTGATCTAGAATGTCATGAACCGAGATCCATTACACTATTATTCATCATTTCAAATTTCATTAAATTTAGCAGAAGACGCATGAATGCAGAAATAGAATTACACAATCTGAAGATAACACTAAGATTGTAGACTCGATTTGACAAAAAAATGTTTAAACATGTCAAAATATGAATTAAAAATACACATTAAATGCAGACATAAATAAATGCACTCTTTAAGACTTAAAATGGGAATACTCCAGACGTTAAGTGTCGTTCGGCAGACATTGGTGAGCGCTGGCACATAGTTCTATGCACAATAAAACGTTTTGTACTTCCTATTGGTGTCCATGGAGGATATCTTGCATCTAAGGCATGGCTAACATATGCATGTACTTAGGTAAAATCTCACTTCAAAAGTATTCCCATTTTCTGTCACAAATCGTATAAATCTTTCAGATATATGATGAAACATACACAACGAGTAGTGGAAGCTCAACCTGCTGAAGATGGAAGATAACTTCCAAAAGCGCCCCAGTTAATTTTATATACAATATTTTAACAAAGTTGAGGACGACGCGACACCTATCAACAGGTATATTTTAAATTTCATCATATGACTATTCACCTCAACGGAATTTGATATTAATTTTACTAGTATTGACTTTCAGATATACATTCGAAGATCTTCGGAGCAATATAGCCATTATATTCAAGCGTCTGAAAAGTAAAATTAAAACAGAACAAATTAATTTATTATTATTATTACATATTTTTATCGTTATTTCACTCGAATTATAAATATAATATCCTGTTCCTAAATCATTCTGTCCCGTGCATCTAAATTATTTTTACCAAGGATGATAGCTGCTGATAGGCTTTGGATTGCATTACAAAGTAACGTCACGGGCTATCAAACAATATAAGTTATATTCTGGAATCTAGCGCTCATTTGTGAGCCACGTACATTAAAATAATAGTTTATCATTAAATAATTTATATTACAGCTTTAAATTTATTTTAATTTGTATGTATGATGTTTTCATTGTAGGGTTATTTTTTGTACCCATTTATTAATGTTATGTATTATAATGTGTAATTTAAATAGAAGAACAGAGTTATAGTTTCCTCAACGTATATTGTACTTGTCCACAATAATTTGTTAACCTCATTTTTAAAGTTATTTAATTCTACAACTTCGTATTTTAGCAGAATTTTATATTTATAAGAAAAGGTTCAATTGCCCTAAACCTTTAGGTAAATAAACTATTGCGTTCTATTTTCAGTAAACGTTTAATAGTGAAACAAAGAATAGTTGGATGGAAGTTAAAGTAAAATAAATATATTAATTTATCCTGAAACCTCATGGACAGAAACATAGTAAGGATTTATATTCGATGAACCTTGTTAAATAGAGGAAGAAGAGTACTTTTTCTGGCGGAAGAGGCAACCCTATCTCTAAGAAAAATAGAGAAACGCTGCCTTGCTGTGAAGAGGGGTCTTCAAAGGTAAGGGATGAAAACTCAGACAGAAAATTTCCCGGTCCTCCAGGTTGGGGCTTATGCTGTGGGCTAGCTCACCACACATTAGAAAAATCATACAATGCTAAAAGACCAAACGAATCAAAGCCGGATAGAAAAATGTATGAATACACTAATGGCTCTAGAAATGGATTATTTACGAAGAAGTACCAGAAAGTCGAAATTAGAACATGTCACAAATAAGGAAATTAGAAACATAATAGAAGCAGAAGCAAGCATAATTGAAATAATTGAGAAGGAATTAAAATGGATAGGACATATTTTAAGAATGGAAGATGAACGATTGCAGAAACAATTATACCAATGGCAACCGTCTAGAAAGAAGAGAAAAAAGGGAGACCAAAGCTAACATGGAAGGAAAACATGAGGATAGTAATGCAAGCAAGATGGCTAAGCAGTGACGAAATCCAAGATCGTAGGCTTTGGAGGTTAGGCACGGGAAGACGGCAACAGCTGTAAAAACCGGAAGATAGATAGATAGATAGAAAGCGCGCTTTTTATTGCTGTACAAGCTAATACCCGGTGTGCGCTGCTACTCCTAAATAAATGTTAATGTGTTTTTATCACCAGCCGCGCGCTGTTATACTTGCCCGGGAATCTGCTTATCCCGATCTTCTTGGCATTAATGAAAGACAAAAATGGTTATTGTGAGTTATCCGTAGAAGATAAACATATGCTGTCGCGGACTTTTTTGTAGAGTTTTTTTTAAATATTCAATTCTGTGTACATTAAGTTGGTGTATTTCTTATGGTATAGGAAGAGTAAGCCATTTAATCGTCTAAATAGGGGCTTTATCTGACGTTTTCCACTACAAAGAGTGATTTTTTTAGGGGTGAAGGTGTTAAGTATTACAACTCTCTTATAGCCTATGTTCATCCCGAGAATCTCCTGAACATTTTGCAAAAAGCCCCATCACAATCGGATGAATGGCATGGCAGTGCATAAAATACAAACAAACAAACAAACATTAATTTGTATATATTAGATTTCCTTACACCAATTGATTATATCTGTTAACTCCCTGTAAAAAAAAAATCGACAAGTTTTCTATGAACCCTACTTAGTCGAATAGGATTGTTTATTTTAATAGCTGTTTGTCTCCTAATGGAGGGTCATTATCAATATTCTAAAGTTATATGATGATAAATGAATAACTGCGAAATTATAAATGGTATACATTTTTGACGAATCTAGAAGAAAAATACATATGGTTACATTTATAATTAACGTAAAAGATCGTTTAAACTCACTTATATTAGACTAAAACGAGACGAGAAAGGGAGGAATATTTTACAGTTGAAAAGCAGTGATCTTTTAGATGAAATTGAACGTTATGAGAGCTAGTCATGAAACATTGTAACGTGCTGACAAGAATTTGCGTGTCAAATCTGGCATGAGGTAAATGTATTTGTTCAAATAATTATATTAAAGCTTTTATTTTTCTTAGAGAATAGCGCAATTGTTTTCTTAAACTTTAACTGTAGATAACCATGGAGCAAAACTAAATCCCATCAAATATGTCAAATGGATAGATGGTTTGATAACTTTATCTATTAGGATCGATAAACATTTAAAATTGTAATATTAATATCGTTGAGTACGCGTGGATTTGTATAACATTTATAAGAGAGAAATAACAATTTCCAACTTAGTTCCTAATACACGAGAACAGATATTTCATTATACAGAGTGAATCAAATTTTACCGACAAACTTTTACAAGTTTTTGGGGATGTTCACTGAAGGGTTTAGATATGAGGAACACAGGTTACCGATGGCTCATTGCCCAGTAATTTTATTATTTTTGTTTTATATAACTCAACCACCTTTGTACCTGTTCATCCGGAGTGTGGTCATTTCCTAATTACACTGTTCAAAGTAATTGTTTAAAATGTTCACCGCCATGATCAAGACAAACTTCACAGCTACGCCTCATGGACTATCACACGCTCTAGCATCCCATTTGGCGTACATCGTCAGCGGCTGCTACATTTCTAGCAAACAGGTCTATGCAGGCATCGACAGGAGTAACATACACCAGGCTCTTTCACATGACCTCAAAAAGAAGAAGTCCATGGGTGTCAGATCTGGTAACCGAGCTGACCATGGAAAATGACCACCACGAACCATCCATCTTCTGTGACACTGTGAAGTTTGTCGTGATTATGGAGGTGGACACTTTGAAGAATTACTTTAAACAATGTAATTTAAAAACAATCATATTCCGAGTGAACAGATACAAAGATGATTGAGTTATAAAAATGAAAACAATTACATGACTCGGTAATTGGGCCACAACCAGAGACCATGGGTTCCTTATATCAAAACACTCAATAAACACACCTGAACAATTTGGTTTGTTTGTAGAGTTTGAATTCACCCTATATAGACATAATTTATTAGTTTATAATTACTCGCATTATAAAAATTAATATATATATATATATATATATATAGGTCTAACGAAAAATACTGCTTTGTGCAAATAATTTACAATAAGACATGGTTAAAACACAATTTGAATCATCAAATTCTAACAATGATTGGGCCAACTGATCTGTTCCGCCTTAGGTGAACTGAGCTTTCCATTATAGGCCTATTTAATCAAGTAAATATAAAACACCGGTTGTTGTTTTACTATGCCTTGTTCATAAATTAGCTAATTCAATGGTTCTAAACAATAAATACGTTTCTTATGGCTTTCCCGAGTTTCAAAATTACTTACTAATTTCTGTTAGTTTATGATTTTTTACAATTTCTACTCCAGGTGATGATTATTTTATTAATGCTTTAATTTTCATTTGTAATTCATCAAAACCCACCCATCTTATCGCGGTCCAATGAATTTCTTACATGTCTAACATATTGATAACTGATATATTTATTAACAATTAGTGTGAATCTTATTTTTACAGGCATGGGAGGCATAAAACATTTTTTCTAATAAACTTACAAGCTTTTTTTCTCCTCTTTCAGAAAGAAACTTAGATAGACTGCGATGGGCAGGACATGTTGCACGTATGGGGAATGAAAGACGTGCATGGAAACTTCTTGTAGGAAAGCCAGAAGGAAAACGCCCAGTTGGTAGACCAAGAATGAGGTGGGAGAACAACATTAACTATGATTTGAGGGAAGTAGATTATACAGGGAATGATTGGAAAACATTAGCTCAGGATAGGGATGTATGGAGAGCTTATGTCCGTGCGGCCATGAACCTACGGGTTCGATAGTGCCAGTGAGTAAGTAAGTAAATGCTGTATTATTTATAAAATTTTATTGGACTATTTAACTCATGCCACAAATGCTAGTCAATGACCAATCACGTTTCAATGAATGTTGTTTTACAACCAATGACAGTCGTGTTTCACCTCACTCGTTATCGATTTCTCTTTATCAACTCCTGCTTTTGTGATAAAGAAAGCTCCTCCTTTTTAATGTTCTGAACAGGTCAAAGCATTATTTTTCTCCAACAAATACATTGAATATAGCAAATAATGAAAACATTCCTTGATTTTACTGAGTTGTTTACTAAAAAAATAAATGAAAACCCGTAATGTTGATTATGATATATAGTTTGATGTGTTTCATTATTTCTCCACATGGGTGCACTCTTATAATACTGCGATCTTATTTGGCAATAAATAATATGATCAAGCAGCAGTGAATGAACATAACCTCACATTTCTGATTTGTTTTCAAACATCGCCGTTTGCATTAAATATATAGATATTTTAAAATAACTACAGTTAAACAATGATGTGTGAGTAAACAGCTTAATTTTATTCGTTAAATAGTCCTAAGAAATGCCACTCTTGATTTCCAAATTCTCTAGATAAATTCACTCCTCACTTCGTGAGTCGTGAATTTATCGATAATTTGGAAATCAAATCGTGGCATTACTTATGATAAAGGCTATTAGATTCGAACAGAAGAAATGAAAAATTGGATAATAAATGAACTTTTGTCAGTAAAAATATGATGGGAAACTATTTTCTTTATTTATTTTTAATTTAAGGAGATGAAGACTTCAACTATATAAGTTTTCTAATGAAGATGAGATCACTATATTTATTATATTTCTTCCTACTTCCATTTGTCATCTCTTGGTCCGCAGCCAAGCTGAAAAAGCCATGTAGTAATTTAACAATGCTATACGTTAGACAAAATATCCTTAAATATAAAATGCGAAGTACAAAACGTTTAATAAACAACAACGTTCTGTTAAAATGAATGCTATTTGTCTGCATATTATGTAGTAATAAAATAAAATGAAATATTTGGAAACTCGATAATTAGGATGGAATACTATTACAGAGGGGGAGGCTATGCATGGATAATGAAATACTCTCCAACTACATGACGCGACAGGCCTAGAATGCCCTCGTCATACCAGCCAGCTGTTGGCCTCAAATCCGCATGTGTTAATCACAGATCGTATGATCCTACTAAAGGCCATAGAAGATCCTTGGGGTAGTAGGAGGTTAAGACTCCCACTTTTTCTAAACAATCGCCGGGTTGTCAGCCCTGCATGACGGCCGCCTTTACCTCTAGAAAAAAGTCTGACACTCATTTCACTATAGGCTGAATCGACACCAGGGCCATGTTGCAACCAGCAGGTTTGGATCAGTTTAAAAATTCTGACCCCATCGGGACTCGAACCCTCGACCTTCCTGTTTGTAGCATATGGCCTTAACCAACTACGCTATGGCGTGCCCCAGGCCTACGTTTGGACCTAATAACATTTTTAAATTTTGCAATCCTATATTAACGATGAAGTCATAAATTACTTACGTAATACCAATATGTCCCGCGCCGTAGCCGAGCGGTTAAGGCGCAGAGCTACGGGACTTGCGCTGGTTCGAGTCTCCATGGGGGAAGAAATTTTCTCATGGTATTTCGGCCAGTATGGGACCGGTGCCCACCCAGCATCGTGAGGCAATTGGGTAGCTACAATAAGTAGCGGCTCCAGGTTGAGGAACCAGCTATAACGGCTGGGGGACTCGACATGCTAACCACATGTCACCCCTACACGGGCTGTTGATCATCTACCTCTGTGATTGACACATGTGGATGTGAAGGGCCAGCAGCCGGCTGGTAAAAGGGCAACCGCTGAAAAGTGGAAAGACCCTCAATCGGAATACCAATATACCGATGATAATTACGTATCATGTTTGAGGATGTTATAGTCAACTCGGAATGATATTCGATGGAAATACGTTACGAATATCCTATACTAGGAATCGATGTTGTGATGATAATTATGATGATGATGATGATCATAGAAAAGAGAGTACTGGTTGTTATTAATGACTTTGGGTTATAAATTAACGCTAGGCATTTACATATTTATAGCAAGTGTAGAGATAAGAATTTTCATTTTCAATTTCCGTAACGTTTGGAGGGTTCACTTTATATCTTTCTTCCTCCTTTCTTAGCGCCTTTACTCTTCTTCCAGTTCGCCTATGGCGTTTCTTGCTCCGGATGTTGTGCATTTAAAAGTGGCGTATTCCCAGTTATTCTGTTTTATAGAAGATTAACTTAACTTCGTATCCATAATTCTTAAGTTTCAATCTTTTTCACATCTGTTCATTATAGATCTACTTCACAATACTTTAAAAGAAGTATGGATTATTGTTAAATATTTCTTCTTCTTCTTCTTCTTCTTCTTCTTCTCCTCCTCCTTCTTATTCATAATTTGTAGGATTCTCATCCTGTTTAGTTCCAAAAACACTCCTCGGAGGAAGACATATTGGATGTGCATCCACTCTCTATCCATCTTTTGGTTGGTCTTCCTCCTGCTCTTCTCCAGTCCATTGGTCTATCTTCTTTAGCTCTTTCAATTTTAAAAAGCAAGCAAAATGCATGACAAGAAAAAAAATCTTATTAACATGACTCCTATTTTTTTTCTGACATATGTCACACAGAAATACACCAGGTTTCACTGACAGAATTAAGAAATGGCTGTATTATTTATCATAGGTTATTTATTGCTAAAAAGTCATATTACAATATATCCTCCTTTTAAAATTTAAATTCTTAATGCTGGTAAATAGCTGCTCAAATCTCAGGAAATATTAATTTTATAGCCTATATTTTTTGTCTTTCTCTGTCTCTCTCCGAAAAAAAAAATGCTCTGTCTATTGCAAATTTAAAGGGACAATTTCAGTTTTCGACATTTTTTAATTGGACTGTTTATTTTTATCCCTGCATCAAAAAGCTAATCCAATCAGTGGTAATGGAATTTATTGTCATACAATAACACTGCGCAAGGGTCTGTTTGGCCGTTCGTGCCTATTTATGTTCCACAATTTAAAGAACAAATATATATATATATATATATATATATATATATATAAAACTGTAGTGCAACTTAGTTCTTTGTACAAATATAACATATGAAACAAACTTAAAAGAACACATACACTCACTCACTCACTCTCACACACAACTAAGAAAATACTATTCAGATAAGAAAACTTAACGTATTCCATAGTAATTCTGCCCAAGGGCAGGTCTTTCACTGCAATCATAGCATTTTCATGCTATGCTTTGCACTTTACTAGGGAATTATGGGTGTGGTAGCTTCCCGTTGCTTACAATTAAATACTGGAAACAATTATTTTTAGCACATTAAAGGACTCAAGAATAGAACTTGTGTTCAAAGGATTTTTTATGCTTAGCCTATTCTCTTTTCCGAAATACTGAACTATTTTAAGAACTCTCTGTAATTGGGAAGATTTTCTAAGTACAATATTACCACTGTTGAATAAAAGTTGCCTAAGAAATGAGTTTTTGTTTATAGATTCTGTTTTGACCCTTCATGATATCTTTACCTTGTTGATGGAATGGCTTTCACGCTTAAATGATCCCTTGGGCTATAACGGCGATAGCATTGCTGCCGATAGGGTTACCCATGCCGGACTGGTCGAAGGTAATAAGCCAGACGAAAAAAGTACCTTGGTCGAAAGAATGGCGATCTTTCACCGTAAAAATACAACCGTCAAGAAATGCGGACATGGGCTCCACTGGGGTAAAATTTTCCGGAGGTCAAATAGTCTCCCATTCGGTCCTCCGACTACTTCAGGGAACTCATGCCAAAGGGTCAAACATGTAACTAGGAACATGGAATTATACAATAGCATGGCGCTAGAAGTATTAACGCAGGAATTAGATAAATCACCCTTTGATATAGTCGATTTACAGGAAATTAGATGGACAGGAAAAGGTTGTCAGGAATCAGGAAGCTTTGCATTATACTGCGGGGGTGCAGAAAGACCTGAATTTGGAAGCCAGATATAATAAGAAAAGTTAAGTCTCTTAGATTGCGATGGGCGGGACATGTGGCACGAATGGGGAATGAAAGACGTGCATTGAAGATTCTTGTAGAAAAATCAGAGGGAAAACGCCCAGTTGATAGACCAAGAATAAGATGGGAGAATAACATTAACTATGATTTGAGGAAATAGATTATACAAGGATTGATTGGAAAATATTAGCTCAGAATAGGGGTGTATGGGGAGCTTATGTCCACGCCTACGGGTTCGATAGTCCCAGTGAGTTAGTTAGATGCTGTCTTGAGAGAGTACTGTCGAGGAGATCAAATATGGATCTTGAAGGAAAACGTTGGATATACTAGAAGTACATGTCCAGAAATAAATTATATATTTTCCTAAAAAAGTTAAGAATAATCTACTATAGCACACCTGCCCACACGCGGAGAGATTTCTTTAAATTAAGCAAAAGGAGAATGGTTGTGCGTGCGAGGCGGCGCGTTGAACTCGGCACGTCACGCCCGACATACCTCGCCACCTCGTCAGACAATAACATCCATGTGTACAAATAATTCACTCTCCAGGTTACTGATCCTTACTCCAGAATCTTGTGAATGAGACCTACTATTAGGTAACAACTTCCACATACTGTGGGTCTTTAGAGGTTGACCAATACTGCCAGGCTTCTGTAATGGAAGACCTCACACGCTTCAAGCACCTCATATAAAACTCCTCCTGCAGCTATACAGGACGCTCTAAAACTCCCCTTACAAACTTCTACGACTTGTAGAAGGGACTGAGTTGATAATATATAGAATTGTAAACAATGTCCGGAAACTTACTTTCCGTGCTATAGCCGTTTGAAAACAAGCATTGCCTGAACGTACGCCACGAGTCTCAACAAGTAATAGCTTCGCGATTCGTCTAAATTGAAAATTTCCCTATCGAGTATTCCAAGACTTGGTGCTTTTAAAAAAAAGTCTTTTTTTTTCCAAATTTTGAAAACTGCAGAAAATGATTGTGGAGGGTGTATTCGGGATTATTAATGCAAGTCATGATTCAGTTTCCATTTTGTTTCTTTGGTTATTAATGAGTTGAATTATAAAACAAGTGATATACTGTGTCACGCCTCATAATAAATTACTTGTAAAAGTGGTCGTGTTAAAAAACATGTTTCCAAACGGTTGTAGCACGGAAACGGTAAGTTTCCTGACATGGTTTCCAATTGTAAATATTATCAACTCAGTCCCCTCTACAAGTCCTAGAAGTTTGTACGGGAAGTTTTAGAGCACCCTGTATAATCTTTTTCGTTTTTTTAATCTCTTCGAATGAAGTCCTATTAAATAAGGGACAATTATTCATAATAATAAAGATAGAAATAAACTAAAGTAGGAGCAAAATGGTACAGAATATGCTTACATCTTTGATAATTTCTCCAAAATTAGGTAGTTTACAAGCATTCGTATTAAGACGAATTCCTAGAATCTACAACCTTTGTGGTTTATGCATTAAAATTTGAGCATCCTGCGTAATGGGGCCTCGAAGAGTTAAATTTAATGGTTGAAGTTTTTTAAAGGTTTTCCTCGTTTGCAAGGATGATGCCAGTAAACTATCACATGTAATGCCACGAGTGATTACCAAATTATCGATAAATTTGGAAATCAAGAGTTGCGTTTGTTAGGTCTGTTTAACGAATAAAATTAAGCTGTTTACTCACAAACCAATATTTAAATATAGTTATTTTAAAATATTTATATATTTAATGTAAACGGGGATGTTTGAAAACAAATGACAAACGATTGGTACGCTTCATCTGCTTCCTTTGTTCATCACTGCAACCAGATCATATTATTTATTGCCAAAGGAACGTAATATTGTAAGAATGCACTCTAGTGGAGAAAAAATGAAACACGTCAAACTGTATATTAATTCATTTCTGATGTCCTATGACAATTATATTTTTCTGGAATGATATTACCTGAAAAAAAAATTAAGAAAGGCAAACAGTGGTTTCTTTTCTTGGTGGTATAATCAATAGCTACAAATGTTTTTATATTAACTCCCGCATGCGCTACGTGTTGACATTCATGCACTATATATACAATCTGGTAGCCGTATTTCTTAAAGAGTCAGTCACTGCAAAATAATGCTATGACCTATTCAGAATGTTAAAAAGGAGGTGCTTTCTTTATTATGATAAACTTTAGTTGGTAAATTCTAGGCGAAACACGACTGTGATTGGTTGTAAATAAAAAAATCATTGAAATGTGATTGGTTATTGACTCCCATTTGGGGAATGAGTTAAATAGTCCTGAAAAATCACTGCTCTCATTATTATCAACAACACAATCATTAAATTACGTAAACTTAATAGAATCTTCTAGTAAACAACTATATAATGTAAAGTAGTTTGTCAGAGTTGAAATTAGTGTCTGTCAAGGCGTGAGAATTGAAATGTCCAACCCGGGTGCAATATAGTCTTTTTGTGAATGTATGAGACCAGGTAGCGAATATTCGATAGAGTGCGAAGAGAGAGTACCTTTCATTGAAATGCAAGTGCCCATTTATCATATACATCGGGGTGTCGTGGCACTGATGCCAGGTAGATAAGCATAGAAATGTTGTATTTATAGTGATTATAAATAACAAAAATGTCCACGATTCTTGAAATTAACAACTAATTGAACTAAAGGGAGGGAAGAGAGAATATTTTAATAATGTAGTACAATTTATACAATATTATTGGATCAAATCAAGATATACAGATAGAGGCCTGCAAAATTATTTTTAATATAGGCGAAATTCATGGTAACTGAACGCAACAAAATATAATTACATTTTTATTATTTTAACCTTCAGATAGTAGGGCACTAGTTTTTCTCTTTAAAACATTTATATGTAGACTTGAATTAAATAAAAATAAAACTTTGTATGATTTTCATATTTATTAAAATACAAATTCGTAATAACTGTTTTAGTACTTTGTACCTTCTTCAGATGAAGTTAATCATGATTACAAACGAATTTTGTTATTATATAATAACAATAACATGATAAAATTCGTCTGAAGAAGGTACAAAGTACTGAAATAGCTGTTACGAATTTGTATTTTAATAAATAAGAAAATCTTATAAAACTTCAAGTTTTATTTTTATTTAACTAACATAAAAATGGATTTTCATCAAGTAAACGCCAAATCAATTGATTATTTATATGTAGGTTTCTATGTCTTTAAAACAAAATATGGAGTTTATACCCTTAATAACTGTACTTAAAATGTATAGCTTTATATCGGTAATTGACGTAACTGCAGAATGCCATCATGTTTTACAAAGTGAGGGTAAAATAATAATCTCTATTAAGTTTTAAATTTTATTTCAACTAGTAATTGTGAATATATATATATATATATATGAGGATCTCTCTGTTTCATCCGAGGGGATCAATAAGAGTATTATGAAACCACCACCTTTATGACTTTATAAGGTTTTTGCAAAACCAGCATTAAGAAATGGTAGCGATGTATGGACAATACGAAGAGATGAATGCCGAATAAAAGCGCTATACAAAGTCGGACCATAAAAAAAGAGGAAATTATGGAACAGTGGGGTGTAGAACCCATTCAACATCATATACAAAACTACCAGAACAACTGTAAAGCCGATTTTCAACGAATGACATAGAGCAAAATATAAATTATTATGTTAAAAATTATATTATTATTAGTTAGATAATTGAATGTTAAAAAATAACATGTAAACGTAAAATAAAGTAAAATATCGTACAAAAATATTTTTCTGAGAATTAGAAAGTAAATAATTCAGGTTCTTGTTCTAAATACAATATTAATTATATTTCATAACATTCAGAAAAAATATTAAATTTATGTAACGACTTCTATATATATTTAACGATACCGGTACTCAAAATAGTTGGGAAATCCATTGTAAAATTACATATGATTAAGCAATATTTCTAAATTAATTTTAATAGGTATCAATAATGAATTAATAATTACATTAAAGTAATGATTTAACACTGGGCACCAGAAGATCTTTTACATTGTTAACCCGTTTTAGATACTGTAGCTAGAAAGTAACTAGTGAATAACCTAAGATATTAATGGATATTCCTTGTTTAAATAAGCAGTCAACAGGCCATGGTTAAGAGAAATAGAGACACATTTTGAACCTAGGCCGGATTTTGAAGCCAAGATCACCTTTAGGTGCTGGTGCTCTATCATTGAGCTACTAAGATACACCTTCCGGAGATCAATAATAGAGCGCCAGCTCATAAAGCAGGACATATTGGGTTCAAATCCCGGCTCAGGGACAAATTTTCTCTCTAATTATGTTAAGATAATCATGATTATCATCAGATAATTAACTTGAATCTAAGCCATCGGCAAGGATTTCTAAAAAGGAAAATCTAATATCAATATCCAGCATCGACTGTGTGAATGTATTTTTTTAACTTGCTTGAGAATTTAGATCATATTATACTTAAGATCTTGAGATTATACAAATACAATATATGTCATACGTTTATTGCATCTTCATTATATTAAAATTTTAATTTATTATGAAATTATGATAAATTAATCATACGAGGAATCCAACTCAAAATACCTTGGTCACCGAAAAATGCCTTGAAATCCTTGGCCGGTCACGAGATTTAACCCAGGCCTACGTGAATACGAGTCTCAAATCCTGCCGTCTGAACTAACATGCTAAGTACGGTATACTGTGTCATTTCTTGAATGGAAAAGGCGTGAAAAAATCTAAATATATGGTAGCAGTTAAATACAAAATTTAGTACCGGTAGACCTATGTATTTGTTCCGCGCTGTAGCCATGCGATTTAAGACAAGATGCCTTGGTGCAGAGCTACGCTTGTTTAAGTCCCCATCGAGGAATACATTTTCTGATAGAATTTCGGTTAGTACGGACCAATGCCCAACCAGCATCGCGAGGAATTTGGGTAGCTACAATAGGCTAATTATCGACTCCAGGTTGAGAAACCATATATAACCGCTGATGAATCCGACATGATGGCCACATGTCATCCTTAAACTGACTAGATGATGGTCCGCCTCTCTGAGTAACGTGTGGATGTGAGGCCAGCAGCCGGATGGTAGGGCAAAGCCTTCTAGGCATGTCGCGCCAATAAGGGAACGGGGAGTTTTGTATTTAAAAAACTATGGATTTATTTAATAAACTATGGATATATTTAATGTTGAATATAGGCTATGCACAGTTTTTAAATAACCCCCCCCCCAATCCCCTATGGCGGGACAAGCCTATAAGGCTTTGGCCTACAACTCGGCTACTGGCCTCACATTCACACGTTGTAATTAATTAGAAACAAAAAGTGAATTTGCATAGAAATTGAAAAAAAAAAATAGTAGATTTGTTTTGCGGCGGCTCCGTTGCGCAAGCGGTTGAAAGCTCGCCTCTCATCGCTAGGGTCCCGAGATCGAGTCTCGATCACTCCATGTGGGTTTCGTGGTAGACGAAACGGAACTTGGGTAGGATTTTCTCGGGGTTTTCTCCTGTTTTCCCCTACCACAATTTCATTCCACAATTTGTCCATACTCGTCTCTTCCATTTCGTGGTTCATTTCAATCATCTGCCCTTGTGATGGTGCGTCAGGCGTCGTCGGCCGGCATCATTGTCATTCTATATAAGGGACTTTATCTTATCTCATCCCTCGACCCGATCCTGAGTTGGACAAGAGTTGAGGATATTATTTTTATTATTTGTTTTAGATTTGTTTAGCATGTAATGAATCCAACAATTATTAGGTTGAAAATAATTTCATTCTTATAAAATAGACCGATTTTTCTCCAAAATATCAACTCTGTGATTAAGGACTGCATGGAAGTGATATGAAAAATGATTCCACCTAGGCTTATACGTGAAATCGGTAACATTTTACTGTACTTCATGTGGTGGTTTAAATATTCAAGAACTAATCTATCAACACGTGCAAGTAACTCATATTTTCTCTCTCCATAAAAATGTAATGTACTAAGAATTCACTTGTAATAGAGGAATATGGAGAAAAAGTGCATACAGATATACAGAGAGTACTGTAACTTTATTCATTTAACGAATTATTCATGGACGTCCATCCCAAGTTACTGATCTTCTGCAATATAAATTCAGGAGCGACATAATCTCTAGAAATTATTAAGTAGGGGATGTTCTATTCAATGTAACATCTAGATTAAATCCAAAGAAATTGAAAGCTAGCGTCGTGAACACAGTCGGAATATAAAATTAGTGTTATGTCATATTTAGGGCGTATTCAATTTAATATTCTCTATGTCCACAGACCAGCAGGCAAGCAGTGAACCAGTAAAGTAAAATTGGATTTTTTTACATAAGTTTCCAAACAAACTGTACGGTGCAACCTCAATCCCAAACAGTCTCAAAATTGTTAAAAATAAACTTTCCACCTTTTGCATACTAAACAATCAGTACTATTTCAAACTAATATATTCTCCAAGAAGTTTCGAGTAATAATGAACTGCAAACTATTTATGCATACCTAAATAATTTTAAACCAAAATGGCTAAATAATCTCAATCTAAAGCACGATATCCACTATTTAAAGGCCTGTCAATAAATCCAAACTATTATTTCTGTCCAATGTCACCAGGTTGTTTTTTATAACATTCTGGCTTTCTACCCTGGCATTGGCAGAATTGTAATCCATTTCTTAGGAGGAATTACGTTACCCGGAAGACGTGATGAGTGATAAATAATAATGAAATGACAGGAGATTCCTTAACATAAACTTAAGCTAAATTTCAGACTCGGGTAACCACAAGAATAATTCCCTTTAAGGAAAAATGATTATGGTCTGACCGGGATTCGAACCCGGGAC
This sequence comes from Diploptera punctata, assembly GCA_030220185.1. Classification (NCBI taxonomy): domain Eukaryota; kingdom Metazoa; phylum Arthropoda; class Insecta; order Blattodea; family Blaberidae; genus Diploptera; species Diploptera punctata. The sequence goes on from JASPKZ010008357.1 coordinate 2,165,881, forward strand.
ATCACGAATTGTAGTGATAAACGCTGGCCATTAACCGACGAGGCTGGTCAAAATCCGAAATAATAAAACATCCAATTTAATAATTCGTAATGGTATATTTCGATACAAGAATAGAATACATTGTATTGCGTATTAATTGAAATGTTTATGCCAGAGTTGAAGGACGAGAGAATACTTTTTGAAATAATAGGTAAAAATCTTCCATGAATGTACGGTTAGTACATTTTACTTCATATTATGTTGAATGTCTTACCTATAATTAAAATAATTAAATAACTATTATGGTTCTTACTTCAGAGCCACATTTAGAATATCATCAAATATAAATGCGATATTCTGCAAATTATTCTAAATAAATTCCCGTTGTTGGAAAAGACAAATTAACTGTAATTATTAATAATGAGCAGATATTGGCAGCGCGCGATATTTGATTTCCTTCCTCTGGAAAACAATACTGCCAAAATGAGATATGAGAGATATTTATAGCTATTTTTTACATTGAAAGGTTTACATTTAGTAACGTGTAATGAACGAGTTTTTAAAGTAAACGAAGTCTATTTAAAGGTGATGGGTCTGATATTATTGTTTTGGGATCATATATATCCATAATAATTCTGCCCGAAGGCAGGTCCATCACTGCAATCATAGCATTTTCATGCTGTGCTTGCAGCTTTACTAGGGAATTGTGTAGGTGTGGTAGCTTCCCGCTGCTTTCCACACCGGGGAAGGATGATGGTGATGATGATGATAATGATGGCCATATGATTCCGGGGACCGTTTGGGCCTTAAAGTTTTCCTGACATTTGTCTTACAGGTGAGGAAAAACCCTGATGAAAACTTCACCCAGAAAAACTGCCCCGACCGGAGATCGAACCCGGGCCCGCTGCGTGACAAGGCAGTACGCTACCTCGAGACCACAACGGTGGATATATATATATATATATATATATATGCCTATAGCGAATATATTCTTATATTGCTTACATTAAAATGAGTAACCATAAGTACATTTTTTTAAGTTGGCGAAATGTGTATGGGTTTGAGAATTGTAATACGTATTTCATTTTCCACACTCGATTTTAATAACTTAAACACACTAACTTCGTCGTACTATGAAATAAAAATATAGCAAGGTAGCCTATACCAGAAGATATAGATAGCTAGACTGATCAAATTATATTTAAAATAATGATTCTTATTTACACTGAAAAATTAATTCTCCAATTCAACAAACTTAATTTGTTTGAAAGTAAGTATGTCCAACGCTCGGGGTAACGTCTTTGCCTCATGCCAGTGGGCCCGGGTTTGATCCCCCGGTCGGACAAGTTTCCTAAGTGAAGTTTTTTTTTCAGGATTTCTCTCACCTGTAAAACAAACGTCTGCAAACTTTAAAATAAAAAAAATCCCGATCATCATCTGGATAACATAATAATCCATATAGGCCTAATATGTGTCAATGAATGGGCGAGTCTTGTCTTAAACGTTCGTGTTGTCTCGGTGGTAGTCTGAGATTAAGCTAATCACTCATCCGGGAAGGTCCTCCATACCTTTGTGTGATCTAAAAAGTGTGTGGTCTAAAAAGTGTGTAGTCTAAAAAGTGTGTGGTCTAAAAAGTGTGTGGTCTAAAAAGAGTGTGGTCTAAAAAGTGTGTGGTCTAAAAAGTGTGTGGTCTAAAAAGTGCGTGGTCTAAAAAGTGCGTGGTCTAAAAAGTGCGTGGTCTAAAAAGTGCGTGGTCTAAAAAGTGTGTTGTCTAAAAAGTGTGTTGTCTAAAAAGTGTGTGGTCTAAAAAGTGTGTGGTCTAAAAAGTGTGTAGTCTAAAAAGTGCGTGGTCTAAAAAGTGTGTGGTCTAAAAAGTGTGTGGTCTAAAAAGTGTGTGGTCTAAAAAGTGTGTGGTCTAAAAAGTGTGTGGTCTAAAAAGTAAGTGTGTGGTCTAAAAAGTGTGTGGTCTAAAAAGTATGTGATCCAGAGTTTCAAATCTTCTTCTGTCAGGTAATGACCCTGTAGGGCGTAACAAGTAAAAGTACATGTAAGGGATAGGTTAAAGGAGAAAGAGAGAGATAGAAAGAAAGAGAGAGGAAGAGAGAGAGAAAGAGACAAAGAGAGAGAGAGAAAGAGACAAAGCGAGAAAGAGAGAGAAATAGAGAGGGAGATAATTATTTTATTTACACATTATAATAATTTTATGATATTTTATAATAATTTCAGGGAAATATTTAAGAAAAAACTTGAATAAGAAATATTATACTTCCCATCCGAGTCTTAATTTTGATCCAAACTTCCCACGATCTTCAAACATTTCCGAAGAAAATGAATGGGAAACTACTAACATTTCAAAACTGCAAGTACGATAAAAATTCTTGGAAAAATGCACTAGAATCGGACATTCAACTTAATGAATGTTCAGTGTTTATTCAAAGAATAGCAATGCATGTAGTCAGGAAACATGAAGCAATTCTTTGCGAATGCTTTCACAGAGAGAATGTATGGGAAAGCGAGCGAACGGACAGTTTTATAATTATTGTATGGATAGTGTTCTGGATGCCGTGACGAAGAAGGAAGCGTCCGCCTCGCTCTGCTGTTGTAAACACAAACACGTGTAACACATTGCAGCAGTGTTCTGACCTCATTCCAATAGAAACACCTTTCTTTCGGATATGAGCCACCTTTTCGGTGGAATGCTACTGATCATTATGTTAATTTGAGACAGGCCTGCATCAGTTGGGTGCTACTCGCTAAAGAAAGTAAAAATCATGATCTAATGTACATGTGTTGCTTCCGAATCCTGATGCCCATGTGATATTGAGTAGCAAAGGAATAAGATGAAATTAGCAATTCTATTATTTTTTTAGGAATTGTAATTGGTTTCATAGCGAAAATCGTAATAATGATCTTAAAAGTTTTAGCACTTTCCTTTTTTTGAAAATTAGTAACTTACTACGCCAATTTTTGAATATATTAAACAGTACCAACTAAATTGGAAACATCATCTAGAAAGAATGAGTTCAAATCGGATCCCCAAAGATGTTTATAATTATATACCAAGAGGACGAAGATCACTGAGCCGTCCTATGAAACGCTGGAGGGAAAATTTTCTATAGGATCGTAACAGGCCTTGGCCTAATACTAGGGAGGAAGGAAGGAAGGAAGAAGAAGTAACTTACGGTATCACTTTACTGGTTGTGTTCTGTTTATATTTATATTTAAAAATGTAGAAACATATTTTTTTTACAAATTAAAATACAGACTCCACTCCACGTCGCGAGAGGCTTAAAAGGCCCTTCGGATACTATCCAGCTGCTGGTCTTATATTTACATCTATGTTAATCACAGAAGTGGACGATTATCCAACCAGTTTAGGGGTGACATATGTTCAGCAGGTCGGTCCTCCAGCAGTAATAGCTGGTTTCCTCAACCTGAGCTGCTACTTATTGTAGCTACTGAAATTCCTCATGATGCCGAGTGGGTAAAGGTACCATAGTGGACGATATTCTATGAGAAAATTTCTTCCCCCATGGGGATTCGAATCTGCTCAAGTACCATAGCTCTCCACCAAGGCATGTTGTCTGAAATCGCTCGGCTACGGCGCAGAATACAGTGTAGATTATGTAACCTGATCTAACAAGTATCAACGCACAGCCTAGATATTCGCATATAAATAAAAAAATAAATGAAAATGATACTTGTTTGCGTGCTTTTTGTTACTTTAAATCTGTCTCTATTAAATTTTAGTAAATTCTTAGCTTTCTTAACAAATCTAGAAACCAACCGATATAACATAAAACAGGAATGCAGATTAAATGGAATGTGCTCAGATCTATTCTAACAAGCATCCCAAACTTTAAAATAAACCATGAAACCAGCAGAACGCTAAATAAAGCAGAGTTGTAATTTGAATTTAATCATAACACAAATGACGATGCGAGGAGTATACTCAAAATAGAATAAAGAAATGGAATTCATTTCTTCTGAAAATTTAAAAATTTCCAAGATGCTTCATCCCAAGTGGGCGGAAAAACTGAAACCTGATTCAAGCTCTAATCTGGTGAGTACAAACAGCAAAACAAATTGAACTCATATTTTCTGAAATAAATATATAAATTATTCAAATATAGGATATTATTATTGCTCATCGTGAGATGTTGGTAAATTTCTAATTACTTCAGTAAATTTAATGAAATACTGAAGAATTTTCCTTCATATACAGCCCACCAAGAACTTCGATTTCATGACTCTTTGGCAATGGAAAATGTTGTATAGGCCTATGTTAATAAAACATTTATTTATGATGTACTTACATTTATTTCAATATACCATACAGCATTTCTATTACAAATAGAACAACTGATGTTGCTTACTAGTTGCTATATAATTATACTTTTTTTCTTTAATATGAAGAAGAGAACTTCGTGAATTTAAAATAGTATAATCAGTGTCAACTATAACATCTATTGAGGCTGCCATTGTTAATTATAATTTCCTAACAAACTTAATATAATTAAATAAAATGTTCGAAGACAACCCATTAGTGCCCACATTTTTAGTATTTTTTATTAAACAGGGTTACATAAAATATTAACAGTAATTAATCATGTGTAAGAGAGGATATTTAAATTTACCATAATATTATATTATTATTATTATTCTACAGATTATTACAATTGGCGTTGTTTCTCTGTTCCCAGTTTTCATTTTTTTCTGTCTAACCAGTCCTCTTCCAAACCATTTCTTTCCATCTTTCTATTGTGTTTGGGTCGTTTGTCTTATCTATCCTGTGTAAGTACGAAAATATATCATTATTTATCTAAAATTAAAGAAAAGTCTACACAAACATATTTAGACTAGACATAAAACTAACTAACTAACTAACTAACTGGCACTATCGAACCCGGAGGTTCATGGCCGCGCAGACATAAGCTTTCCATACATCCCTATCCTGAGTTAATGTTTTCCAATCATCCCCTGTATAATCTACTTCCCTCAAATCATAGTTAATGTTATTCTCCCACCTCATTCTTGGTCTACCAACTGGGCGTTTTCCCTCTGGTTTTCCTACAAGAAGCTTCCATGCACATCTTTCATTCCCCATTCGTGCCACATGTCCTGTCCATCGTAGTCTACTAGACTTAACTGTTCTCACTATATCTGGCTTCCTATAAAGACCATGTAGTTCATTATTATGTAGTCTTCTCCATTCACCTGTCTGTTCAACACTAGACATAAAAACAGACTATAATTTAAAATATATCCTTTATGTAACACTATGCAGGCCAATGTATTGGCGGTGCGTTCTTTGCCGGGCAGGTCTAGGGACGATACCCTCTGTAGACAATATCGCAGAGAGCACAAAACCCTTGCACACGTCCATGGGGCTTGTCCGTTTGGAGAATCACTGAGAAACATTCGGCACCACACTATTCGAAACATGATGGCAGAAGCCTTGCGAGATTATGGATACACAGTTTATGAGGAAGTTTATGGTGTGGTCACTAATGGAAGTAACAGACGAATATTATATATTATTGCATTTAAACCATCTTCTAAAATTGGTATGATATTAGATTCCACAATCCGTTTTGAGAGTCATAGTAGCCAACCTGAGGAAGTTGACTGTGAAAACAAAGCCATATATGAGCTAACGACTATTACAAATATAAATACCAATTAGATAGTATAACTGTCACAGGATTGATGATCGGGGCAAGAGGTACTATACCAGGATTCTTAGCTAAATTTAGGAATTTCTTAGATTTGGACAGAGTGTATCTTTCTAAAATTGCCATCGCTGCCATTAGATGATCAATTTCAATTTTAAAGAACCACCTTTACAAAATTTCTACTTTATAGTATGTATACTTCAATTATAATTTGAAATTTTTAAATGTATTTACAAAATGTATTTCATCAATTTCGAAAATTAATTGTCTGCACCGTCCCGCGCCGTAGCCGAGCGGTTAAGGTAGGAAGCCTTGGCGCAGAGCTACGGGAGTACGCTGGTTCGAGTCTCCATGGGGGAAGAAATTTTTTCTCATGGTATTTCGGCCAGTATGGGACCGGTGCCCACCCAGCTTCGTGAGGCAATTGGGTAGCTACAATAAGTAGCGGCTCCAGGTTGAGGAACCAGCTATAACGGCTGGGGTACTCGACATGCTAACCACATGTCACCCCTACACTGGCTTTGATCATCTACCTCTGTGATTGACACATGTGGATGTGAAGGGCGAGCAGCCGGCTAGTAAAAGGGCAACCGCTGAAAAGTGGAAAGACCCTCAATCGGAATTGTCTGCACCACTTTGCCCTTGAGGCAATCCTCTAATGAGGAAAGTTATATATAATAAAAATACACATATGCATAAAAATCAGTGTTCCATAGTAGGAGACGGTGCAGAAAATATGTTTACATAACCGCCCACAAGTGACCACACATGAGCTTAAATAGCAGACTTCAATGATACTAACAAGGGAACGCCTACTAGCTCTGTTAGAATCGGGAAATCTACCATACATCCACATATAACATAGAAGTATTACTTAAAAAAATATATAATGTTTAAATCCCTGTCAAATAATTGTAATTTCTTTACTTCAATATTAGTTTATACTTACCATCTTTTATCAAGATGCTCTAATGAAATGTTAAATGTGTTAATTTTTTATTATTAATAAGCTATGTAACATTATTTATAATTAAATTATTTTTTAGATTATTTCCACTTTTTAGTACGAGAGATAAACAAATTCAACAATTATTTACTACGTTTTAATAATAAAAAATAACTGAAATTAAGTCATTTAACTTTTTATTTATAATATATTGCGTATAGTATTTTTTAATATACAGGGCAAGTCAAAATGTTGTGCAGGTTTTCAGAAATTTATTATGTGAAATGTAATGAACATATAATATCGTGAGACATATTGTATGAAAGGTAAACTCTCAAAGTTTAGTTGTCCACTTCTAAAGTTCCGCGTTCACCCGCAAGATGTCAACAACAGAGCAGTAAAGGAAAATGGCGTTGACTGGGGATCAGAAGTCTTTCTGTGTGCTTGATTACCATGTAAACAACTCTGTGACTAGTGTTCAACGACATTTCCGTACCAGATACGATAAAGACCCGCCGGATGGGAGATCCATTCGTAAGTGGTACACACAATTTAGGAATTCAGGCTGTATCTGTAAACGAAAATCGACTGGCCGTCCGTCGACGAGTGAAGAGACAGTCGAACGCGTTCGCACATGCTTCGTGCGGAGTCCACAGAAATCCACCTACCGGGGAGCGACAGAACTTCAACTACCACAAAAAACTGTATGGCGGATTCTCCGGAAACGTTTACAGATGAAACCCTACCACTTGCAACTGGTTCAAGCCTTAAAACCCGCCGATTATGCTTTGCGAGCGTCCTTCTGTGTTGATTTTCTCGCATTAATGGAAGAGAATGAGTTCCATGAGAGGGTAGTTTACAGTGATGAAGCGACTTTCCACCTTTCAGGAAAAGTGAATAGACACAATGTAAGGATTTGGGGAACTGGTAACCCCCATGCAACTCTGGAACATCAACGCGATTCTCCGAAAGTGAATGTCTTTTGTGCCATTTCCCATGCAAAGGTTTATGGGCCCTTTTTCTTTCATGAACGTACTGTGAACGGACATGTTTTCCTTGATATGCTACAACAATGGCTCCTTCCGCAGCTTGAAGCGGATAGTCCAGATTTCATTCTGCAGTTGGATGGTGCCCCTCCACATTACCATGGCAGTGTTCGAGACCATTTGAATACGGCTTTACCACAACGCTGGATAGGCCGTGCATCTCAGGGTGATCAACAACTCATTCATTGGCCACCTCGTTCACCAGATCTAACCCCGTGTGATTTCTTCATGTGGGGTCTTGTAAAGGATCATGTTTACGTACCACCACTTCCAACAACACTGCATGAACTGCGTGCCCGCATCACAGCAGCCATTGCTGATATCGACCGCGGACTGCTACAGAAAGTTTGGCAGGAGATTGAATATCGGCTTGACATCTGTCGTGTAACAAAAGGCGCTCACATAGAACATCTGTGAATATTTAAAAAAAAACTTTGAGAGTTTACCTTTCATACAATATGTCTCACAATATTATATGTTCATTACATTTCACATAATAAATTTCTGAAAACCTGCACAACATTTTGACTTGCCCTGTATAGGTTGTATGACACCAAAAATCAGAACTGTGTTTTATTGCATCATCGTAACCAGCATTCACCTTTGCACAAGCTGCAAAATGGAGGAATAATGTATAATGTTATAATATAATTTTAATAATCATCTTAAATATATTATTAATATTTGTAGAGATAATCGGTTTTTTTAGCATACTGAAAATTAAAAAAAAAAAAGACATACAGCGTTTAGCAGTCACCACGACGATATGCTAGTATAAATGTATATCCTTTTTACTCATGTGTAAGTGAAATACAATAGACATTACATTTAAGGAATTGCTAAGTGATGATTATTCATTAATTGAATCATAACACGGCATTCGCATTGAAAACTGAGAAAAACCAGAAGAAACTTCAGTCAAGTTGGTCGACACCGGGTACTGAAAACGAAAACTCCAAAATACGAGTCTGAAAACACTATAATCTTAGCTGCTGGGACTTCATAACATGTTATCACTTAAATAATACTCTGTCTATGAAATGTTCTTTAATGTTTTTCTTTGCACTGGGCATTTAATATAAAAACAATACCGTTAGCGACATGCCTACTGGCGACCCATAGAATAGACTACTAATATTATAATATATTTTATAATAAGGAAACTTTATACTCTAGCAAAGTTCATTAATGACTAGACATAGGTTATTGAGATCGTCAACAGGTTTTGATCAAGAAAATGTTTCTTCTTCCTCTTCTTCATCACGGTTTAGGCTTATTTACTAGCATGTTTCGGCTCCAAATTGCTGTTGTTTCCATCTTTTGTTTGTTCTTTCCAAACTTATTCTTCCTCGCGGCGAATAGTTGTATGCTGCTTTTGGTATTCTATTCTCAGTCATCCTTGCTAAGTGTTTTTTTCCAGTTTGTTCTGAATTTCACTATTGTTGTGTATAATTCCTCTACTTTTAATTGTTTCCTTTTTGTCTGTTCTTTGATATCCTGCTATTGGTCTGAGGAATTTAATTTCAGCAGATTGTATTCTGGCAGATGGTTGTGTTGTCACCCCATGTCCATGTTTCGGATCCGTAAGTAATAATAGGAATTGCCATTGTCTTGCATAATTAGCGCCCTTGAAAGCCATTTTTTATATTTTTTGATGATATTTAATTTAGTTTAGGCCCTATACAGCATTCTTTGTAATTCGTCTTCCGTTTTTGCTATTAAAATCTGGTCATCTGCAAAGGCTGGTGTTTTTAGTACTATATTTCCTAAGTTAATACCCCCAGTCGTCATTTGTATGATCTTATTATGTCGTCAAAATAAAAAGGAAATGTTTAATTTTCAAAATCTAAAGCAGATAAGAGATATTTTCTCATATCCATTTATATAAAATGTAATGTTCTACAATATTTGCAAGACGCGGTATAAATAACATCTATTAGCAGATTAGGAATACTGAAATATGTAGATATGTTTATCAAAAGACTAAATAACATGTTTAACATTTAGAAATACTTTTGCTATAAAATGTTTGAATGTTCTGAGTTTTATGGGTAATAAATAGAACAACTGTTTCAATGTAATTTAAGAGCAATTATGATTCTAGTTTAAAATTAATTATAATGGATAAGCCAATTTTAACCAAATTTGGGACGATTCTTCAGTTGACGATATTTAAATTATAATTTTGTATCCACCTTACGCAATCTTACCCAAGAAAAGAAAAGTTTTCTTAGACATTAAAAAAAAAATATTTAGTTTTTTAAACAATATATTATACCTAATAAACTAGAGGTAAACTGTCAAGTCCAAAATTAAATTATGAATAATAACTTTTAGCAAGTCGGGTATTTTAAGAAATTGCTGCCTAATGACAATGAAGAGAGAAGTAAAAATATTTTGTATTAGATTATCAGTATTAGTACTAATAATTCTAGCTAGGAAATAAATTGTGGGCTACATGCATTAAAATAGCAATATTCATCAATATTCTAGCGTCTAGTTAAAATATGGCTAATTGATTTAGATGCTTTTGAGCTCCAAATGCAATAATGCCAGAATTTCGAGAAGGTTGCAAAATCAAATTCTTTACTTCAAATATCTAAGTTGTTTACATATTTGTTAAATTTATTTGTTTAATAAATTTTCCTTCTTGGTACACATATTATATAAACCGTTAAATAATAATTTTCTGAGATACTTTCCGACTTTATGCGTAATGCATTTACTGTATGTGGCCGTTTAGGAAGAAGTTTGGTTATCCAAGAAATATATTTGGTATTAGTTTATACAATAATCACAAAATTCAAGCAATCAAGTAATGCTTTTCCTATAATATTATAAAATTCTGGAGGATTGTGATTTTATTTTCTTATTTGTTTAGATTCGCTACAAATTTTAGCAGATTATGACATGCTATTTTAAAGAAGAAATATATTACTGTAAAATAACAATTAGCAATAAATTTCTCAGCAATGCAGCTTGTTCCGAGTATAGAACGTCTTGAAAAGCTGACCGCATGATGGACGAAGCATTAAATGGCAATTACTTTAATGGGACATCAAGCATATCTATACTAATGTGGCACAAAATGCCAAAAAGTAGGAAGTACAGCTAGGTAAAACACACACATATACCTGTTTGAGAACGGTCATGCGGCGAGTTCAATCACCGCCCTGCCTGGATCTTGAGAACATCACAACACAGCGTAACCGAGAATTAGAATCTTAACCACGTAATTGCCACAAGCCGTCCGTCTTCATTCACATAACCACGCACTCTAGGTAGTACCATTGAAAAACTTGTCTCTCCTGCCAGTCGGGGATTCCAATTACTTTAAACGACAAACTAAAGCTTTCACAAACGGGTTTGTTCAAGGCTTATATTATTATTACTATTATTGTTATTATTATTACTATTATTGTTATTATTATTACTATTATTGTTATTATTATTATTAGTATTATTATTATTATATTTCATTATTATTTATAAGCATATCATAGGATATCAAAATTAGGATCCCTTACAATATAAAGAAAATTGTGTATCATACACTAAAAGGTGATTAATAAAGGGGGAAAAATGGATTCACATCCCATAATAGGTCCTACCAGTAGGATGTGTATTTATTTTGATGTGTAAAATCGTGTGTTAGTGAAAGTAATTCGCTGTCATGTCTCTTAAAAATCAAGATAAGGAGACCCTAACGTTGTAATGAAAATCTAATCTACAATTTGCCTTAAAACCAAGAAAAATCATGATAAAATAAAACGTAGTCTTTATGGGCGGACCCAGGTTTGAATAATATAATCCCGAATACGAGATCCGAACGGCAACGTTTTAAGAAACTCGATATTACTATTACTATTATTATTACTATTACTATTAGTATTACTATTATTATTATTATTATTATTATTATTATTATTATTATTATTATTATTATTTTCATTAAATTTCTCGATGAAACAAAAACTATAAGAATGAAATCAAAACGTAGAATTTGCTTTAAACTGAGAAAAATCATCAGAAAATGAAACGCAGGCTGTCCGGCCGGCACCAGGATTTGAACCAAAATAATCCCTAATACGAAATCCGAAAGGCAACATCTTAAACTCGTTTCGTTATTTTCTTTATCAATGCCACCAGGTTGTCTTCATAACATTTCCGGTATTATCTCCAGGCAACGGCGGAATTTTAACTCACATCGAACGTTGGGGCGTCTGGAAGGTGGAGTTACGTTACCCCGATGATATGATAGGCGACGAATGGCAATGATGCACCAGGATAATCCTTAAACCTAAACTTAGCCTAAATCCAGACCAGACCTTGGGAGACCATAGGAATAATTCCATTTAAGAAAAAATGTCTGTGTTCTATCCGGGAATCGAACTGTAGTCAGAAACTCTGACCACTAGCACATGAGGCTCATCGGCTTCGTTATTATTATTATTATTATATTTATTATTATTATTAAATTTCCCGAGGAAAATAAATTTAAATTAACTGTACAAATAAAAATTAGCTATAAAATCGCCACAGTTACAAGCTAATTTTAAAATTAATATCGGTGTGTTAATATTTCTTTCTCAAAATATTATAAATTTCACTTTTGATGTGGGTCGATTAAATATTGAAACTGTCTTATATAACACAATATATGCCTAAGCGTGTCTTTGTGGGTTTAATAACTTTAGACACAATACACATGTTCCTCCAGTCGCAGTCATCTTTTCCTCCAGCTTCCATTGCAAGAATGTACCACAACAAAATCTAACAAGCTTCGATAAAATTAATACATTAGATTCCATTTCGGTTAGCATATCTAGCTGGTTAATAGTACCAAACATCCTACAAATGAGGAGTTTGGTGTCAAATTGATGTGCCAATTTTAATTATTTTTCTGTTTATGTGCATATGATTATGATTCAGGTTCTTTGGAATTATTTGTGACATACGCTGAAAACTACGAGAAAGTCAAAAGAAGAAAAATCATTTAAATTAGGGAATCAGTCAATTTGACCAAAAGTTTGAAATACAAATCAATATCTCTTCTTCTTCTTATTCATAATTTGTAGGATTTTCATCTTGTTATTTCCAAAATCACTCCTCGGAGGAAGACGTATTGGATGTGCATTCACTGTCTATCCATCTCTTGGTTGGTCTTCCTCTTGTTCTTCTCCCGTCCATTGGTCTATCTTCTTTAGCTCTTTTTGCAAGTCGGTGTCTTCCATTCTTTCTATATGACCCTTCCAATATTTTCGTCTGTCTATAATAAAGTTGGTTATGTCTTGAATATTACATTTGCCCCTAATATCTGTATTGTACATCTTATCAAATAATGTTTCCCCCCGAATAGTTCTAAGATCTTCATTTCACATGTGCTTATTATTTGTTTAGTTTTTGTTGTATCAGCCCTAGTTTCTGCTCCATGTACGATATCTGGTCGAACTATCGTTTTGTATATGCGGATTTTGCTTTCTATTGACGTATGTGTGTTGCGCCTAATTAAATCTTTCATATATCCTCATATTTGTGGTTGTTTCTTTACTACTTTTATTGCATTTTTAGTGTTTGTTATTCATAACTTATAATTCGCCTCAAGGGTAAATTCAGCTCCTCGAGCCTTAAAACCCTATAGAGAGTTGGTAAGCACAAGAGAATCCTCTGTAAACCCAGGCACTTTAAGGGTCAATTTCACCAACAGACGTAACTATATTGCGCCAGTTTATGCTATGCATTATACACGGGGAAACTGGCGTAATACAGTTACCTCTGTTGGTGAAACCGGCCCTAAATCAGGATAAGAAATACACGGTAAATTAGAATGAAAAAGATTTACCTTGCTGTGAATATAAGACAAATTCAAATCGGCGACTGTGCACTGACCTTGTAGCAAATTTTCTATTGATGAAAAATAGGGCCAACCGCTTTACGTTCCATAAACCTACGGCACGAGATTCACGGCTTTACCTTTTTTCCCTAAGGAAGTTATGCTGATTATTATAACTATTACATTTTAATTGGGATAATTATAATAACTTCTGCGTTTTGGGGTGTTACAAATTTAAATATAAGGATGATGCAGAGAGTGGAGCAAAGACCACCCGCACACGTTATAATGTAGGAGACAGTGAGCGATGAGGTTAGATGTAGTACATTCATCTGCAGAGACATCATCACATATCATAACACACACTGATACTCCCACTACACCCTTGCGGCACCGCCAGAAATACATCGGGAAGCCGACGTCGGGTCTATTTTCTACTCTATTGTTCAGGAAGAATCATAGTTTCACGCGACTTCTCAAACTAGTGACCCATTTTAATTCATTTTATTCCAGACATTCGATTGACGCATTGATTTGAATAAAACGACACACATATAATACACATCTAGAGAGAGAGAAAGAGAGAGGGGAAGAAAGAGAGAGAGAAAGAAAGAGAGAGAAAGAAAGACAGAAAGAGAGAGAGAGAAAGAGAGAGAGAGAAAGAAAGAGAGAGAGAGAGAGAGAGACATACAGACGTATAAAATCGTTTAAATTGCCAAGTTTGTCTATACTATGTCGGCAGTTTTTTACACTGACAGAATTTCTATAATTTAGATTTATAAATATTGTAGAAAATTTTAAACAGCCATTACGTCAATATTTTTTTGCACGATAGTGCGTTTTGTCTTACAGCAATGGCAACCATGATTGAAAGTTCAACTTCCTACATTTCGGGGTTGCCAACCTAAATAACTACACTAAAATAAAATAACTATACTGTAATACTACATATTACAAACATGCGTGTGGGAAGTAAAACCACTGCTCCCTATGTATACTACACACAATGTATATAGCCTACAACAAATATGCAAAATGTAGTGTTAATATACATTGTACGAAACAAATCACTGCATTTTAAATTAACTGAACTTTATTTGAAACAATATAAAACAATAAATACGTACTTGCCGCCATTTTATTACTAAATTGATCTCACGGCCCCCTGTTGTTTCAACTAATAGACATTGCCCACACTGTTAACGTTAGACAATTGTTTATAATGAATGCAAATATTTCCAACCAATATGTTATTATTTTACTATTATTTATTATTTTGCAAACACCATCGCGCAAAAAAATAATGTACAACGCACGTTTGTGAAATGTTTTACAGAATCTCGGAAATTAAAAACCTCGCTATCGCTCTGTTTTTAAACATTTTCTCATTTCTGTAAAAAACCACTTCCCAACCTCGAATCGTAATATATTGTTAATTAAAACATTTAACATTTTTAATCGTTCCGAGCAACGATTATGAAACCCATATAAACCTATAGTGTAAGATTATCTAATATTGAATTAGCCTTTAATAGAGATAATCACATTTGCCGAGACGTAAATTATGGTTGACTTCTACGTATATAAAGACGTTCACTAATTCAGTCGTACATATAAACTTTTTTTTACATAATATAGGCTAAATCTAAGTTTGAATGAGTTATTTCATTCTCCTTAACCCTTCACACTTACCTAATATGCATATAAATACTAGTTAAAAAACTAAAACAACACGCTTTATTAAAAAACCAAACTAAAAAATAAAAAATATTTTTAATTTCCAACACGCTTGGGATAAAATTTAAATGGTCAACAAAAAAATAATCTCCAACACATATAGAATGAAACTAGAGTTATCTACAAAAAAATAACATTTACCATCAAAAGCGTGGGGTGCTCTATATCAATTAATACATTTGATAATAAATATATATTGGTAAAAGTAAAGTCTCTAAGAAGAAAACGTAAAAGCCATAAAAAGCACTCACGCTTTTGATGGTAAAGTTATTTTTTTGTAGATAACTCTAGTTTTATTGTAGATGCGTTGGAGATGATTTTTTTGTTGACCACTTTAATTTTATCCGAAGCGTGTTGGAAATTAAAATTATTTTTCATTTTTTAGTTCGATTTTCTAATATAGCGTGTTGTTTTAGTTTTTTAAAACTATTATTTATTTTTCATTTTTTAGTTTGGTTTTCTAATAAAGCGTGTTGTTTTAGTTTTTTAAACTATTTATTTTTATTTTTAGTTTAATTGATTGTCAGAAACCGAAATCCCATTAAAATGTAATTGTCTAATATTTTTCTAAAAAATAATCCTCCGGGCCGGATTTGAATCAGCGACCTATGGATTACTGAAATTATATACCACTACTGTCCACCGCTCTACCAACTGAGGCCTTTCAACGATTGACTAAAAAGTCGATAAGTCCGCAACCTATTATACCGGTTTTTATTTACTTTTTTTTATTTTCTGATGATTCTGGCCAGGATTGTAGAAACAAAATTATGAAATTATTGTATTGTCATTGGTCCTTTACAAGTATACAAAGTTTCAAGTCGATCCAATGTTTTCAAGTGGGTGAAAATCGTGTTCAAAGATTCCGTTACATAGATACAAGTCAAGCTAATATAAAGCGTGTAATAAAGAAGAAAATTTATTCTAAAATTGGTTACTCTACATTCGCTCGCAAAATTAAGTGAGAGGGGGCGAAAGAAAGCAGACTCATCTCCAGGAACGTCCTCATTATATAGATTCAGAGTCCTTGCAATGTCGCAGAAGGAAGCTGACATTTACCACATTTAAGAGAGTTGCCAGTGATAACTCATCTTCATGGTCACTCTACATCCTGTGCATTAAACATCTTATTCTTCATTTCGAATAACGGTGTACATTATGCGTGACCAGTGTTGCATATTTACCTATCCCCTTTTTGCATGTGTGTTAATCTGATAATTATTTTGACAATGCAACATTGTTCTTGCTCGTCATACATTCTACGTGCCTGTGGAATCCAGTCTCCGTAAAATAAAGCCGAAGAATAAAACAGTCTGATCAAATTATTTTTACCTGCAACTGACTTAATTTAATTGGAGGTTCATTCACAACCTCATTAAAATACCAAATCCGAATCATAAACTTCTATTCCCAAATAATTTTTTTAACGTCATCTTATTAGTAACTAGAGTTAGTTTTCGGATAATTAAAATAAAACTCTTCACGTAATCATGCATTTTCTCTTTAATAATCATGCCCCGTCCATTTGATCCATTTTGCATATTATGAACAAACATTTTGGAAACATATCCATCTGTATGAAGATCATAAAGAAGATTTCCGGGCTGTTGGTCGGATCCTTGAGGATGCCGGACGCAGTCTCCGGCGAAACGTCGGGGAACTTCAAGCCTTTAGGATGCCGGACGCAGCCTCCGGCGAAACGTCGGGGAACTTCAAGTCTTGAGGATGCCGGACGCAGCCTCCGGCGAAACATCAGGGAACTTCAAGCCTTGAGGATGCCGGACGCAGCCTCTGGCGAAACGTCGGGGAACTTCAAGCCTCTAGACCACGGCCATCAGCCCGGAAATCTTCTTCAAGATCTTCATAATAGCTTCGACCGTGAAAGCCTAAGTCAATATATAATACTCATCTTTGTATTATTTATTCCACTGATCCCGCTGATTAAATTTATCTATTGAAAATAATATTTCAAAATATCAATAGGCTTGAATATATTTAGTACACAATTGATCTTCTTGGTGATACAATATTAAAATATATATACAGTCAATATCTGGTCTTGAGAATGACAGCTTGGCTGTAGAAACTAGTTGACCATTTTAAATATTTATTGGTGAAATGGGCATATTGACTGTATATATATTTTAAGGCTTGAATATAAAATGAAGAATGCATAGCCTACTACTCGTACAATGGTGAAAAGACAAGTGAACTAAATAATATTAGAATTCGTACCACAGAAAATGTAGCCTAGGAATATCTCTTTGTATTTTAAAATCATTTGTGTTCATACTTGGTTTGAAAGGAGAAAACATACCGCTTGGATGAAGAATGTGAAAGTGTGGAGTAATATAATACATATTACTATTGTTAACTGTTGCCATCGCGTATTGAAAACGGACATAGCCTCTTACAAGATATTTCCCGTTAACAATGGTTGACTACATTTATTCAGTTTTAATTTCTTTGTATTAATTAGACGAAATGAAATATTTTTGCTGAGGTTGGGGTAACTGATATTAAAAACAGCGTGCATGTGAAAAATACAGGTGATAAAGGGAGTAATAAAGCTTATTCCTACAGTAAACTACAAACTGACACTGTGGTCCACTGTTGCAGGCAGGAATTACTGATGATCTAACAGTGTGACTACATTTCTTTACGCAAAATTGCATGTGAGAATAGAAAGCATGTAAGCACGCGAGCGGTGTAGTGTGTTCTTTCATTACATGTATCTCATTCAATATTTCATCTTGGGGAGTCAATACCTACTTACATATTAAGTTACTGTATTTTTCGCTCTACCTCCAAATATAGACAAATTATGTTTTATTCAAATAAAAAACGCGTTCCTATATAATTACGCATTCTATAATTTGATAACGGCACATTTATTTTTAATACTTCAAAATGTAGCAAACAATATATTTACTTCACCGATCTGGTGCGGTACCTGTGCCTGGCAATGAACTTGGAAGTCTAAGGTTCAAATAGGCCAGTATAAATTATCTCGCATTTATGTAATTTATGAACATTTATCACTTAAATAAATCATTTAATAATTAATAAGAATAAGAATAAATTTTATTTACAAATAAATGTTATACACAGTATTGACACCCGAATGAGCAAGTGCTCGTGCTCGGGTGCAGTTCAGTTACATGAATAATACAAATAGAATATATACATTTAAACTTGGGGCCAGTTTCATTTTTACATAAATTATGACACATACAAATAAAAAATAATAACGTATTGGGAATAAGACTTATTCTAACAAGAGAATTAATGGAATGGAGAATGATATACATAACATAATATAAATCATATAATGTATTGGATTATAACGAATAATACAGAAGAAAGTAATTAGTTATATATTGATTTATAATAATATAATCAAAAATAGATGCTTTATATTTATTATTTTAAAATATTCAAATGATTAATTTTATTCACTTAATTAATTAAAAATTATTTAATTGCTTTTTTAAAACTAGCTGTGTTTAGTTTACTTAGTTCTGGATTGGATCTAATTACGAGTAATTCATTATATAATTTGGGTCCTATATATCTACTATGGTTAGATCCAGAAGTTGTAGAAAATTTTGGAACATGTAGCAAAGAAGTAGTATTTTGTCTGGTACTGTAAAAACTTCGATTGTGCTCTTTAAATTCGTTAGTAGAAGCGCAGATTAAATTACAATTCAAGTTTTTCTATAGGCCTACTGTATTTTATCATCAATCTCCATAGAGCTACAAACCTAGAAGGATCTTGCCTACCAGCCAGCTGCTGCGATGAAAGCGCCCAATGGGTAGGCCAAGAATGGGACTGGAGAAAGCGTTAACCTTGATTTGAAGGGGGTAAATTGTAAAATAGCTCAGGATAGGGATGTATAGAGAACTTACATCCTCGATGGCATGAACCTACGGGTTGGATGGTGTCAATTAATTAGTTAATGTTGTTGTTGCTGGTTTGATTCCGCAACAAATCACATAACCTGTCACATAATTGAAAAAGTATTGTTACGTATATCTTATAAAGGATTTATTACTATATAAAATCTCACAATGGTATTATTGAGATTTAAAAGTTTTTTTTTTTCGGATAATACACTTAATATCTGGTTTTAAATGGGTTTCTAAGTGACCTTCATTACGTTTTGTTTCGATTTCAAACCACAGAGATTGGGCGGTTTTAACTCATTATATTCAATATTTATATGCGATATGTTGCCAGCACTTACTATTACAACTTAAAAATGTCTTCTTCTTCTTCACGGTTTAGGCTTATTTACTAGCCTGTTCCGGCTCCAAATTGCTGCTCTTTCCATATTTTCTTTGGTCTTCCCAAACGTCTTCTTCCTCGTGGTGAATAGCTGTATGCTGCTTTTGGTATTCTATTCTCAGTCATCCTTGCCAAGTGTTCTTTCCAGTTTGTTCTGTATTTTTCTATTCTTGTGTTTAATTCCTCTACTTTTAGTTGTTGTCTTATTTCTGTGTTATGTTTTTTGTCTGTTCTTTGATATCCTGCTATTGTGGTCTGAGGAATCTCATTTCAGCAGCTTGTATTCTGGCAGATTGTTGTGTTGTCACTGTCCATGTTTCGGATCCATAAATAATAATAGGCACTGCCATTGTCTTATATAATTTCATTATAGAGTCTTTCCTGGCTTTATTTTTCAAAGTTCTTTTTAGTGTTCCTGTTATATAATTAAACTTATTTAGTTTGTTATTTATATTTGTTTCCGCTGTGTATGATATTTCGCAACCTAGGAAGTTATATCTTACCACTTGTTCTATTGGTTTATTTTCTAATATTATCTTTGTCCGAACTGGATGAGCCTTTGCAGATGACCAGATTTTAATAGCAAAAACAGAGGACAAAACTACAAAGAATGTTATATAAACTAAATGAAATATCAAAAAATACAACATGGAACTTAAAAATGTATTATGTTTAATGCAATGGCAGCAAATTTGGAACGATTCAGAAATGGAGATGTTGGTTTTGTTGCTTAGCGTAAAATCCAACAGAACCATTTTTTAAATTGACAAATTCTCATGATTAATCACCCAACAAGATAAATGAGTAGCTATTAGAGAAAAAATCTACTTCCACTAAATACATCCTCCAATTATATACAAACACATTTTAATGGAGTGGGGAGGGGTATACATTATGTAAGGAAAGTGGCTAAAACGCGACTGCGTTAATGAGATAATATTGTCAGCCACTTAGCACTAGTACGGAAGCGAGGTCAAAGAAGCAAGCTGAATGAACTCCAGAGACATAAAAATTACATTTAAATGACTGGATTACAGAAAACAGCATCTATTTATAAATACATTGTGTGAGGACTATCGTATCCTTACAGCCTAATACAGAAAATGACCTATGTCTTCTTTATTGAAGTATGGTAGCTGATTTTTATGTGCTAGATTTTAATACTTTATAATGAGCAGCAAGATTTTTTGTTACTTAAATTTAAAATAGTTTGTTTACATCATTATAAGTATAACTTTAAACAGGCGGCTCCATGGTGCAAGTGGTTAGGAGATGGCCTCTCATCGCTGGGGTCTCGAAATCGTCTCCGTCACTCTATGTGGGTTTCGTGATGGACGAAACGGGAACTTGGGCAGGTTTATCTTGGAGTTTGTCCCATTCTCCCCTGCACAAATTTCATTCCACAGTTTCTCCACACTCATCTTATAAGAAAAAATCCAGTGTCACATTCTGGAGATCGAGCTGAATCAGATAATAGAGGAACAAGCTTATCCGAAAGTAGTGGAACGTACATGACGGATTCTTTGATTTAAACATTTATACGATAACTGCCAACACAGATAATTGGACACTGTGAGCTCTAAACCTACGTCACCGTGAAAAGAGACTACAAGATTTTTGCTACAATAAAATTATTTATCTTTCAGCACCACCTTTTGAAACAATCATGTTTACTGACATTTTAATTGTTAATGATCAACATACGCATTTTAGAGTCCACCGCTGTGGTCTCGGGGTAGCGTGCTGCCTTGTCACGCAGCGGACCCGGGTTCGATCCCCGGTCGGGACAGTTTTTCTGGGTGAGGTTTTATCAGGGTTTTTCCTCACCTGTAAGACAAATGTCAGGAAAACTTTAAGGCCCAAACGGTCCCCGAAATCATATGGCCATCGCAATCATCATCATTCATATTCATCTTAGGTTAAGCTTAGGATTAGGTACTCTCCTGGCGCGCCATTATCATCACCCATCATATCATCGGGGTAACGTAACCCCGCCTTCCAGGCGCCCCAACCTCAGAAGTGGGTTACAAGTACACCATGCCAGGAGAGAAACCAGGAATGTCGAAAGACAAACCTGGGGCATTTGAAAAAAAAAACACATTTTAAGAACTTTAAATATGACCTTCCATCCATCCATCCATAGTAATTCTGTGAGAAGGCAGGTCCTTCACTGCAATCATAGCATTTTCATGCTATGCTTGCAGCTTTACTAGGGAATTGTAGGTGTGGTAGCTTTCCACACCGGTGAAGGATGATAGTGATGATGATGGCCATATGATTTCGGAGACCGTTTGGGTCTTAAAGTTTTCCTGACATTTGTCTTACAGGTGGGGAAAAATCCCGATAAAAACCTCACCCAGAAAAACTGCCCCGACCAGGGATCGAACCCGGGCCCGCTGCGTGACAAGGCAGCGCGCTACCTCGAAACCACAGCGGTGGACAATATGACCTTAAGAGCATTTAATATTTTATAAGATAAATATTATTACCAGAACATGACGCCACATCGGAGGATTTGGATATAAGAATCCATTCTCATTAAAAAAATACGTTAATGAATAAACCATTTCCTAATCTTTACCCAATTTTTATAATTGAGGAATATGGCATTACTCATGTTTAGCCCTTTTTCCTTTCATTGCATTTTTGAATTTTGTAATTGGTCAGCCTGAAAAGTTTAGTTTCGATAACTCGATTATAGGAGGTTCAGCAGCTGATTGTATCAAATTAAACAATGTTATGCATTTAGTTATATATCAATTGCTAATATCTCAAAACGTATATGTTTTAATTGTGCCCATATTCCATTTAAATCCTCAAATGTAAATTATGTTTTATTAGTCATCGACACCTGAAAGGATTAAAGCGATGGATCCTAGAATCCAGCTGATTTTACTCTCATAGCTTTACACATTTTAAAAGAGACCGACTTGCCGCAGGGACATTCCACTGTAGGGGATCGAACCTGTTCTGTTCAGTTCGTAATCACATGCACTGCAGTTACACATCTTCATAATAAAATCTTAAATAATGATAGTGGAATTAATATTTTTTTCAATGTTGAAGTATGTAAGGTTTAGAAGAATTAGATTTTATAGTAAATAAATTGTAGCTATTTGATACTCTTATATTTAAATGTATGAAGCGAGGTGTGTAATGAAGACATCAGTACACGAGCATTAAAACTAACATAGCCTTGTCGTCCACCAATCACAAACAAGTGAAGAGTCATACCGTGAATTAGCGTAGCGAACAATATCCGCATTTCAAAGTGAAATAGAGCTGAACTATATCACAATCAAAGTACTGACCATTTAAATATATTATTTTTCTTGCAAATCATAGACGCACTTCATCAGATAAATTAGAATTATATACTTTCACTTCTAACTAATTTCATCGAAATGTTACCTAGTTTTAATACTGAGTGACTCACTGAATGCAATTAGATATTATTTTTACGAAATTGCTGCAGCATATGGAATAGATAAGTTTCCAGAATTTGAATATGTCAAACCATTTAGGAAAACAATATCTTCACATTCCACTTAATAATCAAATAATCATTATTAGCGTATATATCATTAAAACTAAATATATGGTCACACGTAGAAATACATTATATAATGGAAATGGACAGCTAATGACAAATGAGGGAAATTTTGAGGAAGTGGCTGAATTCAAATACCTAGGAACAATAATCACAAATAGGAATGAGATGCACAAAGAAATTAAACATAGGCTCAATTCTGGAAATGCATGCTATTATGCATTGCAGAGACTTTTGATGTCCCAACTCCTTTCAAAAAACGTTAAGCTGAAAATATATAAAACTATTGTTCTACCAGTTATATTATATGGGTGCGAAACATGGACTCTTACTTTAAGGGAGGAAAGGAGATTACGAGTATTTGAGAATAAAGTTCTTAGGAAAATTTTTGGACCAAAGAGAGATGAACAGACAGGTGAATGGAGAAGACTACATAACAATGAACTACATGGTCTTTATAGGAAGCCAGATATAATAAGAACAGTTAAGTCCCATAGACTGCGATGGGCAGGACATGTTGCGCGTATGGGGAATGAAAGACGTGCATGGAAACTTCTTGTAGGAAAGCCAGAAGGAAAACGCCCAGTTGGTAGACCAAAAATGAGGTGGGAGAACAACATTAACTATGATTTGAGGGAAGTAGATTATACAGGGAATGATTGGAAAGCATTAGCTCAGGATAGGGATGTATGGAGAGCTTATGTCCGTGCGGCCATGAACCTACGGGTTCGATAGTGCCAGTGAGTAAGTAAGTAATTACTGTCATGCAATCCAATTAAAATTTGTACCTTTTAAATAAAACTTCGTTATACCTAATGTTGGCGTATCAAAGAATTACCTCGTATTAAAATTATACCGTAATATATTAACCCACAACCAATGGAATCGGTATTTGGCCATATTTCCATTGTTTACTGCATAAACGTGATCTCTGAACAGAGCTGTTCATTTACTGTGAAATACCCTTTATTCAAGCCTCCGTGAAGCATAATGGTAGAAAGAAATCAAGAATAAAATACGTTTTCCTTACAGATTTTATATCATTCAGTTTTTTATTAGGCATATAACTTGTAGGCCTATAATTCTTTCAAATAACTGATTCAATTGTATCATTTGAGATAAAAAATAACGCCCTGCAGTCTCTTTTTTAGGTCAGTCTGATACACATTTTTTTCTATGATTACTCACTGATATTACATCAATAATTTTTTATATATAGGCTGCAATGGGCAGGACATTTGGCACGTATGGGGGATGAAAGAGGTGAATGGAAGTTCCTGATAGGAACACCAAAGGGAAAATGCCCAGTTGGTAGACCAAGAATCAGGTGAATGGAAGTTCCTGATAGGAAAACCAGAGGGAAAATGCCCAGTTGGTAGACCAAGAATCAGGTGGGAGAAAAAATATCCATGATTTGAGGGAAGTAGAATATACAGAGGATGATTGGAAAACATTAGCTCAGGATAGGGATGTATGAAGAGCTTATGTCCGCGCGACCATGAACCTAAGGGTTCCATAGAGCCAGTGAGTTATATATCTCCTTAATAATGTTATAAGAAGTTAAGTCTCATATTTTTTTATTGGAATGACATGAGACACAAATATGTAATGGAAGAGAGGAAACCATGGGGAAAACGCACAGTAGATAAAGGTTCAAGAATGAGGCGGGAGAATAATATTAACTATTACTTGAGATGAATTTTCCATAGAATGATTGAAAAATATTAATCCAGGATGGGGGTGTATAAAGAGCTTACATGCGTGCGGCGAAATAACTTTGGTTCAATGTGGCAATTAATTAGTGAGTTAATTTGTCTTTTTCACCTATCCTTGTGATCCCTTTTAAGGGACTGAGTCAGTTAGTTAATATCGCTAAATTATCAGTTGTGATATCCATAACGCTACAATGGAAAATTTTAATTACCATAAAATCAGATACGGATAAAAAAGAAAGTGAGAAAAACAGTTGAAGCAAAAGACAATATTGTGGGCAAGGAACCAACTGAATCTTCTAAGAAAAACTATTTTTAACAAACAGTATCCATAATAATTGAACAACTTGAAGAAATACTTTGAGATATGGTTGACATAATTTAGAATGGACAATTAATTTAGCATGAAAACTATTTTAGGAGATAATCAATTGAGTTGGCGTTTACTTGATGAAAATCCATATTTATTAATTAAATATTTTAGGAGAATTTTACATAAGAGATGAAAAGCGATGTGTTCTAAACATAACGATATTATGCTGAAAGTATGAGTTAAGGAAGAAGTGACAAATTTACCTGAAAAGCAGGCGAGGAAAATGACTATAACAGTAGGCTATATAAGTTAGTAGGCTATATAAGTTAGTAGTTATAAAACTTTGTGGGAAGAAACATGCAATTAACAATGATTGCAAGTGAATTCTCTGGTTAGAAAATGTTCGCAAAATACCGTATCATCTGTGTTAAGGAATTTAATCCGTTATTTTTTGCCTAATTCTTCAGTAATTATGCGATAATTATATTTATCTTATATTAATTGGATTTCATATCTTCTTATAATTAAGTTTAGTCCACATTAAGATTACCACAAGGAATAACGGCATAAAATGACATTAACAATATTGAGAAAAAATGTATCACTTCGTACAAAAGCAACAGAACATAATTTGATTAATAAGACTCAAGAAAGAATGAAATATAGGAACAAGATAATATTTTACTGAATTTACTAGAATGAGTAATAAAACTGATTGAATTGGAGGGTAAACCTGTATCACTTCCAAGAACTGCGACATCTTCATTAAACTCTGATTTCAAGATGAACTGTATATTTGGATAGATCACAATGAGCTTAATAACAGAGAAGTTTCAAGGATGAAATTAGGCCTAGATTGGTTATAAAAAACTTTAATTACAGAATCTTGAAAATTGCACTTTTTTGTACTGAATATTAATTTAATATGGTGAGAAAACAAACAAAAACGTCTAGAAAATACAAGTTTTTCTTCTTCTTCACTTTATGGGCTAGGAAATTGCCTATTCCGCCTCACAGTAGTTCTGTCCATCTTTTCACAGACCTTCCTACATTCCTTCAACCTCTTGGCTTGTAGTTAAATGCTGCTTTTGGTAACCTTGTTACGTTCATTCTTTCTACATGTCTGAACCATTTATCTCTATATTCTTTGATTTTATTATTCAATGGATATATATTTAACCCTGTTCTTATATCTTCATTCTTTATCAGATCCAATCTTGTGCAGCCGTTTGCTCTTCTAAGGAAGTTCACTTCTACGCTTTGTATTCGACTTTGTAATTTATTGGTCGTTACCCAAGAGTATACGAGCTATTACCCATGTATTAGGCCTTTATGAAATATAAACTGTAATATTATAAATATTCTGCTCGTTTTCTTAGTAACCAATATTGGTAGATCTTTGAATTTTTTTAAATTTCATTATTCACTATTTAATCATGTACTTCACTTCCAAATCTCAGATTGAAGGAGGTATAGCGAGTCCTTAAGGTGTAATGATTCCTTTTTTGAGTTCTTATGTCAGTTATTTTATTTATGACGAGGTTCTTTTAACGAAAATTAGGTCAGCTACAATGAAATTATAGTATTTTATTTATCGACGCTCTTTAACGGCTATTATATAGGCCTACCGGTTATAAAATGTAAAGAATTATTTAAAAAAATAAATTGTCTATAAAATAAGAAATAATTAAAATAAATAATGAACAGATATGCCTGGCTCGGACTATAGTGTTTGAAACTATACGTGAAGTCCCGATTTCAAGCGCGGACACTTACTAACCTAAGATTTTTTCTAGTTCTCTCCATTTAATAGAGCTAATCAATCGCCATTTTATAATAACATAATTGCGCTGGTGTGGCAGTTCCAGTGTCTTAGCCGAGCGGTTTAAGGCATGGTGCCTTGGTGCAGAGCAACATCTTGTGCTGGTCCGAGTTTCCATGGGAGGATAGAATTTCGGCCAGTATTGGGCCTCCCAATCATCGTGAGTTATTTGGGTAGCTATAATAAGTAGCGATTCCAGATTGAGAAAACCAGCTATAATGGCTGTGAGATCCGACATGCTGACCTCATTCTCAACCCTACACTGGCACTGATCGTTTACCTCTGTGATTAACACATACTTATGTAGCTTAGTAAGTTTAGTATTGTATGTAAATTTTAGTCATCGTAAGTTATATAAGTAATATTTATAACACGTAGATCCATTTGTTCTATTATAAAATATAGCATTTGGGCCTAATAATTCTTGCTGAATGAATAAGGGTCTAATGCCTTTAACTCTCCAGTAAAATAAATAAATACATTTGTTAATTAAAAATTACGCCAATATACGTATTCGGAAAGTAAATATCAGTTACAACATTAGAAATACATAAACTACTGGATATAAAGAAAGCTCTCCAGCAAAATAAAGTATTTTTTTGCAAATGTCCCAGATTGTCTTTTGACATTCCTGGTGTTCTCTCCTGGCATGCGTACTTGTAACCCACTTCTGAGGTTGGGGAGCCTGGAAGGCGGGGTTACGTTGCCCCGATGATATGACGGGTGATGATGATAATGGTGCGCCAGGAGAGTCCCTAATCCTAAGCTTAATCTAAGATGAATATGAATAGTGGTGATATGCGATGGCCATATGATTCGGGGACCGTTTAGGCCTTAAAATTTTCCTGACATTTGTCTTACAGGTGAGGAAAACCCCCGATAAAAACCTCACCCAGAAAAACTGTCCCGACCGGAGTTCGAACCCGGGCCCGCTGCGTGACAAGGCAGCACACAGCGGTGGACACAAAATAAATTAATAAATTACTTAATTAAAAATTACGTTAACAAACGTATAAGGGGAAAAAATGTCAATTACAACATTAGAAATACACAGTCTACTGGATATAAAGGAAGCTTCCACTTACGATGCGACATCAGATGTTAGGAATTAGATAATAAACAATGCATTCTAAGAAAAATGAAGTATATTTTAATTTTTCAGTTTTTTTTGCTAAACTGTGCATTTAGGCCCTACTCCCATTTCCATTACGTACATAAACGCAATATCATACAGCATAATTACTATAGTGGGATGGTAAACATTGATTAGTAGGCCTACGGCTTATAAAGTAATTCAAGACTCGGAAGGAAATATGTATATTATATCTTACTAAATTAAGGATCATCCTGTGAAAGAAGAATGCAAATACAACATTTTGCACGGTAGAACTGATGAGTATTTGAATAATGCAAAGAAGTAGAAGCTAAAAGAATTCATTTGAATTGTATTATGTTATTGTTACTAACGTCAAACTTTGTTTAGCGTGACAAAATCTCTACAGTTTACTCTGTACATGTTAATGATTAACCTCAATTATTACGCAGTTTTTCTGTGTCATAAAAACAACTAATGTTTTCACACTTACAATGGACAACCGTACATGTCATTAAAACGACCATGTACTTATATCGCTATTACATCTCCTTAGTCACAGGGTGTATCAAATAATACTCATAAAATTTTGAACAAGCAGCCTTAATAAACTCGTCAAGTAACGTGCACCAAAACCTGTCTTCCTTTGCTGAAGACTGAATGAAGTAAGAATGAGATTTATTGAGTTTTGTTTTTGCAAAAAATATACACAATTATGATAATCATTTTGCATGGACATGTTTGGCCTACCATCCGGCTGCTGACCTCACTTCCACGTGTGTTAATTACAGAGGTAGACGATCATAAGTCAGTGTAGGGGCGACATGTGGTTAGCATGTCGGGTCCCCAGCCGTTATAGCTGGTCTTCTCAACCTGGAGTCGCTACTTATTGTAGCTACCCAAATGCCTCACGATGCTGGGTAGGCACCGGTCCCATACTGACCGAAATTCCATGAGAAAATTTCTTCCCTCATGGGGACCCGAATCAGTGCAAGTCCCGTAGCTTTGCGCCAAGGCATCTTGCCTTAACCACTCGGCTACGGCGCGGGACTTCGTAACCTATACATGTTCCAATATTAAAACAAAACATTATAGGCTCTTATTATACTCCATGATCCAAATTTAAAGGACACGTACACACAGTAAATATCAAATAATACGAGTAATGTACAATTATATTATTGACATTTTAATCATCAATAATGTGAATTTCTTCATTGAATCTCAATTGTATCCTCCGTAAATTTCCTTACTCTACCCAAGAATTTGCATATTGTCTCTTCGCGCTCGACACACCTAGTCTCACGATCCGAACTGAGAAATATTTTCGGCAGTATGATAATTGTAATGTAACCTATTCTGCCTATTTACAAACTGCCATAATATGTTTCTAAATTTCCCACTCATTATCTTCGTCATTATCTTATTCGGTACTATATCTCTTAGAGTTCTGTCTTGACCTCCCGAACAACAGCTCACCATACTATTCTGTCATTTACTTTATGCCTCCAATTACTGTTTCCAATTCTTCTCAGATCACTCTCCATGCCACTAACCAATCTAATCCTGGGTTTACCACGTCTTTTAGAGTCAAGTATTATCTTGGGGGTTCTATATTTATGTTCCAACCACTTGACTCTTCTGGCTTTTATACCTATTATATATTTTGCTTTGTATAAAGCTTCTTGTTGTTGGTTAGTTCTAATTTATCATACTCCATTGTCTCTAGATGCGCCGTATATCTTCCTCAATTTTTTTCCTTCACAGGTGGACACACGTGCTATAGCTTTTCAGTTAGTGTACAGACTTTCACTACCATATACCACAATATGTTTAATTATTGTTTTGTAAAGTATTATTTTAATTAAATTATATTCCCATTCATTATAAAAAGATAATTTAATGTCATCGTCGCTTCTTAAAGTATGGACCATCTATCGCCATAAATGGAACTATGCTACTGCAATTCTATCATCTCCACCCAAAGTATCAAAATATGAGTAACGGAGCAAGTTCAATTAAAAGAAATATCACTTATTTTTCAAAATTACTAATTATTTCTATATTATTTATTTCATTTTCACTTTTTTTTTTTTTGCAGGACGCAAAATTATCTCAGCCCTTCGCATGTAAATATGGAACAGTAACTTAGAATCACACATTAGAGAGGAACATAACAAATTATATGTGATATCCGGATCCATATGTTATCAATAAAAATAACACATGAAAGCACGATGGATGCACCAGATCCAACTGATTTAAAATCACCTACTCGGCAGGGAATCAAACCGAAGAGGTGATCTGAAACATATCTCTTTTAACAGTTCCCACAAAAAAAATCATCAATTTACAACTTTTCTAGAAGCCAACATATCTAACACTCTCTTATATTTATGTAATACAATTAACTTTTGAAGTGCTCCACGTTCTAATTGCATTGTACCACAATATGTTTTGACATGATCAATAACATATTATGAACAAAGAGAAGAAGAAAAATTAGTTAATAATGAATGATTGTTTCACAACGTCGATTGCTTTTTGCACCACTCTGTCATTTAAATGTTTATATAAATATTATTTCGATTCCAATTTATCAGAATGATTTTTGTAACTGTTGAGATAACTTCTCACATTGTATACTGGACGCAGGATATCTGAAAGCCCGGTTGACGGTTAGCCCTTAAACATTCGTCCTTCATATTGTCTTTAAATTGAAGGATCCACCAAAAAGGACAATACTTTTCGCGTAAAACCCTCCACCTGGTTTTCTTTTTCACTCAGTTTCATTATCACTACACTCTAACCTGCAAACACCAGTACTTTCTTCAGAGCTGCAGCACTGCAGGACACTCATATCGAATAGCTTATCAGAAAAGAGGGACTTTTTTCGATCTGTTCTATAGCATTCTCTTCACTTTGTGACCACTCTCTCTCTCTCACTGTGACGTTGGAGAAGCATTCAGTTATCTTGCGCTCAGCGTACAAACATAACTGAAAGACCCAGCCTTACTCAACTGTAATTTTAAACAACGAAGTCCTTTCGGAATGCCATACAACTTCAGTGTTCGTCAAGTACTGATTCGTGTAATTATATAGTAGAGTGGGTTTTGGACGATGGGTATGTTTTCTTTTAACATTTTTTCTGTTTACCGCTTTCTTTAAAATTTCAATTTCTTCCAAGGTATTTATTTAATTGTTAACTTGTTGTTTACGTATTTTCGAAAGCGTTTCATTAATACTAAGCATTCAGTGTGATCTGCTTCTATGTTTTTTTTTTCATAGCTGAAATTTATTTCCGAGTATTTGAAGACTGCATGTTCGTAATATCTTATACTGAAAGTGATAGTGGCTGTTCCGTTACAGAATTTATTATAACTAATTAAAAAAAACGAAAACGGAAGAATATTAAACGAAAATATGACCGTTGATCATAAAACTCACTATAAAATCGTAACATGATGCAGTATGTGAAGAATAATAAAGACTGACGGTAGTCCGAAAGGCCTCCTCACTTTAAAGATTGAGTACGTTTTTATAATTTAACTTGATTTTCATTCACGTTGGCGTTCAGAAGCGATAATGCTGCATGTTCATTTGTAGAGAACATCATTAAAGTGAATATGGACGAAGTAGAAAATTCAACCAGGCGAGAGAGTTCCTCTTTAATAATTTGCATATCTCCCTCTCTCTCTCTCACACACACACACACACATACATTCTCGTCAGAATCAGGTTTTTAACAAGCATATTATGTGTTATAATAGTTTCTAATGCGCTAGATTTTTTAAAAAGATAATCATAAAATTATATTCCATAATTAAATGAGTTAACTTATTACATGGATCCCGTTACCAAGTTAAGTATGAAAATGATTAAGTCCACTGAACATCTGACCCCAGGATATGCAAACTGAATTTCTTATTCGCTTCGTGCTTTATTAATTATAATTATCTTATTTTGTAAATCAATCTCCTCTCTCTTTCTCTTCGTAGTTTAACCTCTTACTTTTGTAGATACTTTCACTAGCCCACGCCGCAGGTAGTTTCGGGACACAACTGTCGGGCGAGCAGTTTTAACATGAATCATATAAGCTACATACTTTTTGATCAGATACGGACAGGTGATCAGCTCAATGCTTGGTAATGTCTGAGGCAATACGAACATTTAATACCAGACACACAATTATCTCATACTAAATAAGACGATACGATATAGATGATAATGATGGTAGAGAATATCGCAGACTGTAGGTGAGGGAAAACAACTCACCAGGAAATGTATCCCGACCTGAGATCCAACCTGGAGCTGGTGTTTCCAGTGCACCGATGATATCCCTATACTATAGTGGATGGACAAAAATATATAACATTATTCTACTTCTGTCCACCGCTGTGGTCTCGAGGTAGCGTGCTGCCTTGTCACGCAGCGAGCCCGGATTCGATCCCCGGTCGGGGCAGTTTCTCTGGGTGAGGTTTTAATCGGGGTTTTTCCTCACCTGTAAGACAAATGTCAGGAAACCTTTAAGGCCCACACGGTCCCCGAAATCATACGGCCATCATAGTCATCACCATCCTTATCATCATCATCATCATCATCATCATCATCATTCACTGGTGTGGAAAGCAACGGGAAGCTACCACACCTACAATTCCCTAGTAAAGTTGCAAGCATAGCATGAAAATGCTATGATTGCAGTGAAGGACCTGCCTTCGGGCAGAATTACTATGGATGGATGGATTCTACTTCTCATGAAATAACCTTGCTGCATATGCTGTCTTTTGGCTAATCCTTACTAAATGAGAACTTCATTTATGGTTTTAAGCACTATTGACGGATTTGTTCAGGTTAGTTATGGGACGAGACTTACGTAGCTTCTTTTATAATGAGTTCTTTTTAAATCGAACATAATGACGAGCTAGTCACCCTTGATTCACGATAGCGATATCCTAGGATTCGTATGCTCTATGAGTCCTGGTTTGACGGAAGGTATCTTTA
The DNA here is from genome assembly GCA_030220185.1 of Diploptera punctata. NCBI lineage: Eukaryota > Metazoa > Arthropoda > Insecta > Blattodea > Blaberidae > Diploptera > Diploptera punctata. Next base: position 2,198,876 of record JASPKZ010008357.1, read on the forward strand.
TTTAGTAATGAGTCTATGTATAAGCAGCCCAACATTGGCCAGTAGAGATTTTTGTGAAAAAAATATCTTAAAAACCTTATGTTTCGATATATCAAATATATTAAAAAATCAAAACAGGTAATTGTACTTTTTTTTTCATTTTAATAAAACATGTTATTCTTAATATAAGGAGTTAATGAAATGAATTAATATGAAGAAGATTTATCTACAATTTTTAGGCCAGTGTCCAAAATGTTTTTGCAGTTTCTAACTGGATAAAACTGTGATTGAAACTATAGGCCTAATAAAAGTAATCCAAAAACAAACTCATCGCTTAAACTGAATAAACATAAAATATGGAAATTTTGCATAGTTTCCTGATCCATTTAAAAAAAACTCCCGGCGCGACAGGCCTAGAAGGTCCTTAGCCTACCAGCCGGCAGCTGGCTCACATCCACATGTGTCAATCACAGAAGTAGATGATCACCTAGCCAGTGTAGGGGTGATATGTGGTCAACATGTAGGTCCCCCAGCCGTTATAGCTGGTATTCTCAAACTGGAGCCGCTACTTATTGTAGCTACCCAAATGCTTCACGATGCTGGATTGACATCGGTCCCATACTGGCTGAAATACCATGAGAAAATTGTTTCCCCCATGGAGACCCGAACCAGCGGAAGTCCCGTAGCTCTGCGCCAAGGCTTCCTGCCTTAGCCACTCGGCTACGGTGCGGTACTGATCCATTTAAAATATGTAATTCATAATTTAAATATTCAAAGAAATCAGTAAAAAATAAATATAATACTTCATCGACAGTTTTGGGTATTGTCACGAATACCTTGCTGTTTTTAACCTGAAAAAAAATAGCGAGTGTTCGTATTAGTAAAAATAATATTCTCTAGGCTTACACTAGAACAATGAGGTTGTAAACGTAAAAATAATCAAACCAAAAAGATAATTAAACAGTATTTCTAGTTTCATTTTAAAAATGCTAACCAGGGCTATAATTTAAAGACGTGCATGGAAGCTTCTTGTAGGAAAGCCAGAGGGAAAACGCCCAGTTGGTAGACCAAGAATGAGGTGGGAGAACAACATTAACTATGATTTGAGTGAAGTAGGTTATACGGGGAATGATTGGAAAGCATTAGCTCAGGATAGGGATATATGGAGAGCTTATGTCCGCGCGGCCATGAATCTACGGGTTCGATAGTGCCAGTGAGTAAGTAAGTAAGGGCTATAATTTAAAACTTCAATAGAATTAATAAAATATAATGAAAAACTTTACAAATTAGAGTCATTTCGCAGAGAAGCTTGCAGTATCGGATATATTTAACACAGATATTTCGTTTCACATATAAATAATAAATTGAAGGATTATTGGATTAATTTTTGGGTTGGAAATAATACTAAAAAACTTCACAAAGTTAAATCAAGAAGAAGACGTCATTATCCAATTGATATACTCACAAGAAAATATCAAACTCGTAACTAGATTAAAAATTGGCCACGATTTCACCTTTTTATGAATTTGAATCTGTTCTCCCGCAATAAAGTACGTACTATTAGAATTATTTAGAAAATCAAAGTATAGAACAGGTGTCTAGTTTCAAATATTTGGGCTGTGATGTTGGCTACAATGTGGAAAGAGATATTGACTCCAAAATAAATAAATTTCAGACGGTGTGTGGAACAATACAGAGAACATTCAAAAATAAAATTAGAAAAGAAACCAAGATAAAAATGTATAATGTTATGGCGGTTCCCACAATATTGTATGGATGTGAAACTTGGGCTCCAGTGAAAAGACAGAAGGATAGAATACAGACGGCAGAGATGCGGTTCCTAAGACAAGTAAAAGGATGTACAAGACTTGATAGAATAAGAAATGAGGATATAAGAGAAGAATTGAAAGTACAGCCTTTATTGGATAAAGTCACGAATTACAGACAGAAATGGATTGATCACATGGATGGAATGAACAAGGAGAGATATCCATTGTTAGCCAGAAATTATCAAGCAAGAGGAAGGCGTGATGTTGGAAGACCTAGAAGACGTTGGGCTGATGCAATATGAAGTCGGAACGGGCAATTGCCTAATCCTTGGAGTGATGATGATGATGATGACTATTAGAATGTTTCTAAATACAATATTTATAGAAAAAGGTTCATATACCTGACGATAAAGGCTCCATTTCCAACATACTTCGTTTTTGAAAGAGAGTTCGATATACAGTACAAACAAATTTGATTTAAATTTAAAATAGTTTAACTATTCTCTGTACAGATGATTGGTGTTTTAATGTTTTGAAATATTCTGTAAAAATAATTGTAATGTTTTTTGTGTTGATACGCATAATGTTGTAGCCTATAAACAATTCTTAAACCTATATTTGTATTACATGATCGCCATATGATCTGGAAGCCTAAAAACTCAAATAAATTAAATAATACAAAAATGTAAACGTATTAGTAGAAGGAAATCAGAAAACTCACCCGCTGCTTACACTTGATAAGGTAGTGAAGCAGAAATTACACTCATATTTTGATTTCCATAATCGTGATATGAGGGAAGTAACTCACTGGCACTATCGAACCTGTAGGTTCATTACCGCGAGAACATAAGCTCTCCACACATCCCTATCCTGAGCTAATATTTTCCAATCATCCCCTGTATAATATAATTTTCTCAAATCATATTAATGTTATTCTCCCACCTCATTCTTGGTCTACCAACTGGGCGTTTTCTCTCTGGTTTTCCTACAAGAAGCTTCCATGCAATCTTTCATTCCCCATTCGTGCCACATGTCCTGCCCATCGGAGTCTACGAGACTTAACTGCTCTTATTATATCTCACTTCCTATAAAGATCATGTAGTTCACTGTTATGTAGTCTTCTCCATTCACCTGTCTGTTTATCTCTCTTTAGGCCAACATTTTTCCTAAGAACTTTATTCTCAAATACTCGTAATCTTCTTTCCTAAAAAGATTTTCATATACGGCGGTATACAAACCATAGACTTAAGTAAGGTTTAACGTGGACTATCGATTACGGGACAGATTCCTCTAAATGGATCTTCTTTCCTCCCTTAAAGTAAGAGTCCATGTTTCGCATCCATATAATATAACTGGTAGAATAATAGTTTTATATATTTTCAATTTAACGTTTTTTGAAAGGAGTTGGAACGTCAAGAATCTATGTAATGCACACATTTCCAGACTTGAGCCCATGTTTAATTTCTTTGTGCATCTCATTCCTATTGTGATTATTGTTCCTAGGTACTTGAATTCTGCCACTTCCTCAAAATTCCATCATTTGTCATTAGCTGTTAATTTCCATTATATAATATATTTCTATGTGTGACCACATATTTAATTACATTGATATTTACTTCCAGCTTCATGAGGTAATGAAAGTTAATTGAATATGATTGGCTGGAAGAGTGGAATTCAAGTGATTATATAAAGGAAGCTGGAGGGAACACACAAATGTTTGTAGATAGGAAATTTTAACTTTCCTACAGAAGACGATTTTGAAGCGAACACATGTAGGTATGTCTATTTTTAGCAAGAAAGAGAGGAATTGAATTATTTGGGTTTGAACGGCAAGTCAGAAAATTAAGTTTTCTCTAGTTATAATTAAATGAAGCATATATCCTATATAACAAGGGGAATGTTTAGAAGTGACTTCACTCTTGTCACGTCAGTCCCGCCTTCTTTATTCAATTATTAGCAAACCCATTCGCTAGCGCCGCACCCTTAAAACAATCTGGACTCCTATCAGCACAAATCTCACAAGAAATATAACATTTAGTTTCTTTCATTCACAAAGTACAATGCCACTAAGTCTTATCGTAGGTATATTCTTAAAGAACATTTGTTCCGAGCGAGGAGGTTCAGGCAGTAATGTTTAAAACTGGTATTCGGGAAGTCACTAGTTCAAATCTAGTACCGACCAACCTGATAATGGTTTTCTTGGTTTTCCTCAATCGTCAAGGCAAATTCTGGACTGAAATTTCATTACAGGACCCATTTCATCATAAACACTATTTCATATCAATAAAATTAAAATTAGTCAATTGTTAATGAGTTGTAAGGTATCCAGAATGTCGCAAAAAATCGAGAAATATGAGATTAGTCAAAATATACAATTCATCAACAATTAAAAGTAACATCATAGTACGAGGTTTATTTCCTACATACATTCAAATAAAATTAGTTAATTTAATCCGAAAAAGAATTGATAAACAATAGAAACCTACACTAAAGATCCTAGACAAGATATAATCTTGGATGGTTAAAGAGTAATAAAAATAAAATAAAAGCAAATAGATTATTTTTGCTCGTTGATAAGAGAAACGTTATTGAGAATTTAATTTATCAGAAAATGAGACAGGGCATACTCGTTGTGGATCATGTAGTCTATATGTACCGCGATTGCCTCTCGCGGTTTCGAACTCGAACAAGATAGATATAATTTTTGAATCAGGAATATTAAAGAATGAGGCTTGCTTTAGAAGTGAAGTCAAAAACATCGGTCCCATGCCGCGGAGGCACGAATGACACGTTAAAGACCGTTACGACATCAAATGCATTTTCCTCAGAAAATGTATATGTGTAGGAGATAACCGCAGAGATGTTATGATTAATTTTCATCAGAAAAAAATGATTAGGTGATTACTAAATATTTTAATTTATTGCAATAACGAACTTGGAACTTCTTTAACAATTCACGTAAATTCATGTTTGCTAATATTCAGAGACATTAATTTATCATCATTAACATTTGTAATATCAATTCAGATATACGTCGAATTCTTGGAAAAAAATGTTATCTCTTACCCCCCCTCATTATCACTCTACTTCTTCTTCATTCAACCAAGTCTTAGGGCTATAGGCCTGTTACGATCTCACTGATGAATTTGGTATCCAGAGTTCATTACTGTTATGTACTATTTTATTAATATGTTATATCACTTTACTAGATATACGAAGGAAGAAAAGTAGCATCCATTTATGTTAAAACGAAATATTGTATTAATATAAAACGCGCTCATTTTTTAAAATAGCACTGCATGTACTATTTATCCTACTGTTTGTTGACTGAGAGCGTCAAGTATTTTTCCTATCGTGATTTTGTGTGGAGGTCAGTATGACTATATGAGGTGGGAATCAAATGCATTCTGAAAAGCAAGTACAATATAAATGCAAATAAAAATAAACTGAAGTCTCTCATGACTATGTATTATATCATATGATTATGAATAGAGGAAGATTTAATACATTATTTAACTTCCTGAATTTTCTTTTTATACAATATATATATATATATATATATATATATATATATATATGAATAAATTAAAACAAATATAAAATGAACATATTATCGCAAGTGTACTAAATTAACATTAATGGAGCAATTTCTTAATCGTTATAGTAATAAAACAATTATTTCATTTCTTAATGCTCATTGCAGGTCGTTATTGAAATAACAAAATGTAATGACTACTGTAATCTTTATCAATTATATTTGAATTCTAATACTAAAAAATGGGCTACTAAATTATATTATAAAGTAGGATAAGCACAATCATAAAACAAGATTGAATGACCAATAAATTAAACTATTAAAATCTAAGCACTGGTTAAATTGAATGTTATTAAAATTATTTAACGAATTACGTTCAGAAACCCGCAGTGTTAATACAGTATGTTCTATAAAGGTTGTTAATGGATATTCCACCTTATAATAGCCTCATCGACTTATGGTCAGAGTTTCTGATTGTAGTTAATGGGGTCCCGGGTTTGTTTCCCGGTCAGACCATACGAATTTTTTCTTAAAGGGTTGCACATGATCTGCAATTTTGGTTAAGTTTGGTTTAAGGACTCTCCTGGCGCTTCACTATCATTTAACACCCATCTTATTATCTGAGTAACATAACTCCGTCTATCATGTGCCCCAACCTAAGAAATTAATTACAATTCCACCAATGCCGGAGGAGAATGTCAGAAATGTCATAAAAGGCAACTTGGTGGTATTGGACAAAAAAAAGATGTTAATGTAATTTTGAACAAGTGGGAATTCTCAAATTCTAATATACATTCTGTATTTAACCTATATTATACAGTACTTGACTATGATCGTAACATCATTCTCAATATTAAATTTAATTAATTAAATAATTTGCGAGTTATTTAAATTTTGCGAGTGTAAAGGAGACAACTCAATACCCAATAAGCAATATAAATTCACCATTTCAAGAAATTCAAAGCTTAATTGTGATAAATGGCAACACATCTTATGATATCATTATCTTCTCATTATATAAATATGTAGAATAGTGACAAAGAATTCAAAGCGCGAGACATTAAGTGAAAGTAATTTGAAACATCCTCCCATCGCGAAACACTGCCGACACGCGTGCATACATTCCTTTGCAACACAGGATGCACGAAACGTGCAGAAGCGTTCTCCAAATTTCAATTAACTATTCCTCAAGATTCTCCGAAAAGAAAGTATCCTCACAGATCTTATTACGTTAAAACAGAACTTTAGTTAAATATGTCTATTAAAATCACAATAAATACCAAAGCTTTCACTTAATAACTTAAGTGCAGTTTAAGCTTAATTGATATTAAAAGTAAAATTACTTTTCATCATAATGCATTAAAACAAAAATAAAAACTTATTTAATAATACAAATTACTGGCACGATGTAGGCCTACCGGAAACAAAATACGAAAAAAAAAAAGATTAGGAAACTGCAACTTTTACAGTAATTTCAATTCGATAAGTAGCTTTAGTGACAGTCCTTAACAACTCGGGTAATTAGCGTTGCAATTCAAATCTGGGCTGAGAGGCCTTGAGACTTTAGATTCTTTCGTGTGGGATAAGCTTATATCTATTACACACGGACCTATGAATTTACTTCCCTTCCGAAGGAAACAAATTAGAATTTTACGCCCTGGAAATAATTCGTCGGCCACGGGTGGGTTTGACAAGCGAACTTAAAACCCGGTAACCATTAAAACTCGGTGCGACATTACAGTCGATTTGTACAGGTAATCCGAGGCATACCCCGTTAACATATTGCAGATGGCTGTGGAAGCATGAAAGGCAAGGATTCTAATCCAGCGGCATGACTGGAGGCTGGCTATCCGTACTCTCCGATCAACTTTACCCCACAAAGTTCGCAGTTAACATTTTATAAGAGATTGAAAGAGCCAGGAAGCCACTCTGAACACGAAGGAGTGAAGAAAAATCTTCACCCTCCGCTGCCTTCGAAATTGAGTCATATTTATCTTGGTAGGCCTATATTTATATTAAAAAATAAAATAGGCCTACTATTTATGATAGTTAAGATATATAATACAGAATACGGTTTTGGATTATTCGTATTTCTCCATGTAGGTTATCATATCTAGATAAAATTCCTCAGTTGCAACTGCATATTTCATATGGTCTACTTAATTTATAACTTACTAATCTAAATGACTATTTACCTAGATGATACACGGTTCTTTAAATACATTGTACAAGTACTCAAGAATTGCGTATCCATTTTTATAAAATAGAGAATATTTTATTTTTATCATATATATATATATAAGATATATAGGCCTATATATATATATGAATAAAGTTTTTTTGGGTTTTCCGCGTCTTGGATTCAAGTTCGCCTCTGGCCACTGATTCCGACGTTTCGGCATGATCCCACATGCCATTAATGCCGAAACGTCGGAATCAGTAGCCAGAGGCAGAACTTGAATTCATGACGCGGAAAGCCCAAGAAAACTTTCTTATTCATACTTATATCCGTGAAAGTCTGCAATATAATCCCGTCCAGGCATTTATTTTTCTTATCTAACCATATATATATATATATAACCTTCAAGTCTATACGTAGCTGACGGTTTCTCTTAAAAGACACTTATAAGCGTTATTGTTGACTTACCAAATCTTACGGTTAATTTTATTTTTAGGTGAATCCATAGGCCATATACGAATACTTTAATTCCAAACCAAGAACTATTTTGGCACGTTCAAGATACAAATACATTAATTAAATAATAGTGATTAATCATATTATGCCTAGTCATCTTATTTTAGAGACTTCGCATTCTCTTTCATGTCAAAATTTATATGATAAATCACTTAGATTTAAATAATACAGGAAGGAAATAATAGCCTATAATTAATAGATTTTTGGTAAAAATAACTGGGTAATTATAATAAAAATATTTATTGTAAGCTACACCGTTCGCAAATATATTTTCTTTTCAGAAAAAAAAAAGAAACAAATTTAATCCTACATTGGGATGAATTTTTAATGGTGACGGCACAGGTTTGATATTGACACAGTATACAGGAGACATTAAATATATCACCCTATTATTTTGGAAATTTTCGGTAAAAAATCATATGCACCTGCAATATTACGAGTATTAGTTCTTATTACGTGATATTAATAACAATGGTTTATTTAATTTAGTATTTTATAAATTTAATTTGTGATAAAGTTGACCATCAGATTAAAAAAAATCAATAGAATAAGGTGTTCCATATTATGCCCCCTTTGCACTAAGTAAAAATCTGCTCCATATATAACATTACAGAATTACTCAAGTATAAATATATTTATGAGTGAAGAACTATAGACTGGCCTGGACTGGACACATGGACAGCAAAATGATCTGAAAAATAATTTACAATGACCAACCTCTATTGGCCAGAAAAGTTGGAAGACTTAAATTAAGATGGGAGGATGGTATAATTCAAGACGTTAAGATTTTAAAAATAAAAAACTAGAAGAGTGAAGCTCAGGACAGGGAAATCTGGCATAAGCTTCTGATGGCGGCCAAGGCCCACATGGGGCTGTTGAGCCATTGATGATATATATATATATATACACAGATAAAGAGAGAGTAATCTCAACTAAAGTCTATAAGACATTTTACTTAACATTTGCAACAATCCTAAATACATCATATATATATATATATATATATATATAAGGTGTACCGTGTGCCTAGACAACGAGTTAACAAATTTCACGAATTTTGTAAGAGAATCTTAAATAAATACCAACTAACATACTCGGACAAATTAAATGGCGGTACTAATAATAGCGAAAAAAGAAACTGACACGAGAGTCGGTTGTATGGTATTTTCTGCACATATGTGAAGGCAATTAAGCTATCAGTCATCATTACTACATTTCGAGTGAACACTGTGGAACACACAAATGGTACCATGTCTGACAACTGTAACTAACAAGCAATACTGCTAACGTCTTGCAATTATTAGTATACAATGTACTTCAACTACCTTGTTTCAATACCTCAAAGTGAAGCAAAAATTTTAACCGCAATAACAGATTCAATTAAATATCTATTTATATAGAGCAGGTCCAGATTCGATACCTGGTGGAGTTGGAAATTTTTAACTGTAAAATTACCAACCTCCAGACTAGGAGAGGATGTTTAATTTTAAATCCCTAGAATTGTATATCAGATGCCTGGAATAAATTCCAGACTGTCCCCAGTATATATGCCGAGAAGGTGTGTGCTACTAAAAGCGACTTGTCTGTCCGATGAGGCGTTAAACCTGTCGATCTCCTTGGTACTTTCCGACAGGACAATGCTATGTGCCGGCACTATACACACTACATAAAACACAACTATACACTAATCCTACACTCACACCATTATACAATACAAGTAGCCTAACATCACCTACGTAAAGTGGTATGCCGAAGTTGTGCGTAAAATGAAAATAGAACATATTAACACCAATTACCTGCCTAGCATGGGTCCTGAAGTACAAGAATACTGAGAGTGGCTTAAAAAGCAGACATACGACGAAAGGAGAGAGATAGAGGGAGGGAGGGGGAGAGAGAGAGAGAGGGGGGGGAGGGAGGGAGGGGAGAGAGAGAGAGAGAAGAGAGAGGAGAGAGAGAGAGAGAGAGAGAGAGAGAGAGAGAAGAGAGAGAGACTTGAACATCATTAACCATTAAATTCGCAACGTATCCTTTGGGATACATCCATCCATCCATCCACAGTACTTCTGCCCGATGGTAGGTTTTTCACTGCAATAATAGCATTTTCATGCTATGCGTTGCAGCTTTTACTAGGGAATTATAGGTGTGGTAGCTTCCCGATGCTTTCCACATCGTTGAAGGATGATGATGGCCGGATGATTTTCGGGACCGTTGGGCCGTAAGCTTCCTGACATTTGTCTTACAGGTCAGGAAAAACTCCGGAAAAAAACCTCACCCAAGTGCCTGTCCCGACCGGGAGTCGAGTCCGGGCCCGCTGCGTGATAAGGCAGCACGGTACCGAGACCACAGCGGTGAACGGGATACATCAATTGTTTTAATGTATCTAATAGTTTTAATAAAACAGAACAAAGCTAACAATAATAAATTATTGAAATGTGTGTGAAATTACATATAAGACTTATACCTAAAAATAACAGTTATGCACGATTTCGTTTTCAGTGTGGTCCGCCGCATTTAAATAAATGATGCCAGAAATTATTGTTTACCAATTAAAGGATTAATATACCCAATCTTGAAACGACCGCATACAAGCATTTAAAAGATAGAATAGAAAATATCAATGAGAAAGTAATTGGGTGGGGGGGAACTGAATGTCATAATATCCAAGTTAAATGACTATAAGATAGAATATGGCATCGTAGACATAACACCTGTATATCATTGCGACAGTTATCACATATATTTGTTTCTTCTTTGCTTTAGAATTTGACAAAGTAATTGACCTTAAAATAAACTGAAACACCTATTTCTTCCTTAAGTTTATCCAGTTATGTAGATATTTATAATAGGTAAATCAAAAAATCCTGTAATCAACCTCACTGGCACTATCGAACCTGTAGGTTCCTGGTCATTCGGACATAAGCTCTCCATACATCCCGATCCTGAGTTAATGGTTTCCAATCAATCCCCTGTATAATCTACTTCCTTCAAATCATGATTAATGTTATTCTTCCACCTCATTCTTGGACTGTCTACAGGCTGATTTTCATGCAAGGAGTTTCCATGCTCCTCTTTAATTCCCCATTCGTGCCACATATCTTGGAAAACGCAGCCTACGAGACTTAATTATTTTTATTATACGTGGTTTCCCATAGAGATCATATAGCTCACTGTTATGTAGTCTTCTCCATTCGCCTGTCTGTTGATCTCTCTTTGAACCAAACATTTTCTTAAGAACTTTATTCTAACATACTCATAATGTTTTCTCCTCCTTAAAGTAAGAGTCCATGTTTCGCATCCATATAACTAGGAGAATAAATAAAGTATTATATATTTTCAGTTTAATATTTTTTTAGAGAGCTTGGGGACAGTAAGAGTCCCTTTAATGCATAATAGCATGAATTTGAAGAATTCAAGCAATGGATAATTTTTTTCTACTCCTCATTCTTGTTTGTAACTATTGTTCTTAGGTATATGAATTCAGCCACTTCTTCAAAATTTCCGTCGACAGTTTTTAATTATTAATAAATAAAGTAATGCATTTTGAGAGATGATACTTTGTCACAATTGGTATCTTAAAACTTTTATTAACTAAAAGTTTAACTAATTTCTAAAGGTACAAACCTAATTAGGTTTCAAACTGTCATATTTTAAAATATTATCTGAGAAGAGTCCACCGCTGTGGTAGCGTGCTGCCTTGTCACGCAGCGGGCCCAGTTCGATTCCCGGTTGGGACAGGCTGCAGGGTGAGGTTTTTTCGGGATTTTTTCTCACCTGTAAGACAAATTTCAGGAAGCTTAGGGCCCAACGGTCCCCAAAAATCATCCGGCCATCACCATCATCCTCCTTCATCAGTGTGGAAAGCAACGGGAAGCTACCACACCTACAATTCCCTAGTAAAGCTGCAAAGCATAGCATGAAAATGCTATGATTGCAGTGGAAGACCTGCCCTCGGGCAGAATTACTATGGATGAATCTGAGAAGAAGCTGGTTTAAATATTTTTTTCAATTTGTGGATCCTAGGTTTAATTTCAGTTACGTTTCTAGAACTAGCTGTATAACAGGATATATATATATATATATATATATAAAACTGTAATTACTGTATCCTATAAAATTGAAGTTAAATAATCACACATAAATTCAGTTACAATAAACATTTAAAACGGGATGTAAATGTATTAAGTTGCCGAACATATTTTAAAATTAGAACACAAATAGTAAAAAAAAAAAAAAGTATAATACCTAGTAGGGTATACCTTGTTTCTAATTACTCAGGTTTTCTCAAAAATGTTTTGTTTGGGTCTAATACTTTTTGAAAAGGGAAGTATATTTTTTTAAATCCAATAGCATAAGTCAGTTGCACTAATTTTGTTTATACTGAGCTTACGACAACGGAGTCATACAACCTCTCACAGTGCACTCTACAGCACTACGTAATGAACAAAGTGAGACAGTGAATGTTGAAACAGTGTCATCTCTCCACCGTTTCACTCTGGCTGACCAAACCAAAGAACTTAACTCCAAACATAAGTAAATATTATGTAATGGGGTTGAAATGAAACTGTAAATAATGATTTTGTTACTAACAATCTTTAAAACAATCTCCATTTCAAATGAAACATGAAGTGTGAGAAGCAAAAAAGTTATTTGATCTTTTTGTTACATTTGCCAAGATATACAAACTGTGTAAATATAACAGCTTATATCATTTACACTCTATATTTATATTTACACACTGTAAACAAAATTTTGATCATTATAGTGATGAGTTAGAGATAAGATCGTGTATATGTTGAACTCGCAATAATTAGAAGCTCCCTGATTTTTCTTTCTGAGAATTTAAATGGTTTAAACGACTTTAAAAAGATTATTTCTTATTCTCTCATTATACATTTCCATCTATGGGAATCAACTTACAGAGGTTGCATTAAAAGGATTTAAAATACAGGGTATCAAAAAATCTGGTTTTACTATTTTATTTCTCAATTATTATATTCCGTATATATGGAGCCGGAACAGGCTAGTAAATAAGCCTAAACCGTGAAGAAGAAGAATTATTACTATATCATCTACGATGGTTATATGTATGGACTTTTTAAGAAGATCGGCAAGAATATAAAAATTGGATAACGTAAGAAATAATACAATAAGATAAATAATGAATGTAGAATAGGATATTGTACAAGAGATTGAAGAAATCCAACTAAGATGGCATGGACATGTAAAGAGAAGGGACACACAAACAAAGAAGTATTGAAATGAATACCTCCAGGAAAAGGAAAACGTGGTAGAAGAAAGCCAAAGTGGATAAAGGGAATTCAAGACAACATGAAGAAGAGAAATATGACAGAAGCAGACACGCCAGACCGGAAGTGTGGATGAAACAAATAGTATATTTTGGTTGAGGATACCTGTGTAAATAACAGAAACAATCCTGAAATAATATATATATATATATATATATATGCTTTTGAGATGTGGATATAGAGAAGGAAGGTACGTATAAAATGGACAGATAAAATAAAAATGAAGATGTGCTAGACAGAATGGGTGAAGGAAGAACAATGCTGGACTCATAAAGAAGAGGAAAAGAAATTGGATTGGCCACTGGCTAAGAAGAAACTGCCCGAATGCCTGCTGATGGATGCCCTAGAGGGAATGGTCAACGGAAAGAAGGTTAGATCATATGATAAACAATATTAAAATAAATGGTTTGTATGCGGATATAAAAAGGAAGGATGGGTTCAGGAAAGATTGGAGAGTACTGAGTTTGCAGCAAAATACCTGCTCTTGGCCAGAACACTATGCATGTATGTATGCCTATAAAGTACGTATTTTGATCATATTTTTATGAACCAATATATATATATATATATATATATATATATTTTATTCATACAAAAATACAATAACATTTTTCCCATACGGAGTCATATATTTGATTAACTTTTTATATATTCCAAATTTTTCATGTAAAAATAATAACTTGGAAAACGGAATCGACTGGTGGATGTGAGGAATGGATTAGAAGTGGGAGATTGGAAAGACAAAGAGCCATGGAGATTGTGTGGAAGCGAAATATGTTAATATGCAAATAAAATAAGTTATTATTACTACCATTAAATTTTAAATTCACAAATATTTAAAAGCAGTATTAACACTGAAACAACTTAAAGCTTAATTTTATAATTTTGATGGAATAAAAGGTATTTGCAGTTTGTCAAGTATTTCAATTACCGTATCAAACAAAGATAATTCGTTCAAACATTTTATGTGATGTCATTGTGACAACGTATTATTGGCAAAGAAACGAGATAAAATAGCGGTATTCAATTAGGCAATATTGAAACAAATGACGTTAACAGCCCACAGAGCCTTGCGGCATATGAACAGATTCACGTAATCAGCAAGATTTTTGCAAATTCTTACATTAATACAACATAAATATTCAAAGCAAAGTTCACTTATTTCCTTGGATTAATTATTTGTACATAGGCCAACATGATAGATAAAATTGGAATTCAGATGATATAATTATTTCATAATTAATATTTATTATCTGGGGTTTATTACATTGTAAAAATATGTTGAAATAGGATCCTGGACATTTTTTATCTTTTGATGATTATGACATAGTAATGAAAAGGCTTTTTTTTTTAGGATATAGAGCACTTCATTCGACATTGATTTCGTGGACAAGTCCAATTATCTTTGAGATTATTAAAATGCAGATAATACTCGTATTATATATGTACTCAACTAAGAATTCTTAAAAACTATTTAAAAATATAAAGCATAGGAGCTAGAACAAATCAAAATACGTTATAAAATTTTATTAACCCTTAAATTGGCAAAACATTAATTTTTCGTGACAATTATTTGAATGTGCTGGACCGCACTGAAAACAGACCTATGCTTAACTGATATTATGTCATATAATGTGTAATTCAACTAGGACTGGAAGCAAATATCAATAAAACTAAATATGTGGTCACACGTAGAAATACATTATATAATGGAAATGGAAAGCTAATGACAAATGAGGAAAATTTTGAGGAAGTGGTTGAATTCAAATACCTAGGAACAATAATCACAAATAGGAATGAGATGCACAAAGAAATTAAACATAGGCTCAATTCTGGAAATGCGTGCTATTATGCATTACAGACACTTTTGATGTCCCAACTCCTTTCAAAAAGTTAAACTGAAAATATATAAAACTATTATTCTACCAGTTATATTATATGGATGCGAAACATGGACTCTTACCTTAAGGGAGGAAAGGAGATTACGAGTATTTGAGAATAAAGCATTTAGGGAAATTTTTGGACCAAATAGAGATGAACAGACAGGTGAATGGAGAAGACTTATATAACAATGAATTACATGGTCTTTATAGGAAGTCAGACATAATAAGAACAGGTAAGTCTCATAGACTTTGATGGGCAGGACATGTAGCACGTATGGGGAATGAAAGACGTACATGGAAGCTTCTTGTAGGAAAACCAGTTGGTAGATCAAGAATGAGGTGGGAGAATAACATTAACTGTGATTTGAGGGAAGTAGATTATACAGGGAATGATTGGAAATCTTTAGTTCAGGATAGGGATGTATGGAGAGCTTATGTCCGCGCTGTCATGAACCTATGGGTTCGATAGTGCCAGTGAGTAAGTAAGTATTGTGTAATTCAACACAAATTTAAGAAATTTCCACTCGTTCGTTTTCTTCTGTTTTATTAAAGATACTATATAAATTAAACCGATTGATGTATCCTATACGTACGATACATTGTCAATTTAAGGATTAATTTATTTTACATCCTTTTCATAGACCAAATAAATAAAACGGTACCTATCACTACTAGGTTTCTCGGGACAAGACACTGAGTAATCAACTGATCATATGTCTGCTTCCACACACACACACACCTCCGAGATAGACTTTTTTAACATCTGAATACTACACGTCTATTCCCTAAAAATCTTGGAATATCTGCGAATTTCGTGTTAAGTTTTACTATACGATAGTGAATAATCTGGAAATCTATTATTGAAATAAAATTAAAATGGCCCAATTAAAAAAAATCGAGGAGAGAGAGAGTCTAGAGTTAGACTGTAACAAGAACATTCAAATTAAAAAAAATTAAGAATGTTAGTAATGAACATTGTTCAGTATAAACATCTCTATGCAGTCAGACATAGATATTATTTTACTACAGAGATTTATTAAAATTTCACGTCAGGGGTTCATTTGGGATTTTCTGGAACATATTCTGAAGATATAAGGGCTATACAGAACAGAATCCCGATCGTTAGGAAAGTGAGTAGTAAATAAAAGGTGTTCTGTTTTATTTAAAGCTTGTATTAGCGATAAAATTAACCGGCTGTACCGCAATAAAAAACAGTTTAAGCCGCTAAAAATCCACTGCCATAGTGAAATTACCTATTTACAGTTGAAAATAAAGATGCTGGATATATTTGTTAATTACAATGCAAAAATGGAGGTACATAACTTCTTTGCCTTGAAGATACTCGTAAGTTCCGTTTGTTTTTCCCAGGTGAGGCGTCCTAATTGATGTTATCGTTATCACACGAGTGATAAGCAGTAAGCGTTGTGACGCAACCGGTTGGGTATTACTCAAGTAATGTGTACTCCAATCCGCTGTCTCAACTTGTTCACGTAAGTTCAAGTTAATTTCACTGACAAACGTCATACTCAAAAATAATACTTCACAAATATTTTCTAAATGTGGTAAAACGAGGAAAAAATTAAACTAATTTCATTGTACATATGATTGTATATTGGTCGATTGATTTCATCGGTTCAATGGTAGAAGAGGCCTTAACTCTGCCAATAAAATAAAGCTATTATTCTATCTATCTTCAGGTTTTTACAGCTGTTGCCGTCTTCCCGTGCCAAACCTCCTAAGCCTACGATCTTGGGCATCTTCAATGCTTAGCCCTCTTGCTTGCATTACTATCCTTATGTTTTCCTTCCATGTTAACTTTGGTCTCCCTCTTTTCTTCTTTCTGCTCGGATGCCATTGATATAGTAGTTTCGGCCATCGCTCATCTTCATTTTTAAAATATGTCCTAACCATTTTAATTCCTTCTCCTCAGTTCTTTCAATTATGCTTTCCTCTGCTTCCATTATGTTTCTAATTTCCTTATTTGTGACATGTTCTAATTTTGACTTTCTGGCACTTCTGCGTAAATAATCCGTTTCTAGAGCTATTAGTCTATTTTTGTAGAATTTATTGATTGTCGATACTTCACTTTCATACATTGGAACAGATTCCACCAATGTTTACCTTTTTTTTTTGTGTTTTTCCAAATTTGCTTATCCCACCATATGGAATTTAATAACTATATTATTTTGCTACTTTATTCAATTATATTCTTTATGTTCTCTTTGCCTATACCTTACCTTCAATGTTATCCATAATTATTCCCAAATATTTAGTTTGTTTCACTTGCTTTATTTGAATTCCTTCTTCCAATATTACATTTTCTCTTATTACTATTTATTGCCAAATATTCTGTTTTTTTTGTAAATTTACTGTGAGACCCCATGATTCATATGTGTTTTTCAACCTTTCTTTATCATGAATCCTATATCAAATTTGTCTTGTGCTAAAACCAGTTGATCATCAGCAAATTGCAATGTCAGTAAAAATTGTTGTCTATTATTATTTTTACTATTATTGTTGTTATCATTATAATAATAATAATAATAATAATAATATTATTATTATTATTATTACTATTCTGCTTCATGGATTAGACATATGTGCCTGTTCCGGTCCCAAAAATACCAGACACATCTGCTTTTTCCGGTCCCAAAATACCACATCATTTGATCCACCCATCTTGTCAATGGTCATTCTAGACTCATCCGTTCTTTGGCCTTCGTAACAATGCCTGCTTTGCTATGTTATATATAGGTTGCTAGTTTAAATTAGTTTCTATTTTGTCCTGTATCTAACTATTGTAGATTCTAGTTGCCTTATTTTATCATTTTTCTTTCTTTATTCACTCATTTATAACCGGACACCCTCAGAAATGTTATTTCAGGAGCTTGTATTCATTTGCAGGCATTTCGTTTTAGTTAACATCCAAGTTTCACTTCTGTACAACACTGTAGGCACTGCCATTACTTCGTAAAATTTTAGCGAAGTGTCTCGGCGAGTTTTTCTTTTTATAGTTCTTAAAATTGTGCACAGATATTATTATTATTATTATTATTATTATTCCTTCTAGTCAGACAACAATAATGTCATCAGAGTGTTAGCTCTTGCACCTGGAAATTCTTGCAGGAACATTATTTGTATATCAATGTCTTTTTTAATAAAGTTAATATAACATGAAAATATGACCGGTTATAATTTGCCCTTAGAAAGAAGCTGTGCAATCTAACTTTCCTTGCTCCAAAAATCCCAATGACCATCACCTGCTTTATGCCCGAGAATCTTGGTAATAAAACTAGATTCACTTGCCCGAGAATTAAAATCATGAGGTCTTCCTACATTCTGAATCGAAATACCCGCGATCAATGAGACGTTATATCCGAAGACGACTTAAACATACAAGTTCATACATTCCTAGCAAGAGTAATTTAATGTACGAATTATTTATGAGCGGAACATTCCGTCAACAGTTACGTGTTCAACATTATTCGAGTACCGTTTTCCTCTCGCTTCACCACTTCCTCTTCAAATCACTTCTTCAGACTACTTCCGCTGCACAAAACATAATACTTGACATTAACAAAAGGTCTGGGGTTTCTCGATTTCATCCAGTCTCTAACAAAAAAGGAGGTCACCAAGCCCTCATATAATGTTGTTATTGAACTAAATGATTTCACACATAAAAAACAAACTGTATGTCATTGGGTACAAACACTACTCATGAACAATTTCTTGCTTGTGTTAAAAAAAAAAGATTAATATAAATTTAGACCTATATAGTAGCCTGTTTATCTAAAACTTCGAATTCAGTGTATAGGATCACACGCTGAAAAGAAGGTACATACTCGTATATAAAAAATACGATGCATACGCATTCAGAAATAGAAGGTTCTTTTACTTCACATATAAAGTAACGTAATGATTTTAAAACTACAATAAAATGTTTTAAAATATTAATATAAGTATCTTTTTATATTAGTCTTCATCAATTAAAATGGATTTTTGTTTAAAGAAATTCGTTAATTAGTTAGAATCACGTAGGCCTTTCAAAACATGTTTTATCTTCGGCATACCACATGACATGCAGAAGATGGAACATGTTTTGAAAGGCCAACATGATTTTAACTAATTAACGAAGTTTTATAAACAGAAATCCACTTTAATTGAGGAAGACCGATATAAAAATGTACTTATAATAATATTAAAACAAATACATTACCTCAATTGTGATTACAATGCATTTTAAAAATATTACAATAAAATAAAGGGCAACCGCTGAAAAGTGGAAAGACCCTCAATCGGAACAATAAAATAAATGAAAATTCCCGAATTTTTTAATCGATAATCTATACTCCCAGACTAGCGCTTGGAAACTGTATGTATTTTCATTAAAGTATACTAAATTTTGAATGTATCATGTAACATTATGACATATCTGCATCATAATTTAGAATGACTATTTAACTCATGCCCCAAATGGGAGTCAATGACCAATCATATTTTCAATGACTTTTGATTTGCAACCAATCACAGTCTTTTTCACCTCGATTTTTACAATTTCATTTTATCACTTTAAAATCAAGCTCCTCCTTTTTAACATTCTGAATAGGTCAGAGCATTATTTCGCAGTGACTGACTCTCTAAGAAATACGTTGAATATAACAATTTATATATTAAGATCTAAGAATTCTAGAATGCATGTGTTTACCAGATTGTATATATGGAATGTAATCAGATAGTGCTTGCGGGATATAATATAAAACATTTGTAGCAATTGATTATATCACAAAAAAAAACACTGTTTGCACTTTCTTAAAAGTATTATTTCCCAGGAATTTACATTCCATAAAAACATAATTTACATCATAGGACATCAGAAATTAATTAATAACCTATAATGTTGGTTATAAACAGTTTGATGTGTTTCACTTTTTCTCCACTAGGGTGCATTCTTACAATATTGCGATCCTATTTGGCAATAAATATGATCTGGTTGCAGTGATGAACAAATGAAACATAACGTTTCTCATTTGTTTTCAAACATCGTCGTTTACATTAAATATATAACCATTTTAAAATAACTATATTTAAACAATGATTTGTGAGTAAACAGCTTAATTTTTATTCGTTAAATAATCCTAACAAATGCCACTCTTGATTTCCAAATTCTCTACATAAATTCACTCGTCACTTCGTGACATCGTGAATTTATCGATAACTTGGAAATCACTCGTCCTAAAATGTTCCTATAGTATAGATGATAAGGTTATAAAATTTGTTATAGTTCCAGATATTTTCATTATCATAAGTAATGCCACGAGTGATTTCCAAATTATCGATAAATTCACGATTCACGAAGTGAGGAGTGAATTTATCTGGAGAATTTGGAAATCAAGAGTGGCATTTGTTAGGACTATTTAACGAATAAAATTAAGCTCTTTACTAAAAAATAATTATTTGAATATAGTTACCGGTGTTTAAAAATATTTATATAGTTAATGTAAACGGCGATGTTTGAAAACAAATTAGAAATGTGAGGTTATGTACATTCACTGCAACTCGATCATATTATTCATTGACAAATAGGATCGCAATATTGTAAGAATGCACTCTGGTGGAGAAATAATGAAACACATCAAACTATTATAATCAACATTATAGGTTAATCATTTATATTTTGAATAAACAACTCGGTAAAATCACTGAATCTATTCATTATTTACTATATTCAATGTATTTGTTGGAGAAAAATAATGGTCTAACCTGTTCAGAATATTAAAAAAGGAGGAGCTTTCTTTATCACAAAAGCAGGAGCTGATAAAGAGAAATCGATAAAGAGCGAGGATAAACACGACTGTCATTGGTGTAAAACAGAATTCATTGAAACGTGATTGGTGATTGACTACCATTTGCGACATGAGTTAAATATTCCTTGTAAAGTTTTATTACTTATAATCATGTATGTAGTCTGTTTAAGATGGTTTTAGGGGGGAAAAAAATAGGTCTATAGTAAAATATCTCCAGGGTTAAACAATACATTTTATTTTGGAAAACCCTTCGGATATTGTTACTGTATCAGAGTTTCATGAGAATACATTTTATCGAAATCGATGGATTTTTTTCTCGGCATTAAATCCTAAAGCCTGAATGATAAGGCCTCTAAGCAAAATTTACCGAATTTTCCCGTCCTAGTATTACCTTAGTTTCCTAGATGTCAGTATGAGGCGGAACGCTGACCACGGACCACACAAATGACATCTATATGAAAACAAGTGTAACTAAATTAGTGTGGTTCAAATCCTTCCCTGTAGGGGGGGAGCGCCTAAATCTGCGTTAAGGGAAACGTGGGCTTACAAGATACAAGAAGAAGATTAAATCCTGATTCCTTGTAAAGGGAAGTAAAGCAAAGCATTCCACATCTTAGATTTACTGTATTAATGTATATAACTCAATCCCCAACTAGATCTTTAAAGCAAAATTCGTCAGCATTTCCACATCTAGCTTTGAATTGCGACACCACCTCGGACGATACGAACTCAATTAAAAAAAATATATTCTATCCTTTCTGCAGAGATTTTTCTCTCTACAGCCTATCGACAGTTTATGCATGTATTTATTTACTTAGTTGATATAAGCCATTTTTTTTAAAAAATGAACAACATATGTAATTCAAAATTGAATTAAAATCACTAACACAAGTACATTTTATTCCTTTCTTCGGATCTTTCAGCTCAAGTCGAACTCTGGCCTCCTTTTCAGGGTTTCTTGACCAATCTGATTAGATACGTTTATTTCTGTAAAGATGTCGTGAATGATATATGGTCAGCATGCCCTCTAAAGAGACGTCTAATAGGTAAATAGGGTATTACGTGGATGGAGAAAAGTTGATTACATTTTGCTCAGCGGCCATTTTTCAGGCTTAAGATTCTTTTAGGAGTATTAACATCTTCTGATTAGCTATCCACGGCTTAAAGTTTTTTCCCGAGGACTTGTCCCTTGGATTTTTCGATCCTAAAAATCCATCGAACCCGGGCCGGTTTTAAACCCGTGACCCTCGGGACCAGAGGCAAGGAACATAACCACTACACCACTGAGACCGATGAAAATTTATGCATATTTATTTATTTTATGTGATGGAGTTAAGACCATAAGGTCTTATCTTTCATTTCACCAGGGTTAAATTATACATACAATAAGAATTATGAATTATCTACATGATTAATGATACAGAATTGATATAGGCTATACAATATAGAGTTGACAAGGGAAAAAAGAAAATATAGTAATAATAATAATTTTTTCCCTTTACAGAGATTTAGGCGCTCTCCTCCTACAGAGAAGAATTTGAACCACATTAATTTAGTTACACTTGTTTTCGTATAGATGTCATTTTGAGTGGTCCGTGGTCAGCGTTCCGTCTCATACTGACATCTAGGAAACCAAGGTAGTACTAGGACGGGAAAATTCGGTAAATTTTGCTTAGAGGCCTTTTCATTCAGGCTTAAGGATTTTTTACGAGCCTGAAAATCTTCAGACTCGGGACCCACGGCTTAAAGTCCCTCCCGGAGGACTTGCTCCTTGGATTTTTCCGTCCTAAAAAATCCATCGACCCCGGCGAGGTTTGAACCCACGACCCTCGGGACCAGAGGCAAGGAACATAACCACTAGCCCACCACGGCCGATAATAATAATAATAATAATAATAATAATAATAATAATAATAATAATAATAATAACCTATAATTAGATTAAGTAAATGACTTGGTAAAGAAAGTTAAAAATATAGAGGAATAATAAAAGTATACATGGAACACGGTTATACTCGTATATTATATTGCCTAAGGAGATATGAAGTAAGTTTCTTTTTAAACTGTTTTTGAGTCGGGGAGTCATTGATATACGAGGGGAGGGAATTCCAGAGTCGGGTGGCTGACACAAGGAAGGAGTAGTTTATATTATCACAAACTTAATAATTGCGCCCTTAAGGAAAAAGTATATGCCTACATAAAAAAAAAAAAACTTTAAAATATTTAAACCTTTCTATATCGCGAGAATGAAATTACGGTTATGTAAGAGTGTGACAAGGATAATACCTAAAGAATTTTCCTTAAGACTATTGCATTATGCAAGTATTTTGTGCGCACTGATAAACTTCAGTATATCCCCGCTATTATGATATAATGATTAAAAATATTCAAACTAGCTTTATCATTAGGGTTAAGTATGTCTATATGTATTAATTTCAAATAACGTCTTCCTATAGGTCTAGAATGCCTCATTGGGTCGGTATGTTGACCACATGCCATCCATGACATCTCTGAGCAAATAAGGTAGCTAAAAAAATAACTTAGTCTAATAACTCCTTACAAAGGAGAGGCCATGGCTTAGCAATGGACTACGCTATTATAGATAAATAGATTGATAGGTCTAGAAGATAGCGTTATAACAAGATACGTAAGATCCAAAATATCGTAACTATTTATTATTAATAAGATCTGAAATCTTAACGGCATTTCGAACATGTTTTGCATGGATTTTATATTAAACACGGCGATTTTAATTACGATTTCATCTCGATAAATTACACTTTTCCAAATAATGTATAGAACAAAATTTTATAAAAGAACAGAGACTCATTAAATGTATAAGCCTATCGCATGGATAAATTAAAACCTATCGAAAATTGCTATTCACTTTTTAAATTAAATAAGTAGAAACGAAACGAAAATATATTGCGCTAATAGAGTAGACTTACCCCTTTAAGGAGATTCCGGATTGAAATCTCAATCATTATAATTATATATCCATCCATAGTAATTCTGCCCGAAGGCAGGTCCTTCACTGCAATCATACCATTTTCATGCTATACTTGCAGCTTTACTAGGGAATTGTGTAGGTGTGGTAGCTTCCCGTTGCTTTCCACACCGGTGAAGGATGATGATGATAATGATAATGGTAAGGATGATAATGATAAGGATGATGGCCATATGATTTCGGGGCCGTTTGGGCCTTAAAGTTTTCCTGACATTTGTCTTACAGGTGAGGAAGAACCCCGATAAAAATCTCACCCAGAAAAACTGCCCCGACCGGGGATCGAACCCGGGCCCGCTGCGTGACAAGGCAGCACGCTACCTCGAGACCACAGCGGTGGACTATAATTATATATATATATATATATATAACTCACTGGCAGAATGGAACTCGTAGGTTCATGGCCACGCGGACTAAGCTTTCCATATATCCCTATCCTGAGCTAATGCTTTTCAATCATCTCCTGTTCAATATACTTCCCTCAAATCATGGTTACTGTTATTTTTCCACAACATTCTTGGCCTGTCTACTGAGCGCTTTCCCTCTGGTTTCCCTACAAAGATCTTGCATGTCCCTCTTTCATTCCCCATTCGTGCCACACGTCCTGCCCACCGCAATTCAACTTAAACTTATTATAACTGGTATTACTGTTACTGGTGTGTGTGTGTGTGTATATATATATATATATATATATATATATATATATATATATATGAGTGGATTTAATTATTCATCGTAGCCAGTTTACTTTTATTGGTAAATGTTAACTATTATCTATAAATTATGAATAAAATTATTTAACACTAAATTCTAATTCATTATTTATATCTCAAACTATATTTTATACAACATTGTGTATATATATATATATATATATATATATATATATATATATATATATATATATATGGCTGGTTGACAACATTGTGTGTATATATATATATGGCTGGTTGACTGGAATGTTCTCATGTTTTTCCTCAGTCCTGAAGGAAAAATTCGTAATTGAATTTTCATTTTCAGGCTTCAATTTATATTAGGCCGTAGTTCATTTTTACAAACAAAAATACGAAATAACATAATATATAAATTTACGAGTTTATATTATTTTTTCTTCTTCTTTATCTCAGTGTAAACTCACATCTTATAGTTACTTTTTACATGCTATACGTAATCTGGACCTTACAGTGTGTGGCACGACTGTAGGGATCGAGTGGTTTTAAACTGTGGATCACAACACGCATTTTTGACCACACAATGGCAAAGGGCTTCCCGAATTAGTGATCTGCTCAATATCACGGCCTCCTCCGAGATATCACGAAATTAAGACCAAGCACACCATTCTCTCGCTCTCGCTCTCTCTCTCTCTCTCTCTCTCTCTCTCTCTCTCTCTCTCTCTCTCTCTCTCTCTCTCTCTCTCACACACACACACACATATATATTCATACTGAACATGGCAAATATGACAATGATGCTTATGATTGCCAGATGATGATCGGGAACCGTTTGAGCCTTAAAGTTCCTGATATTTGTCTTACATGTGCGAAAAATCGTCACCTAGGAAACATGTCCCGTTCGGGGATCGAACCCGAGCCCGTTACGCACGAGTTTATGATGTACCCCGCGTATGATGTACATAGCGGTGGACCGAATTTACGCCTATATTATTTATTTACCAATAATTGTATTTTGATAAATGGTTAGCACATTTAACAGACTATATGAACTGTTACGTCTGTTCTTAAGAAAATAAATGGTCTATAGAATAGGCCTAATCAATATTTCAAAGACACTATACAAATCTGACAACACAGTTTACTGGTAGATCTAACACTAAAAAAATCGTTAAAATCAATATAACCGAAGGTATTAAGTAGGCCTATACCATTTTAAGATAGTCATGAAATATAGTTCAGTTTAAGTAAAAAAGAAACCTTCACACTTATTGAAATCGAATTTCTTAGAAAAATACAGACAATAGGAGAAAATATTCTTAAATGAATTAATAATCCATAAATTGTAGATGAGAAGAAATTAGGTAAACTATTTAAAACCCAAACAGTGAAACTATTAATGAAATACTATTGCTAAAGTTAAGAACTGCAATCAATATTCCAAGATGAAATTCAAGCAATAAGAGAAATTGCACGATATGATGCAAATCAAGCAGAACGAACAGGATAGTTAATACTCTTAGCAGCAAGAAGAGATATTTCCGTGATGATGTCACAGTACGAAGATATTGTGTACATTCTAACACTTCTATGTTGACAATATAAATTGAACAGTGAATACACACAGCGTTTTGACTTCCCAATAAAAGGATATTTAACATTATCGAATTCATAAAGTATTAAAACTGATACAAATGAAAAACGCCACCTTACACATAATTTACAACCATTGTAATGAATAAAAATTTAATTAAATTCAAGCAGTGGAAATGAGCTGTGAAAGGTTGTAAAATAGAAAAACATATTAGAAATGAGAATATTAGAGAGGAACTAAACGTAAAATAATTTCTTCAACAAATAGAAGAACACAGGAACAATTGGATAGAACATCTGCAAAGAATGACAGAGGATACCAAAGATGGCACTGGATTATAATCATGGAGGACGAAGATCGGTAGGAAGACCAAGAAATCGCTGGCTTGAACAGATGTGAGATGGGAACAGGCAAATACCTATTCCGTGAAATTTGATGATTGATGATGATGATGATTAGTGTGTCCGAGTAGAGTTGGAGCATGTAAAAGTACCTACAAAGGGACAGGTTAAACTGAAGTAAAGAGAGAGCGAGATTAATAGTGTGTTTGAAGATTGCTAAGCATTCGTTTTTTTTAAATCAACGATTCAGTAATCAACCTAATAAAAATGCTAAAAATAGTAATCATAAGCCCAGATTTTCAGGGCAGTTAAAAACACCAGTTACCGATAAATTCTTGTTTTTTATTAAATATAAAGAAATTTATATAAGAACAGTTAAAGTCACGTAGAGTGCGTTGGGCAGGAGACATGAATGGGGAATCAAAGAGGGGCATGGGAACTCTGAGAAAAACCAGAGGGAATGAGCCCAGTAGATGGGCAAAAATGAGTTGGGAGGATAATATTAACCATGATTTGAGGGAGGTAAATTATACAGGGGATAAATGAAAACTCAGGATAGGAATATAATTATGAAGAGCTTATGTTCCGGCGGCCACTAACCTCCAGGTTCAATAATGCCAAATAAATAGTTAGTTATAAAGGAACTTATTGAATGCAATGAACTTGCATTTTTTGTTCTCTTTGCGCTCTTCCCACGAACGAATTCTTAATTCCATGGTTTTTTATTTGCTTGATTATTTTTTATACCAATAGGTCTACGGTACACTATGAAGTAACACACTTTTTCAAGCCGTTAGTATGAAGATTTGCATTATTGTAAATATGAATTTCTACGCTACGTAAAGTTTATTAATTTTAAAATTTTAGTAAACATTTATAAGTATGTTTTTAGGAATTACTAACAAAATACATCAACGGCAACAAATGCATTTCTCGGATAACAAGAAAATATCGTTTTTTCAACATTCCTGAGAAAAAATTAACAATGAATTTGAAATAGAGATACATTTTTGAGTGACAATGGCAAGTCGAAAATTAATGGCTAATTGCATTATTTAATATAAAACATTTAACATTCTGTCCTCACTTTCTGTTATTGTGTTTTAGTAACCAGCATAGCGTTTCTTGATATAATTAGATCTAGAGAAAAAAAATCGACGTTCAAGGTGCATGAACTTCGAATAATAACGTATACAGGTTGTCCTGTTCATTTCATTGATATTGATAGCACCCTGTGTAAGAATCTAAAACGTATGCAGTTTGTTCTGTATATTTTATTGATATTTGGTAGGTGCCCCGTCTCAATCGACTGTAAACATTGGTAACTTACGACAGACAACAAAGTATGCAGGTTAACTCGCATTTTGTTTTGAAAGATTAATGCCCGCAGTATTACATCATTTTAACGTCTACTGATGTTAAAAAGGACTTCATTTAACGTAAAGTAACTTAAGAATCGTTCAAGGTATTATATGCCTAATATATTCGTTTGTTTTTTTAATAATTTCATAATTTTGGTTGAAATTCTAGATTAGCAGAAAGTTAGGATCAAATTAATTTCTAATAAATACACAAAATATTCAATATACAGGTAATTATAGTAAAATTGTTATGAGTTTTTATTATATTATAATTTTAAAAAAATAAATTGTTTTGAAATGCCATATACCGGTATTAAAAATTAAAATTTGATTGTATGAACTATAAAACGGTTACAATATAATGTATCAAATCATTAAAGATTAAAAATAAGTTCATTCAAACAATTTAAGAAATAAAATGAAGTTCAAACCATTAATCAATATTAAATCGATAAAAGGTTTTTTGATATTTTTTAAAAAGAAAATGGAAGGAACGTTGACCTTATTGTCTATGTTTATGGTAGCTATGAATCTATAGTGACAATAATAAATTAGTGCAGCTAATTCTATCTAAGGTGCTAATGTGTAATCATTGATCTTTTCTGAACGGTTGTCAGACGAGAATTTTGTGCAGAAATTGCTACACACGAAACAAATTTGTTCAAACTGTATATAACAAACAGATAAAAATAAAATTAATATTTAACGCTAAATTTAGAAATTTTATTGAACAGTTGGTTAAAAAGTAATCAAGATTGATACAATTACACAAATTTATTAGCAAATTAATGTCCTACCTTTTTAAATTCAGATATTAATTACTTATTTAAAATTAACTTTATGGTTGCATTAAAATGTTAAACATTTTAAAGAAAAACAAGTGTCAGTGTGTTATATAATTACATAAATGATAATGGTAAAATTACAGTTACGTAATTTAATGATAAAACATTTCTAACACTTAAGAAAATAATCAACAATAAGTAAGTTTACGAAGTTCCATATCGGATAATACTGACAAAAATATTATATGAATCTTGCCGGTATTAGTAGAAAATAAATTATTTAAATTGTAATTAATTCATTTAGAACTAATCTATATAAATTAATTATCTAATTGTTAAATTATATTACATATATATTTTATGTGATGTTGAAAACAGAAGTACAGATGTTAGAAGTTTACAGTTATATTTAGCGATAATTATTATTGATGTAATTTTATCACTCTCACCTGAAAATCTGGCTAGGAACCTGTAGAATCTTGAAGCTAATGTGACACATAGACATCGAACTGTCCTCGCTACCAAAGTTGCTACAAGGAGCCCACAAGGAGGGCCCCAAAGTTCCGAAAATGTCGGGGCCCAAAATTCCCCCTCCAAACGTAGGTCCATCACACGATTTTTATACTGATATAAAAATATAGATGGGCACTCAAATTACTCTAAAAATATTCTATCACTCTTGTCCCCTGGCTCACTATATCACGTTCATTTGTGGATGTTACGTGGTTTTTTTTAATGTTTGATGAATTTGTTCCCCTTTTTATTATCGCCGATCAAATAGTTCTTTGGTAGCGATGGAAATGTTCAGCGAAGCGCCACATTCTAAAAATTGTATCATTTGGAGCCCTGAAAAAGGACCCCAACACTTATCACACGTGTTTTAAAACTTCACTGGCACAAATATGTTTCTACCCAATAAACACTTCCTACTGAATAAATTTGAATTTGCTGGAAATCCATTCGTGGGGTTAGACATATTTCCACACACACACTTCACTGTCAATATGCTACCGTCGATGTATAAACGTTCCTCTTTCCAAGGCTCGCCGAGAGCATCTGCTCTTTCCTATTCCTCAACAGTGAGAACCATTCCCCTCTCCCCCACTAAACAACACAACAAATCCGAATGTTGACGGAAATTGCCGAACACTTACGAGCTGGGCATTTAAAAGGTGTCATAGGCTTAAATTTTGCTATCCTTTTCTTTAGATTTCTTGCTTACTCCGTCTAGCACATAACTATATATACATAGCCACTTCCGTACGGTAAAAAATATATTTTTTTATTATTCATTCTTGTGACGCGTCATCAGTAGCGGAAGTACAGGAAGTGATGAAGATGATTGGAATAGCAGCTAGACATTGTTTTACGTCGAGAACTATACGTCACGATTTAAAACAAGGTGGTTATTCCGAAAATTATAGATCATTCAGAACTTATATTTTCAGAAATGATCTTAGATTACAAGTTCAAGTTTTCGGAAGTGGAAGAATACCCACATCTAATATGATAATCACATAAAATATATTAATAATGGTTTAATAAAACGGGAATTTCAAACAGTGACGAAAAACTTGGCAAAATTTCTACATGGAATTCAATAATAATTACCGTAAAACATATTTTTAAGTAATATTCGATCAAAGAGGGGAATTCAGAAACTTGAAAATACACATTTAAAGAAATACGAAAAATACTATAAATTATAAGCGTACTTAGAATATTATGACATAGCAAAAATATACACATTGTGGGAAACGTGCGTCAAGTACGAAATTTGCAATAAATTACAGCAACTAAAAAGTGTTAACTTTTAAATCATATTTAACCAGTAACTGAACATTTGTTATTTTTCTATCCTGTAACTTAACTTTGGCATTATTAAGTCGTGATTAACGATTCTTATTTAGTAACTAAACTTTGGTATTTTTAAATCATATTTTACCTTTCAACTATAAATTAATATTATTCTTTTATCTCAGTTTAACTTCTCTCATTATAGGTACTTTTTACACGCCACACGGGTCTTAGAGTGGCACGACCTATCGGGAGAGGGATTTTAAACTGTGGATAACACATACTTTGACTACACAAAGGACCACATTCGGACAAGGACTGCAATGAGTTCATAATGCTTGTGCACGTAATATAGGCCTATGCACGTAATATATCAGACCACAACTCCAGTATTTGAAATGTTGTCTTGGCTCCGCTTGGAAGACAGGCGAAATATGCATTACCTCTGCTTCTTATACAACACTTTGTCCACCTCATCACCCCTTTTTCATTCGCTACCTTCCCACCATAGCTTAAACACACATTCGAGAGAAAATTTATCTTTAGCTGTTCTTCTACATCGAACATCTCACCATTCCTCATCCTTCCTTGTTTCAGCCACCCGACTCTGGAATTCCCTCCCCTCTTATATCAAGGACTCAAAAACAATTTAAAAAGAAACTCACTTCATATTTCCTTAGACAATATAATATATATCCGTGTTCCATGTATACTTTTAAAGTAAAGTGATCCCACGACAGGCCTCAGGAGGCCCTTGGGGTAGTAGGAGGTTAAGGTTCCCACTTTTTTCTAGATAATCGGCACTTGATGTCAGCCGGGTTGTCAGCCCTGCGTGACGGCCGCCTTTACCCCCAGAACAAGCGTCCGGTACTCATTTACGTTAGAGGCTGAGTCGACCCCAGGGCCATAGTGCCGCCAGAAAGTTAGGGTCAATTTAAAAATCCTGACCCCACCGGGACTTGAACCCGCGACCTTCTAGCTTGTAGCGCAGTACCTTAACCACTATGCTACGGCGTGCCCCCATGTATACTTTTATTATTCCTTTATATTTTAAACTTTCTTTACCATGCCATTTATTTAATCTAATTATAGGTTATTATTTTTGTTACTATCATTATTATTATTATTATTATTATTATTATTACTATTAATACTATTTTTCTTTCTTTCCCTTGTCAACTATATATTGTGTAGCATATAACTATTATGCATCATTAATCAACATGTAGATAATTCATTATTGTTATTTTATGTATAATTTAACCCTGCTGAAGTGGAAGAGATGGCCTTGCGATTTTAACTCCATCAGGTTAAATCTAATATATATAAATGAATGTTTGTTTGTTCATACTTTATGCGCGGCCATACGTTGATCCGATTGTGTTGGGGCTTTTTGCAAAATGTTCAGGAGATTCCCGGGATGAACAAAGGCTATAAGATAGTTGTAATACTCAACTCCTACCCCCTTAAAAATCGCCCTTTGTAGTGGAAAACTTAAAAAAATAGTTCTTTGGGCGCTTAAATGGCTTACGCTGTCTAAACCATAACAAGTACACAAAATTAATGTACACATAATTGGATATCGAAAAAAGCTCTACAAAAAAGTCCCCGACAGCATATGTTTATCTCTTACGGATAACTCACAATAACCATTTTTGTCTTTCATTGATGCCAAGAAGATCGAGAAGATTTCTGTGCAAACTTAGCAGCACATGGCGGATATTATTTTACGAATAACTCACAATAACGAATTTTGTCTTTTAGCTCATGTATGCCAAGAAGATCGAGATAAGTAGATTCCCGGGCAACACCGGGTAATCAGCACGGGATAACTTAAAATAATTACGATATACATTTATAATTATTTTTTATTTTACTTATTCAACTAATCATAAGAAGTACATTATGTTTTGTCTTTCAGCTCATTTATGCCAAGAAGATCGGGATAAGTAGATTCCCGGGCAACGCCGGGTAATCAGCACGGGTATCTAAAAAATATCATCATCATCACTCCAGGGATTAGGCAATTGCCCGTTCCGACTTCATATTGCATCAGCCCAACGTCTTCTAGGTCTTCCAACATCACGACTTCCTCTTGCTTGATAATTTCTGGCTAACAATGGATATCTCTCCTTACTCATTCCATCCATGTGATCAATCCATTTCTGTCTGTAATTCGTGACTTTATCCAATAAAGGCTGTACTTTCAATTCTTCTCTTATATCCTCATTTCTTATTCTATCAAGTCTTGTACATCCTTTTACTTGTCTTAGGAACCGCATCTCTGCCGTCTGTATTCTATCCCTCTGTCTTTTCACTGGAGCCCAAGTTTCACATCCATACAATATAATAAAATAAATATAATATAAAAAATATAAATTTATAATTATTTTTTATTTTACTTATTCAACTAAACATACAATCACATTAATTTTTATTTATTTAGGCGTAGCAGCGTACGCCGGGCATTCGCTAGTAAATAAATAAAATAAAATGAAGGGCATGGAGGGCCTTCCCAAATGAATGATGAGCTCAATATCAGAGTCTGCTCCGAGACAACAAAACATAAAACAAAATGCACCAATCATACAATACATACTAAACATGACGAGTATAATAATGTTGATTATGATGACCAGATGATGTTCGGGGACCGTTCTGACAAAGCTTCCTGATATAGGCGAGGAAAAATCCCGGAAAAAAATCATCAAACTGGGAACTTGTCCCGACCAGCGATCGAACCCGGGCCCGCTGCGTACGACTCAACACCGAGACAACATCCGTGGACTGCAGAAATTAATACTATGACATTATTCAACTGTTGTATTTAACATATTTAAGCAATAACTAAAATGTACTTTTTACCACCTCTTAATAAAATCGTGGTCGCCCACCGATCGAAATTCGACCACAATTTATAAAATTTTTAAGTATGTCACAAATATGTCATTATGCATTAATTTTCGATTTTTTTAATACGAACAATAGGAAATACGTGGTATAGCTTGGCTAAGCGATATTTGATAAATAATAACGCGTCATTTGACATTTTGTATACTATTTAAATTTGCATTTGGCCTATTATTAGATGTACGGGAATATATTATATCCCTTCTTCTTTGTCTCTCACTCCACCCGTCAATGTTCTATAGTGAGGCATAATGGAAGCGGGCGCGAATATATAAATATATAAAAAAAAATTGTAATTAAATTTGTGAAACAAAGATCAGACAAGGTTTAATTTAAATGATAAAATGTATTCAGTATTTTTTTAATCACTAATAATGAATCACTAATAATAAATACGCAAGAGTAAGTCAATTCACATTGCTGCTGCACAATTTTCTTCTTTACAACAATGCACTTTCAATATGAACGTAAACAAATGAATGAGTAATACACATAAATTCCTTAGAGACAATTTATTTTATTTTGTTGAATTTAATTTATTTGTAACACATACATAAAATTTATTTTTCTGCACTTCTTCTCTATATGAACTTTAATTATGACAAATATCACACCACTCCTTGCACGTAATATGCTTAATAAGGGGTGCAAAGTTTTTCCTTGACGTATTAATATATAGATGTATAAGTTAAATATTAAATTTAATGCGAAATAAAAAAAAATTATCAGTGTTTCTGACTACAGTTCATGAGGTTCCAGATAAGATTCCCGCTCACACCACAATATATTTTTTTCGTTTATCATTTATCACCCACCATATCATCCGAGTAAAGTAATTCCGCCTTCCAGGCGCCCCAACCTCAAAAATGGGTCACAATTCCGACGAGGCTAGGAGATAATCTTAGAAATGTCATAATACAAATCTGGTTGCACTGAAAAAAAAATCCGTACTCAAATATATCCGAATGTTTATTTTTTATTATTTTATACAAATATTTAATACAAATACATGTAAACTGATATACCATAATTAATAAATATAGGCCTATCTCATTTTTTTCCACTGGGTGATTCCAGATTAATGTTTCGGAACTCAAAGGTAGCAGGTTCGATCCTTGCAGAGGTCGAGGAGTTTTTACGGATGTGAAAAAAATTATTATTTTAAATAGAATAGATAGATTTATTTAGCCTGGTGGAGTTAAGGCCATGAGGCCTCCTCTTCCACTCACCAGGACAAACATATGTTACATATAAATACAAAAAATTACAATAATAGTACATATTAAACAATTAACCATCTGTCAAGTTGAATAATAATGAAAATAATGTCTAATAATACAATAATATTAGATAAAATTAAAATTAAATTAATAATAGAATGTATACAGAAACGAATAACAGCTCGAATCTATTATACATAAAAAAGAAAATAAAGAAAAAACAAAGAAAATAACAAACTATAATGAATTAATCTATCATTTATTATACAAGGCATTAGGTAAATATATTAACAAATCTTAAGTCTATTTTGATTAAATAATGAAAAACAAATTATTAATTTTTAAAAAGTGATACTAGTGAGTTGTTTCTGTTAATAATCTTATTTTCAATTTGTTTCTGAAAGATGGTAAAGTTTGGCAGTCTCTGACATAGGGTGGAAGGAAATTCCATGTTCTAGCAAGAGAAACTGTAAAATATTTCGAATAATAGGTAGTGTGATGAGGAGGGATATAAAGGACACTGTGCTCAAGGGATCGGGTATCTAATTTATTGTATCAAAGAGTCTAGTGAAGCGGTGTGATAAATAATAAGGTAATGATGTGTGTAATATCTTGTAGAGAAGGCATAGGAAATGAATGGTTCTACGATCTTGTAAACGAAGCCATGACAATTGTTCCAGGGATGGTGTAACGTGATCAAATCTGCGTATACCACAAATAAAACGTATGCAAGAATCATGAACACGTTGAAGTCTTTGTGGGGAAAATACAACTTTTAAGTCCAATATCACAACATATACGATACGTTATATAGCATGAAATGAAAATTAATATACAAAATATTACAATTGAGGATGTAATACGTTAAGACTACATAGCAATGAGCTACATGATCTTTACAGGAAACTAGATATTATTAAAACATTTAAGTCCCGAAGACTGCGATAGGCAGAACATATGGGCTTATGCGAATGAGGAATGAAAGAGGGGCTTGCAAGCTTCTTGTTGGCAAACCAGAGGGAAAACGACCAGTTGATAGACTGAGAATGAGGTGGAAGAATAACATTAACCATGATTTGCGGGAAGTCGAAGATACAGGAGATGATTGGAAAACATTAGATCAGAAGGAATGTGTGGAGAGCTTATGTCCGCGCGGACATGAACCTAAGGGTTAGATAGTTTCAATGAGTTAGTTATACATTAAATCTTTACTAGGAGACAAAATTGCAAGGGGGTCCAAACGATATTAGACATATAATCGAATTTAAAATACAACACTAATTAGCTGGCAACACACCGTACGTAATATCAAGAAACTAAACATAGTTTGCTTAACAAATACGTGAAAAATTACAGAAACATTACTTGTTTTATGAGGCTATTTTCATGTTTAGAAATAAACATTATCAGGAAATTCTCCAACATCACCCTACATTCAAATTGTCTCGAAACTACACGTTTCTTCTCATAAAAAGTTAGAAAATTGTAAGTTGCTATTGTATCAGTTCAATGTCGCTACTATTTTTATTTTTTGTTTATTTTATCTGATGGAGTTAAGACCATAAGGTCTTCTCTTCCACTTCACCAGGGTTAAATTATATATATATAATAACAATTTTCAGTCAAATCTTTTTATCAAATTGCAATAAACTACAGGATGGAAATCTCAACAGAAAAATCTAAAGTCATGGCTTTCCTAGGAAAAGGTCCAGTTCACAGTAAAATTGTTATTAATAATAAAATATTAGAACAAACCAACACATCAAACTATCTCGGACACCAGGTTACATACGAAGAGGAAAAAGATTTTAGTCAAAAAATTATAAAATTTAACAGAGTAACAGGAATTATAAATAATATTTTCAAGCCAAACACAGTACAGCAGCACATACGGACTAGAATTTATAAAATACTGGTCAGACCCATATTAGGTTACGGCAGTGAGGCCTGGACAATTCGCAGTGTAGATGAACAACGACTAACTGCGGCAGAAATGAAATTTATGAGACGTACTGCAGGTTACTCAAAAACAGACCATAAAATGAATTCTGAGATTCTCAAAGAATTACAAACAGAATCAGTCATGGAACATGTACAAAAATACAGAAACAACTGGAAATCTCACGTAAGAAGAATGAGCAGAACAAGAATACCACGCCAAATCTTAAATTACAAGCCACCAGACAAGAGATCTTAGGGCAGACCCTTCAAACGTTGGATTGAGACCGTAACAGACCACTAGTCTATCACATGAAAGGAAGAAGAAGAAGAAGAATGATCTACATGTTGATTAATGATACATAATAGATATAGGCTACACAAAATAAAGTTGACAAGGGAAAGAAAGGAAAATAGTAATAATAGTAGGCCTAATAGTAATAATAATAATAATAATAATAATAATAATAATAACAACAACAACCTATAATTAGTTTAAGTAATTGGCTTGGTAAGAAAAGTTAAGAATATAAAGGAATACCAAAAGAATACATGGAACACGGTTATATATTATACTGACTACGGAAATATGAAGTGAGTTTTGTTTTGAACTCTTTTTGAGTCGGGCAGTCCTGATATACAAGGGGAGGGAATTCCAGAGTCGGGTGGCTGAAACAAGGAAGGATGAAGAGTAGTGAGATGTTCGATGTAGAGAACTGCTAGAGTTACATTTTCTCTCGATCATGTGTTTAAGTTATGGTGGGAGGATAGCGAATGGAAGCGAACAGAAATATAAAGGGGCGATGAGGTGGACAAAGTGTTGTATAAGAAGCAAAGGCAATGTATTTTTCGGCTGTCTTCCAATCGGAGCCAAGACATCGTTTCAAATGCTGGAGTTACATGGTCTGATTTACGGAGGTTGCATATAACGTG
Source organism: Diploptera punctata (assembly GCA_030220185.1). Lineage (NCBI taxonomy): Eukaryota > Metazoa > Arthropoda > Insecta > Blattodea > Blaberidae > Diploptera > Diploptera punctata. Next base: position 2,236,401 of record JASPKZ010008357.1, read on the forward strand.
CACAAGCATTATGAACTCGTTGCAGTCTTTGTCCTAATGTGATACTCATGTCAGTTAAGAGTAAGCCACAGTGATCGAAATGCGGCATAATCAAAGTTGAGACAAACTTTTTTCAATGAAGAAGGAAGGACATTTTTCAAACGTTTTAGGGAATGGAAGATAGAATATATTTCTTTACAAGTTTATCTTAAACGAACCTGTCAACAAAGATTGTGGTCGAAATATAACACCAAGATTTTTCACGGAAGGTTTAAATGGAATTTCAGTTTGATTTATATTTACAGAAATCATCCCTAAGTAAAATCAATTGCAAATTTAAATGCTAAATCTAATGCCTTCTTCTTTATTTACGAATATAACATTTGTAATATTCTGTAACTTAATATAGTTTAAATTAAAATAGTGTAATGACAGCTTTAAGGAGCCAAAATCTTTGACATTTTTTCTATCACGAGTTAGTAGGTGCAATCACGCAATATCATTTTCAGTTTTCTTAACCGGATTTACCATTCCTCACTTCAAACATCTAACCATATACGGGGCTGAGCTAACACATTCCAGACTCTGTACTAAAAAGTTAAATATTATAGCTTGAAATTGAACTCGGGACCTTGTGAAGTTAGTCAGACATGCTAACCGTCACACCATAGAGGTGGTAATACGGACTTATTACTTTAGTTAAAATGAACAGAGAACTTTAATAGCATAAAGCCAGCGCAATATGGAGATAAATGAGAGCATGTTACGGAACAGAACAGGTATTTAATGACGCAACACACGATCTATACGAGTCACCTGGATAATGATGTGTCTCAATGTCATTGGTACAGTACACGGTCAAGAATTCTCAGTTGTCTACCTATACAGTTCCAATGAACTCGTATCCGATTTTTTAAATCTTAAATTTAAGATATCATGGGAATAAAACATTTTCAAAAACACCACTCTAAAATCATCATCATCATCTGCATTCATGGAGTAGGTCTGTTGTCCCGTTCCGACTTCAGCCCATCTCTTTCTAGGTCTGCCCACATCTCGGGTGCCTTTAGGTTTGTATTTTGTTATTTGTTTTGGATATCTATCTTCATTCATTCTGTCTATGTGTTGCTTCCATTTTTGTCTATATGTATCTATTTTATCAGTTATTGCAAATATTTCAAGTTCCTGTCTTATTTCTGTGTTCTTGATTCTGCCTTCCTTAGTGCACCCTTTAACAGATCTCAAAAATTTCATTTCTGCCGCCGTTATCCTGCTTAGATCTTGTTTTTTATGTATCTAGGCTTCTGATCCATAGAGCAGTACCGGTACTGCCAACGTTTTATAAAATTTCAATTGGGTCTCTCTTGTTGTTTTGTTATTTAGTGATCGTTTTATCGTACCACATATTCCCTGGAATTTTGCTATTTCCATTCTAAAATAGAATTCATAATTACTTCTTCTTCTTCTTCTTCTTCTTGTAAGCCCATGTTTCCCTTAACAGAGATTTAGGCGCTCTGCCCCTACAGGGAAGAATTTGAACCATACTAATTTAGTTACACTTGTTTTCGTATAGATATCATTTGAGTGGTCCGTGGTCAGCATTCCGTCTCATATTGACATTTAGGAAACCAAGTTAATATACTAGGACGGGAAAATTCGGTAAATTTTGCTAAGAGGCCTTTTCGTTCAGGCTTAAGGATCTTTTACGAGCATGAAAATCTTCAGACTCGGGACCCACGGCTTAAAGTCCGTCCCGGAGGACTTGCTCCTTGGATTTTTCCACCGTCAAAAATCCATCGACCCCGGCCGGTTTTGAACCCGCGACCCTCGGGACCAGAGCAAGGAGCATAACCACTAGTCCACCGCGGCCGATATTCATAATTACAATAAGTTAAATAAGAATATATATCTAAATAAAGCGAAAATACAATACATTCTAATCTCAACAGTGTAGCCAATACATGTTTTTTGTTTTGAAGAATATGCCCAAATATAAACCAACATTTTTAATTTCTTTGATTCTTCACTCATGATTATTCTTTGTGGTATAGGTCTAAGAACAATCATAAAGTTATTTAAGTTTAATAAAAACAAACACTAGTCTATTATCATTTTAAATTTAGCACCCATTAGTAACTTTAGAAAATTATAGGCCTATAACCCCGTTAGTTTTAAGAATTTGAAAATTCTTGTATTATGATTCAAGAGAAATTCCTAAAAATGACTTCACTTAATTCTTAATACTTTTTCAGATTATTATAACTAATTAGAACATCATGAATTTAAATTTTCAGTCCATTTATACGTTTATTATTATTTTTAAATATTTGATGAAATATCAAAATTTGCCTGAAGTTATAGCAGGCCCTACATTAAAATATCTATATAAAGAAACATGTCAATTTTAATATATTCTTCTTCTAAATACATAATTTTAACTGTTGATTTGATTTTACAATATTGTACGAGGCGTGTTTTTAAAGTAAGTTCCAAAAGGCTGTAGTAATTAAACGGGAATATCCGTATTTACAACTTGTTGCATTTTATTCCCCACACTTCAATTACTTTTCAACATAATCTCCACCATCATTGAGGCGTTTATCGAGTCGGGGCACAATTTTTTCTATCCCTCATTGTAGAATCCGCCCGCCTGCGATACGAACCACTCCCGCACTGCTGTTTTCACTTCATCGTCGCCATCAAAACGTTAGCCACCGAGGAACGTCTTGAGGTGCAGAAAGAATCTTTTCATCGACAGCACGCACCAAATGGTCATTAATCAATGATGGCCGACCGGTATGCTGTTCGTCGTGCACAGAGACGCGGCCCTCGTTGAACTTCCTAACCCATCTCCTGACCATTCCATCACTAATGGCATCTTCATCACACACCTCACTAAGTTGACGATGAATGCCAGCTGGTTTAATGTTTCTCACATTCAAGAAACGGATAACAGACCGTATCTCACAGTTGGCGGGTTGCTCGATCACTTTAACATTTCTACTGATCACAACTAACCACACACACGGACTGAAGCTCTGAAACTGTTATGTCCAGCTTGCATGAGGACTGAAGAAGAAAACACGCATGCGAAAAATTACGATTTCAGCGATGCTACGGATATAATTTAAAACAGAACTTACTTTAAAAACACGCCTCGTATAACATCTTAATAGGATTTGGATACTATTTTCCCAGCCTCGAACTAGCATCATCATCTGCATTCATGGATTAGGTCTGTTGACCCGTTCCGACTTCAGCCCATCTCTTTCTAGGTCTGCCCACATCTCGGGTGCCTTTAGGTTTGTATTTTGTTATTTGTTTTGGATATCTATCTTCATTCATTCTGTCTATGTGTTGCTTCCACTTTTGTCTATATGTATCTATTTTATCAGTTATTGCAAATATTTCAAGTTCCTGTCTTATTTCTGTGTTCTTGATTCTGTCTTCCTTAGGTGCTGAAGTTTATGAGTAAGTTATTTTTTTACTAGTAGAGGTTACCAGCCTCTAGCCAAACCCCTCTTCCTGGAGGGCAGAGAACTGGAATTTCGGAGTGTTCGTCTCCTAGAGAAGTTGCCTTCACTACGGCTTTGGGGACTTCTCTTCTCCCCACGTAACCCTGTGGACGGGGCCTTACCCAGGTACTACCCACTGGGCGAGTGGGACCTGGAGCTCACAAAAGGGCAGGGGCGCCTACTCCCTGGAGTGGACCTCTATCAAGGGTTCCACTCTGTTACCCTAAGCCTCGAACTAGCAATTCATAAATTGTGATTCATCTGGTCCTGAATCTTCCAACTGCTCTTGTTTCCTTTAGTCTACATTCTAAACAATCAATATGGTTTTATTCCTAATTTGTTGATGTTTTTAAAAAAAATGCAATTGAAGTTCCTTTGGGTAGATTGCCAATAGTATTAAACGAACATACTTTGTAATATTGAAATTAATGTATTCAGTTTTGCTGTTCCCATGCAATAGTCAACAACTAAAGAGAAAAAAATTCTGCCTACACTGTGATTCAAACCCAAGATTTCCAGCTTTATGCACTGGCGCATTGTGCTACTTATGCATCCAGGAGAAGACACAAATTGACCTCTATGTCAAAAATTCGTGTATCCCTATTGGTGAACTTTTATTCACATTACAACAGCACGTGAAGCTGCATATATTGGGTTCTAATTTCAGTTTAGGTAGAAATATTTCTCTTTAATTGTAATAAGTCCACCGATGTGGTCTCGAGGTAGCGTGCTGCCTTGTTACGCAGCGGGCCAGGGTTCGATTCCCGGTCGGGAGAAGCTTCCTGGGTGAGGTCTTTTCGGGGTTTTTCCTCATCTATAAGACAAATGTCAGGAAGCTTTGAGGCCCATACGGTCCTCGAATATCATCTGGCCATCACCATCATCATCATCTCTCGGTGTGGAAAGCAATGGAAGCTACCACATCTATAATTCTCTAGTAAAGCTGTAAAACGTGGCATGAAAATGCTAAGATTTCAGTGAAAGACTTGCTCTAAGGCAGAACACTATAGAATAGAGTTGTATTACTTGTAATATTGAACTAGTAGACTAAGTTGAGGGTTGAGAAACAAGATATATGCAACAATATTGAATATTCCACGGTAATATATGTTAAGCCTGTGCGATAATCAGCATTTTGAATAAATGTTATTACCAATTTATAACTTGAAAGCACGTCTTTCAAATTTTGTTTTCATGATAAAAAAAACTCTTTCTGATAAAAAATCCGACGTGATAAACTATTCTCTCCACGGTACTAACACGTGATTGTCTCAAGAGAGGAAGTGGACAAGGATTGTAGTCAAGGATTACCTGGTGGTCAAATTAACGTCAATACTTTACGGCCGTGGAGGGAAGGAACAATATCACGTATTCACTCTGTAGAATTGAAAAGCGCTGCTACAGCTGACCTTTTTTCATATTAAAATAAGTTGGTGTTTTCGTGGTAAACGGCTTAAGATAGGATAAGACGCTGAAAATGTTTTGAGATAGTGTGCAGGCGTATGTTATAATACCACGCATCTGCACTTTTCGAACTTCGGGTCCTGGCGTTAACGTGGTCTATTTTCAGTTTACGTACCACTTCGGTAGACCACTCTACTTAGATGATGTATTCTTGTATTAAGTAGAGAGAGGAGTATAGGATTAGTGTGTGTTTGTGTAGTATGAAATGTGTTGTATGGGGAAAGATTAATAATAATAATAATAATAATAATAATAATAATAATAATAATAATAATGTTTTAAATAATCAATTGTGTTGGTATTTACTTGATGAAAATCCATATCTATTAATTAAATAAAAGTAAAACGTAGTTTTATTTGATTTTCATATTTATTATATAATTCAGTGACAGCTGTTTCAGTACACTGTACCTTCTTCAGACATGTTAATAAATTATGAATTGTGTTCCAACTGATCTAAGCAACAATACAACAATATTTATTTAAATTTTTTAATTTAACAAAGGGGATTTATTCAAATCAAGTTGAGAATTTAACAGTTTGTTACTACTTTTCAATTTATTAATTTCTACAGCCTCCAAAAGATCTAAGGGTAAAAAATTAGATCTTTTGGAGGCTGAAGAAATTAATAAATTGAAAAGTAGTAACAAACTGTTAAATTCTCAACTTGATTTGAATGAATCCCCTTTGTTAAATTTAAAAGTTTAAATAAATATTGTTGTATTGTTGTTTAGATCAGTTGGAACACAATTCATAATTTGTTAACATGTCTGAAGAAGATACAGTGTACTGAAACAGCTGTCACTGAATTATATACTAAATATGAAAATCAAATAAAACTACGTTTTATTTTTATTTAATTAATGATGTTTTACTTATTCTGGCAGAGTTAAGGCCATAAGACCTTCTCTTCCACTCAACCAGCACAAATACAAATAAATATTTGACAAATATAGATAATGAAGATGATGAAAAGAAAGGAGAAGGAAATACCCGGTGCCAACTCCTGTAGCCTACTTTTATCGAAAAATACCACGGGGGGGCCAGGATTAACATTCCCATCCGACAGACGAATAGCTATGAATAGTAGCTACCACATGCCTTCTCATCATATGTATTGGGGAGAAATTTGAAATTCAATGCACATATCATTTTAAAGTTATTATATTCTATGTTTCTGTTAGTATTAGCTAGTGTTAGATCACATCATCACTGTATTTTGTTTAGTCTGTATTTTTAATATCTTAAAATTGTAATATGTATTCGCTGGTTGAGTGGAAGAGAAGGCCTTATGGCCTTAACTCTGCCAGCTAAATAAAGCATTATTATTATCATTGTCACCATCATCATCATCATAGTACATTCACGAATTTAGGCAATTTGTTGACCTGTTTCGGCCTCAAGAGAAACACCATCCAAAAGTCTTTTGAGTGGACGTCCTGGTCTTCTTCTTCCTGCAGGTTGATATCTTAACATTTGTTTGGGTATTCTGTGATCTTATTCGATGAACATGTTGCATCCATTTTGACTTATAATCAGAAATTTTGTTTTCTAAAGGTTCCATGTGTAATTCTTCTAAGATGTTTTCATTTTTTTTGTGATCTAGTAGTGTGTATCCTGCAGTCCTCCGAAGGTATCTCATTTCAGCAGATCTAAGTCTCTGTATATCCTTCCGTTTCAACGTCCATACTTCGCTACCATACATCATTATTATTATTATTATTATTATTATTATTATATCTGGAGCACAATCTAGCGACTAAAATTGTATACTATCGCATCTTCTGATCCGAGATTGAAACATTTACAATTAAATTAATTTAATAATTTAAATCTTCAACCCCGCCGAGTATCGAACCCGGGCCCGCCGATCAGGAAGCGGGCATGCTACCATCAAAGGCGGTACGGCGGACTTTGTTTTAAAATAGTAAATTACTTGATTTACAGATGGTACCGGCATATTGTGGAAGCACGCCGCGCCGTAGCGTAGTGGTTAAGTTAATATGATACAAGCCGGAAGGTCGAGGTTTCGAGTCCAGGGGGTCAGGATTTTTAAACTAACACAAACCTTCAACTATGGTCCTGGGGTCGACTAAGCCTCCAATGAAATGAGTACCAGACGCTTGTTCTGGTGGTAAAGGCGGCTGACATCAAGTGCCGATTATCTAGAAAAGTGGGAGCCTTAACCTTCTACCCCAAGGACCTCCTAAGGCCTGTAAAGGGATCACTTTACTTTACCGGCATTTTGTATTCTGCTTCCCATACATCATGGCCACAGCATTTTGAACTCAATTTTGAATCTTCGGGATTGTATGTGTGTAATGCTACTGTAAAGACGATTAGCATAATAAAAATATTTTATGGATATGGATGCTACCAATCAAATCGTGCACATGTATGTTCTTGAAAATCGACATATTCTATACCCTTATATCTGTATACAGTGCTTCATTCTTCGAAATTATCTTTATCAATTAACCATAAAGCACTAAAGAGAGATTTGAAACGAAGGAGGCATGACACATCAAGATGCTGACCTCATTGAACTACTCATATTCCATTACCTGCAGCATATGTGTGTTTAATGTGTGTGTGTGTGTGTGTGTGTCTAAGATTACTTCATCCACTGACCTCCTTTTATCAACTCTCGAGTCTCTGTTCTAGGCAATGAAAAATCATCCGTTGACAATGCTTTACAAATAAAGATAGGTAAAATAAGGATTCTTATCTAAGTAACTTAGATATGGAAAGTGTTAATTCACACGCATGCTCCTGGTTTCTTAAAAAATTGAAAACAGTCATAAATCGTGTTCATACTGTATCATCGTATAAATTAGTATTAATTAACCAATACATTGCCACGGCAGTTCATGGCTGCCCGGACGTTAAGATCTCAACGCATCCCCATCCTCAGCTAATATTTTCTAATCATCCCTATATATGTTGGATATTGAGAAAGATATACAAGAGCAGAATCAAAGCAATGAAAATGAAATTTCTCAGAAAGACAGCATGATACACTCTTTTAGGCCGAAAAAATAATGAAGAAACTTTACACAAATAGAAGTAGAATCAGTAGACGAAAAAAATCAACATATAAACTGGCTAGCTACGGATGCCAAATATGGACTCTTACTTTAAGGGAGGAAAGAATTACGAGTGTTTGAGAATAAAGTTATTAGGAAAAAATTTGGGCCAAAAAAGAGATGAGCAGACTAGGCCTACATAATACGAGCTACATGGTATGTATAGGAAGCCAGATATAATAAGAACAGTTAAGTCTCGTAGACTGCGACGGGCAGGACATGTGGCACGAATGGGAAATGAAAGAGGTGGATGGAAGCTTCTTGTAGGAAAACCAAAAGAAAATGCCCAGTTGGTAGATCAAGAATGTGATGGGAGAATAACATTATTCATGATTTGAGGGAAGTAGATTACACATGAGATGATTGGAAAACATTGGCTTAGAATAGGGATGTATGGAGAGCTTATGTCCGTGCGGTCATGAACCTACAGGTTCGATAGATCATGTAAAAAGAATGGATAATTCAAGAATCCCAAAAATGATGCAATATAAACCCAAAGAACATTGACGGCCAGGAAGACCTATTAAAATACTGCTAGATGGGGCAGAAACTGTCTACAAAGGCTTAATTCGTGATGGATGATGATGATAATCCCTGTATATGAGGCGGTTCCGTGGCGCAAGAGGTTAGACGCTCGCCTCTCACCGCTAGGCTCCCGAGATCGACTCTCGGTCACTCCATGTGGGTATCGTAGAGAATGAAATGGAGTCTGGGCAGACTTTTCTCGAGGTTTCTCCCATTTTTTCCTGCCATTAACTTCATTCAACCATTTATCCACACTTATCTTATTCATTTAGTTTATTTAATTTCAACTGCATCTGTGATGGTGCATTAGGAGTGGTCGGCCGACATCCTTGTAATTCAGAGAACTTCAATGTAAGGGCTTCATCGCATCTCATCTCTTGACCCGACCCTGTGTCGAAAATGAGTTGATGTTTCCTGTTTAAATAATGCATAATATTATTCTCCCACCTCTTTCTTGGTCCACTTTCTGGGAACTTTACATGGTTTTCCTACAACTATTCGTGCTCCTCTTTCATTCCCTTATACTGAGCAGTTCTGGTTTCTTTAGCCGCATTTGAAGGGTCTATGGTGTATGTATGATACGCAAGGGGAGAGGACGAGTTGCAAATATTGTCAGTAACTACCCTCAGTTTAGAAATAGTGTATTACGATGCGAGATTGGGAATTTGGGTTTTACAGAAGCGAGGAAAATGTTTAAAAAGGAGCGATACCGTGGTTTTTAACTTCCGAGATTCTGTAAAACACTTAAAAAACGTGCATTGTACATTATATTTTGCGCGATGGTGTTTTTAAAAAATAATAAATAAGAGTAAAATAATTTCTTTGTTGGAAATATTTGCATTCATTATAAACAACTGACTAACGTTAATAGTGTGGTTAATGTTTATTAGTTGAAACTACAGGAGGTCGTGAGAACAATTAGTGATAAGATGGCGGAGAGTATGTATTTATTGTTTTATATTGTTTCAAATAAAGTTCAGTTCATTTAAGATGCAGTAATTTGTTTCATATAATGTATATAAACACTATCGTTTGGATATTTTTTGTATATACATTGTACGTAGTAAACATAGAGAGCAGTTGTTTTACTTCCCACACGCGGTTTGTAATATGGCATATTACAGTATAGTTATTTAGGTTGGCAATCCGAAATGTAGGAAGTTAAACTTTCAATCATGATCATCATTGCTGCAAGTACGACAAACGCACTATCGCGCAAAAACATAATAATTCCTACATGTTTTCTTATCTACTAGTTCTATGTTAGTGAATAGTTACGTTGTCTAATAAGATTAGAGTGTTTATTATATAATAGCGTTGTTTTTATAACAATTTATTCAATTATTATTTTAATAAGTTTTTTTTTTTTGCATGGCCACTAGTACCCTCCGCCACTAGGTAATGTTTCTCACTTACCACGCGCCTTTGGTTTCACCAAGACGGCTACAGTTACCAGAACTTGACAATATGCACGCGCACACATGTATATACACACACACACGTATTATATATAATTCATACCAACTTAACATACACATAGACCTATATATATATATATGTGTGTGTGTGTGTGTGTCTGGAAACATAATTCACACAACATAAATAAGACAATAGAGTACCGAGCGAGTTTCTCAGGTGATAGCAAGATATTCGTATTCGAGAGGTCTCGGCCGATCACCTACAATACAATAGTATATAGCCTATTCATAGTCTACTGGCAACAACCAAAAGCGTTATTTTTATGATCTTGAAATATTAAATCATGTATGAATGAGCTTCCTTCCATGATAACTTTATCTTGTCATGGTGGAGTGGCTTGCGTGTTTAAATGACTCAGAGAGCTATGCCGAACAGGTCGAAGGCAATAAACCAGAAGAAAAGCTACTTTGGTCGAAAGAGTGACTATCTTTCACGGTAAAAATACAACTGTCAAGAAACGGGGGTATTGGTTCAACTGGGGTAAAATTTTCCGGAGGTAATATAGTCTCCTATTTGGTTCTCGTGCGGGGACTACTTCAGGGAATCCATGACCCTGAAAGATTATTTTCATTTTATAATTCAATAATTTCTAGAATAATCATAGGCTCAAACGCAGGGACATGTTCCTAGGAACATGGGATGTTAGAGAAGACTACATAACAGTGAACTACATGATCTTTAAAGGAAACCAGAAAAGTTAAGTCCCATGGACTGCGATGGGCAGGACATGAGACATGAATGGGAATAAAATAGGGGAATGGAAGCTGCTTGTAAGAAAACTAGGGGGAGAGAGCCCAGTAGGGTGGCCAAGAATGAGGTGGGAGAATCAATTAATCATGATTTGAGGAAAGAAGATCATGCAGCTCACTGTTATTTACATTCCTCAATTCACATTAGCATGGAAAACCTAAGTTCTCCTCACATCCCTATCCTGAGCTAATGTCCACGCGGCCATAAACCTACGGGTTCGATAGTGCCTGTGAGTTGGTTATAAATGAGATTAAATAAAACATCGTCATACTTGGTGTAATGTTGAGCAGATCCAAGATCCTGTACAAAGTGAAATACCTGTATATTGATGATTGTATATACACATATGGAAGGTGATTCACGTAAGTTTCAAGAGAGTTTAGCCCACCCAAAAACAAGCAGCTCGACCCGCCTATGTTACATGTATACTTCAAGTCTCCTACGAATAACCTAGTCTGGCTATTCATAGTAATATGAAGGACATTTATAGTTTCGGCGAACTCTTGGATCTCGTATTAACTTCAGCAAAATAACATATTCAGAAAATGTATCAGTTGTGTCCAAAGTTAGCTAAGAGCAAAGCAAAATCCATTCAATTATTTAATATCAATCAATATAATACTTACTTACTCACTGGCACTATCGAACCCATAGGTTCATGGCCGCGCGGACATAAGCTCTCCATACATCCCTATCCTGAGCTAATGCTTTCCAATCATTCGCTGTATAATCACTTCCCTCAAATCATAGTTAATGTTATTCTCCCGCCTCATTCTAGATCTACCAACTGGGCGTTTTCCCTCTGTCTTTCCTACAAGAAGCTTCCATGCAAGTCTTTCATTCCCCATACGTGCAACATGTCCTGCCCATCTCAGTCTACGAGACTTAACTGTTCTTATAATACCTGGCTTCCTATAAAGACAATGTAATTCATTGTTATGTAGTCTTCTCCATTCACCTGTCTGTTCATCTCTCTATGATCCAAAATTTTTCCTAAGTACTTCTACCTTCTCCTGGCCACCTAACTTCCTGTAATGCGACTATATCCAAGGGCAATGTATCTAATTCCCGCGTTAATATCTCTAGTGACCCGCTATTGTATAAAGTCCTAACATTCCATGTTCTTACAAACATGCCCCTCTGTTTGAGCCTTTGGCATGGGTTCCCTGAAGTAGTCCCTGCCCGGAAAACCTAATGGGGGACTATTTGACCTCCGGAAAATTTTACCCCAGTTGAACCCATGTCCGCATTTCTTGACGGCTGTATTTTTACGGTGAAAGATCGTAACTCTTTCGACCAAGGTACTTTTTTCGTCTGGCTTATCACCTTCGACCAGTCCGGCATGGGTAACCCTATCGGCAGCAATGCTACCGCCGGCATAGCTCTCAGGATCATTTAAGCACGCAAGCCACTCCACTACGAGAAGGTAAACATACCATGGAGGGAATCAATATAATAATAATAATAATAATAATAATAATAATAATAATAATAATAATAATAATAATAATAACAATAATAACAATAATAATAATAATAATCATAATAATAATAATAATGTTTTATTTTAGATGGTAGAGTTAATCCACAATTATTGATAATTGCAAACTAGATATATTCCACTTTAATTCTACCCCCCTGAAAAATAAAACTTTTCAAGGATAATGAAAATATCTGGAACTATTACAAATTTTATAACCTTATCACTTACCCTATAGGAACATTTTAAGGTCATAAGGACTTCTCCTCCACTCAACCAGCGAATAGTAAAATCATATAAAAATACACACTTATAACAATTTTAATAGTATATTACAATGCGAGGTTGTGAAGTGGTTTTTACAGAAGCGAGGAAATGATTAAAAACCTAGCGATAGCGAATTTCCGAGATTCTGGAAAAACACTTGACAAACGTGTGTTGTACATTACTTTTTGCATGATGGTGTTTTCAAAATAACAAATAATAGTAATATTATTATTATTATATTATTATGTTTGGAATATTTGCGTTCAATATAAACAACTGACTGACGTTAGCAGTCTGACCACTGAATATAATAATAATAATAATAATAATAATAATAATAATAATAATAATAATAATAATAATAATAGTAATGTTTTATTTGTTGTGACAGAGTTAAGGCCATAAGGCCTTCTCTTCCACTCAACCAGCACAAATACAAATAAATATTTGACAAATATAGATATAGGCCTACACTTACTAATTATAAACAGTTGAAGATACATTAAATGTAGCAATGTAAATTTCATGTACAAACAACATTTTATACGATAATAACAATAATAATACTTACGATAATAATAATAATAATAAAATATAATAATGATAATAATAATGATAATGATAATAATAATAATAATAATAATAATAATAATAATAATAATAACAATATGAATATGAGAAATTATACGAGAAACGCCAATTAATATATACCTTACACTAGGTAATGATGAAGTCGAGGTTAGAGCAAATATAAATTTAGATTTCTTTTAAAAGATGCCAATGTCCGGCAGCCCCTTATTTCTTGTGGTAGGGAATTCCAGTTGCGAGAAGTGAAGATAGTATATGACATGGAGTGATGTGATGTCCTATGTTGCGGTATATTAAGCAAGATACTATGTTGTGATCTTGTGTTTAAGTTATGGTTTGAGGATAGATACTGGAAACGAGATGATAAATAATTTAATAAGGGCCGAAAATAATTTAGCTGAGACTACAGTAGGCCGTGACACCAATCAGGCATACAATTGCGGCAAGAACGAATTTATTGTTTTATATTGTCTCAAATAAAGTTCAGTTAATTTAAAATGTAGTGATTTGTTTCGTATAATGTAGGCCTATATTAACATTACCTTTTGGATATATTGTTGTATATACATTGTAGGCCTACGTAATATACATAAAGGGCAGTGATTTTACTTCCCGCCCTAGGTAGGTAATTTGTAATATAACAGTATAGTTATTTGTTTACTAATAGGCTGGCATCCCGAAATTAAGAAATTGAACTTTCAATCGTGGTCGTCATTCCTGTAGGTACGACAGAACACACTATCGTGCAAAAATATTATTAAAATATAGACTAAACAAAAGGCAATAGGGATGTGGTCTAATATTAGCTAATACTAACAAAACATAGAATTAAATATTATAAAATAAAGTAAGTAAAGCTTCCTAGATTAGTATTTATAGGTAGCCTATATACAAAATGTTGAATATAGTTGTTATGCAGTTAATATTTTCATGTGTGAAACTTAATATATCAGTTAATTTGGATTTAAATAATGATAGTGATTGACAGTCCCTGACATGACCGGGAAATGAGTTCCATGCTCAATTCATAGATATTGTGCAAGATTCAGAGTGTAAACATATCCTGTGCTGTGGTATAGAAAGTTAAGAAGTATCTTGTGATCTTTTTCCTAAATTGTGATGAGCTGATACATTTTGAAAAACGCATTGATAAATAACTTGGTAAATATGTGTGCAGAATTTGGAATAGTAAAACATGTGAATGTAAAATTCGTCTGTCATTTAGACGTAGCCATGGTAAGGCGTGATCTGAAGGACATTTATATTATAATAAAATTAATTAGATCATTGTTTTATTAAGTAAAGAATGAATCAATTCATTACTGATGATGTAACGTAATTTGAGAATTCATGTTACGTAAATTCATTTACATATAATTACTCATCAATTACGTCAACATGACACTGGCAATTAATAATATAATTGGATAAAAATTGTTCAATTATCCTGAATGAACTAACTTTTCATTTTCATATTTATCATAAGTAATGCCACGAGTGATTTCCAAATTATGGATAAATTTGCGACTCACGAAGTGAGGGGTGCATTTATCTAGACTATTTAACTCATGCCTCAAATGGGACTCAATGGCCAATCAAGTTTCAATTATTTCTGTTTTACAACCAATCAGAGTCGTGTTTCACGAAATATTTATCAGTGTTATAATTACCATATTAAACAAAGCTCCTCCTTTTTAATATTCTGAACAGGTCTGACCATTATTTTGCAGTGACTGAGCCTGTGAGAAATACGGCTACCAGATTGTATATATAGTGCATAAAGAGTTAATATAAAAACATTTGTAGCAATTGATTATACCACCAAAAAAAGAAACCACTGTTTGCACTTTCTTAAATGTATTTTTTCCCAGGTAACAATCCAGAAAAATATAATTGTCATATTTACATCATACGACATCAGAAATGAATTAATATACAGTTTGATGTGTTTAATTTTTTCTCCACTAGAGAGCATTCTTACAATATTGCGTTCCTTTGGCAATAAATAGTATGATCTGGTTGCAGTGATAAACAAAAGAAGCAGACGAAGCGTACGTATCGCTTCTCATTTGTTTTCAAACATCGCCGTTTACATTAAATATATAAATATTTTAAAATAACTATAGTTAAATAATGATTTGTGAGTAAACAGCTTAATTTTATTCGTTAAATAGTCTTAACAAATGCCACTCTTGATTTCCAAATTCTCTAGATAAATTCACTCCTCACTTCGTGAGTCGTGAATTTATCGATAATTTGGAAATCACTCGTGGCATTACTTATGATAATTTGGAAATCAAGAGTGGCACTTGTTAGGACTATTTAACGAATACATTTAAGCTGTTTACTTACAAATCATTATTTAACTATAGTTATTTTAAAATATTTATATATTTAATGTAAACGGCGATGTTTGAAAACAAATGAGAAACGTTTGTTATGCTTCATTTGTTCATCACTGCAACCAGATCATATTATTTATTGCCAAAGGATCGCAATATTGTAAGAGTGCACCCTAGTGGAGAAAAATTGAAACACATCAAACTGTTTATAACGAACATTATAGGTTATTAATTAATTTCTGATGTCCTATGATGTAATTTATATTTTTCTGGAACGTAAATTCCTGGGAAATAATACGTGTAAGAAAGCGCAAACAATGGTTTCTTTTTATGGTGGTATAATTAATTACTATGAATGTTTTTTTTTTCTATTATATCCTGCATGCAGAATCTGTTTACATTCGTGCACTATATATACAATCTGGTAGCCGTATTTCTTAGGAGGGTCAGTCAATGCAAAATGATGTTCTGGCCTATTCAGAATGTTAAACGGAGGAGCTTGATTTTAATATGATAAAACGAAACTGATAAAATAGAGGTGAAAAACGACTGTAATTGGTTGTGAATCAAAATTCATTGAAATGTGATTGGTCATTGACTCCCATTTGGGGCATGAGTTAAATAGTCAATTTTATTAAATTTGGACCATTAATCCAGATTGTGAATAAGATATTACTGCTTCATAAATAAAAACTGTGTTCTCTATTAAATAGGATTGAGACAGTAGGGGCTGGAAGTAATAGCATATATCAAGAAAACTAAACATATGGTCACACGTAGAAATGCATTATATAATAGAAACAGACAATTACTGACAAATGAGGGAAATTTTGAAATAGCTAAATTCAAATAACTAGAACAATAGTAAAAACAGGAATGAGATGCAGAAAGAAATTAAACAAACGCTGAACTATGGAAACGCATCCGTATTATTCATTATAAGGATTCTTGTTATCCCAACTACCCTAAAAAATGTTAACTAAAATACACCGTATCCACAAATATAGTATCATACTTTAAACTACTATCACGTGGATTTGGATAATCGTATCTAAATGAAATTGGTGACAATCAAAATAGAAACTCAAAAAGTGTTTGCTATACCTCATAGACACCGGATGTGGCCCCCACGAGTGACGCTGCAGACATCTAATATCAAACAATGAACCCACATCGACCCCAAAAACATGATTAAATTTAGTTTAGTTTCTGTATTGTTGTCCATTATTTCCATTCTTAAAATTGTAAACATGCACAAAACGTTTTGAGTTTCTCTTTTGAATGTCACCAATTTCATTTATAAGGCATACGCTATTAGAAGACATATGGACGGAGCTATGCGTGGCTAGTGCATTTCGTCTACGCTATCATAATCGAGCGGTGTTGTAATTGGTGCTGTAACCACGACATATCGCCTGTATCTTCTCCTCTTACATACCGATATCTGACAACGGCGCATGAAGAGTGAAGCAGGATTGGCTTACCGCATATGTCTTCTAGTAGTGTGCCAAATATCCAAAGCGACGTAGTAGTAGTTTAAAGTATGATACTATATTTGTGGACAGGGTGTATATAAAACGGTTATTTTTACAGTTATATTATCATCATCATCATCATCATAGTACATTCACGAATTTAGGCCATTTGTTGACCTGTTTCGGCCTCAAGAGAAACACCATCCAGAAGTCTTTTGAGTGGACGTCCTGGTCTTCTTCTTCCTGCAGGTTGATATCTTAACATTAGTTTGGGTATTCTGTGATCTTCCATTCGATGAACATGTTGTACCCATCTTGACTTATAATCAGAAATTTTGTTTTCTAAAGATTCCATGTGTAATTCTTCTAAGATGTCTTCATTTTTTTTGTGATCTAGTAGTGTGTATCCAGCAGTCCTCCGAAGATATCTCATTTCAGCAGATCTAAGTCTCTGTATATCCTTCTGTTTCAACGTCCATACTTCGCTACCATACAAAAGAGTTGGAAGAGCCAGTGTTTTATACACTTTCAGTCTTGAATGCTTTTGGACTAACTGTGGCTTGAAGATAAAACTTATTAACCCTATATGGATACGAAATATAGTTTTTTTTTTTTTACTTTAAGGGTGGAGAAAATACTATGAGTATTTGAGAATAGGCCTACACATAAAGTTCGTATGTTCGTATGAACATTTTTGGACCAAAGAGAGAACATACAGCTAAATGAAGAAGGCTACTTAACAGTGAGCTGCTTTATCTTTTTGGTAAACCAGATGTAATAATAACAGTTAAGTCTCATGGACTGCGAAGGGAAGGATAAGGTACATGTATGTGTAATGGAAGAGGGACATGGGAACTTACTACAGGGAAAGTGCCCCTTAGGCCGACCAAGAATGATGTGGGAGAATAACATTACCATGACATGACGGAGGGGAATTATACAGGCGGTGATTGGACAGCAATGGTTCAGGATAGGGATGTGTAGAGAGCTTATGTCAGCGAGGTTATGAATGTACGGGTTCGATAGTGCTAGTGAGTTAGTTGGGTAGTCTTCCTTATTTCGAAATTTTACCATTTGGAATAATAGTTTTTAATATACTTTGATGCATTATTTTATAAAATAATATAGGTCTACATCTCTTATTTTTAATCCATATTATTTAATGTTGAATAATACACCGTGTCCACAAATATAGGCTAGTATTATACTTTAAACAACTACTACGTCGCTTTGGATAATCGTATCTAAATGAAATTGGTGATAATCAAAAGAGAAACTCAAAAAGTTTTTGCTATTCCTCATAGACATTGAATGTGGCCCCCACGAGTGACGCTGCAGACATCGAGGCGATATTCCCATTCACGCCACACACCCTCCAACATATGTGAAGAAATGGACTGGATGGCAGCAATGATATGAAGCTGGACTTCTTGCAGGTTTTGAGGCAATGGGGGTACATAGACACGATCCTTTATGTAACCCCATAATTAAACACAATTTCAAAAGCACAGCAAACATTCACATTTAACCTGTCTGCCAAATATCCAACGTTGACCACAAAAAAAAGAAGATTAAATTTAGTTTAGTTTTGTATTGTTGTCCATTATTCTCCATTGTTGACATTGTTAACACGCACAAAACTTTTTGAGTTTCTCTTTTGATTGTCACCAGTTTCATTTAGATACGATTATCCAAAGCGGGTCCACCGCTGTGGTCTCGAGGTAGCGTGCTGCCTTGCCACGCAGCGGGCCCGGGTTCGATCCCCGGTCGGGGCAGTTTTTCTGGGTGAGGTTTTTATTGGGGGTTTTCCTCACCTGTAAGAAAAATGTCAGGAAATATTTAAGGCCCAAACGGTCCCCGAAATCATATGGCCATCATCATCATCATCCATCACCGGTGTGAAAAGCAACGGGAAGCTACCACACCTACAATTCCCTAGTAAAACTGCATGCATAGCATGAAAATGCTATGAATGCAGTGAAGGATCTGCCTTCGGGCAGAATTACTATGGATGGATGGGTCTAAAGCGACGTAGTAGTAGTTTAAAGTATGATACTATATTTGTGGACACGGTGTGTGTGTGTGTGTGTATATATATATATATATATATATATATTCAAGGATATACTAGGAAAGTAATTCTGATTATTCTACTCGTAATAGTTGTAAGTGGACGTAGGCCTAATTTTCGTTCCTATATTAGATTAATATCGTCTACTGCAAACTATATGTGCTATCCTAAGATTAAAAAGTAATCAGAGATACATAAAAATAATGATAATTAGATAGTGATAATGATGGAAGAACTTGTTGGTTACCATGAAGATATAGTGAGGATGCCAGAACCTTGAGTCGGTAAAAAAATTGAAACCTTTTTCATAGTTGACATTTTGGCCGTCTCATTTACATTAAATTTTACTGGTTTTTCAAGACGACCATTATGAATTCTGAACAACCAAAAGACCCATGTTTCACGATGAATATGAAAGGAATTACAATGAAGTACGTATTTTAAAAAGTGAGATTACTTCTAGTAGACATGTTGACTACGATATGTTTATGCATTACAGATTTCAATCTTTAAATCTTATATGACTTTTCAAATAACAAAAAAATATATTTATATCGATTTGCATAAAGTTTACTTGGATTTCAAAATTAACTAATATTTATAAAAACAAACCATAATCAAAGTGTGAGCTTCCTGACTCATTTCTTCTCTTTAAAGTTCATCATGCTGTCTTGCGACTTCACAAATAAAATCATAATCTGAAACGAGGTTTAAGCATTTCGACCTCTTTCATCTTCAAAATAATTTGTTATCTACATCGTATCAAAAATCTGTCCTTATTTCGTAATCCT
Source organism: Diploptera punctata (assembly GCA_030220185.1). Lineage (NCBI taxonomy): Eukaryota > Metazoa > Arthropoda > Insecta > Blattodea > Blaberidae > Diploptera > Diploptera punctata. Next base: position 2,256,213 of record JASPKZ010008357.1, read on the forward strand.
ATTGGTGTGATAAAATGTATTATTTTGGTAATTCGAATTTCTGTCATTCTTGTTAGAGTTGCCAGTTTCTTCTGGTTTAATCAATTATTTCTTGATATTATTTTCTAATGCATTTTCTATTTTGTATTCCTTTTCTAATCTAGAGTAGAGTAATCTGCCAGTGGTTGAGTAAATTTTATTTCTTCAGCGGAAAAAAAATACTGTTCTTAAATTTTACTGACATTGTTCCAACTATTATTACAAATAACAACAATGTAAATAATAATATTAACAATAACAACAATAACAATGATAATAATATTGATACTACTAAAAACAAACTGCAATGTTAAAATTTTAAAACACAATATAAGCTCGAAGTATTTCGTAAGGAATAGACCCATAAGTTAAATACATCTAATGTTTATTTAAATCTTCACTTTTTTAAATTGTTTGTCTATTAATAATCGATTTAAGTGAAAATGTTACATCACGATTGCATACAGTTTATTGAAATTTATTTTTTAAATTTATTTTAAGTACTCTTCGTTTATATAGGGCCTAATATCTCCCCCACAAACAAAGCCAGAGATAAACAGCCACATATTTTTTCAGTGTCTTTATCAGACGGATAAATATTGTTGACTATTTAACTCATGCCACAAATGCTAGTCAATGACTAAACGTTTCAATGAATGTTGATTTACAACCAATGACAGTCGTGTTTCATCTCGCTCTTTATCGATTTCTCTTTATCAGCCCCCGCCTTTGTGATAAAGAAAGCTCCTCCTTTTTAATTTTCTAACAGGTCAAAGCATTATTTTTCTCCAACAAATACATTGAATATAGCAAATAATGAAAAGATTCCTTGATTTTACTGAGTTGTTTACTAAAAAAATAAATGAATAACCCGTAATGTTGATTATGATATATATTTTGATGTGTTTCATTATTTCTCCACTTGGGTGCACTCTCACAATATTGCGATCTTATTTGGCAATAAATAATATGATCAAGCAGCAGTGAATGAACATAACCTCACATTTATGATTTGTTTTCAAACATCGCCGTTTACATTAAATATATAAATATTTTAAAATAACTATAGTTAAACAATGATTTGTGAGTAAACAACTTAATTTTACTCGTTAAATAGTCCTAACAAATGTCACTCTTGATTTCGAAATTCTCTAGATAAATTCACTCCTCACTTCGTGAATTTATAGATAATTTGGAAATCACTCGTGGCATTACTTATGATAAATGCACAAAGAACATTCTAGAAATCAGAAACTGGAAAATAAATAGGCCTATATAGGACATACAGATGTAGTCTGATTCAGGTGCAAGGGCCGATATCAGGGTGTATCACTACAAAAGACGAAGAATATTGAGGGGGAGGGAGAGGAAGACGAACATTTTCTTAACGCAAAAACGTTTCTGGCAATGTTATTATTTTCAGATTACTTAATCTGCGAGAACATCAATTGTAAGTAATTTCAAATTAATACCTGCCTTTGGTGAACAGGCTAATGATATTTTATTCTGTCTGTCGCAGATGGAGAAAAGTTTACTAATAACCTAATGCAATTAGAATAATGTAAAGTGTCGCACTGTAAGTAGATATATTAAAAGAGGTAATCCAATATTTGCTATAATCCAACAATATTATTAAAATTATGCAATTATGATTTGTTAGAATTCGGGATCACACGAAGTTTGTCTATTAATACGACGTAACATGCTCCGGTTGTTTTCTCTTTATCCAGTAAAACAATTCACGAAACACGCTTTATTAGGCATGGATAAGCAGTTAGGTTAATAGATTAATATAACATCGTAATATCAGATAAATATAGGGCTATTCAAAAAGAAGGAACAGACTTCAAACATATATTTCTTCCAAACTACAAAAAATAGAAACAATTACAACGTTCCTTAAAAGAGAAAAGTTCAAATTTCACTATTTTATGCATTCAATATGAGCACCATGTGCTAGACGACAAATACCAAAACGGTGGCTCATTTCTTGTCACACACGAATCTGCTGGTCTCTAGTTATCGAATTCGCAGCTTCAACAATTCGATGTCGCAGATTTTCAAGTGTGTCAGACATAGGGAGGATAAAAACACGGTTTTTTTTACGTAACCCCACAGATAAAAATCACACGGGGATAGGTTTGGTGACCTGGGAGGCCACCGGCGATGAAGTTGATCTTCTGCTCCTCTTCCAATCCAACAGCGCCAGTGTAACGTGATCGCAACTTCAAGTAACAGCGCCTATGCGACCGTGATCGGAACTCCAAAATTGTCTCTTTCTACGAACGTTGGAATTGTGTTTCTATTTTTTGAAGTTTGCAAGAAATAAATGTTTGAATTCTGTTCCTTCTTTCTGAATATCCCTGTATTAGGTAAGAATCAGTAAAATAACTCCAATTTAATAAAGGCTTAAGTTTTTTTCGGAAAAATATATTGTCAAAATATATATTACTTAAATATAAGACTACATTCTATATACCTACTAAGTCACTGGCACTATCAAACCCATAGGTACATGGCCGCGCGGACATAAGCTCTCCATATATCCCTATCCTGAGCTAAAGTTTTTCAATGATCCTCTGTATAATCTACTTCCCTCAAATCATAATGTTATTTTCTCTTCTTATTTTTGGTCTACCAACTGGGCGTTTGCTCCTCTGGGTTTTTTACAAGTAAATGTCATGCCCCTCTTTCATTCCCCATTCGTGCCACATATCCTGCCCATCGCAGTCTACGAGACTTAATTGTTCTTATTATATCTGGTGTCCTACAGAGAACATGTAGCTCGCTGTTATGTAGTCTTCTCCATTCGCCTGCCCACCTCTCTTTTCTATTTTACCAACTACGTTTGTTAATTATTGAATTAATTAATTTCAGTTGACTGAGAGGCGGTTTCAGATGATTCGCAAAAAATCTTTAAACCCTTAAAATGTAAATGTAACAAACTTACTTTTTATTTTTCCTATAAATTGGGTTACGATAACCTTTCACTTTTATAAAACAAGAAAGTATTTAATACATTTGTGATAAAGTAAGATTAAAGTAATAATTTATATTATATCTAGCTAATACCCGGCGTGCGCTGCTACTCATAAATAAATGCTAATATGTTTTACCACCAGCCGTGAACTGTTCGGGAATCTGCTTATCCCGATATTCTTGGCATCAATGAAAGGCAAAAATGGTTATTGTGAGTTATCTGTAGAAGATAAACATATGCTGTCGCGGACTTTTTTGTAGTGTTATTTGAGATATTCAATTCTGTGTACATTAATTTGGTGTATTTGTTTTTAGGCAGCGTAAGCCATTTAGGCGTCAAAATAGCGACTTTATTTCACGTTTTTGACTACAAAGGGTGATTTTTAGGGGTGAAGGGGTTGAGTATTACAACTCCCTTATATCCTATGTTCATCCCCGGAATCTCCTGAACATTTCTCAAAAAGCCCCATCTCAATCGGATGAACAGTATGGCAGAGCACGCTTGTCCGGGAATCGACTTATCCCGATATTCTTGGCATCAATGAAAAACAAAAATGGTTATTGTGAGTTATCCGTAATAGATAAACGTATGCTGTCGCGGACTTTTTTGTAGAGTTGTTTGAGATGTTCAATTGTGTGTATATTAATTTGGTGTATTTGTTATGGTTTAGGCAGCGTAAGCCATTTAAACGTCAAAATAGGGTCTTTATTTCAAGTTTTTCACTACAAAGGGTGATGTTTAGGGGCGAAGGGGTTGAATATCACAACTCTCTTATAGCCTTTGTTCATCCCGGGAATCTTCTGAACATTTTGCAAAAAAACCCATCAAAATCGGATCAACGGTACGGCCGCGCGAATACAAACAAACCAACAAACAAACGTTGATTTTTATATTAGGCTATTAGATAAACAATACGCAGAAATTTTATAAGTATGACCTTTAATATCCATATGTATGGCCTGTATTTAAAACTTCTTTTTTAAACTTTAAATTTCAACAGAATGTATAACTGTTGAATATTTTTAGGAAAGGTAGTACATGCACGTGAAGAGAGGGCCTATGTTTGGGTGTCATACATAAGCCGCACTTCTGGTTTTAATTACTTCTATATTGTTTACGTTGTAACGCAACACTTCAAAACTATCACGTAAGATGATCGGAATATCGCAATTAAATATACTGATCTAAACATACTTATCCCTTTCCAATGAAAATGTAAGATATAAACAATTTACTATTAATATCTTAATATATAATAAAGAAAGTAAATAAATCATAAATTATAATTATTTTAATAGTAAATGTATCTTGAGCTAGTAGAATTATATTGACGTGTACATATTAATTGGTAGTTTTTTTAGACCTATGATTAAGTTAATATTAATATACATTTACATATTCGAATGGAGAGGACTACATAGCAGTGAGCTGCATGAACTTTATGGGGAACCAGATATAAGTCTCGTAGACATGTGTCACGAATCGGGAAAGAAAGAGAGGCATGGCAACTCCTTGTAGGAAAAACAGTGGGAAAGCGCAGTAGGTAAACCAGGAATGAGATGAACCATGAGTTGAATGAAGTAGATTATATAGGGGGTGATTGGAAAACATTAGGTCAGCATGAAGGATTTATGTCCGCGTGGTCGTGAACCTAAGGGTCCGATAGTACCAGAGAGTTAGTTATCCATGCAAGACACATGCCAATGTACAACAATAATACAATTCGTAGCCTACTGGATACAACCAAAGATTCTAGACAATAAGAGTATAAGACTTTGTATGTTAAACGTCTACAAATACAAATTAAATAAAAATTGTAAGAGGAGAAAGTAATATCAAGTAATTTACTGTGAAATAATTTGAATATGTTGTTTATTAAAATTTATATTAACTAACTCTAAATAACTCACTGGCACTATCGAACCCGTAGGTTCATGGCCGCGCGGACATAAGCTCTTCATACATCCCTATCCTGAGCTAATGTTTTCCAATCAGCCTCTATATAATCTACTTCCTTTAAATCATAGTTAATGTTATTATCCCACCTCATTCTTTATGATAAAAATTCTCTCTCTGACAAAGTACTAGTAGGACCAGTAACAATCCACTCTAAAACTAAACTCTATGGCGCGACAGGCCTAGAAGGCCCTTGGTCTACCAACCGTCTGCTACCTCACATGTTCATCATGGAGGTAGAAGAACATCCAGCCAGATTAGTGGTAACATGTGGTCAGAATGTCACCCCAGCCATTATAGCTGTTTATCTCAACCTGGAGCCGCTTCTTATTGCAGCTACCCAAATTCCTCACGATGCTGGGTGGGCACCTGTCCTATACTGGTCGAAATTCCATGAGAACATTTCTTCCCCCATGGAGACCAGAAATAGCGCATGCCCCGTAGCTCTGCGTCAAGTCATCCCACCTTAACCACACAGCTACGGTGCGGGACATATTATAGCATTCTGTAGAGAGACAGAACAACTTAGATTACAGACGCTGCCGGAGAGATTTCTCAAGTCGGATCGAGGGAGAGTGGCGTGTTGGGATCTTTTAGGACGGATCGAGAGTGAATCAAAAACATGCAAATTTTTGGGTACAGTAAGAAAATTGAGATATAACAAAATTGTAGATTAAGGATATATGTATTAACAATAAGAAGAATCTCAATATGGTCTTTGTTTTCGATCTTTAATCATGTTATATAATAAGTAGGTCTGATAAGTTGAATAGTCTGATAGTGCACTTAATGTCTGCAGGGACGGGGGGAGGGGGGTATGAGCGTGCGGTGTGTATATGTTTGGGGGTGTGTGGGTGTATGTGTGTGTGCTTTTTTTTTCTAATTTGTTTTCTAGCATTTTTTTTTAATATTAATGTACGGAATGTGGATGAATGTAGATATGTATTATTTTGATTTAGTGCAGACATAGATTTTACTTATATGTAGCCAGTCATTGTTTTTTGATACAGGTGTATTTGTAGGTATTTGTTTATATTATTAGTTTTATTTTCTTATTCATGGAAAAATAATGCACGTACGGCCAAGCAGGCCCGTGCGCAATGTAAATGCATATGTATTTTCTTTATTCTGAAAAAAAAGGCAATAAATTCCATATTCTATTCTATTCTATTCACAAAAAAAATCCATCCTACTACCCTCAAACGTGCATGTTTCATGGGCGGACGGAGAGGTTTGTATTCAGGATATTCTGCTGATCTAATGACACCATATACCCTTTGGCGAGATGGGAAGACATTATTAAAATATCATCCGTTACAAGAACACACTACCATTAAGGGATTATATACTCTTAGGGTAGATACAATATTTAACCGCGAGTAACATTGGATGGAAAATATTTTTTTAAATATATTAATAACAAATTACTCTGCATTTCTGAAAAATGGAGATTTCATACCCGCCCGTGGTCGATGGATTTTAATGAGAATAAAATCTTAACTATAGTTTCCCTCGGAAGAAAAATAAAGCCGTGTGTCCCGTGTCATAAAATTACAGTACATCAGTCGTAAAATAAGAGCTATCTTAACAAAGTCTGTCGATCATTTCACGCTAAAAGTAATTTTCATCATCGTAAGATTCATGGATATATTTGTTCCAGTCTCATTATTTTAGTCCTGTTGAGTCCATCTTTTCTTTAATTTATTAATTTTGCTTTTATAATTTGCCAGTTCATCATCAGTTTTGGCACGCGTTTTTTGTTCAGTTTCTTGCAACATTGGTATATTATTATCTTCTTGTTTTCTTCTTCTCTCTTAATTTGAGACAATATCTTGTATGTTTAAACTGCCTCTTTCTATTGGTGATAAACATATAATGCATATAGTATAGCATTATGTGAACATTTTATTATTAGAAAAAGTATGGTAGCAAAAAATATCAGTATGTACCCAGCGAGACTCCTTTAATGTCAATTTTCAAGTGTGCACTGATGATAAATAATAGCGAATAGTATTCGTATCAAACTTTAAAATTGAATGTGTAAGAGAATTTTAGTAAATATAAAATATTAATTATATATACAGTTAATAAACAGAATATTTGTAAATACTGTCTATTAACTTACTGGTACTATCAAAAACTGAATTAACAGAAATAACTCACTAATATTACTTTTATAACAATTAATAATTTGTTTTTTCAATATTTAATAAGAAATATATTGTCAATATATTAACCTAATGCCTTATATATAAGCGATAGATTAATTCATTATAGTTTATTACTTTCTTTGCAATTTTTTTCGTTTATTTTTTATGTATAGTAGATTCGAGGTGTTATTCCTTTGTGTATACATTCTTTAATTAGTTTAATTTTAATTGTATTTAATATTATTGTATTATTAGACATTATTTTCATTATTGTTCGGTTTGACAGATAATTAATTTCATAGTTAAATATGGGAAATAACATTATGAGGTTCTTAATGGACTCATTAATTTACGAGATAATTATTTAGTATGTACTATTATTGTAATTTATTTGTATTTAAATGTAACATATGTCTGTCCTGGTGAGTGGAAGTGAAGGCCACATGGCCGTAACTTCACCAGGCGGAATACATCTATTAAATAAATCTATTGATACGGAGATCCATGACGGTCGTAAGCTATCCTGAGCTAGTATTTCCCTATCTTGAATAATTCACCTCTTTCAAACAATGGTTAATATTGTATTGACTTAGGATTTTACGGCCGGAGTTGCTATGATGATCTTCAAGAAGATTTCCGGGCTGTAGGCCATGGTCTCGAGGCTTGAAGTTCCCCGACGTTTCGCCAAAGACTGCGTCTGGCACCCTCAAGACGCAGTCTCTGGCGAAATGTCGGGGAACTTCAAGCCTCGAGACCACGGCCTACAACCCGGAAATCTTCTTCAAGATCATCAATGGTTAATATTATTATTCCACCACATTTTTGGCCTCCCTACTAGGCTCTTTCCCCCTTTTTTTTCCAATAAGAAATTTCGGTTCCTCTTTTCCATTCCTTATTCGTGCCATATATCCTGTCCATAGCACTTTATGAGACTTAACTATTCATATTACATCTGGATACCCATAAAGCTTATGGGGCTCACTTACTAATGATTGTAGTTAACATACAGCGATGTGTTTAGTTACCTTGTTCGAAGCTAATAACTAGATTTACAACTAAATCTACAAAGAAGACATTGGGACATTTTAAACAATAACATATTTTAACCAGAAAGAGATCAGATACCGTAAGAGTTAAAATAATTCATTGAAGAAGTGAACTATTTTAAATACGTGTGTTAATGAAATTTCCTAATTTAAAAATGAAGATCTGTTTAACAAACTTAAAATTAATTATATATGTGGCACAATTAAAATAATATTTAAAAACACAAGAAAGGAAACAAAACTAAAATTTTATAAAGCAGTGGCAGTCCCCTTATATATGGTAGTGAATTTTGAGTTTTAACTAAAAAGAAAGAGAACATCATAGAAGCAGCTAAAATGAGATTTCTGAGAAGTGTGGCTGGCTGCAAACTTCTATATAAAATAAGAAGTGAAGAAATTAGAAATGAGCTAAATATTTATAAACTTTTAGATGAAATAAAATAATCTACAAAGAACTGGAAAGAACATGTTCAAAGAATGAAAGATGATTGCATTCCAAAAATTATACTTAATTACAAACCAAAAGACAGGAATGTTAGTAGACCGAAAAAGAGATGGATTCAACTTTTTGAATGAGAATCTGTGAGACCGGAACAAGCCACATGGACTTAATCCGTGATGGTTGATGATGAACTAGAAAGAATACTAGTAGTAAATGATAGAATGTATTGATTTTTTATAAAAATACAAATATTAGCTCATTTGACCACTCGTACTTATTTCCGTTCGGTTCCATGATTAAAGAAGAGAAAAATCTAGATTCGTAAGTTAAAAAATAGAAAAAAATCTCTAAATGCAATTTGTTCCCATGAACATTCCTATAATTATTTTAACCGCAATCAGTCAGAAATTAGACCTAAATGCTTCAGTAACTAAATGCAAATAAAACCCCGGTATTATTAAAATATTTTTTTTACATATTTGTGGGCTTGGTCCCACCATCTGTCAGTTTCTGAATAATGCCTCAGGTGCCGGCAATACTACTAGAAAGATCATCCAGATCAGGTATCTTCATTCAATTTTCGTCTTAAAAACAATTTGTGGAATAAATTTTGAATCTGAATTAGTCTACCCAAGGACAAAGAGTTTTTGACTCTTAACATTCGGCCTTCGCAATGACCATAAAAAGCAATTAACGACCTTGAACTTCGTTAATTCAACTCCAACATTTATATTATTGTCAGTTCCAGGCAGATAGCCATATCAACTGACAACTGTGACCATAATATATTATAATCTGATTAAGTTCATTCATAAATATCGACTATAAAACATCTGCGATATTAGGTGGGTTGTTCGAATAGTTAAATTGTCATCTATTAACATCAAAATAGAAAAATCAAAGAAATAAGACTACTCTACATCCAAAGTTTCACATTGTATAAAATAAATATTCGATTCCATGGCTAATTTCAATAAATTTATAGGTACAGAGAGAAAATGAATTAGATCTATAAACTCTAAGAGGTTGTTCCTTTTTCTTTTAATTTATGGATTCCAGTATTTTATTGAATAGTAGAGCTAATACATTTTAATTTATTGTGGAGATTTTTATTTTTGAATAAATAATGCGAAATTCTTAAACACGTCCATCATATTGTTGACTGTACCTTAGTATAGAGACGTATCTTATTTCATCATCATCATCATCATCAATGGCTAGACAGTCCCATGAGGGCCTTAGCCGCCTTCAGAAGCTTATGCCAGACTTCCCTGTTCTGACCTTCATTTTTCCAGTTTTTTTACTTTTAAAAACTTAATGTCTTGAATTATACTATCCTCCCATCTTAATTTAGGTCTTCCAACTTTTCTGGCCAATAGAGGTTGCTCATTGTAAATTATTTTTGTAATCCTTTTGCTGTCCATACGAATAATGTGTCCAGCCCATCCCCAATCTATTAATTTTAACAAAATTCAGAATATCTGGCTGATTATACAGTTTATACAATTCATTATTGTATATCTTTCTCCATATATTATTTTCTTTCACGGCACCAAAAATGGATCTCAGTATCTTCCTTTCAAAACGCCCTAATAATTCCTCATCAGATTTCAACATGGTCCAAGTTTCTGATGCATATGTTAACACTGGTCTAAGGAGAACTTTATACATTAATATTTTTTGTCTTTCTAGATATAAACTGAGATCTAAACATTTTCCTGACGTCTCTTATTTGGTTAATAGAATTATTCATTATATGATAAATATAATGGATACAGTATCTTGATGTAGAAACAGGTCTATGGCCTAACTCCATGACTTAGAAGAAGGTGATGATGAAAAAATAAATGCATATAATCAACGCTATTTTCTTTAAAAATGTAATATCATACATTATTATTTACTACCGTAATCGATATTGTTTTGCAACTTATAGCATACTGTTTAGTGTTAATGATTATAATAGAAATGTATCATTAAAATCACTATATGCATTTATTATTCTTGTATTAATAATAATAATAAAAAAATAATAATAATAATAATAATATAATTATATATGGTCACTATAATCTGGTAGCATAAATGCCTGGCAATCAAGTGATGCAAAATAAACAGATATTAAAAATCAAGTTCTAATTATTTTGCTATTTAACTGAAGTTCATTATTATTTTTTTTATTTCACTTTATAGACGTTTTAACATCCAAGGCCAAGTCGCGTATTCCTTTTTAAATATCAGTATCAAATGAGTGCTGTTTCAATTTTCTAAAATTGCCATCGCTGCCATTAGAGAATCAATTTCAATTTGAAGAAACCATCTATACAAAATTTCTACTTTATAGAATATACTTCAATTACAATTGGAATTTTTTAAATGTAGGCTATTAATAAAATGTATTTCATACATTAAAAAAATTAATTGTCTATATCACTTTGTCCTTGTGGCAATCCTCAAACGAGGAAAGTTTCATATAATAAAATTCCAATCAGGAATTCACCTTAACGATTGAGGGAAACCAGGAAAATATCAAGTTGGTCACCAACTGGGTTTGGATTCGGAAACTCCAGAATACAAGTCTCAAAAGCCACAACTTGAACTAACTTGCTTGGTTTTTAATCTTGATTTTGTAAGTAGGTTCAAACATTTTAGAATATATAGGATCATATAATCTCGAGTTAATGAAACCGAGAAATAATATTTTAAAAAATTATAATTGCATTTTATAGTGTATCTACATGCATATTAAAAATAACTAAGTAACTAACTAACTAACCGCATGAAAATACCCATACTTAATACCTTTTTTTTCCAGATGATATGTCGTTCTTATGGGTTTATTTTTCATTATTCTAGTGCATTGCATATGCTACTTCTGCATCTAATATTGATCATAAATATTTAAAAGTTGCCTTAATACCTATGGGCCTATTTTCAATCTCTAATTTTTCATCTCTATAATTACTGAATATATTCTCTTGAAAAAATAAGTAAGGTATAAACACTGTTTTACATAACTATGCCGAATGTTGTGTTTCTTGCAGTGTGATGAAAAGGAAACAGCATCCACGTGGAGTTAAAAGACAAAGCGGTATTCCAGCTGGAGCATATGTATTGAGGATGGATAGTACAAGATGACGTAATATGGGATAACGTCTAGAGCTCGTGCTTCAGGCTGCAGCATCCGGTAGATCGCCTTCTAGGGAGAGTTGATTGGGCAGGACTCACACAAGCCGGCGCCTCTATGTCCGGTAGCATAATATTTACCTGCCTCGCATATTTCAACTTAACTCATTGCCCAATTAATCATTCATTCGTCACTTAATGTACTCATTCACCTTATTGCAAAGAAATGTGACATAATTATGTTTAGGTAGTTTAACTAAAATACTAATTTATAGTGTTAGAGATATAAAATAATTATTCTAAATTGTGAAATTTAGGTAAATTTGTTATTTAAGATGTATTTTTAATAGTATCAAGAATTACACCCGTTTTTCTAGTATTTATTTTACTACGAATTAATTAATCTATTTTATTTTATTTACAAAAAAATAAATTTACGGAATATTATAGGCCTACAAGTTTTATAATGGAACAACAACAACAATAATAATAATAATAATAATAATAATAATAATAATAATAATAATGTAACTATAAATTAAATTACTTTTGGACATACTTTTTTAAAACTTAAAACTTTTTTTCCTAATTCATATAATTTTCACATTTCTTTATACTTACTTAGTTACTGGCACTATCGAACCCATAGGTTCATGGCCGTGTGGACATAAGCTCTCCATACATCCCTATCCTGAGCTAATGCTTTCCAATCATTCTCTGTATAATCGACTTCCATCAAATCATAGTTAATGTTATTCTCCCACCTCATTCTTGGTCTACCAACTGGGCGTTTTCCCTCTGGCTTTCCTACAAGAAGCTTCCATGCACGCCTTTCATTCCCCATACGTGCCACATGTCCTGCCCATCGCAGTATACGAGACTTAACTGTTCTTATTATATCTGGCTTCCTATAAAGACCATGTAGTTCATCGTTATGTAGTCTTCTCCATTCGCTTGTCTGTACACCTCTCTTTGGTCCAATTCACATTTCTTTATACATGAAATAATTTTGATTTATTATTAATATGAATAATATTCTTTGAAAAGTATATTAATTTGAAAAAAAAGTAGAGGTACAGTATATTGGTGTTAATAATAAAATTGAACATGGAAAAAGGAAACATGAAGTTTTTCCTTCTAAAATGGATTTCTATTCTTCTAACAAATTTTCAAAAATGAACAAAAATAACAATATAGAGAAGCGAAGAGAATTCAACTTAGAAACGCACATTCTGTTTATAGATTAAGAAAGCTTTTTGATAAAGTAAAAAAGTAAGTAAAGTGATCCCACAACAGACCCGGAGGTCCTTGGGGTAGTAGGAGGTTAAGGTTACCACTTTTTTCTAGACAATCGGCACTTTATGTCAGCCGGGTTGTCAGCCCTGCGTGACGGCCGCCTTTACCCCAGAACAAGCGCCTGGTACTCATTTCCGTTAGAGGCTGAGTCGACCCCAGGGCCATAGTGCCGCCAGAGGGTTTGGGTCAGTTTAAAAATCCTGACCCCAACGGGACTTGAACCCTCGACCCTCCGGCTTGTAGCACAGTGCCTTAACCACTACGCTACGGCGTGCCCCTTTTGATAAAGTATCTAGACAAAATTATGGAACATACTAAATGAAAAAGGAATTCCACTATACTCGATAGCAGTAATTAAAGTAATGTATGAAAAAACAAAAATAAAAATAAATCAAAGGGAATTAATAAATATATCAGGAGGAGTTAGACAAGGTTGTCCACTATCAACCACTGTTTTTAACATTTATTTTCACGATATAAGATATTGGAAACAACCACTGGTGTTATTAACTTAGGAAATCTAATAATAGACCAGATTTTAATAGCAAAATCAGAGGACGAATTACAAAGAATGCTGTATAAACTAAACGAAATATAAAAAAAGAAATATGGAAATATCATCAGAAAAATAAAAAAAAAACAATGGCTTTCAATGGCGCTCAACCAGTTCGGACAAAGATAATATTAGAAAATAAACCAATACAACAAGTGACAAAATATAACTTCCAACGTTGCGAAATATCATACACAACGGAAACAGACATACATAACAAACTAAATAAGTTTAATTATATAACAGGAACACTAAAAAAAAAACTTTGAAGAATAAAGCTAGAAAAGACTCTACGTATAATGAAATTATACAAGACAATGGTAGTTCCTATTATTACTTATGGATCCAAAACATGGACAGTTACAACACAACAATCTACCAGAATCCAAGCTGCTGAAATGAAATTCTTCAGACCAATAGCAGGATATCAAAGAACAGACAAAAAAAACAACACATAAATAAGAAAGCAACTAAAAGTAGAGGAATTAAACACAACAATAGTGAAATACAGAACAAACTGGAAAGAACATTTAACAAGGATGATTGAGAACAGAATACCAAAATCAGCATACAACTATTCACCACGAGGAAGAATAAGTTTGGGAAGACCAAAGAAAAGATGGAAAGAGCAGCAATTTGGAGCCGGAACAGGCTAGTAAAAGCCTAAACCGCGAAGAAGAAGAAGAAGAAGAAGAAATAAAAATATTATTATAAAATGGAAAATAATATTTAATCCAAAATTCTTGCAACAAATAATTGTTTTTTTTTAAATGCCCCAGGTTGTCATTTCGACATTTCTGGTGTTCTCTCCTGGCATTGGCTTAATTGAACCCACTTCTGAAGTTGGGGTGCCTAGAAGGTGGAGTTACGTTACCGCGATGATATGATGGATGATAAATGATAATGAAGCCCCAGGAGAGTTCTTAACCTAAACTTAACCTTAGTCTAATCTATAAAATTATTTTGAAATAACTGATAGATAAATAAATATGAAGGCTTAGTCAAAAAGGTAATGATCTTTTTAATCACATCACCTCAATTGTATCCTGTTCACTTTTCATTCAATTGATATTTGTTTTAATAGAGGTCTGATACTACCTTTTTCCCCTTATTCTCTCATTTTCTGGCTTCCCTATCATTCTTAACAACATAGAACACGTTTTTATTTTTTATTATTTCTTTATATCTCACTGGCCAGAAGTTATTGAATCAGTCTGATATTTAAATTAAAATATGCCCTATATTGAGTTTATTTCATAATTATTACGAAGAAGTTGATACATCGCAAAGAATACAAAACAAACACTTTCCCTACTTTCTCTCTATTATGTGATGGTGCATCACTTCCTTGATATATTTTATTCCCACGGAACGAAAAAAGAAATATTGAAAAATTTCCTTCAACGATTCTCTTCAGAAATTATTCTCGAGATGCGTCAGTATTCTTCACTGATTAATATAAATATTTCATTTGTATCCTCAGTATTTAAGAATAAAAAATATAATCCCAGATAATATGTACTTTTCATTACGTCTGAAGCCGAAATATAAAGAGAAAGAAAGAAAGAAAGAAAGAAAGAAAGAGAGAGAGAGAGAGAGAGAGAGAGAGAGAGAGAGAGAGAGAGAGAAAATAAAAGGTAATCGATTATAAGATCAGATATCATATGTCAAAGAATTTGACGGGAAAAGTAAACAATCATGTCAGATTTCGAAGGCAGCTTTATATAACACTATGGATCACATACGTTGGGTATAAGTCGCTAGCAGCTGACACTGTTTCCACGTTATTCTGGAATATTCTCGATTTCACGTTATACATATATGAATTAAGTATTAAAGTTGAAAAGAAATAACAACTAAACATATCTTTTTAAATATTAAAGTTGAAAGAAATAAAAACTAAAGATTTCTTTTGATATATCCTTTGTGCACAAAAAGGTAATTTTAAGAAAAGCACAGTCTTCAGAGAAAAAGCAAGTGCCTTATTTCATAATATGCATTTTTATAGGCTTTGGATATTAGACATAAAGTTAATTAAAATAAATTTCATAAATACTTCACTGTGTAAATATTACAATAACATTCCTTCTACGTAAAATAAAATATAATGGAATGTTGTATTTCATATTGTTAATTGCAAATACAGATGTTAAAAAAAGAAGAAATCAAACATGTTCCTGGAAGATCAGAGATCTCTTTTAATGTTAAATGACTAGGTATATAGTATTCTGGAAAAATGAATGTGTATATATAACAAAACACTGTTTTGAACGAATTTCGTTTAACTAAAGCATTATTTTTCATTAAATATTAGTCACCCTTAATAATTTAATAAATCAATGAATATATATTTTTTGTATGAAAAAAAAAGAACTAGCAGTAAAGTCCCACTAACTCAACTTAATATAGACAGATAAGTTGAGTAGTCACTGAAAATATTAAGTGTTATGGAGGTGAATGTTTCACAACTAATAATACAGAAATTCTAATATGTTATCAACCTTAACTTTAATAAATAAAATAATTAATTACATGACACAGCAAGAAGGAATGCGTGAAAGACAGTGCAGTTTAACAAATTTTTCCTACGAAAATATAGATATAAATTCGTATTTTTTATCTTTCATATAACATTATCGAGTGGAAATGACGAGTTTTGCGGAATGTAGAATTACTGAATGACTTTAATGATTACTTTCCGAACTCACTAAAATAACGAGATTTATTGACATTTTTTTGGAAAGAAAGGAAATATATTTTCATTTACATTAGCCGTACATGTATGAACATACTATAGGAAGGTCATCATGTGCATTCAGAAGCGCAAATATTTTAGAAATGCAAGGAAATATAAAACTGATTTCCGTATATTCTGAAATTTCTATAGAATATAATTTGACAAAATACAAATTATACAAGTTACATGAGCATAATTCACACATATTTTAAGAAACAATAATAATAATAATAATAATAATAATAATAATAATAATAATAATAATAATAATAATAAATTATAATAAGCTATTTACTTATATACAGAATTTTAATGTTTACACATATTTCTGTGCCTTACAGTTCTATTTTTCTTCTCCATTCATAACTATCCATCCACGCCATGTCCTTCAGTTCTCTTGTTCTCATTCCAGTTCTTATTTCTTGCATCCACGAGTTTCGAGGACTTCCTTTCCTTCTTCTTCCAGGTGGACACCATTCCAATGTTTTCCTAGGCAACCTTTCTTCTTGCATTTGTCGTACGTGTCCATACCAATTTAATTGCTTATATCTTATTTAATCTACTACTAAATATCTAATATTAATTTTTTCTCGTGTGACAGTACTTCTGATTTATTATTATTATAATATTAATAATAATAATAATAATAATAATAATAATAAAAATACCTGTAGTATAAATTACACAAACGCAAGACTTACCTTGCGCAGAATTAAGAATCAAGTAGAACATGAATGTCCCATAAACAATTTATTATATAAATTACATAAACGGATTGCAGGTCATAATCGCGTGTGCACAATTTATCGAAATAGTGTAGAGTGTGAAATAGGGCGTTAGCTGTGTTATCTACCAGGGTGTATGTTTCTGATTCTCTGGTGGCAAATAATCTACGTCAAACGTCTCTCAAAACCACGTGACTAACAAACCCACCTCATGCAACACTCTCATGATGAAATACCGGGGAAAATACAGCATAAACTGCACTTATTATTCATATCCTTAGGTGATTTACTTTCCTTGACAAATTTGGAGAAAGATACTCAAAAACTGTCATATCATGTCCGGGGAAAAAAACAAGTAATTCGTCTAATTTATATCCGGCGCTAAATTTAAAAAAAAAATCTCCAAAATCTTAACGAAAGCATATTATCATTTACATTTATAAAAATAATTTGAAATAATTTACTTATCTCTATTTCAACGTTTTAACATGGCGAAAAAATAACTGGAAATGGCGGAAAGTACAACTGGACTGGATATAACATTATAATGCTTACTTTATACATGTAACAGTGCCTCGTTTCAATTCCAGCAATATATCACGTCGCCCTATAACCAGAACTTCCGCACACGTTAAATATTTTCAATAAAACGTTCAGAAGAATTTTAACTAATATTCAATTTGTAACTGTTCATATCATTGGTAATAAAATGCAAGGAGGAAATTTAGGATTACACAATTTAAAATTGAGTTTTGATCATTTTTGTAGAAGCAAAATTATGTTTCAAGAAAATCATAGTGCAAAATAATTTCCTTGAACAATATGACAAACACATAGACATTAAAAAAATATTTTAGAATGTCTAATCAAATAAAGTACTACATCAAAATCAAACAAATTTTAAGGAAAATGTATTTTTTAGGACCATTGTTTGATAAGGGTACGAGGATCATATTTAATTAAGAGTACAGTTCCTCAATAACATAATTTAATTATATTAATATTTAATAAAACGTTTACCATTTATTAATCATAAGTGGGCATTAGAAATATTTTAAATAAGATAAATATTAATTGTATTGTACTAAAAAATAGAAGTAATCTAAATTGATACAATTTTATTATTATTTATCATTATTACATTCAGACATTAGTATAATTGTTTTCTTTTTATATCAATATTCCTCTATTCAGTGTCTTCAGTAAATGTAAATCTTTTTAAATTAAACGAATTATGCAATGATTAATAAAGCCATTATTTTTATTCCCGATACACGTTTTTTTAAATTTCGCGGAAATAAAATTAAGTTTCGCATTATTTTCGTAAAATGTCACTAGCGCTGTCGCTTTAATTTTATTTCAGGATTTCATAAAGAATACTTTTTAAATTTTCAGTAAATTGTGGAGTTGTTAGTAATCTCGAATAAGTAAATAAATACAATAACAGAATACCTAGAATTGTATTATTTTATTATTTGTACCCGTTATTAACTTACAAATTACATATTCCGATTCCGATTAAGGGTCTTTCCACTTTTCAGCGGTTGCCCTTTTACCAGCCGGCTGCTGGCCCTTCACATCCACATGTATCAATCACAGAGGTAGATGATCAACAGCCAGTGTAGGGGTGACATGTGGTTAGCATGTCGAGTCCCCCAGCCGTTATAGCTGGTCCCTAAACCTGGAGCCGCTACTTATTGTAGCTACCCAATTGCCTCACGATGCGGGGTGGGCACCGGTCCCATACTGGCCGAAATACCATGAGAAAATTTCTCCTCGTTCATCATAAAAAACCAAACATCTTGCCTCGGAAGCCGGACATCATAGAAATTAAAGAAAAGAAAATATTGCAGTGGTATGGCCATGTCAAAACAATGTCAGAGCAAAGATTGCCTAAAATTGTTATGGAATGGATCCCAATAGAAAGGAGGATGAGAGGAAGACTGAAGAAAACTTGGATAGAAGGGGTACAAGCGGCTATGGATATCAGAGGATTGGAGGAAGATCAAAGGATGAACAGAGAGGAATGGCGTTTGGTTTCCGGAAGATGGCGGCAGCTGCCATGATACCGGATGATGATGATGATCATTATAATTTCCCCCTTTAATAAAATTAGTCAATTTCGGTTCGAACTGAACTTTTCACTATAATTCGTGAAAATAATATCGAAGTTTCACTAAACACAATCGTATAATTCGTCAAAATATCTTCAAATCGCGTTGAATTATTTTGTTGTTTTATCATTTATGCATAACATATGTGCCTCTAATTGTATTAACAACGAAGTATAGGGTGGTAATGAGATTCTAATCTGATATTATTGCTTTCAAGATAGAGAAAACACTTTAGTTAGTTTAGCCTCTGGATTTAAACTTGATACCTATGGAATACGAGTTTCAAATACCATCGTTCGATCTGTCCGGTTTTTTAGAAGAATGAATTGATTCGTTAAGTAAAATTATCATAAGTAATGCCACGAGTGATTTCCAAATTATCGATAAATTCACGACTCACGAAGTGAGGAGTGAATTTATCTAGAGAATTTGGAAATCAAGAGTGGCATTTGTTAGGACTATTTAACGAATAAAATTAAGCTGTTTACTCACAAATCATTATTTAACTGTAGTTGTTTTAAAATATTTATATATCTAATGTAAACGGCGATGTTTGAAAACAAATGAGAAACGATAGGTACGCTTCATCTGCTTCTTTTGTTTATCACTGCAACTAGATCATACTATTTCAGAATATTAAAAAGGAGGAGCTTTCTTTAATATGGTAATTATAACACTGATAAATATTTCGTGAAACACGACTCTGATTGGTTGTAAAACAGAAATCATTGAAAGGTGATTGGTCATTGACTCCCATTTGGGGCATGAGTTAAATAGTCATTTTAAATACATTCTAAGCGTGTCGTTAGCCTAATGATTCTTCTTAATAAGCGACGGTAAATGAACTATCAGTAAAAGTGAATTATTGAAATTTTATTAGTTAAAGAATTTAATAATATAGGAACAGTAACAAACTATTTTTTTAATTTAGAGAATTTTGTAAGAGGAATAAAATATGCAAGTTCAATACTGTATTTCCAGTGATCGTTAACCCTTTTCCGCTCGAAAAAAATTGTAATTATGGTAAAATAGATTCTCCAGAATTATTTTTTGTGCTTCATAATTTCCAAAATTTTAAGAGTTTTGGTCTTCTAAGGGCCATCTGTTAATGAATGGAAATTAAAATATTTTATAGTGATCACTATTGAACCTGCACGCACTTTTCAAAATTAGACGCAATGGTATTGTAGGCCTACTGTGTTAGTAACTAGTTATTGGAAATACATTTTTATTCAAGTTCATTACAAATTACTAACTAACTAACTCACTGGCACTATCGAACCCGTAGGTTCATGGCCGCACGGACATAAGCTCTCCATACATCCATATCCGGAGCTAATGCTTTCTAATCATTCCCTGTATAATCTACTTCCCTCAAATCATAGTTAATGTTATTCTCCACCTCATTGTTGGTCTACCAACTGGACTTTTCCCTCTGGTTTTCCTACAAGAAACTTCCATGCACATCTTCCATTCCCCATTCCTGCACATGTCCTGCCCATCGCAGTCTACGAGACTTAACTGTTCTTATTATAGGGCCTATGTGACTTCCTATAAAGACCATGTAGTTTACTGTTATATAGTCTTCTCCATTCATCTATCTGTTAATCTCATTTTGGTCCAAACATTTTGCTACGAATTTTGTTCTCAAATACTTGTAACGTCCTTTCCTCCCTTAAAGTTAGAGTCCATGTTTCGAATCCATATAATATAACTGGTAGAATAATAGTTTTATATATTTTTAGATTAACGCTTTTTGAAAGGGGTTGGGACGTCAAAGAGTCTCTGTAATACATAATAGCATGCATTTACATAATTGAGCCTATGTTTAATTTCTTTGAACATCTCATTCCTATTGTGATTATTGTTCCTACGTATTTGAGTTCAGCCACTCATTACAAAGGACACTGGCAATAATTTTTATGTCAGTTTTGTGAGAGATTCGAACTTGCTGTATATGAAAGCTAAACCATATAAGGTATAAGACGAGCCCTAAGATCTGGCACGTTTAACTTTACCTATCATGGTAAAATTACTGTAGAACAAGTCGGGGGGGGGGAGAACGTAGGTTTATACGCCTGTTGAATCTGACAACACCCGTGCTTTCCCACTATTGTTCAGTATCAGCCAGTGCATCAACAAAACTCGCTTTCATATTATATACAACTTAAATGCAATGCATAGGCCTATACCTTTGTACAATTCATACGTATAGTTGAACCTAGGAAACACAAATTCTTACATGATCATTTCAACAAAATAATCATTGGCGTCGCTCAATTCCTGTTTCATCATCATCATCATCATCATCATCCAGGGATTAAGCTTGTTGGCTCGTTCCGGTCTCATGAAAACTAGAAGTGTTAAAATCGTTCAGACCAACTTCTGTGTGCGCGTCCAACATTTCTCCTTCCGTGTGGTTTATAATTTAGCAATAATTTTGGAAATCTTTCTTCTGGCATTCTATCAATATGTTCTTTCCAGTCGTTCCTATATTTAATTATTCGGTCTGTAAGTTTGAAAATATTTAGTTCCTTTCTTATATCTTCATTCCTTTCTTATCCAGCAGAGTATATCCTGCTATATTTCTTTTTCCTGTTTAAAATATTAATTAGTAGTCCAGTTGCAAATAATGACTGAACTTCAGAAAATAATCAAGTTCTGACAAATAGATCTCTAAGCAAATTAAATATTTATTCTAAACAAAAAAGGTAAAATCAAATTGATATAGCAATTTAGTCTTTTAAAACATATCGAGTGATAAAAAATCTCCACGACTCGACAGGCCATGAGCCGGCTGCTGATCTCACATCCACATATGTTAATCACATAAGTAGACGATCAACTAGCCAGTGTAGGAGTGACATGTGGTCAGCATGTAGGGTCCCCGGCCGTTATAGTTGGTTTTCTCAACCTGGAGCCACTACTTATTGTAGCTATCCAAATGCCTCACATTGCTGGGTGGGCACCGGTTCCATGAAAAAATTTCTACCCCCATGGGGACTCGAACCAGCGTAAGTCCTGTAGCTCTGCGCCAAGGCATGTTGCCTTAACCACTCGGCTACGGCGCGGGACACCGAATGATAAATAACACAAAATATAAATAGGTCATACTAATTTTCGAAAGATGGGGGACATTTTAGGTGGATATGTTCAATTTTTCAAAACAAATATAATGTAAACGATTTCTTAATATCTAAAATGTTTATAAAGAGTAAAATTTCTCACATTCAACATGAATTATAGAAGCATGTCTGCTTATAAACCTTCAGAATAATTACACAAATTTTTAAAATGTCAGTATCTTCCCTTCTATATTTTCTTAATGTGGATTAGAGTATGTCCAACTAGCGTGTTATGCCATGAACTGATTTAATGTACAAAGCTTATAAAATTATATTTTTAAATAAATATATTTTTTCTACAAACAAGTAAATAATATTAAAATATTTTATTTAGCAGATAATAATGTTAGGGTAAAAAATTAAAATATTGGGAATAAAAGGAGCATTTTATTTAAACGTGTGTTATTTCTTCAAGTTATGAAAATTATATATATTTTTTTAAGTTCTGCAATATTTCTATAAAATATTTGATCAGAAAAGAAAAGCGTAACATGAAGCATTAAAATAACATGAAAATACAATAGAATTCAATCCAAAGATGAAAAAAATACAAATTTTTATTTTCTTCTAAAAATGAAAACCTTTATATAAGGCAAAACTAACTACGACGCGGAACGCATGGGTTATATACAAAATACATAGACCCTACAAATTGAGATAAATAAAAAACATTGAGTTCAGTAGATTAATTCGGATCATAGTATAAAATTATATCCTCCATCACGTAATTCTCATTTGACTTTAGAATTAATATCGACTTACAAGTAGTTATGTTAAGTTGAGGAAATTCATTTGTAATCCAAAGTGATGGAAAACATTTAAATGCTTTATGTAATATAATTACTCGAATTATGAAAAGTAAAATTAAAACAGGAAGAAAACAAGTAAGGGAAAATGAAAAATGTGGAGGTCTACTAGGGTATTTAAACACCATTATTACAGGGAATAGTGCAACAAGCATTGAATAGTAAGGCCATGAGATAATTTTCCCATAATTTCATGAAGGTTATGATGGTGTCAGATGTAAACACCAGGTACATTCAGTAAATAAATGACGTAGTTTGGGATCTACCTACATTCCACAACAAGTTGTTTCCCATGTTGACATGAACGTCCGGCAATTTTACTGTTTTGTAATAATACCGTTATGGATATTATCTATACTTCATCTCACCGCTTGCTTAAATGCATATGTAACTGCATCAAGGTTGTAGCAAGTCTCGCAATTCAATAGGAAAATTAAATTCTAGTTTCCATATTTCATTCAAGGAATATCATGAAGTAGGCCCAACCTTTACTTCTTAAACATAATTTACCTGATATTATAACAATCAGTGACGCATTAGTTCATACTTACTAGGCACTAAAACCTATACTTTACATTCTAACAAAACACGCTATCAAAACATAAAATGCAGGTTCAACAAAACGTAAAATACACTTTAATGATGATTTGATTGATAGTTAATGTAATATTATAATCATTACAATTTGTAATACCTATTAGATACTTATTTTCTTTATTATCTCCTGATGAACCGCGAAAATCACCTTCTCCACTCATTTTTACTTTAACTTCACATATGGGAGTAGCACCCAAAATTGCAGAATATAACAACAACATTTGTTGATTTATCTTGCCTTTTTTTTTCTCCAAAGTCCACATCACTCTTTTTCTATACATATCGTTTCAGCAATAAATACATTTCGTTAAATATACCAAATATACAACATATACTAAAATACTCTAAACGTAGATAAAATATTGTAGACTACACGCTGCAAAATTAGGTTTAGTAACTAGTCGTCTAATTTTACATAATATTAAAAAAATGAGTTTTCTGTCAATATACTTATTTGTTTACACATCTCATTACAGTTATTTGAAAAATCCTAGGACCAATAGGTCTATTTAGTTTTCCCTGAATAAAAAAGTTGATGTTTGTATTAAATTAATCAGAGGAAAAGTAATTAAATAAAATAATACTATAGTTGAATTGAAGAAATAAAACAAATCATATAATGACAACTCCGAAAATGCTGAAGGAACTGAACTGGTTAACCTTAGTTTCAGTTTTATTAACTGGAATTAGCATTTTGGACCAATTGCAGACTCAGGAAAAATTCTATATTACAGTCAAGATTAAATCCGAACCTCTGGGAGTATTGAAAGACAGTTACATTATAAATAGGTATAAACTAATTCCACGGTTCAACAGACCTTTAAGGCCCTTGGCCTACCAGCCGAATGCTGGCCTCCCCTCTACATGTGTTAATCACAGAAGTATTAGGAGTGGCATGTGGTCACAACGTCGAGCCCCCCCCCCAGCCTTTATAACTATTCTTCTCAACCTGATGTCCCTACTTATTGTAGATACCTAAATTTCTCAAGGTGTCGGTTAGCACCGGCCCCACACCGACCGAAATTTCACGAGAAGATTTCTTCCTCAACGCTGACTCGAACAAGCGCAAGTCACGTAGCTCTGCACCAAGGCATGATGCCTTAAACCGTTAGATTTTGGCAAAGGACATATTAAAGATGTGGTCGTTATAATTTATGAAAAAATTGAGTAAGTAAAACTGCCATGATAAAATAGAATAACATATGAAAATAGCGGAGACACAACACACATACTATAGGCAGTGTATTAATGAATAACAGGAAATATGCATGGAATTCAAGAAGAAACTACAGGAATAGGGTAGGTAAGTATATTTAAAATATTCTGAGCAAAAAAATGATGCCCCTTTTAGAACTAGCTTTAAATTGCGACACTATAACTTGAATTTTTAAAGAGCGACAACAAATTAAATTTCTAACCAATTGTTTCTTTTTGAAATTTAAGTTATTGCCTACCTCTTAAGTAACAACCAAGTCCACGAAGATGGAAATCATATTAGACTACTTATCATTATACAGTATATAGATGCGTACATGCAGATACTTCTGCGGTATGTGATCAGATGGTTACTTTGCCCAAACCACCTCTAATACCGTAACAAGTAGTCCTTCTTAACACAAGTGAAATGGATGTTCGAGTTAAGTTGAATGCAAATTACATTTATGAATTCGTTTCAGCGACGGTTGAAAACCTAGATTGTTCAACAGGAATTTGAATCCTCCAAATTGCGATCTCAAGTTTTAACATAGAGTCATCTGCCTCAATAATTAACAATAATAATTTTTTAACTGAACATATGATTAGAGCTGGAATAATTGTGCAATATCTATATAATTGTAAAAAAAAACATAAGCAGGTATTATAATATGCACTAGAAATGAGGTTTCCATAATCAGAAAATGTAAATGTTACAATGCAATGTTTTTTTGCATATTTAGATTTTTTCATAATTATATAATACTAAGAGTATATCTCTACAATTACGCACGCACACGCACACACAAACACACACACATATCTCAATTATCATTATCACTTAAATATTTAGGAGAATCTGCTTACATTATAGATAAAATGACTCTCTCCAACGCTTTCTTGGTCGTCCCAGATTCCGTCTTCCTGTTGCTTTGTAGCCATAGGCTTGTCTTGGAATGAGGAATGTTGGCATCCTCAATACATGTGAATTCTATTCCTCCTATAAACCATTTTGTCATGGAGGAGAAAGATGTTGAGGTCGTTGTAGATATCTTCGTTTCTTATTTTATCTAATTTAAAACCCCCTTAATGGATCTTAAAGACCTTAAAATACAACTTTGAATGTATAAAGCATTATATATTTATTTATTTTCACAACAGAATGGTTTTTAAATATTAATTGCAGCTAATATATTGTGTTGTTAAACGGAGGTTAAATGTATTGTCGACATTGAAGAAAATATAGTCGCGGGGGAAATAGCAAACTTTAAATAATCTGTGTGCACCTTTAACGTATGTTGCAACCGACAGTTATTTTTGTCAGTGCAAATACTTCTTTCAGATGCAGGATAGAATCGATTCTGTTGTTTCTATTTTCAAACCTTAAAATTATTCATGTTATACACTGTAATGGGAAGAATTAAGTTAATTCAGCAGCAGTTCCACTCCACAAATTACTTTGAGCTTTGGAACATATTTATTGCTTTGATAGATTCAAATTATTTACTTAGTTTTGGACTGGGCGAGAAGTCTGCCCTTAGCACAACGACCTGAAGGATCTATTGCGCTATCCCAGTATATTATGGATGAATGGAATGAAAGTCTAGTCTACAGTGTTATATAAGCTGTAGGTCGTCTTCCGGGTTCGGTACACCAGGTTCTTCTCTCACCCATGTCACAATATCTTGGGTTGGGTCCGTGGTCGCGAGGGGGCATTTATCCTCTCGCTGACCTCTTTTGCCTTTTTTCATTGTCCAGGCTCGGAGTCACAAGCAGCACTATGGTGGGACTCCACTAGATCTCCGCTGCCACATATTTTCAACATTTGTAGGTGCCAACCAAACTATTTTTCCTAACATGAAATGAGATGAAGAGTGGTACGAGACGAATGAAGAGAAATGGGAGGGGGGAGAGTGTTGGTGGAATGAAATTCGGGAAACGGGAGAATCCCGAGAAAAATTCGAAAAACAATCCGGTGTAGCCCTCCACCAATACCCCTCTGGAACAGTTAGAATTCGAACCCGGGATTCCAGTCAGGGCAGTCGCGCATATACCGAGACGGCTTAGATTATATATTAACTTACACAGATTTTCAATATAAAATTATTGGGGAAAATGACATAATTTAGATTTTTCATTATTTCACAATTTTTCCGAGGTTTTGGACAGTAGGCCTACATATTTTCTGGGTTATAAATGCATATATCCCTGTTATTAATCACATAATTACTTACTTACTCACTGGCACTATCGAACCCGTAGGTTCATGGCCGCGCGGACATAAGCTCTCCATACATCCCTATCCTGAGCTAAAATGCTTTCCAATCATTCCCTGTATAATCCACTTCCCTCAAATCAAAGTTAATGTTGTTCTCCCACCTCATTCTTGGTCTACCAACTGGGCGTTTTCCCTCTGGCTTTCCTACAAGAAGCTTCCATGCACGTCTTTCATTCCGCATACGCGCAACATGTCCTGCCCATCGCAGTCTACGAGACTTAACTGTTCTTATTATATCTGGCTTCCTATAAAGACCATGTAGTTCATTGTTATGTAGATCACATAATTACAACGTATATCGAGTACAGAAAGCAAATTCTTAAATCGAATTAAATATTTTATTACTTTTTTAACACAAACCAATAAAGAAAAAATATAAATAGAAATCTGTGCCCTTTTGCGTGTCGCCAAATAAAAAACTGACTCAAAGATAATTTTAAAACGATGTAATAAGACATCTTATTATTTATTAGAATTCTTGGAACACCGTATCAACGCATTGCGTGTAGACCTAGGTCGACAGAAGACCTGATAAATAAATTAAGATATTAGAAAGAGAAAATGGATCAATTTTGTCACATCTCGCCCTCGACGGTCAAACGACTGAAACGTGTTATTTTACTAATCAAGTATGTTGTTTTTTTTTAGTCCGTATCTATTATATAGGCCTGTCGTAAATTTTCAGAGTAGCCTACTATATGACAATGTTATATGCACATACATGCATGACTGTCCTGATTTGTGTAGTAACTGCAGGCAAACAATTTTCCAAATTGCATTTTTCAAATGTCGTACAGCAAATGTTCAACAGAATAGCCCGTCAAAGAGTGAACATATTTGCTATATAGAATAGACACCACTCCAATGACTGCGTAAGTTAACTTGTGAAATTAGACAATAATAAATAAAAGGGTAACATATATGTGTGTGTATATTCCAATACCACTTACTGTCCTTTTCGGGAACCGTGGTGATCTGCACTTGAATCGTGTACAGAGAAAAGTATAGGATGAGTCTATTTTAAGTGTTCATGAGTAGTGTACAGTCCGCAGATGAAGTGAATGTAAGGACGGGTCGAGGTACGAGAGGGGAAATCCAACCCAACACGCACATAAATAAATAGTCATATGTCATGCATCAATGTGGTTTATTTCAGGCGTATTCTACTGATGATTCTGCATCAGACTTGAAACTAGCACGCCCGCTGAGAGCCTAAAAGGTTCAGATAGTACAATCCCTTATGACGTAATATGCTGCATTAGAATTCCCCGTGGTTGCTTTCATCTGAGCTATGGATTGTATTGAGTGAGAGATGAAGAGAAGAGAGAAAGTTATACTTGATGCCGAAAAAGCACCAAGGGGACCATCACGTTTACGTCCTCATCCGAGATGGATCCATTATTATCAATAGTACAATATGCTTTCTTAACACATGTTCTTCGAAATGATTACGAATTTATTAATTCAGGCATCTGATGTACAATCTAGAGATTAAAAAGTTTTGAAAATTAAAATTTCCAACTCCGCCGGGTATCGAACCAAAATAGAGTTTTTTTTTCGCAGAGCACTTATATCATAATATCTAGAGGTCTAAAAGTTGGAAAGGAACTCTAGAAGTTTGAAGTTGTGGGCAGCGATGTTAGTTACTGGCGGGATGATCCAATAGAACGGGTTACATTACTCTACACCAAAGTCGGATTCCGGCTTGAGATTACTGAACTAAGAGAATTTATTATAAAGCAGTGCACTACTACCAATCTGCGCAGGACGAGAAAGTGGTCTGCAGCGCAGATCTGTTTCTAACTTGTACACCTATAATTTCAAGTTTATCCTAACATCCAAACTCACATTTAGTAGCCAACTCATTAAAAGCATAAAATGTTTTAGAATGAGATGCAAATGTAATATTCATTCATAGTTTCTTTTTCTCAAACACTAATCCTTCACTGCAAACTCAATATTCTCCATTCTTCTTTCTATTTTGTTTTCGTCTTAGTACTTCCATAAGATCCATTTATCTTTTTGATGTCTATCACATTATATCAATATGTATTCCAGCAATTATTGTGTCCACTCTAACTTAACGCGTATCCTTCGGAGGCAGTTATAATTTAGCTACTTGCTAGCTAATTCCTTTTACGCTTCTTTATAATATCCATCATCATGTTTCTCTCTCTTATTGTTCTTCATAGGCCTACAACTTCGTTCCTTCTTATACCTATTTCACCTGATCCATTGCTCTCCACAGC
Organism: Diploptera punctata; assembly: GCA_030220185.1. Lineage (NCBI taxonomy): Eukaryota > Metazoa > Arthropoda > Insecta > Blattodea > Blaberidae > Diploptera > Diploptera punctata. The sequence goes on from JASPKZ010008357.1 coordinate 2,285,605, forward strand.
ATTTTCTCAAGGGAGAGTGGCGGATAAGATACAATCACGAACTCTACCAGTTATTCAAGTCTCTTGATGTAACAACATCAATTAAACGTTTCAAGATGGGCAGGACATATAGGGCCTATACAAAGAATGGCTGAATATGAGATAGACTTACTCAGGAAAGTTATGAAGACTGCGAGGGATGGCTAGATGAAGTTCAGGAGGACCTGATGTTGGAAATTAAAGGGTGGTGACTGCTTGCCAGGGATAGAGCAGTTTGGGAAATGGTTTTAAGGGAAGTTGAGGTTTGAAGTGAACTCTTATGCTGTTGTGCTGCTGATTATTATTATTTTACTCTTTACAGTAAAATTAAAAATAAGAAATACATCTTAAGACATCATTCTCAATCAATACAGCATTGATAGCGATTGATTGGAATTACAATTACAGATAGTCAATTGCAATCCAACTAATGCTTTACACATATATAAAGGAAGACGAGAGATTTTCATTTGTCAAGATTGCAAGTTTGGAAAGCATTGTTCTACGCCTGCAAAAGGTTGAGGACCAGAAGCAAGTTCTTTGACTTGAATGCAGTACACAGAGTTTTTAAAACTGATGACTGATGCGAATGGAATCGAAGACAAAATTAAACATAAGCTCATAATACAGAGTGTCAGAAAATATGTATAACATTTTATACCAATGTATTTTACGGGTTTATTTTTTTTATCATGGATTTCAGAGCCAAAATCTTCGAATCCATCATAAATTGATATAAATTATTGTAATCAAACTCACAGTATGTTATTCATACAGGTAGACATTTTGTGGTAAAATTTTGAAATAAATATCTCTATTAGTTTTGGAGTTTCAAAATTCACTCATGGCTATCCTTGGCGTCTAAATAATTTCATAATCATAAAAAAGTAAATTACAGGTCTATCACTCCTTATTAAGATTACTGTTAAGTAGCGATTAATATAAACTAAAAAAATATAATACTATGTTAATATAACGTTGAATAGATTTTACCTAATCCTACTCATCAAAAAACAAAATATATCGATTATTCAGAAATTACAAATTTTTATTAGTTGTAATACAATTTTAAAAGCGATAGAGATAAACTGAAACCCATCAGTCCTATTATATTTAAATACACTTTTTTATATTTTTATGTATGACACTTAGAACAATAACTTAAAAATTCATTGTAAATCACCGTTGAGGTTATGCAATAAAATGTTAAAAATATTAAAATAAGTACCTGTTATATCTGCCGTCCTCAACTAAACTAAATTTCTATATAAAAAGAAAGCCTTATCCAGTAGTTAAGGCCTATGCAATTTTAACTATTTGAAATACTTCGTCAAGTAGTAAAGGCGTACATAATTTTAACTACTTGAAGTTTTTTAACAGAAATTATTTAGACGCCAAGGATAGCCATGAGTGAATTTTGAAACTCCGATCTAATAGAGATATTTATTTCAAATTTTTACCACAGATGTCTACCTGTATGAATAACATTTATGATAAATGTCAGGTGATTTGTTATATTACTTCATAAGTTGCATTATTTTTTCTCTTTTTATTTCAATTAATTATAGAAGTTCCTTGAAGTATAATTTTCAATATTTTGTTCCAATGTTTTATCAGGATATTCGTTATACTCATTGCTTCTAAATTTGCATTGGATTGTTCTGTGCTGTTAATACTCGTACTTTTGTGAGAAAAAAAATGTTTTTAACTGATTTCTCATGTTGGCGGAAATAGAGATAAATGTGACGATATAAAAAATCGTAACTCATGAGCCATTTTGGAGACTGTGATTGAAATACCATTTAGCACATTTGATCGTTGGATTGTATTCTTACCAGCCTATAAAATGGCTAACAATATACAGTATCCCAATAAGGACCAAAAAATTGCAGTTTGCAAGCCGAACTTTTATTTACAATAGCGGCATGCGCTTGAAAAATATACTTTGAGAAAAAAGTCTACCAAGTTTGTCATGCCTCAGACTGCTTTAATAACGCACAGTTCCAATTTCTGTGTTGAAACAAATATTCATTTTGGATATTTGTGCCAAACTGTATTGTAGAGACTCCTCATTACCATTTTGGGTTTTACCCCCTTATGTGACCCTGTCTCACCAATAAGATATCTGTTAGACCCAATCTTTGATATATTGGTATCATACAAACCCACTTTGCCCAACTAGTTCTGGAGGGACAGTTTAAAATGCCCCCCAGGCGCCTTTGAATAATGCCGAAATAGCGATAATAATTTTCCATGAGAGATAAAACACAAAATGTGCTCTGTTAATGGTCCTATCTTCACTCAAAATTCACTCATGACTACTCTTAACTACTTAATGCCAAATATTTTTAATAGTAGTTCTTAAAATTACATAGGCCTTACACTCACCTGGCATTTTTTTAAACAGAATTTAATTTAGTTGAGGACGAATGATATATCAACTAAGTTAATTTTAACACACCAATACTTTAGCCATTTGACCATTAGGCACCTTAGATAATAGATAATTCTGAATACCTCTCTTTCTCCATCCCGTAGTTTAACCTTTTCTTTTGCAGATATTATACATGAACTCACACAGCACCATCAGATAAGAAGGCGCAAACGGGCCCTATTAAGGACGCGCATTTTTCTAAAAATCATGCATCACATATTATATATATATATATATATATATATATATATATGGTAGGATAAGAAAAATAAATGCCTGGACGGGATTCGAAACCGAAACTCTGAACATTTAATTTATAACACATAGATATATATATCATCATTTATAATAAACAAGCAACATCTTATCAAGACCCTATTATTTACCTAACATTTGAACCTTTCAATCAAATAATTTGTAAATTCAAAAGCCATATTTTTGTAATAATAGGACATACCATGGTAACGTTATGCATGTTATAATTTTCATTTCTCTTTAATTGTCTATAAGACTCTCCACAAATTCTCTAATCAAAACGATAACTGAAAATCGCAGGAAAATACTTACTGAGGAGGGCCATGGAGGGTCTACCACGGATGAGTGATCAGCATAATACCGGGCAATTTCGAAGACAATAAGCAGACATTTAGCAAAAGCACAGCCTTCACTCATATAATTACGATTATGATTTATAAGACTAGTCAAGGACGATTAGGACCTATTCCCAAGTCTAACATGGCAATTGTCATTACCTCGCGAGGAAAAAAAAAATTAAAAAAATCTACCCAGGAAAGTTGTTCCAGATAAGAGGATCGCAACCTGTCCACGACATGGATCTCGCAACGACAATATTGTGTTCACAACTAGCCCAACAACAGCGATGTTTTATAGAAGACAGCCGAATTTTTTCTTGACTTAGTCTTCTGATAAAAAAGTAGACATCTGAAGAACGACTTGGTAGAACTTACCTATTTATGTTTTCTCACCGTAAGAAAATTAGTCATAGGCTAGGCCTATATGAATTAAGCATTACAGATATGTAATAAACAAGACGACTGACTGCATCAGTACAAGTGCACGAACACATATCATTAAGCATACGAACCTAACACTCGCGACTTGTACTGTAATATGCAATTACACACTCGTACAAACTATCAAGCGTGGCCGTCACTTTAAAATTAATACGAAAATTGAAAATATGCAACACCAGAAGAAGAAAACTTAGTTCCTGCATTTTTAGTTACTCAATGAGAATTATGTGGCCATTACGTCAGGAAATTATTCTTTTAAATCAATGAGTATCTTGACATGGCAGTAAGATTTGGGAAAACGTGATAGAATTTTTTAGTTCACCACATGAACCCTATATTCAGCACTAGAAAACAATATTCAGAAAGTTCAATATCCGAGTGATTATGGATCAAAATGTCTACCAAAAGAGCAAATAGTATACAAGCAAGGGAAGATCTTTCACACCCGCTTCCAAACAAGAAGCTAGACGCCAAGAAAACACACGTTATTTTCACAACGAACTTTAAGAAACGAGCTAAAATAATTATTTTAAATGAGAATAAGAAAATATGCCATTAAGCTAAAACTGAATATTAAAATAAAATTCTAAACTATGCATATTAATTATAATATTGTAATGGCTCTCAAATAATGCGATTCTATCTCAAAAATAGGAGCTGACATACGAAATACGAAGAGGGATATCACGATAATAATAATAATAATAATAATAATAATAATAACAAAACAATATTTTAAAGGATCGATAATGGAAAAGTGGAGAATATACGAGTAGTTCTCAAAAAATGTAGACAGCAGCCGTCTCTATGATGAAAAATTATATTCTAAAATAAGATTTTCAAACAATGGGCAGTAACGGCTTGCGGCCTAAATTACTAGAGAAGTTATTTTACTATACTTCTTTTTTCTCATGAAACTAGGAGGCTTTGTTGATAAGTCATGTCACGAGTGATTTCCAGTCACTTCGTGACTCGTGAATTTATCTAGATGATTTGGAAATCAAGAATGACATACGTTAAGACTATTTGATTAATAAAATTAAGCTGTTTACTAAAAATCATTGTTTAAATATAGTTATATTAAACTATTTATATATTTAATGTATACGACGATGTTTGGAACAAATCAGAAATGTGTGGTTATGATTCATTTGCTGTCCACTGCAATTTGATCATATTATTTATTGCCAAATTGTATCGTAATATTGTAAGAATTCACCCTAGTGAAAAAAAACACTTCAAACCGTATATTATAACTAACATTATAGGTTATTATTTTTAGTAAACAACTCAGTAAAATAATTATTTAAAAACAAAATTATTGAACACGGAATTATCAAATGTGCAATTCGAAGGAATCTGCTCATTATTTGCTATATTCAATGTATTTGTTGGAGAGTAGTCGCTGCATAATAATGCTCTGGTGGCCTGTTCAGAATATAAAAAAGGAGGAGCTTTCTTTATCACAAAAGCAGGAGATGGTAAAGCGAAATCGATAAAGAGCGAGGTGAAACACGACTGTCATTGGTTGTAAAACAATCCATTCAAACGTGATTAGTCATTAACTCCCATTTGGGGCATGAGTTAAATAGTCCATGTAATTTCTATTGCACAAATTCATTTATCACAATGAGTTTTTTCTTATAATTACATTATTCAACAAACTTCCATCCATAGTAATTCTGCCCGAAGGCAGGTCCTTCACTGCTATCATAGCATTTTCATGATATGCTTGCAGCTTTACTAGGGAATTGTAGGTGTGGTAGCTTCCCGTTGCTTTCCACACCGGTGAAGGATGATGATGATAATGATGATGATGATGGCCATATGATTTTGGGGACCGTTTGGGCTTTAAAGTTTTCCTGACATTTGTCTTACAGGTGAGGAAAAACCCCCATAAAAGCCTCACCCAGAAAAACTGCCCCGACCGGGGATCGAATCCGGGCCCGCTGCATGACAAGGCAGCACGCTACCTCGAGACCACAGCGGTGTACCAACAAAACTTAATCTACCAATTATTAAATAGCAACAAGTAATCTGACACTACATCCGCCATTCTCACAATTTTTCACATACTGAAGTGAAAAAAAAAAGTTAAGAACCGAGTGGTCTGCACTTTGCGGTACTTTCCATAAAAAACACTGGTCCACCTTAAGAGGATAAAATGGAATTGAAACCAGCGATAGCCTACAAAAGAGATATCCGAACATCGATAAACCAGATTGAAATCATGGTTCATGCTATAGAATTTCATTGTTTGGAGAGCTGCTTACTAATCTCGTAGAAATACCTTGGTTAATCTTGGTTTCCTTCCCGTTGTCTTAGCAACCGATGTACAAATTTTAACTATATTGGAGACAGAAAATAATAGTTTCATCTTTTACCCCCACGTACATTTACTCTCACTCCACCAGTCTAGAAATTCAAGTCAATGGCAGGTAACGCGCTAGAATACGAATACGCAAGATAAATGTGAACAAAGTAGGAAAGAAGTTAAATCAATAATTTTAAATACTATTTCAGAAATAGTATAAAACAAGTGAATAGTCGCCACTGATGATGGGGATTGAACAAGAAGGTTTTATTGCATGTAGACTAAAATATATTTCCAGTACTTTTAACTACGATAAATACCTATTCATCCATCCACAGTAATTCTGTCCGAATGCACGTCTTTCACTGCAATCATAGCATTTTCATGCTATGCTTTGCAGCTTTACTAGGGAATTATAGGTGTGGTAGCTTCCCGTTGCTTTCATAAATAGGCCTACCTATTTTCACCTAAAAATTTACAAGACAGTTATCAGTCTAATGAAATGTATAGTAATGACGTCTCTTCTGAAGAATTCATCAGCATCATCTGATACATAATGATTTCATCATTATACTAAGATAAACCAGAACATTGCTACAACAAAGGCGTGTTCACAATTTATCCCACACAGGCATAATTTCATACAAGGAAAACCAGTATATTATAAGAATCCTTGGATTACTTTAACCAAACTTCTGGTCTTCTTTTAGGTGCTCTTAGAGGACAAATTGTTAAGAATAATTCTTACGTACACATTAAATCACACCTATATTTACTTTAAAACTTATACATTTCTCGTGACATAGGAACTAAATATTATAGAAGAATAAATCGAATTAATATTCCCTTTCCGATGATATGGGAATCACAATTATTAAAAAGTTTTGCATCCCGATCAAATGCATATTTGGAAATATTGTGTTAATGTGAGAAACATTTCGTGAGGGAATTTAAAAAGATTAAATTCGATTTAGAATAATATTATCAATAAATACATGCATACATTGAATACCTAATTTGTCCACGTAAAACTAAATACCACTTCCTTCTGATGACAAACCAGTATACCAATGATGGTTCTAGAGCAGTATGACTTCTGTAATCCAACTCAAGCAGACTGGCTAACTCAACCGCTAACATAATTTAAAACGTTCTATAATCATACTACAAACAAAAGCAAGTACTAATAATAATAGGATACTGGTTTGTATCACATGATAACCAAACCCATTACCTAACAATAGTCTCTGTACCACATGATAACCAAACCCAAGCACTAATAATAGTCTATGTTATCACTTTGTAACCAAACCAAATGAGGTTACTGAACGCAATCAGAAACAATATACAGTATATACACAGTGAGCAGGGTAGAAGGCGCTACCAAACATTCACCGTACTCGGAATGTGACTGTTTCACTCACTGTGATAACATATGGTGCAGATTGGGGGAGGTCAGCCTTGAAACAAGTAGTATCAAGTTACCACATACTCCTTCAAAGGGTCTCGGCGAATGGCCAATCCCTGCCCGTGACGCTGTATTGAAATAATTGTTAGCATCTTCTATGCTGTTCACTATATATATATATATATATATATATATATATATATATATATAAACTAAATAAGGGAAATTATGGGTGTACAAGAGGAGTCGGACATCATAGACATTATAGAAAAGAAAATATTACAGTAGTATTAGATTAGATTTAGATTAGATTTATTTAGCCTGGTGGAGTTAAGGCCATGTGGCCTTCTCTTCCACTCACCAGGACAAACATATATTACATCAGAATATAACATTCACAATTAACTCTAATATTAAATACTAAATAAAAATTTGATCAAAAAGATAATATATATTATATTACGATCTATAATGCAAAACAGTTAATGTTAGTTAAAATTAATACTAAAACTAATAATAAAGTGTATACAAGCAAGACATATTAAATTGTCCCTGTCTAATGTTTATAAAAAACAAAGAAAAATAATGAGATATAGAAAACTAATTTTACGTTTGTACAATATTTAAAACAAAACCAAAGAAAATATTTGTTAATCTTAATATTATTTTCATAGATAATTAAATTTATTAATTGTTAAAAGAATACTATCAGCGAGATGTGTAAGTTAGTTTGTTATTAAATAATTCTTTAATTTGTTTTTGAAGGATGTTATAGTTTGACAATCTCTGACATAGGTCGGAAGGGAATTCCATGTTAGGTAAGCGAGACCGTAAAAGATAATGAATAATATACAGTGTGATGAGGAGGGATATAAAGGACAATGTGCTGATGGGATCGAGTGTCAAGATTATGTGTCTCGGATAGTCTGATGAAGCGGCGTGATAAATAATTAGGCGATGATGTGTGAAGGATTTTATAGAGAAGGGATAGGGAATGGACAGTTCTACGATCTCTTAGACGAAGCCACGATAATTGTTCCAGGGACGGTGTAACATGGTCAAATTTGCGAATACCACGAATAAAACGTGCGCAAGAAAAGTCTTTGAGTGTAAATAATATTTAAGTCTGTAAAAAGAGTGTCACAATAATCAAAATGGGGGCATTCCAAGTGTTTCTACTAACATTTTCCTTAGAGCGAATGGCAGACAATTTCTTACGCGATTTAATGAATGTATTATTGAGAAGACTGTTTTGCATGAATGATTTATTTGCGTATTCCAATTTAAGTTGTTGTCAATAAATACTCCTAGAATTTTTACTGTCTCACTATAAGGGATTTGAACTCCATTTAGTGACACATGCGAGACTGTGTATACACGCAAGTTAATTGTAGATAATAGTCTCTGGTGACCCATAATGATTGATTGTGACTTTCTAGGATTTAATTACAGTCCATATTTAACTGTCCAAGTCATTAGTGAGTCAAGATCCTCGTTAATTTTGGCAACAGCGTCATTTAGAGAATATTTGGCTGTTGTATGGCCATGTCAAAAGAGTGCCAGAGCAAAGATTGCCTAAAATTGCTATGGAACGGATCCCAATGGAAAGGATGAAGAGAGGAAGACCGAAGAAAACTTGGATAGAAGGGGTATAAGTGGCTATGAATATCAGAAGATTGGAGGATGATCAATGGATGGACAGAGAAGAATGGCGTTTGGTTTCCGGAAGACGACGGCAGCTGCAATGATACTGGATGATGATGGTATATATATATATATATATATATATATATATATATATAAACTAATTCGCTGGCAATATCGAACCCATAGTTTCATGGCCGCGCGCACATAAGCTCTCCATACATCCCTATCCTGAGCTAATATTTTTCCAATCACCCCTGTATATACAAAGTACATAGTGATCAAACTCAAGAACATAATCAAAGCAAGCAGACCTAACACAAGCTTTAATATTAAAACTATGTATGCATATAACATGGTAACCAAACCGCGCATTAAGTTATGAATCACACTAGAACCAAACCAAAACAGATTACTAAACCAAGTACTAAAAATACACAACATATTACGATGTAGGCCTAATCAAATTTAAGATATAACTAAATCAAAGAAGGCAACCAAACCTAAGTACTAACAACAGAATATAAGTTACTATGATAAATGTTGTAAAGAAATGCAAGCAACTAGCAGTACGCTCTGTATCACATTATAATCAAATAAGAGTACTTAACCAAGCCCAATGATCAGTTTAGCCCAATACTTTTACATGAATCATAAAAATCAGATTTTACTTAACAACGTTCTTCAACATCTCAGGTCATTAGTGATGCAATTTCAAGTCTGGTGCTGAGAATTTGAAAAGAAAAATTGCTCAGATGCCTCTAATTTCAGGACTAATGTTATTTTATTTGCTGTAAATGTACGACATAGAAATCCACATTTACTTTCATACCGAAGGAATTGACGTTCAGAAAATATATGGGAAGAAACGTCTCAAATATAGTAATAATATATTATGAATTTTTAGGATAATTAATATCACACTAAGGATTCATAAAGTTTACATCCATCAATTCATAACTTTATAGTTAATACATTTTAATTAAATTCTTATATGTAGGGAGGAACATTTTAATTTGCCCTTAAAACGAACTCAAAGTATTCTAACACAACCCATCACATATAGGAATGTAACCATCTTAGCTAATTATAAAGAAAATACGGTTATGGAGTAATATTATTTATTATAAGGTTTCATATATAATGGTTAATTTATCCTTATAAAACCCAATATATTTACGCGAGTTGGTTGTTCACCCCACAAAGTATATATTTTAGAATACTATCAGATCATGTGGCACGAATATGAAATTAAAGATTGAAACAGAAACGTCTTGTAGGAAAACCGGAGGGAAAGCGCCCAATAGGTAAACCAAGGATGTAGTGGGAGAATAACATTAACCATAATTTGAGGGAAGTAAATTATATAGGGAATGATTAGAAAACATTAGCTCAGGATAGGGGTGTATGTACAGGTTTGGTCCACGGGTCCATAAACCTCGATAGCGCATGTGATTCATATTCAATGTCCGAAAATATGATCACATTTCTCCATTATTCCACGAATTGTCATGGCTACATCTAAAAGAGAGAAGAAAATCGTACTGTCTAATTCTCTTATTTAAGATCTTACATACCTCGATTTCCAATTATTTATCATCTCGTTCCCAGTATCTGTCCTCCAACCATAACTTAAACACACGCTCACAATATAGTCTCTTGCTTAATATACCGCAACATAGGCCATCACATCACTCCAGGCATATGCTATCTTCACTTCTCGCAACTGGAATTCCCTACCACAAGAAATAAGGGGCTGCCGGACATTGGCATCTTTTACGTAAGAAATTTAAATTTATATTTGCTCTAACCTCGACTTAATCATTACCCAGTGTAAGGTACATATATTAATTTGTGTTTCTCATAGGCTATAATTTATCATATTTATACTATTGTTATTATTATTGTTATTATTATTATTATTATTATCATTATCTTAAGTATTATTATTGTCATTATCGTAGAACATGTTGTTTGCGTATGAAATTTACATTACAACATTTAATATATTTTTAACTCTTTATAACTAGTATCGTGTATATCTATACTGTGAAATATTTTTGTTTGCAATTGTGCTTCTCTATTTATAACTTTGAAGGTTATTAGTTTAATTTAACTTAAAATCTTTATTGTGAAAGTTAAATTAAGTTGAGTGGAAGAGAATGCCTTATGGCCTTAACTCTACCAGAATAAATAAAACATTATTATTATTGTTATTATTATTATTATTATTATTATTATTGTCATGTGAGTTACCTAGTTCACTGGAAAACTATTTCCGTTCAATAACGTAGACGCATTAGTTTTAGGACACCGTTCTACTAATGACTAACAGTCATACATGTATATTATTAATGAGGGAGATTGCTTAATTTACTTCATTATTCCAAATTTTTTGACAACTTCTTCTTCAGTTTAATCCTTCACCAGGACATTTACATATCATACGCCAAACATGTCTTCCAGTGGCACGACCTGGAGGGATTTTAAACTGGTGGATCAGATACATAGAATTTTTGACCACACAAGGATAAGGAGAGCCTCTCCGAATGAGTGATCAGCTCAGGGCCTCATCCGAGACAACACGACATTAAGACGAAACACACTATTTACACAAACACAATGATACTAAAAATAGCGAATATGATGATTATGATTGCACCGATCCACTCGCGTGATCGTGCTGGATCGTACCAATCTTGTTTATAATTACTTTTTGAGTTTGAAAATATAGAATGTTTAAATCAACATACCTTTGCCTGGGCCCATAGAAGGTAAAGATTAATTCACCTTTCCTTAATAAATTGTTAAGCATATAGTACTGTAAGCTACACAGATTACAATCGTGAAAGTTTTAAGGAAAGAGGAAATCAAATTCGCTTGAGAAAGCTTTGGAACTCTATATCAATATCTGACATGACTAGCCACTCAATCAATGAACAGAAGTTAACTAAAAGAAACTAAGCTTATATTTATTAAGAGTCAAAAACTCAGATATAACATACAAATAATAAAAGATAGTTCGGGGACCATTTGGGTCTTAAAGTTTCCGGACATTTGTCTTACAGGTGAAGAAAAACCCCTAAAAACCATTTACCCAAGGAAACTTGACCCGACCGGATATCGAACCCGGGCCCGCTGCATACGAGGTAGCGACGACGTTACTCCGCGACCACAACGGTGGACCATTTTTTTGATAACATAAATTTTAAATATTAACGAATCACGATTCCTTTAAAATTATATTATTAGAAAATAAAACAATTGAACTTTATTAAGAATAGACGGCGTAATTTTTTTAATGAGTATACCCAAATATTACATGGAGAACGAAAACATGAGATAGCAAAGTAGCTGAAGAATCATAGAAGAGAGATGATTTCAGAAACGAACTGACAATCATATTGACCAGTATTCATCATTGACGTATACAGTGCATATAAACATCTCTATGAATCTACAACTCCTCAAAGAAGCATGAACCCAATCTCGTGTTCAAATATTACTAGAGTGATATGATTAAAATTTTTTTATAAAATTCCAGGAACACTACTAAAGACAACTAGTGTGTAAATGTACTAATAAACCTAACGAACTTGTACATTCCTCAAAACAAAAATATTCAATTAAACGAAGCAATCAACAACTAATAAAATTGTAATCTTTATATATATGTATATATATATATATATATATATATATATATATATATATATATATATATATATATATATATGACGGCCGATTCCTGTATGATGTTCTTCCCTCAAATCATGGTTATAGTTGTTTTTCCACCTCATTGTTGATTTTTATAAAATAAAATTTCATGTCCCTCTTTCATCATTACAGAGACTTTTGACTTCCCAACTCCTTTCAAAAAAACATTAAAGTGTTTTTTGTCTGTCTGTCCTTTATGGACTCAAAAACTACTTCACCTATTTGAATGTTTTTTTTTCAACATTTAGAGATTTTCCTGGGACAATTAACATAATTATGTAATATTTAACGTACGTACTATAGGGCCGGAGGTAAAAAAGGGGGGGGGGCATCAAAAATCGATTTTTGGAGGCTTAAATGGCTTACGCTGTCTAAACCATAACAAATACGCCAAATTAACGTACACAGAATTATCTAAAAAAATTCTACAAAAATGTCTCCGAAAGCATATGTATATATTTTACGGTTAACACACAATAACCATTTTTATTTCAGCCATATTGATGCCAAGAAGATCTGGATAAGTAGATTCCCGGGCAACGCCGCATGAGATACCTAAAAATAATTACGATATAAATTTATAATATTTTTTTTTACTTATTCAACTAAACATAATAACACATTTCATTCATTTTGGCGTAGCAGAGCATGTCGGATATTAGCAAGTTGTAAGTAAATAAAGACTGTTGAATACTTTTTAAATTCAATCTATATAGCTTTCTCCTACCTGGTGACAATCTTATCGGTATGCTCGCTTTCGCTAATTTAGTATTTCAAGAGGTAATGCAATAGTTATCCATGTTTTCTGGAACTAATATACCCATGACGTGTATTTTGGAACCAAGCCATCAAGATTAAGTAATTGCGTCAGTATATGAAAGGATTTCCCTCTTAGAGCCAGTGTCGCGATAAAATATTGTATGTCTGATTCAAGATACTTAGGCCTATTATTAGTTTCGGAAGTAGAACTTGACCTAGCAGTAGAAAAAGTTCAAGGTTCATACACTAAAATATATTTAAGGAAAGTTATCTCTTCTAAATTCATGTAAACTGAATACATATATCTTTGTTAAACCTGAATGGATCATTCATTGATCACTCATACGAATAAAAATACTGGAACATCAAAGCCAACGATTTTCTTAAGGATAATAAAATATAACGTATCTTGAATCCATCTGACATACTAGTTGATGTGAGATTAGATTTTGGGTATTATTTCTACTCGCACCCATTGACGACTTGGATTTACGCCTAAGTTACGATACTATGTTATTATGACAAAAAGGTCATAAGAGTTCCGATGGGGTCAGTGTTTTAAACTGACCTAATATTTCTGGCGGATCATGGCCCTGAGGTCGGCGCACTCTCTAACAAAAATGATTACATGAAGCAAGTTCTGGGGGTAAATGCAGCATCACCTAGTGCTGACAAACCGGAAGATATCTCATGCTGATTCCCTATACAGTTGGATTCTTAACCTCCTACCTCCCCAAGGGCCTCCTAAGGCATGTGGCGAGATCACCTTTCTTTATTAGGATACTTTAGATAAGCTTGGTTTTGTTTAATCTATACAAAGAATGTGGAATGAATTCTGCATGTTTTGTTATTGTTTTCGGTATTAAACGCCATAATAATTTTATGTTCAAGTAGCCTATTTAAGTTTTTTTTTTACAGAATATAGGTTATTTCATAATTCGATTGTAGGTCTACGCTACATTCAACACACCTTTGAATTTTGTCATTGTTGTTGTTGTTATTACTATTATTATTATTATTATTATTATTATTATTATTATTATTATCCTTTATGAATGTTTATATATGGTTTGTCATTAGTGGTTATATCGCGAGTTTATCAACAGTAATCTAACAAGAGGTTGGGTTTTGCTGAAAAAATTTTGTCTAATGAAAAACTCAACCTCGTATTGGATTTGGAGTGACTATTTAGCGAATAATACAACATCAGAAGCTAAAAATAATGATAATGTTTAATATTTACCAAATACTAGGTTTTGTATTCCGATCTTACTTCCGGGCGATTTCTAAGCCGACTGTATAGTCATAAATAGCATATCTTCACTGTTAAATCTCTTTGGGCATGGGAAAAATCAATAACAGATGACTGTATGAGAAATGACTATTAACAATAATGCAGATTCATTATACAACATTTAATAATTTTTTTAGAGCAACAGAACTAATTTTTTGGGTATTTTTTAAGCTTTTTTTCGGCATTTCTTGCTGTACCATATCGATGGTACATTGTTGAATTCATAGCCTTGGAAAGAAGTTAATTTGCGGAGATGTATCTCATTACGAACAGGAAGAGGCAAAATTATCAACACGAAGAGACGAAATTATCGGACTATGAGTTAAATAGTCATAAGTAATGCCACGAGTGATTTCCAAATTATCTAGAGGATTTGGAAATCAAGAGTGGTATTTGTTAAAACTATTTAAAGAATAAAATTAAACTGTTTACTCACAAATCATTATTTAAATATAGTTATTTTAAAATGTTTACATTTTTAGTTGTTCTCCACATTGAATATACCTAACAAATCAATGTATTCGTGATCATCAGGGATTGTCTTGGTCCGAATGGAGAGAAGCGATTAAAATGCAAGCCAATGTATCGGCGGTGCGTTCTTTGACGGCCGGGTCTAGGGACGATACCCTCTGTAGACGTCGCAGAGAGAACGAAACCCTTGCACACGTCCTCCGGGCTTCTCCGTTTGGAGAATCACTGAGAAACATTCGGCACCACACTATTCGAAATATGATGCTAGAAGCCTTGTTTATGAGGAAGTTCATGGTGTGGCCACTAATGGAAGTAACAGACGAATATATATTATTGCATTTAGACTATCTTCTAAAATTGGTTTGATATTAGATCCCACAATCCGTTTTGAGACTCATAGTGGCCAACCTGAGGAAGTTGACTGTGAAAAGAAAACCATGTATGAGCCAACAATTGACTATTACAAAGATAAATACCAATTATATAGTATAACTGTCACAGGATTGATGGTCGGGCAATAGGTACTATACCAGGATTCTTAGCTAAATTTTAGAATTCCTCAGATTTGGACAGGGTGTATATTTCTAAAATTGCCATTGCTGCCACTAGAGGATCAATTTAAATTTTAAGAAACCATCTTTACAAAATTTCTACTTTATAGTATGTATACTTCAATTACAATTTGAAATGTTTAAATGTATTTACAAAATGTATTTCATAAATTTCGAAAATTAATTGTCTGTGTAACTTTGTCCTTAAAGCAATCCTCTAATGAGGAAAGTTGTATATAATAAACGGCGATATTTGAAAACAAATGAGAAATGTTTGGTTATGTTTCATTTGTTCATTACTGCAACTTGATCATACTATTTATTGCCAAAGGAACGCAGTATTGTAAGAATGCACCCTAATGGAGAAAAAATGAAACAAGGAGGAGTTTTCTTTATTTTGGTAATCAAAATTCGATAATTATCGAGATGAAACACGACTGTGATTGGTTGTAAAACAAAATTCATTGAAACGTGATTGGTCATTCACTCCCATTTGGGGCATGAGTTATATAGTCATAAGTAATGCCATGAGTGATTTCCAAATTATCGATAAATTAACGACTCCCGAAGTGAGGAGTGAATTTAACCAGATAATTTGGAAATTAAGAGTGGCATTTGTTAGGACTATTTAACGAATAAAATTAAACTGTTTACTCACAAATCATGAATTAAATATAGTTATTTTTAAATATTTATATATTTAATGCAAACGGCGATGTCTGAAAACAAATGAGAAACGATTGGTACGCTTCATTTGCTTATTTTGTTCATCACTGCAACCAGATCATATTATTTATTGCCAAAGGTACGCAATATTGTAAGAATGCACTCTAGTGGAGAAAAGATGAAACACATCAAACTGTATATTAATTAATTTCTGATGTCCTATGATGTAAATACAATTACATTTTTCTGGAATATTATAACCTGGGAAAAAATTCATTCAAGAAAGTGCAAACAGTGGTTTTTTTTTTTTTTTGGTGGTATAATCAATTGCTACAAATGTTTTTATATTAACTCCCGCATGCGCTATGTATTGACATTCATGCAATATATATATATATATATATATATATATATGGTATGATAAGAAAAATAAATGCCTGGACGGGATTCGAACCCGGATATCTGAGTTCGAATCCCGTCCAGGCATTTATTTTTCTTATCATACCACATTAAGCTTGCATTGCTCAATGTTAAACATTTAATTATAACACACACACACACACACACACACACACACACACACACACACACACACACACACACACATATATATATATATATATATATATATATATATAATCTGGTAGCCGTATTTCTTAAAGAGTCAGTCACTGCAACATAATGCTATGACCTATTCAGAATGTTAAAAAGGAGGTGCTTTCTTTATTATGATAAACTTTAGTTGGTAAATTCTAGGCGAAACACGACTGTGATTGGTTGTAAATAAAAAATCATTGAAACGTGATTGGTCATTGACTCCCATTTGGGGCATGAGTTAAGTAGTCATTATAAACTAAAATTATCAACCAGGATCAAGTTGTATTAATTTTATTACTTAATATATTCAAGGCTCGAGAAATACTTAAATGTACTCTTTTTATATTACATAATTTCTATCAAACTAACTCACAGGCACCATCGAAATCGGAGGTTCATGGCTGCAATGACATAGGCCTAAGATCTTCATACATCCAAAATAGAACAATTCCTTGTATAATTCGCTTTCTTCAAGTCATGAATTTTATTAATGTTGATGGTTAATGCTATTCTTGCATCTATTTCTTGGCCTACCTACCGATCGCATTCCTTCTGATTTACCTATAAGAAGTTTCCACATGCCACATGTCCTATCCATCTCATTTTATGAAACCTGATCTTATTACATCAGGTTTCCCATAAACGTCCTGTAGCTCATTTACATAACTTCGCTTATTTTTCTTTTTTGTTTGCATTTTTCCTTCTACTTGCGGCTTCCTAAATATTAAGCAATAGGAAAATTTTAGTTTGATATAATTTCAAAACCAACATTTATATAGATATTAAATCGTAAAAGGCTCAGTGTTTTTTTAATGCCACCTCTTTTTTTTTCTTTTCGACATTTCTGGTATTCACTCTGACATTGGCGAATTACAACCCATTTCTGAGGTTACGGTTTCCCGATGATACGATGGGCGATGATGATGGCTATAGCCCGGATTTGTATGCGAAATGCATGCTTTGTTTTACGCATTAAAAATATGTGGAAATTATTTACATGTTAAGTGGTCCCTTCACAGACAATTTGAGCAGTATCTGATAATGCATAGAAATGCATATTGTACTACAAAATGTGGTACACAGAACAACTGTGAGGCGGAACAGGCAATTGTTGCCTAGCCCGTGAAGTGAAGAAGAAGAAGAAGAAGAAGAAGTAGTATTAAATTTTCCCTTCAGCTAATTACTAGTAATTAATTAATTATTAATTAATAGTTGTTTTTAAATTAATAAAGTCTCTGCAATCCATTGGATATAAGCGTAACGTGTATATTTACATCTGTGTAAGAGGGGAATACCCGTGGGCCTTGAGAAATAACATTACGATATTGCTAAAATCGCATTTGATAAGCTTGGCGAAGTATTAAATAAAAATCTGGCTAGAAAATAATTTGTTAAATTAGCAAAATGCTATCTGGCGATAGCGAAAAAAACTGTAACCGAAGAGGGATTCACTGAAGAAGAACTGTGGTGTTTTTTTCACATGCACCTGTGACATCGTGTGACGTAGAAAGGACATTTTCATTATATAAACCCTTATTCACTGACAGACGAACGAGCTTCATTCAAGAAAACCTCATGAAAGCCTTCCTTATCTACCGTAACACCTAGAAATAATATCAGATTACCCACAAAGCAAATAATTTTATTACAATCTATTTTTGCATATTTAGGGTGTATATTTTCTACAATTTCCATGCATATGTACATGCCCATTTAGTACTTTATTTCGCATATAAATCCAGGCTCTAATGATGGCAATGATGCGTCAGGAGAGACCTTAATCCTAAACTTAATCTAATGATGGGAATATAATAATTATGGCCAGATGATGTTTGGGGACCGTTTGGGTCTTTATGTTTCCTGAAATTTGTCTTACAGGTGAGGAAAACCCCCGAAAAAAAAACTTCAGCCAGAAAACTTGTACCCGGACGGGGTTCGAACCCAGGCTCACTGCGTAACTAGGCAGCACGCTACCTCGAGACCACGGAGGTGAACGCTCAATGAATTATAGAACATCGAATCTAAACTTTTTAGGAAATCATAAATTTCATTCTCCATCAACTGTAAACCGAGCTACAGTTGACTGTATTGCATGAGGTAGCGCAATATTCGAAAGTGGAACATGACGCGGATCTTGAAATTAAGCCGTCAGCAGTGATTGCGTCACCCGTATGAAAAGATGGACCAATGTTATGATAATGAGTTATTGAATACAGAAACTAAATGTCTTGTTGGTTCAGCGAATCAGCCGGTATCTTGGCGGCCTGCTTCTAACAAGTTTCAACTTGTGCTAACATAACTTAGTGCAACAGTGATGCATAGCTACGTGCCATTCGCAATCCGCGCGTTACAGAATGGTTAAATCTACTACCCCAGTTTTAAATAATGAGGAAGAGAATGGGTAAACCGGTTCAATAAGCAAACTTCCTATTTCATTTCATCATCAGGAAATATGTTACGTCATTTTTTATCAAAGAATAATTCTGTAGGACATAACGTTCTTTCCGTAGCGCATCTGCCCCCGGATCCTCAAATCACATTTCCATCCTGACAAAGTTCGATAGAATGTTACAGGCGAAAGTCGGTTGACAAACAGGAGAAAATGGTACTTAACTGTTTTGTCTTTGCCTACTGTATCTTTACATAAACTATATTTCTTCCGTACCTGTTTGTCACTCTACTCCTCCCAAACGACTGAACCGATTTTGATGAATTTTTATGTGTGTGTCTAATTGGGTTCCTCGATGGTTCAGAATCACAACTGGGCCCTCTAAAATCATTAGGTGTAGGAGTTCTCCTGAAGTGAAAATTGAAAAATCGCTCTAGCGGTCACATTTTTCGACGTTTCACAAGGAAACTCAGTGTATCATATTAAAATACACCGAGGTAGGTATTATCTAAAACATGAGCGAAATTCGACAATTAAAAGTGGAGGTTTACTTGAAATCCGAAATTAAAAACTGCCTAAACGACTGGACCGATTTTGATGAACATTTTTGTGTGTGTTGAATGAATTCCTGGATGGATTAGATGCACAATTGAACCCTCTAAAACCATTAGGTGTAGGATTTTATCTGAATTGAAAATTTAAAAATCGTTTTAGCGGTCACAATTCTCAATGCTTCACAACGAAACTCAGTATATCCTACTAAATAAACCAAGATAGGTATTATCAAAAAATGAGCGAAATCCGACCATTAGAAGTGGAGGTTACCTTGAAATCCGAAATTAAAAACTGGTTAGAAACCATGTTTGGTTCGTCTCAGCTATACCATCGATTTAATTAACCTTTAATATTTCATTTATTTAGCCGTAGCAACGCAGGCCGGGTATTAGGTAGTTTATATATAGATTATAATCGTGAAAAGACACAATATCAATCGTAATATGAAATAAGCATCGTGATACGAAATAAGCGTTTATTTGTCGTAATATGATGTTCTGGGACCTTATAGACCTTAATGTGTACTGACATTTGTCTTAGAGGTCCAAAACGCAGGAAAATTCGTCACCCAGGAAACTTATCCCGATTGGGGATCGAACACGGGCCCGCTGTTTACGAGTGAACGACATTACACCTACTGAAAATATTTATTCATATTATACAGAAACAAAACTTTAAAAATTAACTTATTCGTCCTTCATAACATTTTATAAAACATACTGAACGAGTTCATTTAGACAATAGCATTTATGACAAGTATTTTAAGTTAATATAAACTACGATTTTAATATAAATTATTATTGATTTGCCTGTAAATTACCAAATAGATCTAGACATAATTATACAAAAAACTCTGGGCATTTTAAGGGCTGCACAAGATACTATTATGAAAAAATCGAAGCCTTTATTAACTGAAAAAAAAATGTTTTATTGAAATTTAAAACTTGTTTTAACTAATTTGCAACTAATTCCAATTTGTAATTAATTTTTTACACGCCGTAGCTTAGTGATTAAGGCACTGCGCTACAAGCCGGAAGGTCGAGGGTTCGAGTCCCGGTGGAGTCAGAATTTTTAAACTGACCCAAACCCTCTGGCGGCACCATAGCCTTGGGGTCGACTCAGCCTCTAACGAGTACCATACGCCTGTTCTGGGGGTGCCGATTGTCCACAAAAATTGGGATCCTTAACCTCCCACTACCCCAAGGGCCTCTCGAGGCCTGTCGTGGGATCAGTTTACTTTACATGCCTATTGTTGTATGTTTAATTAAAGTTGACGAATTTACAGTGTTCAATAGTGCCAGTGAGTTAATTCGTTTAGTTAATCTTAGAGCAAATGAGTACCGTAATATTTAAGCCAATTCAGACAATTTTCTACAGAAAAAAACTCGAAAAATGAGGATAAGATACCTATCCTTCTAATTTTAGGCCAATAAAAGAGTGAAAAAAGTATCCAATCAGACTTAATAGGCCTCATGATAAAAAAATAAGTTAACGTCAAAATATTATCTATTCACTTCTTCAAAAGCTGCATTAAATTTTCAGATCATGAATAAACAGCACAATCGTAGATGAAAAAAATTTATTTTTACTTCTACAAAGCACATAAATGCTTGCAACGAAATGTAAAACTCTGAACAATAACTTAGCAGTATAAGTATAAAATCATATATTTATGTTTTTATTGAAATTTTATGTAAATACATATTTTCATAACATATTATATAGCAAATTTTGGTATTATTAATTGTCTGGATGGACGCATAGCTAGCGCGTGCGGATGCCCCGACTGTAATCTCAGTTTCGAATCCTGCTTGGTTCTGGAGGGGTATTGGTAGTGAACCGCACCACGATTTTTCGGGGTTTTCTTGGAATTCTCTTGTTTCTCGAATTTAATTTAATCCCACAATACTTTCCACTCTTTTTCCCTCCCCCATCTTCTCATTTCATCTTCATTCATTGATTTCATTTCACCTTTCATCTCATGTTAGGTAAAAAAAAAACAGCCTGTTTTAGCAAACAAGTGTTTAAAATAAGTAGTTGTGGCATATAATGAAGGTGTAGTCATGAACTTTATCATGAAACCGAGTCTGTGTGTCAATTTAGGGCATAATAGGGCCAAAGAGTGGGTTTTAGCCCCTTCTCGAAGCCTTGGACCCAGATAAAATAAATGGCGGTATGTGTCGTGTGTGTTATTTGAGAATAAAATACTTAGGAAAATTTTTGGACCAAAGAGTGATGAACAGATAAGAGAATGGAGAAGACTACATCACAATGAACTACATGGTCTTTATAGGAAGCCAGATATAATAAGAACAGTTAAACTCTCGTAGTCTGCGATGGGCAGGACATGTGGCACGTATGGGGAACGAAAGACGTGCATGGAAGCTTCTTGTAGGAAAACCAGAGGGAAAACGCCCAGTTGGTAGACCAAGAATGAGGTGGGAGAATAACATTAACTATGATTTGAAGGAAGTAGATTACATAGGGAATGATTGGAAAGCATTAGCTCAGTATAGGAATGTATGGGGAGCTTATGCTCGCGCGGTCATGAACCTATGGTTTGATAATGCCAGTGAGTAAGTAAGTAAGTAAGTAAGTAAGTAAGTAAGTAAGTAAGTAAGTAAGTAAGTAGTAAGTAAGTAGTAAGTAAGTAGTAAGTAAGTAAGTAAGTAAGTAAGTAAGTAAGTAAGTAAGTAAGTAAGTAAGTAAGTAAGTAAGTAAGTAAGTAAGTAAGTAAGTAAGTAAGTAAGTAAGTAAGTAAGTATGTGTCATGTGTGTGAATGCATGATGTCTGTCGAACCAGGAACATCATAACAGATTATGCATCATTGTAGAGTAGAGTTTCATCTAATTTATTCTATAAAGATGGGTAAGACATTCAACTTAAAGTTTTCGTGTTAGGGTCTTAAAACCCGAACCCATCTCTACTAATCTAATCTTCGTATTAGTAATGCTCCAAAATTTTAAACTGAAAATGAAGTACATTGTCATAAGCAATGCCACCAGTGATTTCCAAATTATCGATAACTTCACGACTCACGAAGTGAGGAGTGAATTTATCTATAGAATTTGGAAATCAAGAGTGGCATTTGTTAGGACTATTTAACGAATAAAATTAAGATGTTTACTCAAAAATAATTATTTAAATTTAGTTATCGGTATTTTAAAATATTTATATATTTAATGTGAACGGCGATGTTTGCAAACAAATCAGAAATGTGAGGTTATGTATATTCACTGCAACTTGATCATATTATTTATTGCCAAATAGGATCGCAATATTGTTAGAATGCACCCTAGTGGAGAAATAATGAAACACATCAAACTATATATCATAATCAACATTATAGATTATTACTTTATTTTTTTAGTAAACAACTCTGTAAAATCGAGGGATCTGTTCGTTATTTGCTATTTACAATGTATTTGTTGGAGAAACATAGAGCTCTAGGTGTTCAGAATATTAAAAAAGGAGGAGCTTTCTTTATCACAGAAGCAGGAGCTGATAAAGATAAATCGATGAAGAGGGAGGTAAAACACTACTGTCTTTGGTTGTAAAACAAAATTCATGGTCATTGACTACCATTTGGGGCATGAGTTAAATAGTCATTTAAAATAAATGTTTGTATAAAATTATATTTTAACGTGAGATAAAAGCTATGGTAAATTACGGTTGTTTTATCATCCCTTGTTTGGCGATTTCTCTGTCAAAGGTTGCATGGTAGGGGAAGTACGCGTATATGTCTACTGGGTGCGAGAGAATTGGACACATGTGACCTATCTTATAATGTATACACTGTTTATTGTAATTTCCCTTTGTATTTTTAGTAATACTATGCACTTATTCTTCAGATTTAAAATATCAGTAGGGAGGTAATACAATTATAATTGTGTTATGTATTCTCCCTAGAGGAGCCCTTTGGTCTGTTGGCCCCAGACACAGAAAACTCCGACTTGTATGAACATGTCCAGTAATGGTCTGAAAAATCCAAGGGGAAGAAATATTCGCGGAAAAACTTCTTTCACACACTCTACAAAAAAAATGTATGCCTTTTTATATAGGAAAAATAATTATACGATAATTAATTCAAAATAATTAAATGAACAGGTTAATGTTTCAACGGTGTCCAGAAATTAACATAACGAAAAAGTTTCTTTAAAACATTTGGGAATATAAATGCTGTACTGTAATTATACTTTAGGGGTGCCACCTGAAATCAAATTTAACATAACTCACTAACACTATTGAACCCATGGATTCATGACCGCGCGGACATAAGCTCTCCACACATCCCTATCCCGAACTAATGTTTTCAAATCCCTGTATAATCTACTTCCCTCAAATCACGATTAATGTTATTCTCCCACCACATTCTTGGTCTACCAACTGGCCTTTCCCCTCTGGTTTCTCTGTAAGAAGTTTCCATACCCCCTTTCATCCCTCATTCGTGCCACATGTCCTGCCCTTCGTAGGCTACGAGAATTAACTGTGTAATTTTTATTTACATTAATACAATGGGTATAACAAAATTTAATTTTGGGGTAAAAGTGAATTAGGCATAGGCCTATTACAATACGAATTAATTTTTTTATGTTGTATTAATATAACTTCATTATTATGATTCAAATAACATATTTAATTTATGACTTATATTTGGGAAGTCCGGCATTCGAATCCTGGGCTCGATAACCTAAAATTTTCCTGGTTTTAATTCGGATTGAAATTAAATTTTAAGACTCTCATGATATTTAGCAATTCTAATATTTAAAAAAAGTAAATCATTGAACTTCATCATGAATACATGATTAAAAACATATATATATACACATACTAGAAGTTCCGGCCACGCGTTGCTGTGGCTAAGGTATACGTTAAAAATATAAATTAAGGTGCTGTCTTTCAGCCAGGTTACTTAAAACTAATACTTACACACGAAATTAATAATATTGAAAATAAAATAAACACTGAACACACTTACATTATGAAATAATCAATATTTGTAATTCAATTGAAATTCGCGGTTGCAACAAAAAGCACAGCCATCTGGATCTCTCTTTGTTAAATAATAAACAAATTACCTTACCAAATTACCTTAGGCCTACACCGCCATCTGTTAGAATCGTATGGAACTCACAGATAATTATAACTCTTTGTTAAACAATAAACAAATAATTTGTAATAAAAAATAATGCGACTATAAATTTAGTTATAATCTACCCTAAGTCTCAAGTTGGATCAAACTGCACACAGGTGAAACATTTTATTAAAATCGGTTCAGTAGTTTAGGATTCCATCGCGGACAAACAATGTGACACGAAATTTTTATATATTAAGATATAAAACAACCATATACTATAGAAGTGCTATAAAGAGCGAATTGAAAGAAAAATAAGTCCAAGTGTGGCAGAATGAATGGATCTGTTAAACCAAGGGCGACATAACAAGCTTTCTTCCCCAGTATCAACGATAGGCAGTCAAAACAATTCCAGATGTTTTAAACCTTTCGACCATCACTACAAGACGTAGAAAACTGAAGTAATATTTTCACGGACAACTGAAGTCATATTTTCATAGGTTTAAGATAGTAGAAAATCCGATGTGTCCCTGAAAATCAAGTTCACAAACAGTTAATCATTTGCTGTGGAAGTGTGTGCTATTAAATCGGCAACGGCTATTCTTAAATGTTACCGGGTATGTAACTAAGGCTGGTGGTCACTGACCGATCAGCAATGTTGAAGTAATGAACAGTTACAAAATAAATTATATTAATATAATTAAAAGTATAGGCTTGACACTGTAAACTTAAAATACAAACTAATATAGTAAGCTTTGTATAAATGTGCATATATTATATTTTAGTATAAAACGGAAATTAATGTGTAATGTAAAAAAAAAATATATACCAGGTTGGTATTCTCTCCTGGCATGGATTATTTGTAAACCATTTCTGAGGTTGGGGCGCTTGGAAGACGGAGTTACGTTTACCCCGATATGAAAGGTGATGGTGGTGGTAATGGTGCGCCAGGAGAGGCCTTAATATAAACAGACGAATATATTGATGATAATGATGATCAGAAGGTGTTCGTGGAAAGTTTGGACCTTAAAGTTTCCTGACATTTGTCTTACGGATGAGAAAAACCCCCGAAAAACCCTCACTCAGGAAACTTGACTCGACCAAGACTCGAACTTGGGCCTGCTGCTGTAACAAGGCACCATACCTAGAAACCATAGCGGGGAGCACCCTTGTTAATAAACGCATTAAAAACAAACGAGATTCTAGAAATGCTATGACCTTAGAGGATGTTGGAAAGTCTATAGGCTTACAGAAGCAAAGATTAGACCTATACATGTAGTTTCAATTGAACCATTAACAGCTGCATATTGTGTAGATTATTTATTATGTGTTATTAATTCAACAAATTTATAATTATTGTTAAAATATATATATATATATATATATATATATATACGTCCACCGCTGTGGTCTCGAGGCAGCGTGCTGCCTTGTCAAGCAGCGGGCCTGGGTTCGATTCCCGGTGTAATATCTGGGTGGTCGATTCCTTCTATAATTATAAGGATTATTTTTAAAGTATAAATAATAATCAAAATAAGTAAGAGTTGTGTCAGGAGGTGAAGATCGTCTTGAAGTTCTAGTAGATATCTGTAAATTTATAGATTAGGAATCAACCCCAGGAATTCTTCGGAAATGTGGTTAGTAGATAGGATTAAACCTAACTATAAGAAGACACAGCGGAGCAGTAGTGAGAAACAAACAGACTTTAATACAAAAAAACGTGAGACAGGGTATCGGTAACACCGATGAAAAAAAACTGTCTAACTTACAATCATAAGTTTCATACATATATACCAGTTGAGTAATGACGTAGTTACAATGTATACGTGAGAATCAATTTGGTTGTATTGTACATGTAACCAGATTCTCCCTTTCTGAAAAGCATATTGAATGCGCTTAACCTATGACCTTTTAAAAGCTAAGTCATCATTAGGTAAGACTACCTATTGTGTAACAATCCCTTATACTGCATGACTTTTCCAAATAACTACAAAGGTAATACCTATTTAAATATTCATGACAGAATTCTTTAAAATCATTCTTCAGCATATTTTAACAAAAAGATCAATTAGGTCAATAATTGTGTTAATTTAGGACAGTCATACATTATAATGAATGTTCATATTATAAAATATATATATATTATGATATACTTCAATATATATTATGATATACTTCAATATATATTACACTCTTCCCCCTATAGAAAGTTTTGAATTACATAATTCGAAACTTTACTAACGAAATGTTTTATTTTTATTTCTAGTTCTATGCGCAATACTATCTTTATCTTCTTCATCTTTTGGGGATACATTCTGTGGACAACTGGGGTCTCTAATTCTTTCTCCGATAAGCGGTGATGACTTGAGGGACACGACAGGTGAACTCTCATCATTACCTGTAGTTTTAGTGTATACTACACGATCATGCCCAGAGTAATTATGTATGTTAACACACAGCCTCTCGGTCGTCTCCTTCCAGCATTTTCTTGGAGTCCATTTATCCCATAACCAAAATATTAAAGTTCTGTAGCTCTTACAACAGCAAATGCAACAACAACAAGTCAAGGTTACGAATATGATCGTACCCATTACAGAACTCCATGTGGTTATATGTATATACCACTTCGAATAATCATTTTCTTCTTGCTGTTTTATTAACTTACCTAAATCATCGGCCTTCATACTGGCCATTCTCAAATCATCTACCGATGACATTAGGTTAGACATAGGCATGTCCAATTGTAATTTCTCGTAGTCGTTAGTTTTATCCATATCAAAGCAACAGTCGAAGTCAAGAGGTGCTGTCGGTATAAAATCTATGGTTAAGTTACTTACCAAATTACTCATGGCATGTAAGGTTACGTGGGCATTAAAAGCCTTGCAATTCTGTCCTAGCGATAATTTACCTTCCTTTTCAATATTGAGTTGTGTTGATTTGTCGCCACATAACACAGTCATACGATCTGGTTTTGGGGTGACAAATAACCATTCATTAGATAAATATAAGGGAATCCAGTAGGATTTGTTCAATGTGAAAATTCTAGTCTCGCAACTTTTTGGAACTTTTAGTGGTGGATGGATGAAGAAGTGAAGCTTCACAATCAGCTTCAGGGGTGTACAAATAAATCGGTATATTTTCTTTACATACATAATGCAAAAGATTAGGACGAAAACATCCTGTTAGTTCATTAGTTGTCATTTTTCCGTAATGTTGTCTCAACGGGTCACTGAAAATATATTCTTTGTTTGCGCTTAGAAAAATGTAAATATTACCTTCCTTCTTGACAGGAAAAGGAAGTGTTTTATACAAGTGATACGGAGTAGGAGAGAGAAGGGGGGTATTTGTAATACATATACTAGATATTGTTTATAAGAATAGGTGTGAGGTGTAATTAAATTTTGAAGTTCTGAAAAAGAAAAATTAGGGTAGTCCAGACCAGTTGGTAGCGTTTGGGCTTTCATAACATTCTTAATTCTTTCCACCGTAATTAATTGAGGTTGAAGAGTTCCTTGCTCTGCGTGTACAAATGCGTCTATAAGAAGTTCAAAAGAATGCTGGCATTCTTCCACACCTCTAAGAGAAATCCTTATTTGTTCATTGGCTAAACTAATACCTTCTATTTCCTTCTGCAGTGCGTTAATCCTATTAGTGGTATAATTATTTAATTTTATTAAACCATTTTTTAAAATATTTTCATTCCGGTTCACCCTTGCTATAGTTAAGTTAACTGAATTAATGGTTGATTTAATCACTGTAATTTCATCCTTTAGAATATGCAAAAATTCTGCCTGTTCCTTCTCTAACTGTGAAATGTGCTTATTATATTCCTCTGCATCAGATTGAGTCAGAGTACCGAATAATATCTTAGCAATATCTCCCATAAAATTTAAAACGCCTCTCTTGCTTCTAGTATTCTGTTCATTAGGTGTTTTTAAATATTCTGTGACTAATTCTTTTAAATTTTCAACATACCTGACTTTTGGTTTTACAAAGTGATTTAAACTCCCACAATCTGTCAAATGATACCACTTTTCTCCCTTTATCTTATCACAATAATCAGTTATCAACCGTAAATGATTTTTTGTCTGTTTCCAAAGATCTCTAGTTGGTTCCAAGTTTATATAACTTACCACTTTCCATTGTATAGGGTAAAATTGTATAATTCCTATCTCGTCAAAGTACACACCGGTCTTCGAATCCAGAGCTTTTACTTCTTGAGCGTCTGTAAGCTTCCCCAACCAAAATGGTATTAACATTTGTAGCATTACCCATGTGTTATGAAGTTTCATTTTCTTTTCCCTGCAAAGGAAAATATGGCTTTAATCTATTTGAATGTACCGTCTCATATTTGCGTTTACCTAACTTTTGTATTATCACGTTGTGACCTTCAGTAGTCTTAACCTCATATGGACCTTTCCATATTGGATCTAATTTATTCCTATTTTCTACTCTGAGAAGTACTAGATCATCCTTCTTGAATTCAACATAATTGCTTTTCACACGCGATCGTTGTAGTTCCTTAAACTTAATAAGCCTTTCTCTAGCTATCTCATGACAACTTTGCAATTTATTCCGTACATTTAGAATTAAATCGTCGTAATTATATAAAGGTTGTGATTTAGTTTGTAAAATTCCTGGGATATTACATTTTCTTCCATACAATAATTCATAAGGAGAGTATTTAGTAATACTATGGGGGGTAGTGTTGTACGTAAAACTGGCGAAAGGTAACCATTTGTCCCAATCGGCTCCTCTAGGATTGCAAAAACAACGTAAGTAGTTTACTAAGGTCTTATGAGTTCTTTCTAGAGCTCCATTACTTTCAGGGTGATAAGCAGTAGTGCTTAGTTTCTGAATCTTAAATAGTTTACATATTCTTTTAAATAAATCTGACATAAAATTTGTTCCTTGATCAGTTAATATGATATCAGGAATCCCATAAATTAAAATAACATTGTTTACGAAAGCTTCTGTCACTTCTTCAGCTGTTTGTGTCTTTAAGGGTATGACTATTAAATATTTACTTAAGTTATCTTGACAAGTTAATATATATTTATGACCTCTCTCGGTTAGCGGAAGTGGTCCCACTACATCTAAATAAATTTTTATCCAAGGTTCCTTTTGTGTGTCCGTGACCTCTAAAGGTTGTTTTACTTTCTGCTTCTCGTCTTTATTAAATTGACAAATCTTACAAGTTTTAATGTAATTGGTTACGTCTTTCTCTACTCCCGGCCAAGTTATGTATAATTTAATTCGATCGGTAGTTTTATTGATTCCAAGATGTCCTCCAATTGGACAGCTGTGAAATTCCTTGATTATTTCCTTCTTACGATCCTCAGTTAAGTGCGTATTATCCAAGGTGCAACATTCTACAGGGTGTCTACTCAAACTATCTGCGTTTACGTGTCTTTTACCTGCCCTATAATGAATTTCGAATTCAAATTCTGAAAGTTGAAGTTTCCAACGTATTAATCTCGAACTAGGGTCTTTCACTTTAAATAGCCAGACCAATCCTTTGTGATCTGTCACTACTTGAAATTTACGTCCTAGTAAATAAGGTCTAAAATGTCTGCATGCCCATACTATTGCTAATAGTTCCTTTTCTACAGTGCTGTAATGCGATTCGGCTTGATTTAAAGTCCTGCTAGCGTAAGCAATGGGTTTATCATCTCCTAACGTTCCTTGACTAAGAATTGCGCCTAAAGCGTATCCACTCGCGTCTGTCGTTACTATAAAGGTTTGTGTGAAATCTGGATACTGTAACAACGGAGCTGTCGTTAATTTATCTTTCAATTTATTGAAGCTATTCTGTTCCGTATCTTCCCACTTCCATTTTTTATCTTTCTTTAACAATTCAGTCAGAGGTTTTTGCAATCGCACTAAATTCTTCTATAAATTTTCTGTAATATCCTGCCAAACCTAAGAATGATTTTATGTCTTTAGGTGTCTTTGGAGTTGGAAATTCGGTAACTGCCTGTATCTTATTCGGATCGGGTTTGACACCTTGAGCGGTAACCACGTGTCCTAGATATTTTAATTCTTCTCTCAAAAATTCACATTTATCAGGCTCGATTTTTAAATTGTGTTTCCGTAACTGATTAAACACTTCCCGTAATTTTTTTTTATGTTCTTCTAAGGTTTTCGCCCATTACTAATATATCGTCCATGTACACAAAGCATCTATTGCCTATTGAGTCTTGGAGTACCGAGTTCATCATCCTTTGGAATGTAGCTGGTCCCGACCTAACTCCAAAAGGCATTTTCTTGTACTCGAAATGTCCGTTAGGGGTGCTAAAGCGGTTTTACATTGGTCTTCCTCAGCGATCGGCACCTGAAGGTATCCACTTGCGCAATCTACTGCTGAAAAATATCTAGCCTTTCCTATTTTGTCTAATATATCTTGTATATTAGGAAGAGGATAGCTGTCTCCTACGGTTACTTCGTTTAACTTTCTAAAATCTATACAAATTCGCCACTTTTTCTTTCCAGAAGCATCTTCCTTTTTAGGTATTACTATTAGTGGAAAATTCCATTCGCTCTTACTATGTGCGATAATACCGTCTTCTAACATTTGTGTAACTTGTTTGTCAATCTCCTCTTGATGAGCCTCTGCTAACCTATAATTCTTCAAAGTTATAGCTCTTCCTTTAGGAATTGAAGGTGTGGGTATGGAATGTGTAGCAGCTGTTGTGCTTGTTAGTCTATCTCCCGGAAGCTTAAATATGTCCGCGTATTCTGTGCAAATGTTTCGTATACTATGGGCTCCTTCTTTCACGTGTTCAAGTCTCAGATTTTTATTTAATAAATCTAATCTTTGAGGTACGAAATTTTCAACTGATACTTCCTGTTCCTTACTTATTTGAGTGGGCGGTTTAACTAGTTCTGGTATTTTCTTTATTATCTGTGCGTCAGCTGTTAAATTAATTACTAGGCATGTGAATGTCTTATCACATTTTGTTATCCCGTTAGCGCAAATTAGCCCTGGCTGTAAAATTTGCCGTTCTATGAATCTGTTCCCTCTTTCGTTCGTAGGAAATTCCATTAAATTTTCACTATACGGAGGAATAATCATCTTTTTATTTAACATATAACCTTGTTCCATGAGCCAGTCTTGGCCTAAAATTATATCTAAATCTCTGGGTAATTTATCTACTATATGACAATTAACAACTGTATGATTTTCACAATTATTCAATACTAATTGAGTTATCCCATTTACTTTTATAGAGTTCCCACTAATACCTTGTATTTTCATATTACAGTTATCCTTTATAACGTTTCTCTTTAGTGATGTTTCTTTAACTAATGATATTTGTGCACCAGTATCTATCAATACTAAACCTAGGCCATTTTTTAATTGTTCACTTAGGATATACATCTCCCAGGGTCTCGGTTCATAACCAGAGGCGTCCCACTGATTAATAGCATTAAGAGTCCCTACTTCGATCTCACAACACGCTGTCTCCATTGAGGTAGGTTTGGTGTCCTTGGATTTTTCCTTAAATCCACTATCCCAAGTTCTATCCCTTGTGGACGACTCGTAGCGTTTCCCTCTATTATTCCACTGTTTCGAGCCTACAATCTCCTGGCGTTTCTCTCTATTATTCCACTGTTTCGAGCCTACAATCTCCTGGCGTTTCTCTCTATTATTCCACTGTTTCGAGCCTACAATCTCCTGGCGTTTCTCTCTATTATTCCACTGTTTCGAGCCTACAGTCTCTTGGCGTTCCCCAACCACGCTAGGCCCACAGTCACAGAACCCATTTATCGGCGTTCTAGTCAACTTATGCAGTTCGCCTTGCGACACTGCCCAACAAACACTGTCATCTGGGGATTCGTTTGCGTCACTAACTATTTTAGCGGCTTTATCTATCCTATCCTTAAACTTCTGATCAACTAGTTCAGGTAATTCCCCTTCCATATTTACCCTAGTATGATCCCTCAGGCACTCCATGAGTCCTGGCGCGCAGTCAGACGGGAGGATTACCTGCGACTGCTCAGGTAACCCGAATTCTCGTTTCCCTGGCGGCCTCCCAGAGCTGCTCTGTCCCGTCCTCCATGCCTACGGGGTTGCGGTCTCTTACCACATTCTCTACTAATGTGCCCTATCTCATTACAATTATAACACCTTATTTCTTTTGTGGCCAGGTTAACCTCTCTCTTTATCTCTGATCCGTACGGTCTTCTAAATTCCCTTTTTACTGCCCCTGTGATTGGATGTCCTTGTCCATTTTGATTACCCCTAAATCTCGTGGACTTTACCTCGCTTTCTTCCTGTAATGCGGTTTCGATTAGTTGCGCTAATGATTCTTCTTCACCCTTAGCCTTTACTATATACTTAATCTTATCGTCCTTTAACCCTGCTACGAAAGTACCTTTTAAAAATTCTCCTATCAGCTGTAGGCCTCCTTCTACATATCTCGAATTATCGCGTCTTTCTAACCTCTCCAATCTATTTCTGACTTCTCTTCTTAAATCCATGGCTATTCCATCTAATCTTGAACCCCACTGTGCAACTGTTTCATTTGTACTTTGTTTTGAATTAAAGAGTATTCCTGCATAATATTCTAGCGTTCTCCTTACAGAAAAGTTCTCCTCCAATATTGCTTTAACTTGAATCCAAGTTTCTCTCTCTGTCCTAGCTAAAAGTCTATCTTTAGCGTCTCCTGAAATTTTGGATTCTATAAATCTTAACAATAAGGGTTGTTTGGTTGGATGGACTACCTGAACCGCAGCTTCTACTCCTTCTATAAATTCTCTTAAATGTTTGGGGTTTCCATCGAATGTTCGGGGTATCAACTTAACTGCTTGAACTACAGGGATATAGCTTTCCTCGCTAATATCAATATCGCCCTCGCTAGCCATAATGGAATTGGACTCACCTAAAGAAAGATGTAGGGTGGTCTGAGATGCACAGTTCAGAGTCGTAGTGATGGCCTTTCAGCTCCCCTCAGGGTGCGACTCCTCTCGCGGTGCAGGCTGCCAACGGCTGAACACCAAGGACGTCCCTCGAGCGCGTCGGTGGCTGCTGGTGTTGGCCTCAGGACCACTGTCTGCTTTCCTCTGGTGCGTTTACGGGTACCACGGCGCCTGTGGATTACTCTGGAGCGTTGATCCCTCGAGATAGGCTCTGAATTATCTGGGACTAATTGAAGAGTCTCTCCAGCTCGTTCGCACCTTCGGATGTCTCACTGCTCGCTGGTTTTCCAATCCCGATGCGCTGCCACCATGTAATATCTGGGTGGTCGATTCCTTCTATAATTATAAGGATTATTTTTAAAGTATAAATAATAATCAAAATAAGTAAGAGTTGTGTCAGGAGGTGAAGATCGTCTTGAAGTTCTAGTAGATATCTGTAAATTTATAGATTAGGAATCAACCCCAGGAATTCTTCGGAAATGTGGTTAGTAGATAGGATTAAACCTAACTATAAGAAGACACAGCGGAGCAGTAGTGAGAAACAAACAGACTTTAATACAAAAAACGTGAGACAGGGTATCGGTAACACCGATGAAAAAAAACTGTCTAACTTACAATCATAAGTTTCATACATATATACCAGTTGAGTAATGACGTAGTTACAATGTATACGTGAGAATCAATTTGGTTGTATTGTACATGTAACCAGATTCTCCCTTTCTGAAAAGCATATTGAATGCGCTTAACCTATGACCTTTTAAAAGCTAAGTCATCATTAGGTAAGACTACCTATTGTGTAACAATCCCTTATACTGCATGACTTTTCCAAATAACTACAAAGGTAATACCTATTTAAATATTCATGACAGAATTCTTTAAAATCATTCTTCAGCATATTTTAACAAAAAGATCAATTAGGTCAATAATTGTGTTAATTTAGGACAGTCATACATTATAATGAATGTTCATATTATAAAATATATATATATTATGATATACTTCAATATATATTATGATATACTTCAATATATATTACACCGGTCGGGGCAGTTTTTCTGGGTGAGGTTTTTATCGGCGTTTTTCCTCACCTGTAAGACAAATGTCAGGAAAATTTTAAGGCCCAAATAGTCCCTGAAATCATATGGCCGTCATCCTCATCATTATCATCGGCATCATAATCCTTCACCAGTGTGGAAAGCAACGGGAAGCTACCACACATACAATTCCCTAGCAAAGCTGCAAGCATAGCATAAAAATGCTATGATTGTAGTGAAGGACCTGCCCTCGGGCAGAATTACTATGGATGGATGGATATATATATATATATATATAAGTAAAAGTTCGCCCATTCATTGCACAGGAAATATTTATTTCAACAAACAGTCCAAAAAGTTATATCCCTCTAGGAAATTAATGGGTGTAAAATATTTCCTGTACAACGAATGGGTGAACTTTTACTTAAAACCATTGAAAAAGGTCTTCATTTCACTGAGCTTCAAGAAAAAGTCACCCCCCAAATATATTTATAGCCTATATCAATATTTAATATTAATTTGGGGGTGACCTTTTTTTGACGCTCAGTGAAATTAAGGCCTTTTACAATTGTTTTAAGTAAAAGTTCACCCATTCATTGCACAGCAAATATTTTATTTCACAAAAGTCCAAAAAGTTATAACCCTAATATATATGTAGGCCTATATATGTAATTTATGTGGAAAGCAACGGGAAGCTACCACACCTACAATTCCCTAGTAAAGCTACAAGCATAGCATGAAAGTGCTATGATTGCAGTGAAGGACCTGTCCTCGGGCAGAATTACTGTGGATGTGGATGGATGGATATGAAATTTAACCCTGATGAAGTGGAAGACAAGAGCTTATGATCCTAGTTCCATCAAGTGAAATAAACTATTGTTATTATTATTATTATTATTATTATTATTTTCATCACCACCATCATTAACTAATTTATTTGTGTTATTTCGTCATCTATTCTCCCTTTGTTCGGTTTCTCTGCATGTATCTCCTCACCATTTTGTCTGTTAGTGAGAACAAGCACCTCGAAATGTGCGCGATTTCCCTAACGGTTGATCAACGAGAAAACTATGTGTCGCTCTTGTGACGAAGAACTATATCCTGTCGCGTGCACATCTGTTCAGGTCGTGAATTGACGTGCGTATTGCTCGCCTATTCATAAGATAATTAGATTCAAGTTTGTATTATTACAACACCAACCGCTGGCTTCCTCTTTCATTTCAATCCCCTCCCCAGATAATCCGCTGACCTGTTCATTCCAGAGGCGTCTTGACCAGTCTCCTCGTGTCTACTTAATATCGGATCCAGGTGATATACTGCTCTTTGTCAAATGTCAACCTGGTGCTCGAAAAAAAAAATCAAATTATTTTAAGGAGACAATTAAAACCTCTTTTAATATTTTTAAATGTCTAACCATGTCTATATATATATATATATATATATATATCATCATCATCAACATTAAGAACAAATTCGTTTTAGGCCATGTGGCCTGTACGGTAAACCTAGCGAAGATGGTCTTGATTTTTCCACCGATGTTTTGGTCTTCCTTGGTCCCTATGTCCAGTTGGGGTATATGGAATGCCAATTTTGGAAGTCTATTTCTTGCCATTCTCCTCAGATGATTTTTCCATTCTTGTTGGTATCTTTGTATATCTTCATTTCAACTTGTTACTCCAAGTTTTCCTCTGATAATAGTGTTCCTTTGGTGATCCAGTCTATTAACTCCTAACAATGATCGTAAGAAGCGCATTTGGCTTACTTGAAGTTTATGAGAGTTTCTTTTATTTAGAATCCAAATTTCACTTCCGTATTTTAGAGCAGCTTTTGATGTGATGTTATGTAATCTTAGTTTTGTCTCTGTCCTCATCTGTTTACCAAAATGTCTTCGTATTACCCCATTCAATTTATTATATTTTTGTAATTTTGAATCAAAGTCACTCTTATACTCTGCAAATACACTTCCTAAGTAAGAGAAATCTGACACTTGTTCTATAATTTTTCCATCAATCTCAATTTTCACCCGTTGTATGTTTTTTTCCACGCATTTCCATTGTTTTGGATTTTGAAGTTGAAATCTTCATATTATATTTGCTGGCAATTTTGAATAGGGGCCTAATTGATAGGCTGCTATTTGTAAGCTATCTTCGGAATCTGATAATATTATTTGATTATCAGCATATAATATTGTTTGAATTATTTTATTCTTAGTTATTGAAATTCCACTATTTACTGTTTGTTTCCATTCTTCCACTATTCTGTTAATATATATATATATATATATATATATATTAAATAAGAGTGGAGATAGTCCACATCCTTGTCGAACATCTTTGCTTGTGTTTATGTGTTCTGTTATTTCTCCATCTGGTAATTTAATTTTGATTTTATAATTTTGATATAAGCTTTGTATGGCTCGTATTACATGTGAGTGTATATGATCTTCATGCAGTATCTGCCAAAGTTTATCATATGCATTTTCATAATCTATAAATAGTATGTATATATATATATATATATATATCTGTGTGTGTGTGTGTGTGTGTGTGTGTGTGTGTGTGGAATATCCTCATATATGAATTATTACCGGTTATTCTTCTGATAATAATAAAGCAAGTAGGAATATGAAGTAAGTTATACTTTTTTTTTGTCTTCAAATCGAATAAATTCTAACTATCCAAAAATACAAGATACGTTTTCAAGAGTAATCTAATATATAAAAATGAATGTTTGTTTGTTCGTACTTTATGCGCGGCCATACCGTTGATCCGGCTGTGATGGGGCTTTTTGCAAAATGTTCAGGAAATTCCTGGGATGAACGTAGGCTATGAGAGAGTTATGATACTCAACTCCTACACCCTTAAAAATCATCCTTTGTAGTGGAAAACGTAAAAAAGTAGCTCTTTGGACGCTTAAATGGCTTACGCTGACTAAGTCATAACAAATACACAACATTAATGTAGGCTACACAGAATTGAATAACTCAAAAAGCTCTACAAAAAAGTCCGCGACAGCATATGTTCATCTTTTACGGATAACTCACAATAACGAATTTCGTCGTTTAGCTTATTTATGCCAAGAAGATAGAGATAAGTAAATTCCCGGGCAACACCGGGTACTCAGCACGGGGAATCTTAAAATAATTACGATATACATTAATAATTACTTTTCATTTTACTTATTCAACTAATCATAAGAAGTACATTAATTTTTGTCTTTCAGCTCATTTATGCGAAGAAGATCGGGATGAGTAGATTCCCGGACATCGCCAGGTAATCAGCACGGAGTATCTAAAAATAATTACGATATACATTTTTCCTTCTACTTTTTATACTAAACATAAAACACATTAATTTTCATATTTCAGGTCATTTACGTCAAGGAGATCGGGATAAGTAGATTCCCGGGCAATGCCGGGTAATCGGCACTGGGTATCTAAAGAAATATGAATTTATAATATTTTTTCCATTTACTTATTCAACTAAACATAAAAGCACATTAATTTTCATTTATTTAGGCGCAGCAGCGCAAGCCGGGTATTAGCTAGCATTAATATAAATCGAACTATACAAAACAAATTAATTTACAATTCAACATTATCATGAAAATAATTAAAAAAAAACATATTAGGAAAAATGGAAATGGTAGGACATGTCATAAGAATGGAAGAAGAGAGAATACCAAAGGAGATCCTTAATTGGAAAGCTAATGGAAGAAGTGGAAGAGGCAGATCTAGAGAACGATGGATAGATGGAGTGAAGAGAAGTATGGAAGCTAGACATTTGAGGGAAGAAGATGCTTGCTTTAGACAGGAACCTCTGGCGACAAATCACTTTGGGTTGAAGGAGAAACACTGTATTGTGGAATATTCCTAAATAAAAACAAATTAAAATAATTAAGACGTAAAGATTTAATACTAATTAAACATCTGTGTGACATTAAATTTTTCTATCAGTTAAGCAATATGTATTTTTGATCTTTTTATGATTTCCCATTCCCCATTAACGCAGTTTAACCTTTTACTTTAGAGGTACCTTTACGTGTCACATGCCACGTCTTGTCGGGAGAGGGGTTCTAACCATGGATCACATAATACTTTTTTTGACTACACAAGACATGGGGGGACTCCCCGAATGAGGGATCAGCTCAATATCGAGGCCTCCGTCAAGACAATACAACATTAAACGCTGACACTCATAATAAATATGGCAAATATGATGATTATTATGATGACCAGATGATGTTTGCTGACATTTGTTCTACAGGTATATTACTATTTCACTTTTGAATTTTAATTTTATTGTACAATCCCAGAGTTATTTTTACTTTTGAGAACGGCCAAAGATGGCCAAAAAATATATAGCCTACCAATGGTCATCCCCTGGAAGAAATAAACGTGGCAGACCAAGATTGAAATGGAAAACCTACGTCAGAATCATAATGGATGATAGAAAATTGGAAGAGGGAGATTGGAATGATAGAGATAAATGGAAACTGAAGACGGCAAACCTATATGTGGGGGAAAGCCGAAGAAGAAGAAGAAAGACAGTTAATCTATTTTGACGTATATCTTGTATAAGGAGGCACAAAGTGGACATGTCTTCCATTTCAAATCAAAATAAATCAACGATTGATCAAAATGTATGAATTTGATATTTGGCTGTTTCTAGCAATATATTAAATATGTTTTAAAAAACTGTACCCATCATATGTATAAGACAAAAAAGAAAAGAGGAAAGGAAACATCTGAGTAAGGCCTGGTCTACACGTAACGGTTTGTCGTCAGTCTTGCATGATCATGTCAACTTTGTCAAACAAAACGTTGCACGTGTACGGCAAATTGGACGTTTTGCATGAACTGAATGAGGTTTGACAAACTCACAAAAGATTGATGGACTGGAGCTTTGTGTACAAGAGTGAGTACAAGTTTGAAAACTGCATACGCACGGTTTTTGTATCAGTCTTGCTTGATCAATTATTAAGACTGACACAAAAATCGTGCGGCTATACTACTCAAACTTATACTCAGTCTTTGGGTCAGTCATTCTGATAACGTCATGGAGGAAGAGCTATTAGTGTCGATAATTGCACTATGTACCCAAAAAATTCAAGAAAATCACGAAGTCTGCACGTCGTTCTAGGTGATTCCCATGTGAATTTTCTCCGAGAACTGCAGCAGGAACTAGAAGATTGGCGGAATTGCTTACATATAGACATAGACAGTTAGGCCTGGTCTATACGTAACGTTTTGTCGTCAGTCTTGCATGATCAAATAAGACTGACACAAAAATCGTGCTGCTACACTACTCAAACTTGTCTTTGGGTCAGTCGTTGTCCTACCTTACCGACTGCATCAGAAGACTGGCACCCAAATTAAACGCTTTGATGCTTTTATTTTCGCACTCTTTACGGTAAACTGTTCGAAATAAGTTGATATTTTTGTGACGGATTCTTTACTTGCTTTACTATCCACTTATTTATATTTACTAACCAAAGCGGTGTAAACTTGGTTTTTCTTATCTATATTGCTGTAATTTTTCGATTTCACAATGCCAGAGGCAAGGAAAACTGTGGCACAGTTCTACGAATTCCGTGAAAAATTCATGAGACCAGTGCCGTAAATGTAATGTAATTTTTTCCATCACTACACACAGTAAAAACAATTGTTAAAACCTCCAGTATCGCCGAGAAAAGACTGGCAAAAGAGTGAAGTTTGACCGATTAGACTGATATGCGTCTACATGCACCAACTTGTCCGCCGTCTTCCTTGTACACAAAGCTCCAGTCCATCAGTCTTTTGCGAGTTTGTCAAACCTCATTCAGTTCATGCAAAACATCCAATTTGCCGTATACATACGCAACTATTTGTTTGACAAACTTGGCATGATCATGCAAGACTGACGACAAAACGTTACGTGTAGACCAGGCCTAAGAATAACAATAATAACTAGGTCGGGAGACGAAGAATCAAAGAGAAGCAAAATTCTACGAATAAAAACCGTGTCTCAAATGATTGAAAATAGTGAATAAACCATACGCAGTTCAAGCTACTAAAAAATATCTCAACGAAGAAATCCTTTACCAGAATTCGATTGTGAATTACATAATGTGTAAGCTTGATTTGTCTAGAAAATGTAACATAAAATATTTAAGACCACACAAAAATCAATTTCATAAAAACCTCAAGTTAAGGCAAAGATAAATAATTCCACGTCTACTTCATATGTTATGCAAGACAAACAAAAGAATCCATCACTAAATCATATACGAGATGGATTTGAAGACAGTTGCACCCAGAATCAATCTCTAGACGCTAAGGTATTTCGTGACAACTATGTTGACACAAGATGACCTATATAAGACTACTGTACTTGGAAATGATTTAGATGTAAACATCTGAATAGCCTTGAAACTATAATGAATTCTGTTTGAAACAGCTAAAATACATAATTCAAATAGAAGACAATATCACTATTACTACAAAGAAAATAAAAAAAACGCGGTTTCCTTCGGAGGATAGTTGCATTCCTTGGTCCATGTAGCATTTATTTTAATTTCATTCTGCAAGTTATACATGCTAACATAATTTTGAATTTAATTATTTGATGCATAACTTTTAGTGTTTGGTCGTGTCTATGGTTTTCCTTGTGTAATATTATTTAGTTCTTGTATATGACAAAACTTAAAATTCCGGAAAGAACTCTGCGAAATAGGTTAAACATCTGGTGGGGTAGAGTATTTTAAATCTCTACATCAAATCTGGATGTGTATCTTATGCAAGTGCTGAAAAAGTAAAAATGTAAAATAAAAATAGATGAGCAGTAAAACGAAGGGATAAATAGCTATGACTGGAACATGTGACTCCCTTCCCAGTCATGTCAGGTACTATTTAAATCCAAATTAACTGATATCTTATAGTTCCATACAACTGGGCGTGTATCCTATGTAAGTGCTGAGAAAGTAAAAAATGTAAAATAAAATAAGACGAACAGTAAAACGAAGGGATAAATATCTATGACTAGAGCATGGAACTAACTTCCCGGTCATGTCAGGGACTGTCAATCACTATCATTATTTAAATCCAAATTAACTGATATCTTAAGTTCCACACAATGAAAATATTAACTGCATAACAACTATATTTAGCATTTTGTTCATACCTATAAATATGTATCTAGGAAGTTTTACTTACTTAATTCTATGTTATTATTTTTATTTTATTTTATTCCATGTTTTGTTAGTATTAACTAATATTAGACTATATCCACATTGAATTTTGTTTAGTCTTTAGTTTAAAATTGTAATAAATATGTAATTATTGTATGATTTTATTATTCGCTGGTTGAGTGGAAGGGAAGGCTTATGACCGTAATTCTGCCAGCTTAAATAAAGTATTATTATTATTATTATTATTATTATTATTATTATTATTATTATTATTCTATCTCTATCTATCTTCGGGTTTTTACAGCTGCTGCCGTCTTCCCGTGCCAAACCTCCAAAGCCTACGGTCTTGGGCATCTTCGATGCTTAGCCCTCTAGCTTGCATTACTGTCTTCATGTTTTCCTTCCATGTTAACCTTGGTCTTCCTCTTTTCTTCTTTCTGTTCGGATGCCATTCATATAGTTGCTTGGGCCATCGCTCATCTTCCATTCTTAAAACATGTCCTAACCACTTTAATTCCTTCTCCTCAATTCTTTCAATTATGCTTTCGTCTGCTTCCATTATGTTTCTAATTTCCTTATTTGTGACACGTTCTAATTTAGACTTTCTGGCATTTCTTCGTAAATAATCCATTTCTAGAGCTATTAGTCTATTCTTGTAGTACTTATTGATTGTCCATACCTCACTTCCGTACATTGCAACAGATTCCACCAATGTTTTACCAATATATATTTTTGTGTCTTTCCAAATATGCTTATCCCACCATTATTATTATTATTATTATTATTATTATTATTATTATTATTATTATTATAAATATTAGATTACAAATATCTGCAGGTCAATTGAAATTCATCAAAGTTCCAAACTTTCAAACTTTTGTGATGAATGAATTTTGTACCTAATGTTTGCAACAAATAAAAATGTGACAGTTACATACAATTCTCCATAATACAACGTATGTTTGATCATTTATATTCAAGGTATCTCATATATAAGATCATGAAATTATATGTATATTTAAAAGTAACAAATTAATCGTTTATTATGACTATTATTCTATGTAAATTTAAATTTCCTGAAACATACTGATATACTCTATGGCGCAACATCCCTAGAAAGTCCTTGGACTACTTCTGACGTGCTATTTACAGTGATGGACGATCATCCAACCAGGATAGGGCTGATATGTGGTCAGCGTATCGGGTCTTCCAACTGTTCTACATGGTTTTATCAACCTGGAGCAGCTAATTACTGTAGCTATCCGAATTCCTCAAGATGCTGATAGCAATCGGTTCAATATTGATTGAAATTCTAGGATAATTTTTGTTCCCTCGTGGGAATTCGAACTAGAGGATGATGTGTTACTATGAGCCAAGGTACGAAGCTTCAAACCGCTCGACTGTGGTGTGGGACTGAAAGTGAAAAATAGGAGACAGTGATTCCTGAATGTCCCTTGAATTGATACAAGTATCTTAACTTAAAAATCTGCGCAATAATATTACTACTATTATTTTAAAAAAATGTGTAGGCTATTCTCATATCGGCCTCGATGATCTAGGGGTTAAGTTCCTTGCCTCTGGTCCTAAGAGTCGCGGGTTGAAACCCAGCCGAGTAGATACATTTTTAGGAGAGCATAATCCAAGGGACATGCCCTCCTGGAGGAACTTAAGCCGTGGGTCTCACTATAGATAGATAGATGGAAAGCTCTGCGGCCATCACTTAAGTGTTGGCGGTGAGCGATCCATTTTGGTCCTCCTTAATAGGTAGAACCCCGGGTTCCTGTAAAATACATTAGCCCCGGTCCGTGGGTCTCGAATCTCAAGATTTTTCGGACTCGTATAATAACCTCAAGCCTAAATTGGAGCCTCAGAGAAAACTTTAATTAGTCTTTCCCATCCAAATAATACCTTTAATTGACCGCTAGATGTTTCTTTGAGGCGATAATCTAACCACTTGTTAATATGTATAGGGGAAATAAGGATAAATAAATTATGCTAGGTTAAGTAACAGCATAGTGAGCACCTTTGTTCCACGTGGAGGATGAGGGGGTATAGATAGACATTCTCATATCACATATGCTACTTAAGGGGGGTGATGGGTGAAAAATTGACCATTTGTGATCAAAATTAGCATTTTTTATTTTTTGTACTAAAAAATAGCCTGTACTCTAATGTATACGTTGGCAAAGTTTCAGAGACTATGGCGCTTCTAAGTGCCCCAAATCACGACTGAGTTAAAAGGCTGTGCCAGTTAAATACTACCTGCATACAAATCTGTAAACTTGTTTTTCCACACTTTTATTTCCACTGCATTTTTGTACATTCAAAATTGAATGAAATTCAGAAATTTAGTCCTAGAAGGTTCAAATTTTTACTGCATGTCCTAAAAACAATGGGTAACAAAGTAGTGCATGGGTTTCGTGATTGAAGTAGTATTTTAAGAAATAAAAAATAAAATGTATGCAATTATTATTTTTTTTTGTAATTCCACGCATGAGGTACAACATTTTTTTTTCTCCCTTTGTATTCACATTATAAGAATTCTAATGCACGATGTTTTTTTTTAAATATTTTTAGGGGTCTTGTAAAAAAAGGTCAGACTTTTCCTAAAAAATTGTGGAACCCATTTAATTATAATATATGCAATTTTTTAAAATATAATATTTAATAACTCATAAAAAATGTCTCACAAGAATGAAACTTAAACACATCATTATGTCTCATGCAGTGAATGTTTGTACAAAACATCAAGTCTCTAGGTCAAAAATATAGAAAACAGAAATTTTACCTATCACCCCCCTTAATACAGCTACAATTAGTATGATTGGGAAAAGCTTGGGTAGAATGGTCATTTTTCAGTTACCCACGCTTCA
Organism: Diploptera punctata; assembly: GCA_030220185.1. Classification (NCBI taxonomy): domain Eukaryota; kingdom Metazoa; phylum Arthropoda; class Insecta; order Blattodea; family Blaberidae; genus Diploptera; species Diploptera punctata. Next base: position 2,330,527 of record JASPKZ010008357.1, read on the forward strand.
GACATTTGTCTTAGACAACCAACCACTGTATAAGCAGATGGAACATCGTGATTCAATTAATATTTCAAAAGAGGGGGGGGTTGTAAAGGCGCATCGATCGAAGTAATTGTTAGCAATTACAAGATGTTCTTCCTGCTTAAAGAACAATGAAAGTGTTAAGATGCAACATTTTGCATGCATCAGCAAATGTGTAACATGAGTTCTCTTGCTTGCATCTCATCACAAATGCAACAAATTAAAATAGGAAACGTTAATGGCTCCGACGGTTTACAAGATTCCGTTCCCATTGTCCATCCGTTACAAACACGGGATGCATTCTGCATAACGAATTAATTTCTTGTAGGAATAATACATTTATAGAAATGCATTATGTTATATTTACTGACACATGCAGAAACTTGTATTTCTGCGATAAATGATAATGCAACAGCTTCGCTAAGCCATGGCCCATATGTAGTAGTAGCAGTAATAATAGTATCATTATTATTATTATTATTATTATTATTAGTAGTAGTAGTAGTAGTAGTAGTAGTAGTAGTAGCAGCAGCAGTAGCAGTAGTAGTAGTGATAATAGCCGTATTAGAACTGGTTTTTACAGAAGCCAGGAAATGATAAAAAACCTCGCTATTGCTCGGTTTTTAATTTTCGCTAACAGTCTGGCCAATGTTTATACGGCAAACGCCGAAAACAATTTAGTTGAGACTACAGCAGGTCATGACACCAAATAAGTATAAAATGGCGGCAAGTATGAATTTATTGTTTTATACTGTTTCAAATAAAGTTCAGCTCATTTAAAATGCAGTGATTTGTTTTGTATAATGTATATTATCACTACCTTTTGGATATATTTTTTGTATATACACTGTACGTAGTATACGTACTTCCCGCACTGGGTAGGTAATTTGTAATATTACAGTATAGTTATTTAGTTATTTATAAAGGTTGCCAACCCCGAAATTTAGGAAATTGAACTTTCAATCACGATTGCCATTGCTTTAAGGACGATAGAACGCACTATCGTGCAAAAACAAACATCATATAAAACACTAAGTTGTTTATTGTACATTATTATGCAATATGATATAAATTTAAGTAGTTTCTAAATATTTTTTTAAATAACAATAATTAATACATGAAATTAATGTAACGTATAATGACAGATGCCCTAGAAGGAATGGTCAACAGAAAGAAAGTTAGAGGCAGAAAAAGACATCAGATGATAGACAATATTAAAATAAATGGTTTGTATGCGGATACAAAAAGGAAAGTCAGTTAAGGAAAGAGTGGAGAATGCTGAGTTTGCAGTGAAAGACTTGCTCTTGGGCAGAACACTATGTATGCATGTATATAGGATATATTCCCTCCATGGTATATTTTTCTTGTTGTGGTGAAGTGACTTACGTGCTTAAATGACCACGAGAGCTATGGCGGCGTTAACATTACTGCCGAAATGGTTACCCATGCCGAACAGGTCGAAGACGATAAGCCAGACAAAAAAAGTACCTTGGTCGAAAGAGTGACGATCTTTCACAGTAAAAATACAACCGTCAAGAAACGCGAACATGGAAAACATTAGCTCCGAATAGGGGTGTATGGAGAGCTTATGCCCGTGCGGCCATGAACCTGCGGGTTTGATAGAGCCAGTGAGTTAGTTAGTTAGTTATATGATACATTGTTAATTTTAGGGTTAAAATGCGTTGTATATTTCTATAGTGTTTCTTTTGAACATCAATGCCATTGCAATATTTTGCCAAACCCATTACAAGGATATCGAAATAGACTAAACCGCGATTGAATACCTTTCTTGGTCTTTTAAATGCATCCGTCAGAAAACCAGCAATAACGGCTGGGGGATCCGACATGCTTAACCAATGTCGCCCCATATTGGATAGATGATCGTTAACCTCCGTGATTAACACATGTTGATGTGAGACCAGCAGTCGGATGGTAGGCAATGGACCTTTTAGGTCCTGACGGACCATGGAGTTTCTTATACCGGTACACCTAAAACAGAAAATATTCATTTAATTTTAATTTTAAATGATAGTGTTCAGGAAGCGTTACTTATGACACGATTCCGAGAATTACGTAACACTGTTATGAAATTTGTTAGAATCGAGGAAACAGGCGTAAATCCGCCAAGGTGTTTTAATTTAATTGTGGAACTAAAATTGCCCAAAACAAATCAACATTTTAACATTTCGATAACAGCATGATAGGGGTAAAGCCATTTCCTTTTATCGCTTTTTTTATGAAGGTTCTCATCGCAAAATTGGAGGGTTTCCGCCAAAATGTTAATGTACTATGGGGAAAGAATGTTCAGTTTCCTTTATATTACATCATAATTATATGGAAGATCGCCAATCTTTTGGGCATCCGTAATATGTTTAGTTCTGGTCAAGACATCTGTCTAGCAATAGTCATTAAGTAATAACGAAGGCACCTGCGTGATCAAATCATCAAATCCTGACCAGCCTGAATGAGTATCTCGTAAAGGTGCACTCAATTACTGAAAGTACATATAACTTTGTTAAATATACTACATTAAGCATTTTAAAATATTCAAGGTGTGTGTATATGTCTACGATTTAAATTTACCGTAAATTATGTCTGGAAGTTATATGAATTTATTAAAACTAAAAAAAAAAAACTCCAAGCGCGACAGGCCTAGAAGGCCCTTGGCCTACCAGCCCGTTTCTGGCCTCACATCCACATGTGTTAATCACAGAGGTAGACGATCATCTAGCCAGTGTAGGGGATATGTGGTCAGCATGTCGGGTCCCTCAGCCGTTATAGCTGATCTTCTAAACCTGGAGTCGATACTTATTGTAGCTACCCAAATGCCTCACGATGCTGGTTGGGCACCGGTCCCATACTGGCCGAAATTCCATGAGAAAATGTCTTCCCCCATAAGGACTCGAACCAGCGCATTAAATAATTACAAAAATCCCAATTGAACCTAGAATTAATTACAGCAAAATAACATAAAAATGAGAAATATGTATAGTCCTACATATAGGCTCAGATTCGATAGATCAATTATAAACCTGACTGATATGAATTTATAAAATGTAATTTATTAAATAGTATAGAACATTCCATTGAATCCAGAGTTTATTACAACAAAAATAACGTAAAAAGGAGAAATTATACTGTTATATGTTGAACTGAACAACCCTCTTTAGGGGAGGGAACGAATGTAAAAAAAAGTTACAGGCGGGGAACAAGTACAACTTCGGAAGAAATCGTATACATTATTCCAGAAATGTTGACCTTCAAGCCGCCAACTCCAGTCCTACTGTTTTGTTCTTAATGATTTGTACGTTTTCAAAATGTATAGTAGACAACTTTTATAAGTTTCATGATATGTTCCGTTGAGGTATTATTCAAAATTAAAGTATAAAATTATGGAATATTTACCTAAAAGATCCATCTCCTCAACTTTATTATATATTTAACTGTAGCGCTTTCGGGACTAGTCCCACCATCAGCAGGATTCAAAACTGGTGTTTCATTGAAGATCTGGTAGAGGGGGGTTACATGTACTGGATTCGTTTTCGTTTATCAGATGGTCGTCGTTGTTAAATGGAAATTATGAAAGCAGTTAACAACAACGACCATCTGATAAACGAAAACGAACCCACTACGTGTAACCCCATCTACTAGATCTTCAATGAAACAGCAGTTTTAAATCCTGCTGATGATGGGACTAGTCCCGAAAGCGCTGCAGTTAAATAACTAATAAAGTTGCGGAGACGGACCTTTTAGGTAAATATTCCATAATTTTATACTTAGATGTGTAGTACTTCTGCCAGAACACTCTAATCCGACCCCTGACGTCACTGAAATATTACACGTACAGCGGGTTGTTCAGCTCATCATATAACAGTACAGATAGATCAATAATTGTATATCTGATTGATAAAAATAAATACATAAATTTAAAATAGTTATAGAATAACAAAAAAGGGAAGATCTTAATTAATTCAATTTTATTTTGAGACGATTGAAGATTTTTAGTCATTTCATATTTAGGATTTTTGAATGAATACCAGTATTGTGAAAATTTAACTGGTATTAATTTGATGAATTGTGAAATATGGGTTATATTATATTGCTATTATAATAAAATTAAAACCTAGAATTTGCCTTAACGACTGAGAAAAATCTTGTAAGAAGCTTAGATTTGCCGACCTATGATTAGAACATCCCGAATTCGAGTCACATACGCCACTGCCAGATATAACGCCGAACTTCACAGACCAGACGCATTAATTAGTAATTTACTATAAATTGGTTTAAAAGACCATTACTTGCTTTCAGTCATCTGATAATTCTCTTAGTTTAGAAATTCAATTGAGACCATTGTAGATAAAGTGATTTGATTATAAATAAAATAAACACTATTAAACAGAAAAGTAATTGAGTAACTTTTGAGGTAAGGTCTATATAGAGCAAATGAGGGCTTTTAGAGAGCTGCTTGACTTGGAAAATAAAAACAGTTGTATTATAATCCTAGGATGAGCAAGAGGTGGGCAGAAAGGATGCTTCTTTTAATCTTGTTCCTTTTTATTCAATTCCTGAGGGCAAAACTCCGCACGCGCTAGTGTCTCTTTATTAGGCACGAATAATTGTACTTGTTATTAATTGTGTTTCCTACAGTTAGAGTGCAACAAAGCCATTTCCGTGGCATATTACATTTACATGTTTATCACTGACTTGTGAAACAAATTTTATAACATTTACACAGTAGAATAATTTTTAAAAAAAGTTGAGTTGTTATAATTTTATAATACGAAAGCGAAAATTCTTTTGGTAAAATACCCCTAGTAAATGGCCAAATTTAAAATAAAATTGTAATTTGAAATGATGTTTTTTAATTACCTTAAGCTCAATATTTTAAAATTTATTTACTAAAAAATGTGTTCTTTCATTCAAGTTAAAAAAAAAAATATTTATAAGAAATTCTAAACTTGGACCATGTGTAGAACAAGTAAGCCAATTCTATCAAAAACAGAGATTAGTTATGTATTTGAAATATTCTATGGACCAATGTCCGGACAGTAATATGAGAGGGATGAGGAGATAAGTCTGGAAGGAAAAAAATATGAACATGGAGAAGAATGGAACATATTAAATGAACAGACAAATAAGATATTACTTACTATTAAGAACAGTAGGTGAAAGAAGAATAGTGATGGTGGAAATAATAGAAAAAGGAACGAAATTAGCTTGGGGACTGACAGAGAAGAAACTGCCTGTTGAAAGAGGAAACTAGAATGATACTTTTTATTTGCCTACTTAAGGGAACGGTGGACGGAATAAACATCCTAGGAATAATAAGATAGACATACAGTAATATAATAGGTAACATAATGATAAATACATTATATGCAGGCACGAAAAAAAAAAAACAGAATACAAGAAAGACTGGACAAGACTGAGTTTGAAATGGACATTTTGACTTTGGGGAGAAATGTATGGATGAAGAATTAATGAATGAATGCTCGGTCATATATACATATATACTATTATGGTCAATTATCAGTAGGCCGGATTTTCATGGCATTCTCTATCATAATTACTCATTAGATATATTATTTGTCCTATTTTCCACCTTCTTCTCATTCATCTACTTCTTCCTTCTTTCATCGTAAAAAATTCATTTTTAACATATTTCTGGGCTATCGGTTCTACTACATTCCATTTGAGTAAATGAGCATTTTAATAACTAATATTTATATATTTTTAATTAGCTGTTTTTAAGTTAATTAACTTTTCAAAAGCCTGGACATTTTGCTTTTGGAATATCCCTTACTCAAATATTTAATCGGCAAATTATACTGATTGCAATTTCATTTATTCGTCAATGACATTATTTGGTTGAATATTTATTACCATGGATTATTTAATCACTAATAATTTCATAATTCATTAAAATTTTAATTTAATGAAATGGAATAACCAAATGGCTACACTAAGCAAGAGTAGTCATACCGGTACAGCTTATTGGAATACACAGAAAAACCTTGTTTACGATAGATAGATTTTTATTATTATAAAAAATGTAGCACAATGTAAGACAACGTCAGTCATGTTAATTACTGTGGTATCTCAGACAGTCAATGCTAAAATATTCATGGACACTCTAAAGAAGGCTGTAAGTCAATACTGATATAATTGTTCTATTAAATATTGTAACAGTAAGATTCTTTATACCATCTGGTAGACTATTGAACATATTCACGGACACCACCTCATAACTATTTTGAATTTTACTAAATTTACATTTATATAAATAGAGGAACTTCGGCTAATTGGACCCATATTATGAATTTGCTCTTTTTTCTTCTTTTAATTAAGGGATTTGAATTTTATTTAATTACAGTGATTATCATTAGTGTTATAACCATGAACTAGCATTATTATTTTAGTCAAATATGGAAACATCTTCATAATTTATAAACTATTTTACATTACACGAAAGGTCTAGTTTAACCTCCATATTCCGGTAAAGTGGACCCTAGAGACCATCCTAGCCTTTAGACTATTTTAAGTTTATTTACTCTATTAATTTGTACAGGCTGCCACAAATTAATCTGAAAGTATTTATGGCTAATCGTAATTAAAAAGCGTTGATATTGTTTAATGTTTTGAAAAATTATCGTCGATTATAACACTCACAAGTAATTCATCTGCAGACAGCGACGGTCTTTAGGTTTAGGTAAAATTACAAGGATATTAAATAAAATTAATCAAGCGTATGGCTTTTACATATATCACCATTATTGATAAAATATACGTATTCGTGTAAAGTGGACTCAGGCCAATTTTAACCGCCTCGTGGAGAGTCTACATTAACCAAATTCCTTTGTTACCTTTAATTATTTTGTACAGCAGCCATATCACATAATATCAAATCAAACCCGTCAGTATATTAGAACAGCATCTACATAATATATTTAGGAGTTTTTTCAACATTTGTAATATTCAATAGCAGAAATTAAGAATTAATTCTTAGCTTGAAAAAACTTTTCAATGTTCGTTTTCATAAATATCGCAAATAAATCCAAAGAATAAAAGAAACTGGGCTTGAACATGTCGAAGTTGATGAGGGGAAAAATTAAAATAGTTTCTGTTCCAGAGCAGCACCAATTACACAATATATCAACAGGGTCCACTCAAACCGAAAGGTCCACATTATCCGAACTTCCTCAATATATCATTATTCCTCGTATGATAGTTATGAAAAGATAAACAGTACGTATATTTGTGTACATTATATTTTATGTAAAGTAAGCAACTAAATACGTAAAATGATGCCAAAGTAAGAATTCCTAATTTTTAGAAAAAGTGTTTACAGTTAAGTTCAATTACTATTTCCACTAATTATGTAACAGCCCCTTACTGTAGAATAAAATGTTTTTTAGAATGATTATGGCTGCCCCAAAATAAAATTCCATAGTTCAGATATGTAAATATGACTACAATAAACCGTTACTAAATATTTTACATACAATTTTTCAGTAAGGGCTTTCACATAAATAAACTTTCACTCAGTTTTCTGATAATATGGTCAAAGATTTAACATGTAAACAATATATTCAAACAACTCATAACAGAAAAAGTAAAATTGAATAAAATAAAGTATTGGGTTTTCTCGTTTGGTACTCTGTCGTATCCTATTTTTTTGTTACTATTCGTCTTTATAAGGTTCCAATAGTTGCTAATAAGAATAATTTTAAGTAAAGTCTCAGTAATAATCTGTTAACGTTTATATATTGTTATGTATTATCATAATTACCGGTATTATTATGTAAATATAAAGGCGGTTCATTGGTTAATCATTCGCCTTCCACCTCTGGGTGCAGAGTTCATGTTTTGGTCACTCCGTACGGGGGTTCGTGGTGGACGAATCAGAGAGAGGGCAGGGTTTTCTCGGGGATTCTCCCGTTTCCCCGGCCAAAAAAGTAATTCCACCCTTTCTCCAAATTCATGTAATTGATTTCGTTTCATTTCAGCTGCTCCTGTGTTGGTGCAACAGGCCTAATCAACCGGCATCCGTGTATATCACAGACTTTAAAAAAATAGGGGCTTCATCTCATCTATTCTTCGACCTAAAATTGTGCCAAACACGATTTAGCGGTATTTTATTATGCAACTGTAAGTGTAGAATAACTTTTAAGAAATAATTTATAAAATATACACAATTTAAATTTTAAAAATAATGTCAATACCTGTGTTAACATATGGACGAAAAAATTTGGCATTTACTAAATCAGAGAGAAAGAAAATATAAACAGAAGAAATTAAGTTTTTACTACAAATAGCAGGATACAGTACCAAACTGAAAGCAGATGACGAAACGTAAGTTTTCGAAAGGCCTCCTACAGAACTACACTGCTGTTTATTGAGGACGACTGAAATTTCAGGTACTGTTCTACATTTCTTAAAATTTTAACGTAGTGACTTCAACGGAGTTTCGTAATGTATTTTAAACATCTTGATACATAACCATGCATAAAAATACAATGAAGATATAAGAAATTAATTATGAATATTCTATCTTATAGACAAAATTGAAATATAAAGACATAATTGGTTGAAATGCGTTGAATAAATGTCAAACAGAACATCACTCATTTTATTCAACTATGAACCCAGGGGAAAATACATGCCGGTCGCCCCATAAGAGATGGAAAGATACCTTGATGGAAATAGTAAACAGCCTAATTTCAGGAGACAGCAGGAGAAGAAGAATAAGAAGAAGTAGAAGGAGTAGAAGGAGAAGTGAAAAGCATTTCTACATACCGTATTATAATTATAGTATTTACATATTATAAATTATGAAAATTTAGATTAAGAAATTTATACATTTGCTATGAAATAAATTCAATCTCTAATGTGTGATAATTTAATTATTCTTGCTACAATGATAACACTTTCCCCACAATTTTATTTCTCTTTACAGCAATATAACATATATCTTATGTAGAAATTTACACGTTCATGTCTATCAGAATGTTATCGCCAGCTGCAGATCTAAAATCCAGTGAATTATTTTTACGCTTCCATGATAACGGAGTTAGTGATTCCCACAATTAGGAAAGATAATAAAAAAAGCTTATAGTGCTGGGAAATTATTCTTCTTTACATCACTTTATGGTATCATAAACTATATGATTAGTTTTTGTTTATTCTGTTAATTCAACTTCCAAAAATTTATACCGGTCAATCACATGAGAATCACAGATTTATTCCCATGGCTTTGTGTCGACATCTGAATGAATTAAGTAAACTTAAGTATAGGGCCTATAGGTCCTTACACCAAATGCCCCGCACCGTATCCGAACAGTAAGTCATACTGCTCTGGTACAAAGCTGAGGGATGCGTGCTAGTTCGACACCCGATGCGATATGTAACTGGTGCCCAGTCAGAATCGCATGGGATTTGGGTAGCTATAATAAATAGAGGACCCAAATTGAGAAAAAACAACTAAAATGGCTAGAAGACCCGAAATGTTGACCACTTAATACCCTAATACCGATTGGATGATCGTCGACCTCTGTAATTTACACATGTTGATGTGAAACTAGCAAGGACCTTCTGGATTTTTTCTAATAAATAAAATAAATAAATAAATTGGTAAGAGGCACTCGAAAGAGCATTAAGTTATAAGTTTATGATTTGTCTTTTATGAGTTCGTTCAGTGATCCTGTCCATATTCTGCATTGTTTGTAATGGTATCGCTCACACTTTTGGTCGCATATCTTGCATTCACACGAATCACTCGGTTGGTGGAATTTTGTATTTTTGCACATTTTGTGATGATATCCGTGTGTTGCTAAACCTATGATTCTGTGCCTTTGTGGTTGGTTACTTCCAGTCCATTCTCTGTTTACCATGGCATCTGAGGCGTAGAAATCTTCGTCGATCTCTTTTTCTCTCTGTTTCTTTTTTTCGATGACTTTCTTATATGGCTCCGTTGCTGGCAGTAGTATCCTTTGCCTCAGGTCCTCTAGGAAGAAGGTTTCTCTGGCTAGCATATAGGCCATTCTGTTTGGTGTGTATTTGTTTGCACCTAATGCCTTTTTGATGAATCTTGGTTTTACTTTTTCTAACCTCTCCAAATCGCTGGTCGATAGTTTCTCCCATATCAGTTCTATCCCGTAGGTGACGATCGGGGTGATCACTGATGCGAATAATTTCATGGCTGTGACTAATTTTAACGATGTGATGTCTTTGATACTGCACATAGCTCTTATAGCTGCTGCTGCTCTCTCCTGCACATGTGCGCTGAAAGACTTTGTTATTGGCTGCAGTGTTATGTCTAAATATCTGAATTTGTTGACCATTCTTATCGGTTCTTCTCCTAGTTTTAGATTATCACTTGCCGCTGTTCTTCCTCCTTTCTTGAAAACCATTTGTACGGTCTTGTTGCTGTTTATCTTGAACTCATTTTCCGTAGCCCATCGTTGTATCCCATCTATGCCTTTTTGCAATTCTTCTTTGTTTTCTGCCCCAATGGCCATGTCGTCCGCATACATTACCAGCGTGGTCCCGTTTGTTGCTTTCCCAATGTCAGCCGTCATTATGTTAAATAGTAGCGGGCTGATGGGGTCTCCTTGTAGTATCCCATTAGTTTGCATAACCTCGTCTGATGCCGCAACCTCATCTGTTATTTGTAACCAGTTTCGCCTCATTATGTCGTGTACTATTCCAAAAATGGGGTGCTCGTTTCCAATCATGTCCCTCATCTTCGTGAGTAGTTTTGTTCTGTTTATGTAATCGAACGCTTTTTCATAATCTATGAAGACCACATAGTATTTCCCTTTCGGTCTGTTGAGGGCTGCTTCTATCTCGTATAATAATGCGGATGCTGCTTGCAGAGTGGATTTTCCTTTCCTAAATTTTTTCTAATACCAATATATATATAATTTAAAAGTAAGCCTAATCTATAAAATAATCTATAATGTAAATTTTGCAATTGAATCGTTGCTCCGAAAACAGATCTAACTCAAAAATTGCTACTCATGACTTGATTAAGTTCTTTCGCTATTTTGTTACATATAGATCACTATTTGCTTGAATACCAATTAAAAAAAATAAAAAAACAGGACTGAAAGAGAGCAAGGTTAGTTTTACATGCACCATGCCGTGATATTCTCCGGATAGATCACTAATCCACTGAAAACTGAGCTTTCGAATTTTTGTATTTAGTAAAGCAGAGGATAGCAATGACAAACTAAGCTTTTAACAAGAAGAGAAGCATTTTCTGCGGACCTTTGGCAAAAGAATTATGAAAGAGGCTAATGAAGTGTTTTGTATGGAGTGTAGCATTGCATGGTGCAGAGACTTGGGCATTACGACGGAATGGGGAAAAGCGACTGGAAGTTTTGAGATGTGGATATGGAGAAGGATGGAACGTATAAAATGGACAGACAAAATTAAAAATAAAGATGTGCTAGACAGAATGGTGAATGAAGAACAATGCTAGAACTCATAAAGAAGAGGAAAAGAAATTGGATTGGCCACTGGCTAAGAAGAAACTGCCTGCTGACGGATGCCCTAGAGGGAATGGTCAACGGAAAGAAAGTTAGAGGCAGAAAAAAAAAACATCAGACGATAGACAATATTAAAATAAATGGTTTGTATGCAGATACAAAAAGGAAGGTTGAGTTAAGGAAAGAGTGGAGAATGTTGAGTTTGCAGTGAAAGACCTGCTCTTGGGCAGAACACTAAGAATGAATGGAATATATATTTTTTGATGCAACTATTAAATTACTAATTAACATATATTTATTTTATTAACACATATTAATGATCAATACAATACATTTAGAAAAGACTAGCACTTCTCGTCATGCACATAGACTACTAAGTCTAGATTAATCTATGAATAGAGAAAAATCATATCAATGAATGAATAAAGATGAATATCCTAATAGTTTTAAATAAATATCTACACTCTTCATTTCAGCATATTATCAGATAATCACATATGTAAGAGTAATTACCATTTTAATTATTATTAGAATCTTACAATAAGTTTAATTAATGTTAAATTTTAGCCAGGAGACGTTTCAATGCAGAAATTAATACAAGAGAACTGTCAAACGTTGCATGCCGAAACCTTCCTTGAAATTTCTTCCAGAGAAGCGTTGTGATGTACAAAGGCTGTGTCCAAAAAATATTTGCCGTTTTTAACTGCAAGGCACTAAAATCAAGCGCCAAATCCCTCATTTAAACTATGGGTAAGTAATACAACTCCCGTATTGACAGACTGGGTAACCCGCCGTCCGCCTCGTGTCCCGCCTCACTTCACTCCGCTCTTAACTCATGCAGGGATGTATATCTGCTCCGTAGAGTGGATTGTAATTGCTGGATTCTGGCTTCGATTTCCGTACCTTGTAATTTAAAATGGCAGATACATTTTTGGACATGGACTTAGTACATCACAACGCTTCTTCTTCTTCTTCTTCCTTTCCAGGATTAGGTCAATGCGACCTGTTCCGGTCTCAAGTCCATCGTTTCCTCTCAAATATCTTTTTCTATGTGGTTTGTAGGCGTTGATCACTTTGGATAATCTTGTACTGTCCATTCTGTCTAAATGTTCTTTCCATTGGTATTTGTGTTCGTCTAGTTTATCGAGTATTTAAAATATCTCCAGTTCATTTCTTATTGATTCATTGTGTATTCTATCCATGCGTGTACATCCCTTTACGGATCTTAAAAAATTCATTTCAGTGGCTTGAATGTGTGAGATATCTTTTATTGTAAGTACCCAAGATTCAGATCCATATAAGAGAACAAGAACATCCATAATTTTATAAAACCTGAGGTGAGTTTCTCTTCGAGTCTTTCGGAGGGTTCTTCTTATGGTGCCACACATCATTTGATATCGGTTTAACTTATTGTGTATGTCCCAATCGTAGCTGTATGTTATATCTGAACCACGATAGTTAAAGTGTGCTATCTGTTCTATTATTTCATTAATGGTTACTATTTTTGCTCTGACTGGCACTTTGCCCTGAAAAGCCATTGAAGTTGAGACTTTGGGATTGTAATCGAGTTCTAATTGATTCAACATGTAAATGACTATTTGTAAATCATCTTCTGACTTCACAACGCTTCTCTGGGAGAAATTTCAAGGTAGGTTTCGGCATGCAATGTTTGAGTTTCCTAGTTAGTCCACTGGCAAACACTTTAACAGTGCCCTAGTCTTAATACAGATTTTAAAATTTATATTTAACAGGAGGCTTATTAACATTCTTACAGACTGCTATAATAGTTATACGAGGGCGGATCGGAAAGTAACGGACAATAATTTTTTTCTGGCTTGGTATTGCAGCTAGAATGTTGAAATTTCACAGAGATATAGTTTGAAGTTTTCACTACAGATGGTATTTTTTTCTCAGGTGCACCTCTTGCGAGAGAAGCTTGAACTATGCAACAAAGATGGCGCGCATGCTACAGTCGTCCACAGGGCGGATCGGAAAGTAACGCACAATATTTTTTTTTAAAAAGTTTAATAGTAAAAAAAAGGAAAAAAATCACAAATGAACTTACATCTTTTACCTACTTTTCGACATAGTCACCAACTTTCTCAACACATTTTTCCCATCGTGTTACCAGTTTCAATATGCCCAGTTCGTAGATGTCCGTTTGGTTGGAGTGTAGCCATCTGCGCACTGCTGATTTCACTTCCACATCTGTCTCAAAGCGTTTGCCGGCCAGGAATCACTAATGCGAATCACGTGGCGAATCACTAAGGTTCACGCGTCCCTCTTGGAAGAATGTGCACCACCTGGAGACATTGCTACGGTCCATACAATCATCCCCATACACGCCACGCATGTCCCTGTGAATTTCACTGGGTTTATGCCCTTTGGCCCACAAAAATCGAACAACACTTCTCTGTTCCTCACAGGTGGACGACTGTAGCATGCGCGCCATCTTTGTTGCATAGTTCAAGCTTCTCTCGCAAGAGGTGCACCTGAGAAAAAAATACCATCTGTAGTGAAAACTTCAAACTATATCTCTGTGAAATTTCAACATTCTAGCTGCAATACCAAGGCAGAAAAAAATTATTGTCCGTTACTTTCCGATCCGCCCTCGTATTTAGTTATGTTAGACTGCAAGATCAGTCACTGAAAAATGTTTTTTTTTAAAAAATCACATGGCATTGGGCATTGGTTACTTTTACATGTAATATTTACAATGAAAGAGAAAATTTAATATTGGAAGAAGGAATTCAAACAAGAAGGTGAAACGAACTAAATTTTGGGAATAATTATGGATAACATTGAAATTATAGGCAAAGAGAACATAACGCCTAGAATTGAATTGAGTAGCAAAATAATTCATTCATAGTGTTCTGCTCAAGAGCAGGTCTTTCACTGCAAACTCAGCATTCTCCATTCTTTCCTTAACCTAGCTTTCCTTTTTGTATCTGCATACAAACCATTTATTTTAATATTGTCTATCATCTGATGTCTTTTTCTGCCTCTAACTTTCTTTCCGTTGACCATTCGTTCTAGAGCATCCTTCAGCAGGCAGTTTCTTCTTAGCCAGTGGCCAATCCAATTTCTTTTCCTCTTCTTTATGAGTTCCAGCATTGTTCTTCTTTCGCCCACTCTGTCCAGCACATCTTTATTTTAGCAAAATAATATAATCGTTAGATTCCATATGGTGGGATATGCATATTTGGAAAGACACAAAAAATATATTGATAAAACATTGGTGGAATCTGTTGGAGTGTATGGAAGTGAGGCATGGAAATCAATAAGTACTACAAGAATAGACTAATAGCTCTAGAAATGGATTACTTACGCAGAAGTGCGAGAAAGTCAAAATTAGAACATGCCACAAATAAGGAAATTAGAAATATGATGGAAGCAGAAGAAAGCATAATTGAAAGAATTAAAGAGAAATAATTAAAATGGTTAGGACATATTTTAAGAATGGAAGAAGAGCGATGTCCGAAACTATTATATCAATGGCAACCGACAAGAAAGAAGAAAAGAGGGAGACCAAAGTTAACATGGAAGGAAATCATGCAGGTAGTAATGCAGGCAAGGGCGCTAAGCATTGAAGATGCCCAAGATCGTAGGCTTTGGAGGTTCGGCACGGAAGACGGCAGCAACTGTAAAAACCCGAAGATAGGTAGATAGATATTTACAATAAATTATACTAACATTTAATTCAATTATCAAATACAGTTCTGTTATTTTTGGACTCTAAAGTAATTACAGTGTAGTGAAGGTAAACTTTCCTTAATAAGGAATGTGAATATTTAGCCAACTGTTTTCCCCTTAGGCATTTATATGCAATTAGCCTACATCAAAAACTGATCGGAACATTCATCTAGATTGTTTCCGGCATGCGAAACTCTACAACGGAAATCTCTTTCATGAGTGGAATTTTAAAATCATCAGTCAAGTTAATGAAGAGCAGAACCGTAGTAACTAAAGTATCATTCCTGACTTTCCAATTTGTTACCACCCATGGGCTTAACTAATAATAATAATAATAATAATAATAATAATAATAATAATAATAATAATAATAATAATAATAATAATATTAATAATAATAATAATACTCACTGGCACTATCGAACCCGTAGGTTCATGGCCGCGCGGATATAAGCTCTCCATACATCCCTATCCTGAGCCAATGCTTTCCAATCATTCCCTGTATAATCTACTTCCCTCAAATCATAGTTAATGTTATTCTCCCACCTCATCCTTGGTCTACAAACTGGGCGTTTTCCCTCTGGTTTTCCTAGAAGAAGCTTCCATGCAAGTTTTTCATTCCCCATACGTGTAATAATAATAATAATAATAATAATAATAATAATAATAATAATAAATAATAATAATAATAATAATAATAATTCAATTTTCCTTGCAGAGTTAAGGCCTTAAAGGTGTTATCTACCAGTCAACCATGTTAGATAAAATTTACAATAATTATTCTTATATCTTATATTATGATAAACAGAAATGATTACATAGTACATCTACAATACAATTAATATTATCTATCAATGTTTGTTGATTTATACAATACAATATACAAGACAGGAATATCCATATTGATAATGCCACTTATTGCTTCGTAGGGATTATGCCTGGATACCAACATATTTGTTAGAATTTTGTAAGAGGTTGAGAGAAATGAAATGCCCGTCTAGGTGTTGCAATAAGTTTAATTTACTTTTTTATAAATTGGTACGATAAATGATTTTTTCTATTCATTGGAAGAAGCTCTTATTCCCAAATCATATTAAACAACCGGCGTATCTGTTCATCAGTTTTTCTCCCCTAATTTTAACAGTACTGCTGGGATCCCACCTGAACCTGATGCCTTATACATAATTAATATTTGAATCCCCATTTCGAAGTCTAATGCGCATGGTTTTGTAATTAATATTTCTGGTATCTATAAATAATATTCTTCAATATATTTGTCCTACATGCACGTTTAATAGCTGATTAAAGTAAGTTTTTCTTATATTTATATTTTCTGGACTCAGCTATCATTTATCCACTTTCATTCTTATTTACATTTGTTCTAGCATGAAACCCTTTCCTTTGTATCCTAATACCCATATATAATTCTATGATGTACCTATTTTTTGTATTAATCTCGTGATCATTAATCTTCTCTCTCAAATACTCCTTCTTTTTGCTCTTCAACAACCTAGCAGTTTCCCGTCTGATGTTACTTCATCGTTCAACATTTACCGGTAGCCTACCTCATTTGGCTCGATTAACCAATTCATGTTTTCAATTTTTCTTTTCTTTACATTGCCAACATATTTCTCATCAAACCATTTCTTATATTGCCTCTATTTTTGAAAAACCTACGATTTCTGATGCTATTTAATATATCTCTTATAGTCCCATTCTCTATTTGTAGTCTCATTCTACATTTATATCAGTTTTTATTATGTTATTAGAGTCATGACTTTTCATCTCAACATTTTATATTTCTATTCTATCATATATTCCAAATCTATTAGAAAATTGACCTGGTATTCTTGTCACAGTTCATCATTTATCAAAATTTTAATTCAAATTTTTCACAGTCATCTCTTTTTTACCTCGTTTTTGCCTTCCATAAACGATTACCCTGGCCACATGATGAACGGCATTTGCAGTATATCATCCAAATTGACCTGATATCAATGATGCTAGTGTGCCAGAATGTATCCAGCAATACATGATCCATCGGACTTCGAGTTACACCATCTGGAGAAGTTCAGGTGTTTCTATGAATATTCTTATGCTGAAATGTTGTGGTCTTAACATAAAACTCTTTCATGTGACAAAGGTGTCTACTATCACACCATCTTTCATGTTACTATCTTCACGAAGACTGAATTTGTCTATAGTTGACCTGAATATACAGTATCTTCCCATACTATTTTTGAATTAAAATTTCCTAAGACAATTTTCATATGATATCGCCAAAACCTATCAATTACACATTCCAATTCTTCATAGAACTCGCCCTTGATATTGTTATCCTTATCTTACGGAGACGTGAACATTTACAAATACAAAACATGTCGTTTACCCTTTAGAATTGTATGTGATATACTAAGGATAACAAACCTAACATATCGGATAGCTGAAATTATGTTTTTTTCGGATTAAAAAACCCGTTCCTAAAATGTTTGTCTCGCCCACCGTCACATTTTAATGCAAAGCTTCCTGATTACTGACTACCTTCACCCGGCCATATAACTTCCTGCAATAAGGACCACATCCAAGATAGATTTATCTAATTCCCGTAATAATATTTACGGTGCCCTACTACTATATCATATTCTAACATCCCATGTTCCTAGGGACATGTCCTTTTGTTTACGCCTTTGCCATGAATCCCTAAGTACCGGTAGTCCCTGCCCGGAGATCCGAATTTCGGACTATTTTATCTCAGGAAAATTTTACTCCAGTGCAACCCATATCTGCATTTTATGGTTGTATTTTTAGGTTGAAAGATTGTCATTTTTTCGACCAAGATACTATTCATCTGACTTATCGCCTTTGACCTGTCCGGCATAGGTGATGATTTTGTCAGCAATGCTACCACCAGCACAGCTCTCGGAATCATATAAGCATGAAATTCACTGCATCCCAACAAGATAAAGATGCCACCGGATAGGTAAATACTAGCAGATTTTAATTATATTCACTAATAATACTGTGTTAATCACATATTCATTAGGATATCACTGTCATTAGGATTCCACAAAAGACTACCCTAGTTGTTTTTTAATATGATTTTCAACATTCGTAACAGCTGCTCCAACACACTGCATCTTCAGAAATGTATTTTAAGCAATCGACAAATTAATTCCTCTATTTCGAGAAAATACTTACAGAATCACATTCATTTTATGGCTTAACATAAGAATAATAAGAGTAACATAAAAAAAGTACGGCTATAAAAATATGACAATGAGAAAAATCAGAAGAAACAGAAAATAACCCAAAGAAGAATATGAGATTATCAACTGCAAAAAAAAAATACAATTTGTAACACAATATGTTGTGGATGGATCAAAGCTGAATTGCTTCGTCCTAAGAAATGTTACAATGTATTACTGTAATGATTAAAGCCAACAGAGGGAAGCATATACAATACAGCAGTTGCTCGGCGGTTAGATCCCTTCTGTTGAGAAAGAAGCATGGACGATGCTCTCGGTCTTAGTTACCCATGCATGCAAGAGGATTCGCTCGGATGCACACAACAGACCAGACAACAGGTGCGCCGAGATGACGAGAGTCGAGCACGCGACCCATGGACCCGGCAAATCACTCTTCCGATAATTGTCTCATTTACCGCACCAACGGTTGCAGTAATTTCATTCTTGATGTCATCCTCTGTTTTCACGGCAAATGCAATAGGAAATTATTCAGCAACATTTTAACTTTATATTTACTTTGTAACTCATCTTCAATTGCTTTACACAACAGCGAATTTTCTAACAGTCTTCAGTCATTTTAAGTTAGTTATTTATGCATATTTAAAACAGCATTACTGATATTGGCGTATTAAGGGACCACAATGCCAATGTTCAAATAATGCAAATGTATTTTTTAAAATGTTTTCATAGTACGAAGATGGGACTTTTACTATAATTTACAAAGGGATATTCTATTCCTGATTTCATCATGTAAACATGAATGTTGTATTCACGTAGACTTTCACGGCCGGAGTTGCTATGATGATCTTGAAGAAGATTTTCTCAAGACAACCCTTGAGGATGCCAGACGCAGTCTCTGGCGAAACATCGGGGAACTACAAGCCTCACGACCACGGCCTACAGCCCGAAAATCTTCTTCAAGATCATGAATGTTTTGTTTTTTAACATACAATTCTGTTGGATTTTTTAAAACAACATTCAAGTTAATTAAGAAAAAACTCTTCTAATAGATACCTGCGTGTTAAATTGTGCAATTTATTAAACATTCTCTGAGAGTTTGAACCAAATTCCTATAGTAAGTCATGAGAAAATGTGCACTTTATAAGCATTATTTTAACATTAGTGACAATACTAATAAAATTCATTGTTAAAACCGTTGAGGTGGAGAGTCATAAAATAATATAAGTTAAAATACCTTTTTAGGTAAAATCCGTCGTCCTCATCTTTTAAAATATGTAAACTTTATGCCTGTAGGCCTTTCAGGACATCCGTCCCATCTTCGGCAGTTCATTCTTCGCTACAGCATCCAGTATGATGTTTGATGCTGCTGGTCCTAATGTGGCTTTGTCGTGACTAAAGCCAGAATCCAGCAATGTGTCAACCCACTGTAGGAAGCAGATGGACTCCCTGAATGAGTAAGAGCGGAGTGAAGTGAGGTTGGACGCGGTGCGGACAGCAGATAGTGAGGGTTATCCAATTATGGTGTTGTATTACTTCCCTACATTTCAAATGAAAGATTTGGCGCTGGATTTTAATGCCTTGCAATTGAAAACGATATAAATTATTTTGGACACGGCCTTCGTACATCAAAACGCTTTTCTGGAAGAAATTTCAAGGTAGGTTTCGGCATGCAATGGTTGACAGTTCCCTTGTAAGATAGTTCTGATATCACATAGCAAAGGGCAAACGGATTCTTTCAAAGTATTATAAAACTTTCTAATTTTTATTTATTTTTATAACTGAAGATAACTGAAAGAAAATGGTACCAACACAGGATAAAATGCAATATATGAGAAGCTATTATGGAAGTAAGTCGCGGATTAACATCCAGTTTAACAGCGCACTCTTAAATAATTGACTATATATATATATATATATATATATATATATATATATATTCCAATGTCATTTCGACATTTCTGGTGTTCTCTCCTGACATTTGGCTTAATTGTAACCCACTCTGAAGTTGGGGCGCCTAGAAGGCGGAGTTACGTTACCCCGATGATATGATTGATGATAAATGATAATGAAGCTCCAGGAGAGTTCTTAACCTAAACTTAACCTAAATCCAGACCATGGGCAATCACAGGGATAATTCCTTTTAAGGAAAAATTCCTATGGTTTGAACGGGAATCGAACCCGAGACCTCATGAACAGTAGTCAGAAACGTTGACCACTAGTCCATGAGGCTGGTCATAATAGACAATATAATAGACAATATAATATACAATATATATACAACGAGGTTTTCGACACTTGGTTTGATAGTTATAATGGATTCTTGTTAAATCGGAACTTCACAACATGGTGTACTTTGTGGTTTTATGTAGTATTTGTCGATAACTGTATCTGGAGTAGAAATGTATATGAATTAAATTGACGTAGGCAAATAATGTGAGCATATTATAATATGTACCACAAACCAGTTAATGTCAACTACAACGTGCTTGCAATCGAAATAGCAACATGGATTAAGTCTCCTGCAAGAATCGATGGAATTGATGGTAAAGCACGAAGGAAATCTGTGACAATGAAGTGTGACGAGAGGCCAGGTGGCGCCAGGTCATGCAGGTGGTGGTAATGGCGGTGAGATGGTCCGAGACAGACAGGTGTGTTTGACGTGACTCGTGCCAGGCCACCGCAATACTTCCGCCGTATCGCGCCACCGCGCTGCTGCTGCTGCAGAAACCCAAATCTAAGTAAATACATCTGGATCTCACATTATTTCCAATTATTTTATGCTCCATTCTTTGCACAAATGTGTTTAACACAAGCATATCATAAATGCCATATGAGGCTATTTTCTTTGTCAAACACAACATTACTATACATCTTCTTCTTCTTCATTCACACAAGTCTTAGGCCTATAGGCTTCTTATACGATCTCGCTGATAAATTTTGTACCCAGCGCTTCCTAAGACCCAAAGAGATCTCTTCCCTGTTGAACACTGACGAAGCATGTTCATCTGTTAAATAAAACTATCAAAGTTTTATATGATTTTCATATTTTTTTAATAAACAGCTGTAACTAACTGCACTATGGAACGCGGAGGTTCATGGCCGCGCGGACATAAGCTCTCCATACATCCCTATCCTGACCTAATGCTTTCCAATGATCCCCTGTATAATCTACTTCCCTCAAATCATAGTTAATGTTATTCTCCCACCTCATTATTGGTCTACCAACTGGGCGTTTTCCCTCTGGTTTTCCTACAAGAAGCTTCCATGCACTTCTTTCATTCCCCATTCGTGCCACATGTCTTGCCCATCGCAGTCTACGAGACTTAATTGTTCCCATTATATCTGGCTTCCTATAAAGACCATGTTGTTCACTGTTATGAAGTCTTCTCCATTCACCTGTATGTTCATCTCTCTTTGGTCCAAAAATTTTCCTAAGAACTTTATTCTCAAATAATCGTAATCTCCTTTCCTCCGTTAAAGTAAGAGTCCATGTTTCGCATCCATATAATATAACTGGTAGAACAATATTTTTATATATTTTCAGTTTAAAGTTTTTTGAAAGGAGTTGGGCCGTCAAGAGTCTCTGTAATGCACAATAGCACGCATTTCCAGAATTGAGCCTATGTTTAATCTCTTTGTGCATCTCATTCCTATTTGTGATTATTGTTCCTAGGAAATAAATAAACACCTGTAACGAATGTTTATTAAAATAAATATGAAAATCATATAACACTTTAACAGTTTATTTAATAGATAAACATCATGGATTTTCATCAAGTAATACCAAATCGATTGATAACGAAGCATGGCTTTGGGAATTCTATCTGAACTCATTTGTCGCAAATGATTAATCCAATTTTTTCTGACATTCTATTACTATTAAAACAGAATAGAAGTAGGCCTACGTAATACAAAGTGCACAGATTTAAACTATATTGGTATTTTTAGTAAAACAGGAAACTCGCGGATTAATGTTACTATTTCTACTTGCTTAACGTCAATGACAAAATTGTAGATTATTTCACTGCAGCTCTAGTTTATTTAATTTGCGTCAAAACTGACAAAGGAATTGAGAAATATCAAAGGAAAATTTGTTCAATTTTATTTCCTCTAGAACTGTGTGAAAATCAGTAACCAAAATCCTTTAAGACATTTGATTATATTACCCAAAGGAATTCAAACTTAATATATACATAACTGTGTTCTTCTATTCTGATATTAAGAATAATAATTTTCAATGCTGTAATGTGTTGAATATCGTTACTTTAATACCGAATAATATTATATAAATACTCACGGTTACGGGTGTTTAGTTAGGCATTGCAGTATTACCTGAAACAATAGTAAAATTCAATCGTTATTCAATCATTATACATAATAAACATAATAAATGGAAATTATATCATAACTTTAAAAAATTAAGAATTATATTTTTTTGTAACGTGAAATCATTTATTGTTAAATGTTCTTATAATGAAATAAGCAGGCCTAGTGATATAAATACGTTAATATAATTTTGATTAGGTACTCTTCCTTGTTTGCTTGTAAAATTACTAATTAATTTCCAGCAAGGTTTATTCATAAATTGGTGAAAATTGCGTCCCCTTTGTATATTACATTATATTTTAATGTTAAATTAATTGGTTATATTACAAGACTAAGTTAGTATAAGCAATCTAAGAATAAGGATAATATAAATATTCTAAACCGATAACCTCTCATTATTCGTTCTAACCGTGGTTCTTTTTCCAATTACTCTGGTCAACATGATTTTTGTCTCATGAGTACCAATAGTTTACTTAATGCGGTTTTTGTATCGTGTTTTCAAATATGTATTTTGAATTTCTCCATCACCCACAGTTTTTTTTATTTCAATTTAAATTAATGGATTTAAATAATTATTTTTTAATAAACGTTTTTTCGTCCATTTGTCCTCTGTAAAATAAAACCAAATGAGCTAACTCAGGAGATTTCAGCTATGGAAAAGAGATATCAAGGCAAATGGAATTCTAATATGCTGCCGATTATTGCTGGACCATCAAGAGGAAAGCTCCACAGGCCAAATATAGCAAAAAATCGTCATTTCGTACTTTCCAGGTGACTCCGAATGTTCGAATATTGTGTAGTTACGAATGTAGAAAATATTTAAGTGTTTGAAATTATAACTTCCTGTCTCTCGGAAACCTTGCGGGATGGAGAAAAACCGATATCATATTTGAATTCAGGAGAAAAAATACAATCAGAATCACATATTGTTCTTTAAAAAAGTTTATTTTTTTGTTGCTCAGTGTTATTCTTCCATATCTAAAATAAATTAGTCCTTTATTTTTCTTATTTCTTAGGAATTCTGGACATTATAACTTCTTATCTCAAGCAATTTACTTGAGGCAATGCACGTTTATAAGAAATTATATTAAATTAGCATAATTAAACTAACATGCACTAATATATTAAAAAGTTAAATCTATTATTCTATTATTTTCCCAATTATATTATATGGATGCGAAACATGGACTCTTACTTTAAGGGAGGAGAAAAGATTACGAGCATTTGACAATAAAGTTCTTAGGAAATTTTTTGGACCAAAAAGAGATGAACAGATAGTTAAATGGAGAAGACTACATAACAATGAGCTACGGATCCTTATGGGAAACCAGATATAATAAGAACAGTTAAGGCTCGTAGACTGCGAAGGGCAGGTCATGTGGCACGTATGGCGAATAAAATATGGACATGGAAGCTTCTTATAGGAAAACCGGTGGGAAAACGCTCAGTTGGTAGACCAAGAATGAGGTCGGAGTATAACATTACCCACGATTTGAGAGAAGTAGATTATACGGGATTAGTTGTTCACTGGGTCCCGCGCCGTAGCCGAGCGGTTAAGGTAGGAAGCCTTGGCGCAGAGCTACGGGACTTGCGCTGGTTCGAGTCTCCATGGGGAAAGAAATTTTCTCATGGTATTTCGGCCAGTATGGGACCGGTGCCCACCCAGCATCGTGAGGCAATTGGGTAGCTACAATAAGTAGCGGCTCCAGGTTGAGGAAACCAGCTATAACGGCTGGGGGACTCGACATGCTAACCACATGTCACCCCTACACTGGCTGCTGATCATCTACCTCTGTGATTCACACATGTGGATGTGAGGCCAGCAGCCGGCTGGTAGGCTAAGGGCCTTGTAGGCCTGTCGCGCCAGGAGTAGTTGTGCACTACGTATTATATTAGGAGGCAGCGCGGTCATAAGATTTCCATATATCTCTATCGTGAACTAATAGGCCTATTTCCTAGTCATTCCATTGAATAATTCACTTCCCTCATATTATGATTGCTATTCCTCCTCCTGATTCTTGGCCTATCTATTTGCTCATTTTCCCTCTGGTTAACCTACAAGCAATTTCCGTGCCCCTCTTTCATGCTCTACTGAGTCATATGTCTTGCCCTCGGGTCAATGATAATTAAATGTTCTTATTACATTTGGTTTCCAATAAAGATATATTTAACTCTGTTCTTACATCTTCATTCTTTATCCGATTCAATCCTGTGCAGCCTTTTGTTCTTCTGAGGAAGTTCATTTCTGCGCTTTGTATTCTACTTTGAAATGTTTTGGTCATTACCCAAGTTTCGCTCCCATGAAGAAATGCAGGAACTGCCAATGTTCCTTTATGGGAGCGACACTTGGGTAATGACCAAAAAATTGCAAAGTAGAATACAAAGCGCAGAAATGAACTTCCTTAGAAGAACAAAAGGCTACATAAGATTAGATCGGATAAAGAATGAAGATATAAGAACAGAGTTAAATAAATAAATAAATAAATAAATAAATAAATAAATATATATATATATATATATTGAATGACAAAATCAGAGAATATAGAGAGAAATGGTTTACACGTGTGGTAAGAATGAATGTAACAAGATTATCAAGAGCAGCATTCAACTACAAGCCAAGAGGTTCAAGGAATGTAGGAAGGCCAGTGAAAAGTTGGACAGAACAACTATGAGGCGGAACAGGCAATTTTTGCCTAGTCCGTGAAGTGAAGAAGAAGAAGATAAAGATCATGGATCTCACTGTTATATTTAAAGTTCCCTTCATCACATCTTTGTTCGTCCCTCTTTGGTCCAAATATTTCCCTAAAACTTTATTATTAAACACTCTTAATCTTTCTTATCTATTAAAGTAAGAGACCCCAAAGACATCTTACTAGATTCATAAGTATCTAGTTTGAGTTCATATGTTTTTTATCGAAAAATACATTTTATGTTCTACATTAAGCCTACTCTTCTGTGAGACTCTTTGACGTTATCACCTGAAAAAAAAGTTGTCTTTCCTTCCTTGGATCGATTTTTATTTATTTATTTAATTTGTATTTTATTTATTTGAAATATTTATTGTGTAGAGTTTTCCTAATAGTTTTCAGCGAACTGCACATTTAATACTTGATATTTAGAGAATAGATTTATAGTAAATCGAATAAAAATCTAGCAGAAATACACGTCACAGACGCAGGGAAATCCACTTGAAGTTTGTTCGCTTATTTCAAGTTTAAACCAATTAATTAACATAGTGGTCTGTGCATAGATTTTTCCTGTCAGAGATAAATCATTTTGAGACTTAATAGCAAAATTGGCCTGTTAGTCTTGCTGGATCTTCATTCTTCGCCCACGATGTGATTTAGAACGAAATTAAAATTGTACCATTAAATCAAACATAATTATATTAATGGTAATATATTGTTATTTTTATTTTATTATTAATCATTTTTACAGAATATGCTTCTAGGGTAATACCTAACATATCACGAGTACTTGGAGAAAACATTTTACCGTTATCTTAAAAAATATTTCTTTTTGGGGGTAGCATATTTTTAAGTGATTTAATTTAGAGGATGTATATTATATGCATACTTAAGCGGAAGTTAATAGGAACATTTAATACAAAGATATGCATTTTAGGTTGTTGGAGAGATGTACTTGAGTAGTTCAATAGAAGAGTACCAGGATGTAAAGCTGGATTTCCATGTTCAGACTCCGAAATAGTTACAACATATTTTCTCTTAATAATAATAATAATAATAATAATAATAATAATAATAATAATAATAATAATAATAATAATAATAATAATAATAATAATAATAATAATAATAATAATAATAATAATAATAATATAATAATAATAATAATAATAATAACTTATATTAGCTTTCTTGTACCATCCCAAGTATTGTTATTCTGTTTATATCCTGAAAGTCTGGAACAAGTACAAACGTTGAAATCTTAAAGATATACAGGCTGTTTCCGTGATGATGTTACAAACTTTAGGGGAAGATTAATAAGGAACAATACATGAATTTGACATAAGAACATCTCCTTAGAAGGTTTATCACATACATTTATTTTGACTAATTAACTCATGCCCCAAATGGGAGTCAAAGACCAATCACATATCAATTATTTTTTATTTACAACCAATCACAGCCGTGTTTCGCCTAGAATTTACCAACTAAAGTTTATCATAATAAAGGAAGCACCTCCTTTTTTAACATTGTGAATAGGTCATAGCATTATTTTGCAGTGACTGACTCTCTAAAAAATACGGCTACCAGATTGTATATATAGTGCATGAATGCCAGCAGAAAGCGCATGTGAGAGATAATATAAAAACATTTGTAACAATTGATTATATAAAAAGAAAAAAAAAGAAAGAAACAACTGTTTGCACTTTCTTAAACGAATTATTTTCCAAGAAATGACGTTGCAGAAAAATATAATTGACATATTTACATCATAGGACATCAGAAATTAATTAATACCTATAACGTTGGTTATAAATTTCTCCACTAGGGTGCATTTTTACAACTTTGCGATCCTTTGGCAATAAATAATATTATGATCTGGTTGCAGTGATGAACAAAAGAAGCAAATGAAGCGTACCAATCGTTTCTCATCTGTTTTCAAACATCGCCTTTTACATTAAATATATACTATTTTAAAATAACTATAGTTAAATAGTGATTTGTGAGTAAACAGCATAATTTTATTCGCTGAATAGTCCTAACAAAAGCCATTCTTGATTTCCACATTCTCTAGATAAATTAAAAATAATTCGTGGCATTACTTATAAGTTGTCGGTGATCAGTAATGAGGATGGATCACCGGACCGACATCTTGAAGTATAAGCGGTTCTGTATGAACACGTCACGAAGGCAATCCAGATACCGTTGTAAATTTAAGCAGTCTGCTGTGCTCCGTCCGGTACCCAGGTACAAGTGAATAGAGTGCAGTATTTGTTTACATGTAAAAGTGTACCAATCAACCGAAGTGAAATGGCTTAAATAATAAATCAATGATCATGAAACCTTCAGTCCGATACAACAGTAGCAAGATCCAACCAACTAAAGTCAACAATGAAAAAATATTCACACCAGTTCTTTCAAAGAAAAGTACCAGATGTATAGTGAATGGGATGTCCACGAGATGATGATTGGAGTGAGAAGGGGGGGAGGGGGTTTCCCTAAATTGATTTTTGAGATTTTCAACAAATTTAAAATATAAAGCTTTAAAAAGAACGTTATCACTCAACGAAAAAAGGTTCAGTGACAATTTTAAGAAACAATCTTAATAAAAAGACTCAACATTTTGTTGCGATTATTAGGGTAAGAGTGTTTAATACGATATCAGTTATTAGGTATTTTACAGTGTTATACGAGGTCTGATACAACAAAAACTAAACAAATAATAAGCAAATGTGAAATGAAGACCTTAAGAACTATTCAGGGAAAAACATTTGATAAGATACACAACACAGAAATGTCATATTCAAGACATAACCACATGTATTATAGATAGAGGAAAATACTGGAAAGGTCATATAGAAAGAATGGAAGAAAACCGACTTGCAAAAAAGAGCTAAAGAAGATAGACCAATGGATGGGAGAAGAACAAGAAGAAGACCAGGCAAGAGATGGATAGACATGCACATCCAATACGTTTTCCTCCGAGGAGTGATTTTGGAAATAAACAGAATGAAAATCCTACAAATTACACTGAGCAACAAAAAATAAACTTTTTTTTGGTCTCAGAAAGAAAAATATGTGATTCTGATAGTATGTTTTCTCCTGAACTCAAATATGATATCGGTTTTTCTCCATCACGCGAGGTTTCCGAGAGACAGGAATTTTTAATTTCAAACACTTTAATATTATCTTCATTCGTAACTACACAATATTCGAATATTCGGACTCACATAGAAAGTAAGAAATGACGATTTTCTGCTATATTTCGCCTGTGGAGCATCCCTCTTGATGGTCCAACAATAATCGGCCAGCATATTAGGATTCCATTTGCCTTGATATCTCTTTTCCATAGCTGAAATCTTCTGAGTTAGCTCATTTGGTTTTATCTTACAATGGTCAATTGAACGAAAAAACGTTTATTAAAAATAATTATTTAAATCCATTAATTGAAATTGAAATAAAAAAACTGTGGGTGATGGAGAAATTCCGAATACATATTTGAAAACACGATAAAAAACTGCATTAAGTACAACTATTGGTACTCATGAGACAAAAATCATGTTGACCAGTGTTATAGCGTTGGAATGTGTGGATGTTTCTGAGCTCTTTATGCTTTCTCCTTCTGTGGTACAAGCTTATAACTAATAACTGTATTTAGTCATACTATAGAGTGCTTTACAAGGGAACTGTGAACAATTGCATGCCGAAACCTACCTTGAAATTTTTCCCTGATATACGATATATCAAGATAAACGTGCCCAAAAATGATCTGCCACTTTTAACTTCCGATTCCGATTGAGGGTCTTTCCACTTTTCAGCGGTTGCCCTTTTACCAGCCGGCTGCTGGCCCTTCACATCCACATGTGTCAATCACAGAGGTAGATGATCAATAGCCAGTGTAGGGGTGACATGTGGTTAGCATGTCGAGTCCCCCAGCCGTTATAGCTGGTTCTTCAACCTGGAGCCGCTACTTATTGTAGCTACCCAATTGCGTCACGATGCTGGGTGGGCACCGGTCCCATACTGGCCGAAATACCATGAGAAAATTTCTTCCCCATGGAGACTCGAACCAGTGCAAGTCCCGTAGCTCTGCGCCAAGGCTTCCTACCTTAACCGCTCGGCTACGGCGCGGGACCACTTTTAACTTCAAGACACTAAAAACCATCGCTAAATCTCTCATTTAAACGCGGAGAAGTAATACAACTCCTCAATTGGCGGATTGGATAACCGTCACAACCTGCCATCTGCACCTCGTCCCGCCTAACTGCGCGTCACTTTACTCGTGCAGGGAGTCTATCAGCTTCGCGCAGCGGTTTACCATTGCTGGATTTTGGCTTCGACTTCTGTGCCTTGCAGTTGAAAACGGCAGACACTTATTTGGACACACCTTAGTACATCACAATGCTTTTCTGAGAGAAATTTCAAGGTAGGTTTCGGCATGCAATGGTTGATAGTTTCCTTGTTAGATTAAGACGAAGACTGTTTGAAAGATCAGTTGTTTTAAAATAACATTTCAAATTATATTTTTAATTCTTTATTATCATGTGTTGTTCTTGACAAACAAACATATATTTTCAAAATATGTCACAGATTTAATTGTTTGGACTTTATTTACGATTAAGTATATTTTTCTGTTTTACGCATCGAAATAAATCAATAATTTAATAGGATTTAGATAATTAAGTTAATGTAGCAACTGAGACTTATAAAATGGATAAATATTAACTTAATAAGAGTTTACGAGTGTAAAGAGTAAGTGGCAAATAGGTATTAGGAAATCTTAAAGTCGCCGTTTCGACGAAAGATATTTTGTGAAATACTTTAAAATGATCGGTAGAAGAAAGAGGGCGTTCACAAATAGAACAGTTACTCATATAATTGCATAGCGACGGCTGCAGTTGTATTTAAGCTGCATTGCTGGCGACATTCCGAGAGAATAGTCATCTTTTAACTCACTGTCTAGGGGTGTTCAACTTCACACAATATCGCACAACATATTCAGGATTCAATAATTAGAATTAGGATGCTTAGTTTTCTCTTTCTAGCATGATACTAATCTATCTAAATGGAATAAGAAGGCGTCTTTCCTTCCTTTTGTTAGAATTAATTGAAATATTGTAACTATTTAACTCATGGAAAAGTATTGTTAATATAGGTATAAGAATGGACCGTTTTAAAATATTAAACGTTTTAATGTATGCTGACGATGTGGTTATTATTCATAAAAATGAAAATAATTTGCAGTACTCTTTACATCAATTAAATTAGTTATGCCAAGAATATAATTTCAAAATATCGAAAGAAAAAACAAAAATAATGGCATTTTGGGGAAACGATCATATAAGATCAAAAATCGTAATAGACAACAAACCTCTGGAACAAGTAACAAATTTTAATTATTTTGGTTGTAATTTTACTATAAACACAAAAACTGAAAGAGACATACATATGAAACTGTCGAAATTTCAAATGATATGCGGAACTATACATAAAACATTAAATAATAAAACAAGAAGAAATACTAGATTGAAGTTTTATAAAACATTGGCAGTTCCTGCATTACTTTATGGGAGCGAAATTTGGGTAATGACCAAAAAACTGCAAAGTAGAATACAAAGCGCAGAAATGAACTTCCTTAGAAGAACAAAAGGCTGCACAAGACTGGATCGGATAATAAATGAAGATATAAGAACAGAGTTAAATATATATCCATTGGATGAGAAAATCAGAGAATATAGAGAGAAATGGTTT
This sequence comes from Diploptera punctata, assembly GCA_030220185.1. Classification (NCBI taxonomy): domain Eukaryota; kingdom Metazoa; phylum Arthropoda; class Insecta; order Blattodea; family Blaberidae; genus Diploptera; species Diploptera punctata. The sequence goes on from JASPKZ010008357.1 coordinate 2,361,694, forward strand.
ACACACGTGGAAAGAATGAATGTATCAAGATTACCAAGAGCAGCATTCAACTACAAGCCAAGAGGTTCAAGGAATGTAGGAAGGCCAGTGAAAAGATGGACAGAACAACTGTGAGGTGAAACAGGCAATTTGCCTAGCCCGTGAAGTGAAGTGAAGAAGAAGAAGAAGAAGAATATTTAACTCATGCCCCAAATGGGAGTCAATGATCAATCACCTTTCAATGAATTTTGTTTTACAACCAATGACGGTCTAGTTTCACCTCGATATTTATCGAATTCTATTTACCAGAATAAAGAAAGCTGCTCCATTTTAATTTCTGAACAGGTCAGAGCATTATTTTGGAGTGACTAAATTTCTAACAAGTAATACGTTGAATGTAAGAATAATGAACAAATTCCTTCGACCTACACATTTGATAATTGTGTGTTCAGTAATTCTGTTTTTAAATAATGGTTTTACTGAGTTGTTTCCTAAAAAATAAATTAATAATTATTAATTTTAATGTTAGTTATGATATACAGTTTGATGCGTTTCATTTTTTTTTCCTCTAGGGTACATTCTTACAATATTACGATCCTATTTGGCAATAAATAATATGATCAAGTTGCAGTGATGAACAAATGAAACCTATCAAAGCATTTTCATTTCTTTTCGAACATAGCCGTTTACATTAAATACATAAATAATTTGAAATAGCCATATTGAAATAATGATTTGTGAGTAAAGAGCTTAATTTTATTCGTTAAATAGTCCTAACAAATGCCACCCTTGATTTCCAAATCCTCTAGATAAACTGGAAATCACTCGTGGCATTATTTATGATAAATATAGACGCTACCTAAACTCTGAGTACTGAATGTAACGTTTAAACGTATGCGTCAGTGGTGCGTCAAATCACTCACCAAACGATACAATATAGCGTTTAATATTTTCTCCTAGTAGAATAACTATAAAATATCAATATAAACACCTGGAATGTGCCATCGTCCTCAACGTTAAATTTTATTTATTTTTTTAAACTGTAGGCTTCGGAAAAACTGGCTTCCATTATCAGCAGAAGGACAGTAGCCCATTTCCTTCTGCTGAATATGGAAGCCGGTTTATGAAAGATCTACTGTTTAAAAAAATAAATTTTAACTTAGTTGAGGACGATGACACCGACCAGGCATTCTTCTCCTTCTTCTACTACAAGGTTTAGGCTATGCAGCCTGTTCCGGCAAAGTTAAAAGTGGAGTCCATCTTCTACGTGGTCGGCCAACATCTCTTGTTCCTCTGGGATTATACAGAAGGTTCTTTTTGGTATTCTTTCGTTGTTCATTCTCATTAAGTGTTCTGTCCATTTCTTATTATTTTCGCTGATTTTATCTTCAATTTTATATATATTTAATTCTTCTCGTATAGTTTCATTCCTTATTCTATTCGTTCTTGTGCATCCTTTCACATTACGTAAAAACAGCATTTCCGCAGTCTGTATCCTGCTTTTACCCCTTGATTTCATTATCCAATTTTCACTTCCATACAACAACAAAGGAACAGCCATTGTTTTATATAATTTAAGCTTCGTATCATTCCTTGCTTTCCGACCTAAGGTTCTCTTTATGGTTCCACAAATAGCCTGAAATTTATTTACTTTATTTTCTATATCTTTATTTTCTCTATAAGTTATATCACATCCTAAATATTGGAAATGTGATACTTGTTCTATTATTTTGTTATCCAGTACAATTTTTGATCTAATTCCATATTTACCAATAAATGCCATTACTTTTGACTTATTTATTGATATTTTACAATTATATCTATTGGCTAAATTTATATGCTAACATTTGGAGCTCATTTTCAGATTCTGCTAAAAGTACAACATCGTCAGCGAATAATAAAGCATTTATTTTAATATTTACTTTGACTATTTTATTAATAAAAAATAGTTGTGTTTTAAAGGCTAGTGTTAGTTTGCTGTACATATATGTAATTGCGGCGCGGCGGTTAGAAGCAAAGAGTGCAAGTGATTTTTAGGTATAAAACGATTTTGTGCATAACTACATTCTTGAAGGATACTTTTATTTAGTGGCTGAAGGATATAAGTGTATAAATTTAAAAAATACAAAAGAATGATTGTTATAATTTTCAATTTTCTATGATTTTCTAACATAAATTCAACTTTAAACAAGTTTTCTCAATACAGCAAAACATGAACTTACACAACCCTTTGCTTCTAAACGCCTCAATTGAAGCTTACGCCATTGCTGTGTGTAAAATAACCCCGAGTGCAAAGAAGAACATATTCCTTTGTCAATATAAATTTAGAATTTCCCTAGAAAAAGAATGTAATCATTCATTTCTATAAAGGTCGTCTTCCCCCATCTCTCTCTCTCGACCCCTTAGAATAATATGCACCTTTGCGTGACCCATGTTACCCTAGCCTTAGAAGGATACTACCTGTTATGAGAGGGCTTTTAACTTTGGATAACATATAGGCCTATAGTGCAGTTCTGATTTCTGTAGTCGTATTTGATGGGTCAATGGTGTTTGGTGCGGTAAGAGGGGAGGGCGTGTTGCAGGTACTGCCAGCAACTACCCTCCATTAGATTGTACCGAAAGTGCTATTTCGGTACGAAACATCTGTACGGTTATCCTCCCTCTACAGCGAGATTAATGAACTATCCCAATTTCCTTACTCTTTGTGTTTACTCCCACTCTCCTTCCTACCCCTCCCTTTGCTCTGTTTGTACTGCGCAACTTCCCCTCTACCTCGGAACTCTCAAATGGACGATTCAAGTGATAAACTGTATCATTTCATTCTTTCAATTAATTCAGTTAATTTGGTTATTGTCTGAAGGACGTGAGCTCAAGGAGAGCTGTGTTGTTTTGAGCTTGGTCCGGTAAGCCAGGGTAGGGTACCCTAGGCTGGACTAAAAAGGTATGCATGAGTGTTTGAGTGTGTAAAGATTTTCTTTAAACTTTAGAATGATCGAGTATAACTTATGTTTGATATTTTTTATATTTCAACTTCAGACTTACAATTGATATATATATTAAATCTTATTTTAAGTAAATAAGAATGTCTAGTTATTGTATTTGCTAGTCATGCTACTGTTGTCTTGTATGTTTCCTGTCTACGAGCTTTCTCAAGGTTACATTAGCTCCCCTTTCCCGTCTAGCTTTCATTGTTGAAAATAATATATTGAGTTTAATAACGAATCATAAATTACCACAGTGTGTTAAGGGATTCTTGTCTATAATTAATATATATGTTAGTAAATCTATATAGGAAAGATGAATCAATCTTTGCCGCTGATGGCCCCGGGCAAAGAATTATAAATAGCACTGACAGTTTTGATCTGGACGCTACTATAAGTGTAACGAAACATATGAATAAAAAGTTCTCTAAAGGCCGCGGAAGAACACGTTTAATTTCCCTAATTACTTTCCAAATTTTGGTAATATCCCGTTTCTTCATAGCCTGATTAATTCTCTCCAAAATTTTTCTGTCCCAATTCTCCTTGGTTCTAGTCGTTATCTCTCTATATAGTCTGCTCATCTCTATGTACTCCCGCCGATTGAGGTCACCACGCTCCTTTCTGAACCTCGCTAAAGCCCTCTCTGCCTGTCTTTTTCCTTCCCTACATGCATTATCGTACCAACCTCCATATTGTTTTTTGTCCTAATTTTCCTCTAATCTGCATATTTTTTCCCCTTCCCACATTAGTAATCTTAATTTTTTCACCTCTTCCTCCACATCGCCTATTACCTCCGGTATCGAAGAATAATAGCTACTACACGTTGCATTTTCTTATTTACTAGTTCTGTGTTAGTGAATACTTATATTGCCTAATAAGTATGAAGTGTTCATTATAGACTAATGTTGTTTTATAACAATTTACATTATTATTATTATTATTATTATTATTAGTAGTAGTAGTAGTAGTAGTAGTAGTAGAAAGAAACAATGCATGTCTACTAGTTCCCTCTCCCACTCGATATGGTTCCCTCCTACCACGCACCTTTGGATTCACCAAGGCGGCTACAGTTACCAGAACTGGACTATACTGTACACTTTCTTTTGAACACACAAGGACTTGCAGGGCCTCCTCGATCAGTAATCAGTTCAATGTCGTGGAACCAAAAAACAACATGAAGATTCAAACAAGAGACAATTCACTCATATATAACAAGGGAATGTAATATGGATAATTATGATGGCCAAATGGTGTTCCGGGACTATTTGAACCTTAATATATCCCGACATTTGTCGTGATCGGACCCTTTGTTTCTGAGGCACAATGTTACCATTAGATCACAGCGAAGGACATTTTAAAATACTGAAATACATGCAATCTTACCAACTTTCTTAATAAGTAATTACTGCTAAGTACATGACATCATTTATCAATGGATTGATCTTGGCTACCAGATAGTGTCTCATCTAAGAAGTATGTCAGTTTTTAAAGGCTGAATTATTCCATTCCTTAATTGAAGATCTCCCAGGAATAAAAATCTCATAAGTGAGGCTTCTTTCGGAAGATACATGAAGATGTTTGTCCTGTGTCATATATTTATAGCATGTAAAAATCCGAAGCCTGAAATAAGAGGTCTCTAAGCAAAATTTGCTGGCCCTTTCATGTCAGATTTGAAATGCCAAGATAATAACCTGCATATTTAAAGAGTGTCGATAGATAAAATATTAATAAACAGACTAAAGAATTCCGAGTGTAGATACCTTACCATTTTTATCCCAATTTTACGGTATTCGTATTATAGACAATTTGAAAGTTTTTCATATAGGCGTATCATGTATAAAGCAGAGAGCATGTGCCCTACTGTAAAATTGTGCATTCCTAAGTACGTATAACCTTCTGAAGGACACTGCTAATTCAAGTATGCCTAACGTCCTATTTGTAGGCGTAGTAAACCGCAGGAAGATTCAGACTAAACCGCAAAAAAAGGTATACGTCATTATTTCCTATGCACTATTATGAGCTCATCATTAGTGCATTTCCTGTATGATATTCATGCTGCCTAGGTATTTATACAACTATTCTAACGTACTCATTCACTTCTCTATTAACAGTAGCAGCGTCATCGCTAAAAAGTCGTGTATTTGCTTTCTTACTGATTCATTTGCGACTAAGGAATTTCATTACTTTCTAAATGCTTGCTACTTTCCAAATAATTTCACGAAACATTATATGGATTATTTATATGACTGGCAAATTGACAACAATGATCTAACAAAAATCCTCAAACCCACTAAGAAAAATACATCATCATCATCATCATCATCATCATCATGGTGCTGAACGCATTTAAATTTAGATCATTTGAGACTGTTCCTATGATATCTCAAGACATGGTTGTTCAGTCAATCTTAATTTTGGTCTTCCTTTATCGCAAAGTCCTTCAGACTAATTTAGGAAAGAGTGATAGGTCCATCATTTGTACATGTTCTAACCAACTGCTTTAATAATTCTGAATTTCTTCAACTATATTTTGAACTTTTAATTAATCGCGTATATTTGTGTTTCTTTGCTTGTCCATTTCTGTCAAACTTAGGAAGGAGCCACCTGCAATTTTTATTTGATTTTAGAATTTAGTATCAAATTTTCACTGCTATATTCCAGTCCTGAATTTGCAGTTACATTGCGTAATCTCAATTTGGTTGCTGTTGGCATTTGTTTACCAAAATTGATTTTTTATTACTCCCATTTATTGCATTGTATTTCTAAATTTTTTCTCTGTATCATTTCTTATATCAGATATTAGGTGTTCGAGGTAATTAAATTCTGAAACTAGCTCTACGATAATGTTTTCCACACATAGGCCTACCCATATATTTGTTTTAGGAAGAATTTTTCATAAGTAATACCACGAGTGACTTCTAATTTATCTAGAGCATTTGGAAATCAAGAGTGGCATTTATTATGACTATTTAACGAATAAAATTAAGCTGTTTACTCACAAATCATTATTTAACTATAGTTATTTTAAAATATTTATACATTTAATGTAAACGGCGATGTTTGAAAACAAATGAGAAACGACTGGTACGCTTCATTTGCTTCTTTTTTCATCACTGCAACCAGATCATATTACTTATTGCCAAAGGATCGCAATATTGTAAGAATGCACCGTAGTGGAGAAATTTATATCCGACATTATAGGTATTTATTAATTTTTGATGTTCTATGATGTAAATATGTTAATTATATTTTTCTGCAACGTCATTTCCTGGAAAATAATTCGTTTAAGAAAGTGCAAAAAGTGGTTTCTTTTTTTTTGTGTGGTATAATCAATTGCTACAAATGTCTCCCACATGCGCTATTTGCTTTGACATTCATGCACTATATATACAATCTGGTAACCGTATTTCTTGGGGAGTCAGTCACTGCAAAATAATGCTATGACCTATTCAGAATCTTAAGAAAGGAGGAGCTTTCTTTAATATGATAAACTTTCGTTGATAAATTCGAGGCGAAACAAGAGTGTGATTCGTTGTAAATAAAAAATCATTCAAATGTGATTGGTCATTGACTCCCATTTGGGGCATGAGTTAAATAGTCATATCAAATTATTTGGCTGTATTATACAATTGATGTGTTCCAATTTGTAATTCATCCTCTAAGGTTGCAAACAGCACTACATCGTCTGCATACAAAAGTGTTTGCATAGTTTGATTTCTGGAAACCTGTATTCATTGTCGATTACTGTCAATAATATTATTTCTTCTTGAGAACAATTCGAGTAATACAAGTTTGCCCTGGATAGGTTACCATCCTAACGCAAGGTAGTCCTCCAGTGGAGGGACTGTCACCTTCGCCGACTGGACCGGCAAAAAATTGCATTCCCTCAGTATTGGATGGAATGGTTATACCGCTAGGACAATACAAATTAAACACAAATTAAATAATTTAAACAATGAGACCCGTGCTAAAATCCTGCCGCCGATTCTCCGGCCATGACCTTAGGTTGAACGAGGGGTAAAGGGAGAAACTCGCCCTCTACTGCCAATAAGGAAATAGTTTAAGTGAAGTGGACGTTTGCCACAACCAATTACTGCTCTTGACTCCGCTACTAAGGTTTGAAAGTGCTGCGATGTTTTCGTCCTGAATAAACAAAAAGTGTCATGATTTGATATTCCGCGTGGTACATAAAGCGGCCCCTCCCCTAAATATCCATATCGGCAAGACTGTCTTGAAAACGTCAGGGTCTGAGACTCAGCGGCTGGACTGTAGTATCCCATTTTGCATCTTGCTTCCCAGTAGGCCTATTGATCGCATTTATTGGTGGCCTTCAAATTAGGGCATTGTCGAAGGTGTTGTCTATCCATGTCTTCCTGTCAATGCCACAGGGAGTTTATGTTATTCCAAGTCTGTGGAGATGTTTTGCTAAGCAATCATGTCCTGTGTGCAGTCGGAAATGTGCTACAGAATTCCTTCTGCGCCAATCACATAGGTCTTGAATTGAGGTATTCCACTTTTCCTGTGAGTTATGTAACATGGTGGTCTTTCAATGTTTTCCTTATGTATTGTTTAACAGTGACATAAGTATCTTATATTTGACTTACAACCGAGTTTACGACAAGGTATCATCGCCTAGAAGCACTCGCCACTGAAGATGCCCTCTGCAGTTGAGGGAGAAACATCTGGAAGAAATACCAGTTATAGACCACGGCCACATAGCCCGGAATCTTTTAATATTATCTTCTATTTGAGTTTGGAGTACTGTAGTGCCCTTATGGCTAATATATCTGCGTGTTCGTTTGCGAAGATCTGACAAGTTCTAGTATACATTGAAGAGTTTTTTATTCTTAATATTTTTGAAGACTCTATATTATTATTTTGCAATTTTAGCAATGTGTATGGATGAGGTGTCCAAATAGGCAATCGATTGTATTGGCGCAGATTATGAGCTTACAGAGTATCACACCCTGTATTAATACTAGTAAAATTCATATCAAATTCCGTTGAGGTGAAGTCATATGATGAAAGTTAAAAATTAAATTATACCTGTTGGTAGGTGCCGTCGTCCTCAACTTTGTTAATATATTGTATATCAAATTAACTGGAGCGCTTTCGGAAGTTACCTTCCATCTTCTGCAGGTTGAGTTTCCGTTACTTGTTGTTGTTGTGTACGGTGATGTATACTCCAACTGTTTGTAGCAGCAACTTGTTTTTGACGATCTCGTATAATGGGTACTCAATGAGTTGGAGTATACATCACCGTACACAACAACAAGTAACGGAATCTCAACCTGCAGAAGATGGAAGGTAACTTCCGTAAGCGCTCCAGTTAATTTTATATACAATATATTAACGAAGTTGAGGACGACGGCACCTACCAACAGGTACAATTTAATTTGTAACTTACACCCTGTATTGTTTATAAACGCAGATGTAAATTACAAGTATGTCACGAAAATGCTAATTGTAACTGTTTATTTTGTCATAAAGCTAATTAAGTGTGCAGGCAACAGTCACTATTTACTTCCAAAGTGCGAAGGATCCCATAAATTAAGAAAATCTAGAGCTTAAATTACACATGTTACCGAAACAAGGACTTGGGCTACATATATAAATCTATGTACTTCTTACACTTGGAATTCGTCACTGTGATTTACTCGCGTGTCACACGGTTACTCAAGAGCCCCCTTACATGACCTGCAACTTTTTAAACATTGGTATATAGCGTGTAACATACACATCAGTCACTTTCATTTAATAAACTCGTTATTTGCCCAAGTTATGGTCACATCGGCTATGGAAAACATAAGCTTCAACTTAGAGCAAAAACCTGATAAAACGCTTCGGAAGCTAAGTGCATCTTTCATGCCGACTAGGGTTCGAATGTGTATCTCAGAAATGTTTCTGTCAGCCAGCATTTCTTTATAATAACATGCTTAAATATAACCTAGCTATTGTAAAATTAGTATGCTTACTCATGTAACACTAAGCCATAAATATGTAAGTTCTATCCTATTTATTTTACTAAATATTTATTTTTATTATAATATAGAAAACTTTCCTCATTAGACGATTGCCACAAGGACGAAGTGATACATACAATTAACTTTCTAAATTGATGAAATACATTTAGTAAATACATTAAAAAATTTAAATTGTAATTGTAAGTATATTTTATAAAGTGAAATTGTTATAAACATGGTTCCTTAAAATTAAAATTGACCCTCTAACGGCAGTATGGCAATTTTAGAAAGATATACTCTATGCAAAACTAAGGAATTCGAAAATTTAGCTAAGAATCCTGGTATAGTACCTCTTGCCTCAATCATCAATCCTGTGACAGTTATACTATCTACTCTAATTGGTATTTCTCAATAATAATCATCATCATCCATGCAAGTATTAGGCCATGTGGCCTGTTACGGTCTCAAATAGGAATTTTCTATCCAGCGCTTTTTTGGAAGTCCCAGCGATCCATAATCCAAAAATCGGCAAAATCTCTTCATACTTGAAAATACAGTTTTAAGTCAGTCAACCACTCAGTCATGTAATGTGTAGACTGATCTTAAGTATTTTACTTCTATTATTTTTCATTCAACTTAGTCTATTAATTGGACAGGTCTGACTGGTTGACTGACTGTGGTATAAATTCGAAGACTGGAATGGGCTGGATATATCATACGAGATCAAATAATTCTTTTAGGTTAGGACAGCCTAAGAAATAATTCAACGTATAAAATATAATTTTGGTAGAGGAAAGCTTCCATCAAAAGATAAAGTGGAAAGTGATCTCCTTTTAGTGAAACTACACACTCTGCAATCAAAGACATAATTCTAGACACTTTTAGTTAACGAGATCAAAAGTGTCTTCGTTCGAGTGGTAGCATCTGACCAATCGACCAAAAACTCCTCTTTCTCAGTATCACGTTCTTCTTTTATTTTAATGTCTCTCTTCTTTGGTGATCTTTCATCCTACTCTCCTCAAACTATTTTTTTTATTTACCAGTTGCCAATTTTATTTTGTTTCCATTTTTCCATTCTTATCATTTTTCTGTCATCTTGTCCGGTTTTTATTTGAGTTTTCGTTGATTTTTGTCTTCCCAAATTATCTATACTGCAATTATATAATGTGTACATTGTCTTCTTAATGGAGATTATGAGTATTTGAGAATAAAGTTCTTAGGAAAATTTTTGGACCAAAGAGAGATGAACAGACAGGTGAATGGAGAAGACTACATAACAATGAACTACATGGTATTTATAGGAAGCCAGATATAATAAGAACAGTTAAGTTTCACAGACTGCGATGGACAGGACATGTGGCACGTATGGCGAATGAAAGACGTGCATGGAAGCTTCTTATAGGAAAGCCAGAGGGAAAACGCCCAGTTGGTAGACCAAGACTGAGGTAGGAGAATAACATTAACTATGATTTGAGGGAAGTAGATTATACAGGGAATGATTGGGAAGCATTAGCTCAGGATAGGGATGTATGGAGAGTTTATGTCCGCCCTGTCATGAACCTACGGGTTCGATAGTGCCAGTGAGTAAGTAAGTAAGTAAGTACATTGTCTTCTAGGTCATTTGGGTGCTCTTATTATTATCGTTGCAATTATTATTATTATTATTATTATTATTATTATTATTATTATTACTATTATTTTGAAGAAGTAGCTGAAAACCAAGGATCAATAATTACCAACAGGAATGAGGTGTAGAAAGAAATTAAACATAGGGTCAACTCTAGAAGCGCATGCTATAAGTATTATAGGTCTCTTGTTATCTAAACTTCTAACAAAAATGTTGCACTATAAATATAAATATAAATATATATATATATATATATATATAACATGTATTGTTTAGATATATTATAGGGCTGCGAAACATTGCCTCTTATTTTGAGGGAGGAGAAAAGATTAGGAGTATTTGATAATCAAATTCTTAGAAAAACTTTTGGACTAAAAAGAGACGAATAGAGAGTGTGAACTGAGATGATTACATATATTTATATGGAAAACCAGATGAAATAAGAATAGTTAATTCTCTTATTTTGCGATGGTTACAACATGTAGCACGAATGGGGAATACGAGAAGGGCATGGGAAATTCTTGTAGGAAAACCTGAGAGAAAATGACCAGTTGGTAGGCCAAGAATGAGGTGGGAGAATAACAAACCATAATTTGAGGGAAGTCAATTATACAGGGGATGATTGGAAAGCAGGTGACGGGGATGTATGGAGAACTTATATCCGCGCGGCCATGAACCTCTGTGTTTAAAGTGGCAGTGAGTTACTTACTATTAGTACTATTATTTGTTTCTTGTTTTTGTTGTTACTATACAGTTTTGTTTTTTAAAGGATGGCTATTTTTATTTGTTTTAATTTCTTATATAAAAATAACAAATAATAGCATTGAATTTCAAGGATTCTGCCATTCAATTTTAATTCAAAGAGCGTTTTATGATATTTGTCTTTTTGATTTTCAATATAATTTATATAACTTTAAACTAAGCCGGCAGTTGTGGTATAATAAACATATGAACAGAATTGCTGGAAGAACCAAAAAAAGAATAAGGAATGTACATTAGGAGGAAGGAGACAAAAGGTAGGATATTTATGTAGCGGTGGCAGTAGGGTACTGGTGATGTACGTGAAGAGTGTATGAAGAGATGAATGACATTCCTTTGCGTACAAGAACCAGGAGGACACTGCGTAAGATGCGGGCATGACCCTTTCATCATTTCTAGCTACCATATTGCGTCACTATACTGGAATTTTCTTTTCGGTTACGAACTTTTAAAAAAAAAAGTTAGCTTATTTTAAAATCCGCACAAACGAATTCGCTTTCTGAAACACAGGATTTAGATTCTTGGCTTTTTACGATCCGCAATAATTTGACGGCTGTGCAGCTATTTTCGTAACATTAAAGTTTCAAAGTCGTCCTGTAATGTTTAAATATTTCAGCTAAACGGTTCATTGCTACAAAAAGACTTATGACTTGTATGAGTAAAAAGAAAACAAAGATTTATTGCATGCTTAATGTTTATTACGCTTACACAAAATATAGATTGTCTCAAATTAATGTACTATATATATATTTTCTGAAACATTATAGCTCAGAAGGAAAAGCCACGGTTCGATGAGAAGGGGAATGCAACTTAGTCCATCGAAAGGAATAATATTTAGATGAGAATATATAAATCTTCTTCTTCTTCTTCCCTTGGCTCTAAGGTCCTCTAAGAACCTTGGTATCCTTTACAATATATATCCATCCTTCTCTATTCCTAGCTTTCTGTCTCCATCTTTTAACCATCAGTTGTCTTAAGTCTTCCTCAACCTTATCTAACCATCTTAGTTTCAATCTTCCAACCTTTCTTCTTCCTTCTGGTTTCTCTTCTAAAATCCTTCTTGCATCTCTTTTCTGCTCCATTCGCAACACATGTCCTACCCATTCCGGTCTCTTTCTTCTAATATCTCCTACCAGATATAAATCCCTATATAATTCCTTCAATTCCTGATTCGTTCTAATTTTCCATGCATCTTGTTCCTGTACATATTTCTCTAAGAATTTTTCTTTCCCATGCATAATATGAACCCCAGTTGAACCCATGTCCGCATTTCTTGACGGTTGTATTTTTACGGTGAAAGATCGTCACTCTTTCGCCCAAGGTACTTTTTTCGTCTGGCTTATCACCTTCGACCAGTCCGGCATTGGTAACCCTATCGGCAGCAATGCTACCGCCGGCATAGCTCTCACGATCATTTAAGCACGCAAGCCACTCCACCACGACAAGGTAAAGATACCATGGAGGGTGCGAAACATGGACTCTTACTTTAAGAGAAGAAAGGAGATTACAAGTATTTGAGAATAAAGTACTTAGGAAAATTTTTGGACCAAAGACAGATGAACAGACAGGTGAATGGAGAAGACTACATAACAATGAACTACATGGTCTTTACAGGAAGCCAGATATAATAAGAACAGTTAAGTCTCGTAGACTGCGATGGGCAGGACATGTTGCACGTATGGGGAATGAAAGACTTGCATGGAAGCTTCTTGTAGGAAAGCCAGAGGGAAAACGCCCAGTTGGTAGACCAAGAATGAGGTGGGAGAATAACATTAACTATGATTTAAGGGAAGTAGATTATACAGGGAATGATTGGAAAGCATTAGCTCAGGATAGGGATGTATGGAGAGCTTATGTCCGTGCGGTCATGAACCTACGGGTTCGATAGTGCCAGTGAGTAAGTAAGTAAGTAAGTATGCATAATATGAACTTATCTTTTTCTGATAATGTCCATGTTTCGCTTCCAAAAATAGTTACTGGTTTCAGTATTGTTTTATATAGGCCTACTCTATTTTAATTTTTGCTACCCTACTTAATGTCCTTGACTTAACTTGATTTAATATTTAAAAACATCTATTGCTCACTCTAATCCTTGCTCGAACGTCTTCACTTAATTTACTTTTAGAAATAATTAGATGTCATCGTATAAATTACATATGTCGAAATATGAAAAAAAAAATCAATAATCAATTGATTTGGCGTTTACTTGATGAAAATCCATTTTTACGTTAATTAAATAAAGATAACACTTAAAGTTTTATATTTATTTAATTAACATGAAAAAAATAATATTTTCAAAGAGACGAATTATAATGATTTGTTAAAAAAAATTACACGTTTTCTTCATAAATAAAGGTTATAATATAATACGATCTAAACACCAAAAACACGCAACTCCAAAATCAAACACTGTTTACTAAGATAGAAACATTTTCACAGCGAGAGTACATCACAATGCCAATGTAGAATATTTTTCGCGTTCGCATACTACCGAGAGCTCAAGTTTATTACAACATATGGTGACAAATATTTGTGTGTCAGAGTGAATTTTATATTCTGAAACTTTCCCCTAAATTTGATTTGTTTTGTATTATTTCCGAATGCCTTTAATTATCTTCTGCAGTCTGGTATTAATCTATTTTATATTATCTTATTTTATTTTTTCTTGTATTATTTTGTGTGTGTCAGAATTGATTTTATATCTTGAAACTAGTTACTAAATTTATATATTTTGTATTCCCTCTCCCTTCAACTAAAGCTTTTTAAAGTAGACTATAGATTATATTTGTATTATCATAAGTAATGCCACGAGTGATTTCCAATTTATCTAGATAATTTGGAAATCAAGATTGGCATTTGTTAGGACTATTTAACGAATAAAATTAAGCTGTTTACTCACAAATCATTGTTTAACTATAGTTATTTTAAAATATTTATGTATTTAATTTAAATGGCGATGTTTGAAAACAAATCAGAAATGTGAGGTTATGTTCATTCACTACAACTACATCATATTATTTATTGCCAAATAAGATCGCAATATTGTAAGAATGTACCCAAGTGGAGAAATAATGAAACACATCAAACTGTATATCATAATCAACATTACGGGTTATTCATTTATTTTTTTAGTAAACAACTCAGTAAAATCAAGGAATCTGTCCATTATTTGCTATATTCAATGTATTTGTTGGAGAAAAATAATGTTCTGTCCTGTTCAGAACATTAAAAAGGAGGAGCTTTCTTCATCACAAAAGCAGGAGCTGGTAAAGAGAAATCGATAAAGAGCGAGGTGAAACACGACTGTCATTGGTTGTAAAACAAAATTCATTGAAACGTGATTGGTCACTGACTAGCATTTGTGGCATGAATTAAATAGTCTCTGTAACTAAATTGCAGCCGAGCAGGAGCAATTGCTTCTTCGGGGTGTTAACACTGTGTACAAAATTTGTGACAAAATTCTTGTTCTTAAAAAAATATATTATTACGGATGTAGTTATGCTTGGTTACGGATGTAGTTATGCTTGGTTGACGTACCAACATTTCGCAGAGAGATTATATTCGCTTACACTCGATTTCTACTTTAACTTTTTGGATCCATGTTTCAGAAATGTTATACTTTTAGAAAATTGCTTGCCTACAGCATAGTTAGACGAATTATACATTTAGTTTTCTATTACATTAACATTTTCAGACAAGGTATAAAGCAATTGAGATACAACACAATGGAATAAATTAATTTATCATAACATTGATTCGCGATAGTTTAAAAAATATCAAATCGCTTTTTTTATCGAATCTCAAAATAAGTTAAAATATAATCAGCGTGGATTCCTACACCTGAAAATTTTGCAGGGAATTACTTTCTAAATAGAAAGTCCTTTATCGTCCGACACGTCTCTATGACACGACAGCACGGTTTGTAACTTCATATTTTGGAAGCTTCAAATGTTTTCATACGGAAAACTCCAGCAACATTTGCAGCATCAGGCACGAGATTGTCTTGTATTAAAGCGGATCCAATATCCTCCAGATCAACCATTGTTATATACTTCCAGATTTTCGCGGATATAAGTGTATATAAGCTAAAACTTATATTAATTAAATTTTTTGCCTGCAGCAACATTTCTCATAAAAAATTTTCTATTCTAACTTTTATTTTATCATATGCAAATAACATCTAATTCATCTCTACCTGTTTAAATTATCATAATTAAAAATAGATTAAAAAAGTTATGTCGTTTAATGATTTACTTTAGATAAACTCATAATAGGCTTTGTTTACTTTAAAGGAAAATAGTTTTGCCCAAGAATACAATTTTTACTTCAGAGCAAGAATTACGAATTTTCTTTCATGAAAGATGGAGCCAAGTTTCCATGTTGAAAATTCATGTTTTGAGGTTGTTAATAAAAACGTTAATAATGCTATTCATACATGTCTTATGCGAAGAAGGCTTTCGGGGAATCAAATACCATATGGGATATGAAGATAGGCATTGATTTCCGAGAATTGCCAAAGATTGCCGATTAGAACGCATACTCGCATTATTTATGGAGCCTTCAGTCTTGTGGAAGTCATACTAAAAAGGAATTCTATGAAATGGGAAATCAGATTACCTTTAAAATTCCGTTTCTCTGATTCATCCCAAAATGTCTTTTTTTTTTTGTGAAAAATCATATAGGGAACCCGAAGATGAGAATTCAATATTAGGCTTACGATAAGAATTTAAATTTAGAATCAGTTGTATGTTTAATTATATTTCACTCTACTTCTAGATCTGTATTATTAGAAAAATGTTATACCTCTAGGAAAGCAACATAAAAATTACAGAACTTACACAATACAAGAAACATCTGTAACATCAATCTTTATAAAAATAAATGCATTAGATATTACACATAGGCCTGATAGGATACTATAATGACATCACTGTACGTAAAACCTTGTATTAGGCCTATAGATAACAGAAAGTGATACATACGGTGTATTATCTTTATTATTATTATTATTATTTATTTATTATTTACATTATCGTAAAATATGTGTCAATTGCAATCCTGTATTACAAATTTAATAAAATTAAAAACACCTGAATGTAGGGAAAACATACTCGTTGATACTGATATTACTACTATTACTATTATTATTACTATTAATCGGCCGGGGTCGATGGATTTTTTAGGATGGAAAAATCCAACGAGCAAGTCCTCCGGGAGGGACTTTAATCCGTGGGTCCCGTGTCTGAAGATTTTCAGGCTCGTAAAAAATCCTTAAGCCTGAATAAAAGGCCTCTAAGCAAAATTTACCGAATTTTCCCATCCTAGTACTACCTTGGTTTCCTAGATGTCAGTATGAGGCGGAACGCTGACCACGGACCTCTCAAAATGACATCTATACGAAAACAAGTGTAACTAAATTAGTATGGTTCAATTTCTTCCCTGTAGGGGGAGAGTGCATAAATCTCTGTAAAGGGAAAACATTGGCTACATCTACATTATTATTATTATTATTATTATTATTATTATTACTATTATTACTATTATTATTATTACTATTATTATTATTATTATTATTACTACTACTATTACTATTATTATTATTATTATTATTATTACTACTACTACTACTACTATTACTATTATTATTATTATTATTATTATTATTATTATTATTATTATTATTATTATTATTAGCTTCATAGCTTTAAAGCTGGTTATTTGTGACATCGGAAGGTGAACCCACGAAAATTTTACTATGAACATATGTTTCGGTTCTAAATTTCTTCAAACTGCCATACTACTATGTAATGTATGATCAGCTGTATTGAACTTCATCTTGAGAGAAAAATAGTCCAATAAACAAAGGTCACAAGATATAAGTTCGGATCTAACAATCAATAATAATAATAATAATAATAATAATAATAATAATAATAATATTATTATTATTATTCTGAATAAAACTAAAAAAAACTTATTTACAGTTCATTGGTGGAGAGTATACTATTGTATGGTGCGGAGATTAAGCAGAGAGCAATCATATAAACTATTGGTGACAGAGATTTACTTTCAGAGGAGAAATTCAAGAAGAGACAAAATTAGAAATACTAAAATCAGGGAAATAATGGATATTCAAAAAGTTGTTCTATAAGTTATTGAAGAAAGAAGACAAATTGTTTAGCCACGTAAAGAGGATGTCAGTTGACAGACTACCTAGGATGGTATTACATTTTGAAGCGGAGGGCAACAGAAGAAAGGGGAGGCCAAAAGAACAGTGGATTCAAGGACTGCATACGAGTATAGTGTCGAGAGGATTAACAGAGAGTGATGCAGAGAATAGAGATTTATGGAAGAATAAAAGTGTGTAGTTATAACAATGGGGAACGGAATGAGACAATAAGCCCATACTCTGATCCTGACAATAATAATAATAACAATAATAATAATATAATGATAATAATAATCCATCCATAGTAATTCTGCCCCAGGGCAGGTCTTTCACTGCAAATCATAGAATTTCTATGCTATGCTTGCAGCTTTACTAGGGAATTGTAGGTGTGGTAGCTTCCCGTTGCTTTCCACACCGGTGAAGGATGATGATGATGGCCATATGATTTCGGGGACCAATTGGGTCTTAAAGTTTTCCTGACATTTGTCTTACAGGTGAGGAAAAACCCCGATAAAAACCTCACCCAGAAAAACTGCCCCGACCGGGAATCAAATCTGTGACAAGGCAACACGCTACCTCGAGACCACACCGGTGGACTATGATGATAACAATAATGATGATAATAATATTATTATTATTATTATAACTAACTCACTGGCTCTATCGAGCACGTAGGTTCATGGCCGCGCGGATATAAGCTCTTCGTACATCCCTATCCTGAGCTGATGTTTTCCAATCATCCCATGTATAATCTTCTTCCCTCAATTCATTCATAACGTTATTCTCCCACGTCATTCTTGGTCTACCAACTGGGCGTTTTTCTTCTGTTTTCCTACAGAAGCTTCCATGCACCGAGAACTATGCCGGCGGTAGCATTGCTGCCTAAAGGATTACCAATGTCGGACAAGTCGAAGGCGATAAGCCAGACGACAAAAGTACCTTCGTCGAAAAAGTGATGATCTTTCACCGTAAAAATACAATCGTCAAGAAACGTGGACATAGGTTCCACTGGGGTAAAATAATAATAATAATAATAATAATAATAATAATAATAATAATAATAATAATAATAAGCCAGACATCATAGACATTATAGAAAATAAAATATTACAGTGGTAGAGCCATGTCAAAAGAATGCCAGAACAAAGATTGCCTAAAATTGTTATGGAATGGATCCCAATGGAAAGGTGGAAGAGAGGAAGACCGAAGAAAACTTGGATAGAAGGAGTACAAGCAGTTATGAATATCAGAGGAATGGAGGAAGATCAATGGATGGACAGAGAGGAATGGCGTTTGGTTTCCGGAAGACGGCGGCAGCTGCCATGATACCGGATGAATAATATTATTATTATTAATAATAATAATAATAATAATAATAATAATAATAATAATAATAATAATAATAATAATAATAATAATAGTACTCACTGGCACTATCGAACCCGTTGGTTCATGGCCCCGCTAATATAAGCTCTTCATACATCCCTATCCTGAGCTAATGTTTTCCAATCATTCCCTGTATAATCTACTTCCCTCAAATCATAGTTAATGTTATTCTCCCACCTCATTCTTGGTCTACCAACTTGGCGTTTTCCCTCTGGTTTTCCTACAAGAAGCTTCCATGCACGTCTTTCATTCCCCATACGTGCCACATGTCCTGCACATCGCAGTCTGTGAAACTTAACTGTTTTTATTATATCTGGCTTCCTATAAAGACCATGTAGTTCACTGTTATGTAATTCTTCTCCATTCACCTGTCTTTTCATCTCTCTTTGGTTCAATTTTTTTTCTAAAATACTCGTAATCCCCTTTCCTCCCTTAAAGTAATAAAGTAAGAGTCCATGTTTCGCATCCATGTAATATAACACTGGTAGATTAGCAGTTTTATATATTTTCAGTTTAATGTTTTTTGAAGGTAGTTGGGACATCAAAAATCTCTGTAATGCATAATAACATTAATAATAATAATAATAATAATAATAATAATAATAATAATAATAATGATAATAATAATAATGATAATAACAACAGTATAATTATTCAAATACTTCCCAAAAAATTACGGTTTGGAAATTTGTTTTTAATATATTTTCATGTGTGCGCTTTAAAATGATTTGGTAAAATAAAGTAATTTATTAGCACTGGTACAAATCTTAAATACGCTTTAAATATGCATCTTGAAAATTCTACAGTCAGATTATAATTTTTTTTATACAAGATGAGTGGTAAAACGAGAAGATTCAACCCCCCATGAAACACAAGTATGACACGTGCCTTACCCTCAAACTACCACAATTTCCTTTAAGATGAAGAAAAACTCGAGAGGAGGAATTCTTGTCACGAATACGAGCTATATTTTTGTGTTTTTATCTGGTTTGCTTTATTTCCGTTATTCGAAGGCAAGGAAACGTAATTTAGAGTTTGGAAGAGAAGGAGGAGGAGGAGGATCCAGACACTTCCGCTCATCCTGATGGATCATTCACCAGACTACTTGTAGCTCCTCTCTCCCTTTTCTTCTCCTCCAGCTGTCCAACACACCGTATCTTTGTACAACACATGGACATCCTACGTAGCTCCCGTAGATAATCACAATATCGTTTCATTAAACATTATAAACGTAACACGCATAATCTGCATTTATAATAGCCGATTACTCTACGTTGGTCGAGCATTTATATATCGTGAAGTTAGAACCATAGTTTTTGATTTTTGTTTTATTTTCCACGATACCGATTTAAAGTTTAGAATTAGGTACCGGTATAGAATTGTGTATAATAATGATTGGTCTGCTAATTCTCAGAGGTAATATACATTATAGAAAAAAAATGAATGCTAGTTATGGAAATAATTGTTAGCCTATATTTAATTAAAAAGAAGTAAAATAAAATAGATAAAACCCTCTTGTTTTAACCTCGCTTTATTTCGACCTTTTTTTTGGAATTATTTTATGATGATGATGATAATAATAACGATAATAATAATAATAATCATAATAATAATAATAATAATGTTTTAAATAATCAATTGAGTTGGTGTTTACTTGATGAAAATCCATATTCATTAATTAAATAAAAATAAAACGTAGTTTTATTTTATTTTCATATTTATTATATAATTCAGTGACAGCTGTTTGGGTACACTGTACCTTCTTCATACATGTTAACAAATTATGATTTTTATTATAATTTGTTAACATGTCTGAAGAAGGTACAGTGTACCGAAACAGCTGTCACTGAATTATATAATAAATATGAAAATAAAATAAAACTACGTTTTATTTTTATTTAATTAATAATAATGTTTTATTTATTCTGGCAGAGTTAAGCCCACAAGGTCTTCCCTTCCACTCAACCAGTAAACATATACAAATAGATTATTACAGAATAGATTATTTATCTATACACTATATTAATTATAAAAGATTAAAAATACATTATAAATTGCAATGCAAATTCCATGTACAGACAAAATTTTAAACGATAATAATAATAATAATAAAAATAATAAAAAAATAATAATAATTATTAATATAATAATTATAATAATGATGATGATGATAATAATAATAATAAAATAATAATAATAATTAATATAATAATTATAATAATGATGATGATGATGATAATAATAATAATAATAATAATAATAATAATAATAAATAATAATAATAATAATAATAATAATAATATGATCAGTTAAACGAGAAACACAAATTAATACACAAACCTTAGACGGGGTAATGATGAATCCAAGGTCAGAGCAAATATAAATTTAGATTTCTTTTAAAAGATGCTAGCGTCCGGCAGCCCCTGATTTCCTGTGGTAGGGAATTCCAATTGCGAAAAGTGGAGATGGTGCATGACGTGGAGTGATTGATGCCCTATGTTGCGGTATATTAAGCAAGATACTATGTTGTGATCGTGTGTTTAAATTTCGGTTGGTGGATAAATATTGGAAATGAGGAGCTAAACAATTGGGAGTCGAAGTATGAAGAATCTTAAATAAGAGAACTATACAGTGTAATTTTCGTCCATCTTTAAGATGATGCCACGACAATTCTTTAGTAACACCGAAAACTATAGATTCAAGACCAACCTCACAAGGGAACCGTCAACCATTGCATGCCGAAACCTACCATTATATTTCTCTCAGAGAAGAGTGTCCAAAAAAAATCTGCCGCTTTTAATTGTAAGGCACAGGAATCGAAGCCAGAATCGAGCAATGTCAACCCACGGTGCGAAGCAGATGGACTCCCTGCTTGAATAGAGCGGAGGGGAGTGAGGTGGGCCCCGTCGCGGACGGCAGGTTGTGAGGGTTATCAATCCTTCAAGTCCGGAGTTGTATTACTTTCCTGTAGTTGAAATTAGAGATTTGACGCTGGATTTTAGTGCCTTGCAGTTAAAAGCGACAGATAATTAATTGGGCACGGCTTTGGTACATAAAACCACTTGTCTTGGAGAAATTTCAAGATAGATGTCGGCATGCAATGGTTAGAAGTTCCCTTGTCAGTGATTTCGGACAATTTATTTTTCACCCATAGCTTAAGTGTTCCCACTACAGGCCTCGGGAGGCCCTTGGGGTAGTAGGATGTTAAGGCTCCCACTTTTTCTAGACAATCGGCACTTTATGTCAGTCGGGTTGTCAGCCCTGCGTGACGGCCGCCTTTACCCCCAGAACAAGCATCTGGTACAAATTTCAGTTAGAGGGTGAATCGACCCCAGGGCCATGGTGCCACCAGAAGGTTTGAGTCAGTTTAAAAATCCTGACCCCACCGGGACTTGAACCCTCGACCTTCCGGTTTGTAACGCACTGCCTTAACCACTACGCTACGGCGTGCCCCCTTATTTTTCACCCATTCTCATCCCAATGAAGGAGCTGAACTTGGACTTAAAGGGCATCGGGACAGTTACTATTCATCTCAGTGACTCTGAAAACTACGGATTCGACACAAACTTAGGTTCTTTCTGATTATTTTTTTATGTAACCCCCCTTTTACTCTGCCTAGAGATGATAGGGGCGATATTTAATCACAGGACTGTGATCAATGAGTTTAATGACCCTGAAAACTATGGACTGAACACTAATTTAGATCATTCTGGACATATTATTTTTCACACCTTCTCACTATATAACTGTTGGTGGTATAACCAAAATTATTTTAGAAAATCAAAGTATAGAACAGGTGTCTAGTTTCAAATATTTGGGCTGTGATGTTGGCTACAATGTGGAGAGAGATATTGACTCCAAAATAAATAAATTTCAGACGGTGTGTGGAACAATACAGAGAACATTCAAAAATAAAATTAGAAAAGAAACCAAGATAAAAATATATAATGTTATGGCGGTTCCCACAATATTGTATGGATGTGAAACTTGGGCTCCAGTGAAAAGACAGAAGGATAGAATACAGACGGCAGAGATGCGGTTCCTAAGACAAGTAAAAGGATGTACAAGACTTGATAGAATAAGAAATGAGGATATAAGAGAAGAATTGAAAGTACAGCCTTTGTTGGATAAAGTCACGAATTACAGACAGAAATGGATTGATCACATGGATGGAATGAGCAAGGAGAGATATCCATTGTTAGCCAGAAATTATCAAGCAAGAGGAAGGCGTGATGTTGGAAGACCTAGAAGACGTTGGGCTGATGCAATATGAAGTCGGAACGGGCAATTGCCTAATCCTTGGAGTGATGATGATGATGATGGTATAACTTGGGCTTCGATGACATTTGGAATGCCACCAAAAAGCTTACAATGATACTGAAAATTATGGATGTGACACTAATCTCGGTCATTCAAGTGGTTATATCCTTCACCCCTCCTCACTTCCCTCATCCCTTACGGATAGTAGGTATCAAACGTGGGATTACATATCATCGGGACTGTTACTAACCATCTAAACTACTCTAAAAACTATGGATTCGACATTAATATCGGTTGTTTTCGATTATTTTTATGTGTTATCACCTCTAATCCCCCTCTATGGATTATGCGGGTATATCACTCCCACAATGCATTTTCCATATTGTAATTGATATGTGTATGGAATTTGGTTGAAATTGATCCAGTTTTACGAGGAAACGTAATAATTTGCATTTAATACCATTCTCACACTCTAGGGATACTAGGGGTATTTTAATATATATATATATATATATATATATATATATATATATAATATAAAGGAATCATTTTTTAGAAATTATATAATATATTATAATAAATTCATAAGATTGTAAATTATTTATTATTATTAAGATGATGTCCACCGCTGTGGTCTCGAGGTAACATGCTGCCTTGTCATGCAGCGGGCCCGGGTTCGATCCCCGGTAGGGGCAGTTTTTCTGGGTGAGGTTTTTATCGGGGTTTTCCTCACCTGTAAGACAAATGTCAGGAAAAATTTAAGGCCCAAACGGTCCCCGAAATCATATGGCCATCATTATCACCATCATCATCCTTCACCGGTGTGGAAAGCAACGGGAAGCTACCACACCTACAATTCCCTAGTAAAGCTGCAAGCATAGCATGAAAGTACTATGATTGCAGTGAAGGACCTGCCCTCGGGCAGAATTACTATGGGTGGATGGATGAAGATGGTATTAAATTTTGAAGCGGAGGGCAAAAGAAGGGGAGACCGAAAGAAAACCGGATTTAAGGAGTGCATAGGAGTATGGTGTCGATAGGATTAACAGAGAGTGATGCAGGAAATGTTGTAGAGAAATTCCTAATAAAGAAGAAAAATTATTATCATTATTATTATTATTATTATTAATTTCACATAAGAGCAGCTTTTCCTCACATAAACTCCCACCTAAAATAGACCCAACAAAATATTTTCATCTCTGAAATATTAACAAAACTAACTACTCAAACGATTTATGTAAATTTGAAGCCTGTACGTTAGGACAGGTGGAGTTAATGTAACTACAAGGGAGAGGGAATGAAGAATAATAGTGTAGACATTTTATGATATTTTAAAATTCATGAACTTAGACTTAAATATCAAGTCATTAAATTTTCAAGCCTGCAATACAACGGTACCAGGTGAATGTAAATGCTAAACATATGGATAGAAGAAAATAATAGTTCATTTTGCATATCTCGAAAAATAAAAATACAAGTACCAACTAGATTAATTTTAAAATTGATACGCTAATTTTCACATTTTAATTGATTGTTCATTAAAATAGTATTTTACATAATGTAGATTTATAAACTAGACTTATACAGTATTACCATTTAGTTTTTAGTAAGTAAATTTAATAAGTAATTATTAGTCGATTTTTATTTTAATCGTCCATACTAAATATTAATCTCTCGAAAAATGGTTCAGTTGATGGACCTATTTTTAAAAAAAATCATGATGTGATTTTCATAGTATTATTTTCTCCTGAATTCAAGTATGATATCGGTTTTTATCCATCACGCAAGGTTTCCGAGAGACAGGAATTTATACTTTCAAACACTTTAATATTTTCTACATTAGTAACTACACAATACTCCAACACTCACCTAGAAAGCAAGAAAATACGATTTTCTGCCATATTTCGCATGTGGAGCATCCCTCTTGATGGTCCAACAATAATCGGTCAGCATATTAGGATTCCATTTGCCTTTACATATATTTTCCATAGCTGAAATCTCCTGAGTTAGCTCATTTGGATTTATTTTACAATGGACAAATGGACGAAGCAACATTTATTAAAAAATAATTATTTAAATCCATTAATTGAAATTGAAATAAAAAAAACTGTGGGTGATGGAGAAATTCCGAATACATATTTGAAAATACGATAAAAAACTGAATTAAGTACAACTATTGGTACTCATGAGACAAAAATCATGTTGACCAGTGTAATCATGGAATACCGGGTTGAAATCACATAGCCAGCCAATCTAACTGGGAATCTTCCATGATTTTCTCAGGTGTTAATGTAAATACTGAATTGTACTTTAATTAATACGATTTATTTATTTATAGTAATTTTATGACAGAAAATGACAAGTTTAATATGTCAGAGAGTAAAAATATCACTTATGGTATTTAAATATAGTATACATACACTCTTTACGAAGATATTTTGGTAAACAGATGAGGACAGAGACAAAACTAAGATTACATAACATCACATCAAAAGCTGCTCTAAAATATGGAAGTGAAATTTGGATTTTAAATAAAAGAAATTCTCATAAACTTCAAGTAAGCCAAATGCGCTTCTTACGATCATTGTTAGGAGTTAATAGACTGGATCACCAAAGGAACACTATTATCAGAGGAAAACTTGGAGTAACAAGTTTGAATGAAGATATACAAAGATACCAACAAGAATGGAAAAATCATCTGAGAAGAATGGCAAGAAATAGACTTCCAAAATTGGCATTCCAATATACCCCAACTGGACATAGGGACCAAGGAAGACCAAAACATCGGTGGAAAGATCAAGACCATCTTCTCTAGGTTTACCGCACAGGCCACATGGCCTAAAACGAATTTGTTCATGATGATGATGATGACATACACTCTTTCGATTTTTGATGAACTTAAAGTAATAAGTATTTAAGCGATAAAATAATCTACTGATGACATGAAATTATTTTAATTTTAGAACGTTAAATTATTTAATTAATTTTATCTGATTCCCTTTGAAGCTAGTGTCTTGAATTCATAGTAGAATTATCAATTCAGTATACATACAATAAATACACGAATATAAGTAACAGGTATTTGATGAACTAGGAGTGAAATTGAATCCAGAGCACGAGAGCCCGTGAACCAAGGCCTATTGAATTCTTTAATGGCATTGGCAGGTAAGAGTGTCCCAATCCTTCAACTTTTATTTTAGCATTCTTAATTAAATGTCGTTACCTCTCATAGGAAGGAATACTCAGTTGTTCTCAGGACCTAGGAAAATCCATTCCGAGGTAGGATAGATTAATAGATTTAAATATTTAGTACAAATAATAGAATTATTACATATGACCTAAAATGTAAAAGTCTGAAATATATATGAGAAATGTTTAATTATTATCAGTGTCATAATTATATCCCATATATTATTATTATTATTATTATTATTATTATTGTCGGCTCCCTGCCTCTGATCCCGAGGGTCGCGAGTTCAAATCCGGCCGGGGTCGATGGATTATTTTAGGATGGAAAAATCCAAGGAACAAGTCCTCCGGGAGGGACTTTAAGTCGTGGGTTCCGAGTCTGAAGATTTTCAGGCTCGTAAAAGGTACTTAAGCCTGAATGAAAAGGCCTCTAAGCAAAATTTACGGAATTGTTCCGTCCTATTACTACCTTGGTTTCCTAGATGAGGCGGAACGCTGACCACGGACCACTCAAATGACATATATACGAAAACAAGTGTAACTAAATTAGTATTGTTCAAACTCTTCCCTGTAGGGGGAAAGCGCCTAAATCTCTGTTAAGGGAAACATGGGCTTACAAGAGGATGATTATTAATATTATTATTATTATTATTATTATTATTATTATCATTATTATTTAACAATGTTCACATAGGAGGAGATCCATAGGTTAATATCGTTGTTCTAGTATTGTCAGGATTATTAAGTCTTGAAGAATGAGATGTTGTTTGCAGATGATCAAATAATTTTTGCAGGGGATGAAGATGATATGAAATATATGATAAATAAATTAATGGAAGAATATAAAAAATGGGGACTGAATATAAACTTACAGAAAACAGAATATATGTGTTTGGGAAAGGATGTGGATGACCTCATACTTGAAACAGGGAAAATAAAAAAATGTGAATTTTTTAAATATCTTGGGTCAATAATTACAAGTTTTGGTACCTGTGAGAGAGATGTACAGACTAAAATTGCAATGGCAAAAAATGCAACTAAGACATTACATGGAGTAATTTGGAACAAAAATATTACAAAGGAAACTAAAATGAAAATTTATAAGAGCATAATACAGAATATTTTGTCATATGGAAGCGAAACTTGGTCTTTGACGGAATTACAAAAGAATAAAATTAGAACAGTTGAATTCGATTATTTTAGAAGAAGCCTCCAAAAAACAAGACAGGATAAAATAAGAAATGAATTCCTTTGGAGAGAAATGAAGGTCACCACATCTGTTAAGAGGATTGAAAATCAAACGCTTAAATGGTATGGCCATGTACAAAGAATGGAAAATGAAAGATGGCCAAAAAATATATACCAATGGTCACCGCCAGGAAGAAATAAACGTGGCAGACCAAGATGGAAATGGAAAACCTACGTCAGAACAATAATGGAGGATAGGAATTTGGAAGAGGGAGATTGGAATGATAGAGATAAATGGAAACTGAAGACGGCAAACCTATAAGTGGGGGAAAGCCGAAGAAGAAGAAGAATGAGATGCGCAGATCATATAGCTCGAATGGTGGGCAGTAGAAATGCTTTAAAACATTTTAATTGGAAACTCTTGGGGGATTGCTTAAGAGTGCGTGGAACGGTAACATTCATATAGCCTTAGGGGACTGGATATCAGAGATGCACTGGATAGAGTTACTTGTGGGTAGGTACCAGTGGAGGGACTTGGTGAATCTGGCATTACACCTATTAATTCCATGGCTCATAGAGTGAATGGCTGATCGATTGATATTATACCGGTATTATATATAACCGGTACTTTAATAATAATATAAATAATAATAATTATTATTATCATTATTATTATTATTATTATTATTATTATTATTATTATTATTATTATTATTATTATTATTATTATTATTATTATGGAATTGAGGCATGGCCAATGAGAAATAAGGACATCGATAGAATCACAGCCAGCGAGATGAAATTATGAGTTGAACAACAGTTTTTTCCCGATGGGATCACAAAAGAAATGAAGAGGTCCTGCAAGAAGTTAGAATCGGTTAACCATTTTATAAAAAAATTACCAGTATAATTGGAAAACTCAAATGCAATATACCTGTATGAACAAAATTCCAAAAGCTGTGCGCACCTACCGTGCACACCGAAAGAAAAATTTGGATTGTCTGAAGATGAAACGGATCGAAAATCTAGCATTAAGTTTGTAACAGACCTTATACTTATAAGGAAGATTATTATTGTTATCTTCATCTTCACTTCACGGGCCATATAAAATGCCTGTTCCGCCTCACAGTTGTTCATCTTTTCACTGGCCTTCCTACATTCCTTGAACCTCCTGGCTTGTAGTTAAATGCTGCTTTTGGTAATCTTGTTACGTTCATTCTTTCTACATGTCTAAACCACTTTTCTCTATATCCTTTGATTTTTATCATTTAGTGGATATATATTTAACTCTGTTCTTATATCTTCATTCTTTAACCGATCCATTCTTGTGCAGCCTTTTGTTCTTCTAAGGAAATTAATTTCTACACTTTGTATTCTACTTTGTAATTTTTTTGTCATTACCCAAGTTTCACTCGCATAAAGTAATGCAGGAACTGCCAATGTTTTATAAAACTTCAATCTAGTATCTCTTCTTGTTTTGTTCTTTAATGTTTTATGTGTAGTTCCACATATCATTTGAAATCTTGACAGTTTCACATTTACGTCTCTTTCAGTTTTTTTTTGTTTATAGTAAAATTACAACCCAAATTATTAAAATTTGTTACTTGTTCCAGAGGTTTGTTGTCTATTAATATTTTTTTATCTTATATGTTCACTTCCCCAAAATGCCGTTATTTTCGTTTTTTCCTTTGATATTTATAATTCTGTGGCACCATGCATAAAACCCATAACCCTCAAATTTAAAAAAAAAGAGCTAATATTATTAATGTAATATTGAAGCTGTCATTTATCATCCCTCTAATTTTGATTGCTGTACAATTAGTTAAACAGAAGATCCAGAGATGGACAACACATTGGAGGTTCATTTCAGATAGGAAACCTCCATGCATGAATCTTCATTTTCTCAGAACTATTTAAATGAGGGTTATTGGTTTCATGCATGGTGCAACATAATTATATTCTTGCCATAACTGATTTTAAAAAAATTTGGACCAAAGAGAGATGACCAGACAGGTGAATGGAGAATACTACATAACAGTGAACTACATGGTCTTTATAGGAAGCCAGATATAATAAAAACAGTTAAGTCTCGTAGATTGCGATGGGCAGGACATGTTGCACGTATGGGGAATGGGAGACTTGCATGGAAGCTTCTTGTAGGAAAGCCAGAGGGAAAACGCCCAGTTGGTAGACCAAGAATGAGGTGAGAGAATAACATTAACTATGATTTGAGTGAAGTAGATTTTACAGGGAATGATTGGAAAGCATTAGCTCATGATAGGGATGTATGGAGAGCTTATGTACATGCGGCCATGAACCTACGGGTTCGATAGTGCCAGTGAGTAAGTATGTAAGTAAGCATAACTGATTTAATTGATATAAAGAGAATTGCAAATTATTTTCATTTTCTTGAATAGTTATTATTGTTATTATTATTATTATTATTATTATTATTATTATTATTATTATTATTATTATTGTTGTTAAAACTTGGAACACGTGTTCACAAACAAATATGTAAGTTCGAAAATATTTTTTCGTTATATGATTCACAACATTTGCACCTTTAGTACGTTCAAATTACAATAAACATCAAAATAACGTAGAAAAGAGTTTTTGTAACATGAGGTCTAGGTGCTGTGATAGACTCCCGATTTGTTGCTACAGATGTGGAGTGTGTGCGCACGACCAACTGGTGCAGGAAGACTATATAGCACACGACCCTAACGCAACTTGATACCACCACCTTAACTCAATGTCTACACTTCAGTTCCAGGTGGTAGGTATGATTGCTCCTTAACATCGCCCCGGAGATTAATAAAACCGATATAAACTCCACTATCATTACAGGTTCAATAAACAACCATAATATATTTACTTCTATAGGTTATACCCATCCTCTCATTGTCTACTGTAATCTTTGCCGACATAACCCTCCTCCTCTAACAGTCTAAAACCACAAATAAATTACTTTCAGAGCTTAGATAATAGTGATGTTTAAGTAATAAAAATTAATAATAATAATAATAATAATAATAATAATAATAATATAATACGGCAGAGCTAAGCCCTTAAGACATTGTATACTACTCATTTAGGCTAAATAAATTTACAATTATCGAATCAGTTATTTGGAAAAGGCATATTCCCAAATCTTCAAATTTTACCGAGTGGGATGTTAATTACATAATGTTTTACCTGGTAAGTCAATCTTCCTCAACTAAGTTATTAAACTTCAACTTATTCTAATATGGAGGCCTTTCGAAAACAATGTTTCATCTTCTGCGTTTTAACTGGAACTGAATTTCAAAAGTGTTGATTTACCGAATGGAATAAAAATTTAATAATATGGTACTTGTAAGATAAAATAATAAACCATTTTTCTTGTAGATTTACTGTTGTCATTTTGCTTCACATACCGGTAGTAGGCTTAGAGAAATTACTGTTTCACAGAAAATAAAGAGCTATATTCAGAGAACACATTTATGTAATAAATGATAACAAATAAATTAATGAATAAATGATAACAGTTACAGACATAGTCCATTGTTTTACTAACATTATATATATATATATATATATATGACATGAAAAGAAAAATAAACTCCTGTACCGGGATTTGAACCCAAGACCTCTAACTTGGTACGTTAATGCACTACGAGTCACGCTATCCAGGCATTCTAGCACAAATACTTACTTTTCTTTTTTATATATTCTCTATCATGAGAGGTAGTGGGAACTCGGTCTCACTGCCCTCTCGTGGCTACAAGGAACAAGTAAGCAAATTAAAGAGCATATATATATATATATATATATATATATATATATAATTATAGTGCTTTTCCTACAATACACTTGTTATTATATATGGCAATACACTACAAGTCTGAAGGTCGATGGCTCGAATCCCGGTGCGGTCAGGATTTTTAAACTAACCCAAACATTCTGGCGGCACTATGGTCCTGGAATCGACTCAACCTCTAACGGAAATTAGTACCAGACACTTTAGTCTGGGGGTAATGGCGGCCGTCACGCAGGGCTGACAACCCGGTTGACATCAAGTGCCGATTGTCTAAAAAAGTGGGAGCCTTAACCTCATACTACCCCCAAGGGCCTCGTAAGGCTTGAATTGGGATCACTTTAGCATTCTTTTTTATCCTTTTACACTTGTTATTATGGATGTGTATTTTTAAATCAATCTTATTTCTATTTCGTTCTTATTTGTAGATGGTTTAATGCCTAGGAAATTTAGATGTAACCAGTACGTTGTGTGTTTTATTGGGTGTCAAACTGTTATGGAATAATGTAGTTAATGAAGAAACGTTAGCATAAATTAAGAAAAAATCAACATTAAATTAAATTTAAGAAATCATAATTTAATTCAGCGAATGAAAGAATACTACAAACTCTTAAGAAATGTAATTTTATAACTCATAGGTGACAAACGGTATGAAAATATATATGGAAGACCAAATATTTGTTTTAATGATACTTTACATTGCCTATGAGTAGGATGCGTGTAGGCAAACAGTTTTCAGACACTTTTGAAATCCAGAATGGGTTGAAGCAAGGAGATGCACTATCTCCTCTACTATTTAATTTTGTACTAGAGCATGCCATTAAATCTTTAGAGAATGAGGAAGGCTTACAACTGAATGGTATTAATAAGCTGTTAGTTTATGCTGATGATGTAGTACTACTGGCCGATAGCGAGGAGATAACTTACTAAAGGCCAACACGCACACAATATTGAGTAACATCTAGGCCCTGCCACCACCCCTTGGGATACCTCGGTCGTCATGACCATACTCCCAAGTCCTAGTTCTAGTCCTCCCTAATCTAAATCTCGCGTCCACGTTCAAGGTCTCGGTCCTATAAACCAACACTCCAGGGAGAGAGTGTTGGAGTTTTGCACTTCTGGGCAATTGATGAGCTACATAGTACATCAGGTCACTCAATCCTGATGACCCCACAGTTGGTCCACGGGCTCCATGAGCCTAGCCGGGAGGACTGCTGTCGCAGATCCACCGACCATTCCCCTGTTCTGCCTCCAGGGACGTGTCCTGCAGCCGTTGTGAGACCGGCTAGGGCTACAAGCCCAACAGTGTGAGACTTTTAGTACGTCCAGGTGCTCATCTCCTGGCGACCCCACAGTTTGTCGACGGGCCCGTAGGCCAAGCCAGGACCAGTACAGTAGTCTCCCCGCTGGACTGGTCCGAGCCGAGCCCTGGTGTGCCCCCAGGGACGCCTTCTGCAGCTGTTGTGGTCCAGCACGGAGCTCGCAAGCTCCAACAGATGAGCAATTAGTACGACAAGGCGCTCAACTCTTGCCTACCCCACTAATGGTTCACGAGTCCCTTGGACTTAACCGGGAGGACTGTCTAGCAGATCCACCGATCTTTCCCCCAGTGCACCAGCTGGGGACGTGTTTGGTTGCTGAAGTGGGTCCAGCCTGAGCTTTTAGTACGTCAGGTCGCTCAACTCCTGACGACCTCACAGATTGTCCTTGGGTCACTCGGTTCCAGAGTCGGCGCTAAGTCCCCGACGACAAAAGACCGCGCTTCCTCCTTTCCCGAGCTTATTGACCTGGTGGTAATTCCCAGCATTACGCCCGGTATTGTCCCATCCAGCCCGTTCGCAAGACTAGGCCTAGTCGTGTAGCTGCTGTGAGGCAGCCCACTGAGCAATGTAGGCATCCAGGGTGCTCATCTCCCATGGTGCCCCCACAGGTGGTCTCAGGTTCAATGAACCAGGAGATAGGGCCACGAACCCCTAGTCTCCCACCACCCCACCAACGGTGGCACAGGCCCCCGCTGTGGGCCGGGTCGTTCAGGCTTGGCAGCAGGCTCCTATAACCAATAAAATTCTCCTGCTGACCCCACTCATGGTCCGCGAGTCCATCGGACTTGGAAGGGAGGACTGACTAGCAGATCCACCGACCTTTTCCCCACTACGCCACCGAGGGGACGCGTTTTGCTGCTGGAGTGGGCGCAGCACGAGCTAAATAGTACGTCAGGTCGCTCGAGTCCTGACGACCCCACAAATGGCCCGCGGGTCCGGTCCGGACCTAGCCGGGAGGAATGCAAGCAAACCACCGATTGAGTAACACTAAGAAATTAGGACTGGAAGTAAATATCAGTAAAACTAAATATATGGTCACACGTAGAAATACATTATATAATGGAAATGGACAGCTAATGACAAATGAGGGAAATTTTGAGGAATTGGCTGAATTCAAATACCTAGGAACAATAATCACAAATAGGAATGAGATGCACAAAGAAATTAAACATAGGCTCAATTCTGGAAATGCATGCTATTATGCATTGCAGAGACTCTTGATGTCCCAACTCCTTTCAAAAAACGTTAAGCTGAAAATATATAAAACTATTATTCTACCAGTTATATTATATGGGTGCGAAACATGGACTCTTACTTTAAGGGAGGAAAGGAGATTACGAGTATTTGAGAATAAAGTTCTTAGGAAAATTTTTGGACCAAAGAGAGATGAACAGACAGGTGAATGGAGAAGACTTCATAACAATGAACTACATGGTCTTTATAGGAGGCCAGATATAATAAGAACAGTTAAGTCCCGTAGACTGCGATGGGGCAGGACATGTTGCGCGTATGGGGAATCAAAGACGTGCATGGAAACTTCTTGTAGGAAAGCCAGAAGGAAAACGCCCAGTTGGTAGACCAAGAATGAGGTGGAAGAACAACATTAACTATGATTTGAGGGAAGTAGATTATACAGGGAATGATTGGAAAACATTAGCACAGGATAGGGATGTATGGAGGGCTTATGTCCGTGCGGCCATGAACCTACGGGTTCGATAGTGCCAGTGAGTAAGTAAGTATGTATATAATATAAATAATTCTATGGCTTAAGGAACCTATAGGTTCACTTCCAAATTCGAATGGGCCCTCTTATGATTCCATCTTTAGAAAAAATAATCCAAGGCCGTTCTGAATGTTTACGAACAAAGATACAGACTCAAACTCCACGGTTTCCAAGAGTTGCTTATTCAATACATTCGCAGCTAACTTTCATACATGAAAGCAGTAGCCTCTAATTCGCAACCTAAGGTTGTACCATGCTGTGGTAACAAGAACCCAATTAAATTGACGTTTATACAAACATAAAATAAATAAATATATAGCTTATATTTGCATACAAATACTTGCTACTCGCTGATATATGTAGGGAAATAAACGTAACTGAAAAATTAATTTGAATAAGTAACATCTATAAGAGAGCATCCTTGCTCCATTTGGGGATGTACAGGTATAGACATACTATAAAATATAATCACTGTCAATAGAAGTTATGCGATAAACACTAAATGGGAGAAACAAGAAAGGAAGGTCAACTGAAAACTGGATAAATGGAGCAAGAAGATATATGACACTGAAAGATCTCAAGATCAGATGCGTTGAACAGGAAAAAATGGAGAAAGAAGATAAAATAGCACCGTAGAAAATCCTAAATAATAAAAAAAATACAATTATAACTAAGAAAATATACTCAAAGAACTAAACAGGGTCAGTCTAGAAAAAAAATGTCAAGACATCTCTAAAATGAAAGGGAAGAGAAAAAAAATTGACTTTTTGTCAGTAATGGAAGAGAGACAGAAGATGATAAAACATTATCATTACTTAGTCACTGGCACTATCGAATCCGTAGGTTCATGGCCGCGCGTACATAAGCTCTCCATACATCCCTATTCTGAACTAATGCTTTCCAATCATTCCCTGTATAATCTACATCCATCAAATCATAGCTAATGTTATTCTCCCACCTCATTCTTGGTCTACCAATTGGGGGTTTTCCCTCTGGTTTTTCCTACAAGAAACTTCCATGCACGTCTTTCATTCCCCATACGTGCCACGTATCCTGCCCATTGCAGTCTATGAAACTTAACTGTTATTATATTTGGCTTACATTATTATTATTATTATTATTATTATTATTATTATTATTATTATTATTATTATTGTTATTGTTAGTTTGGAAATTCAACAAAAACTTAGAACAAAAACATATGTCAATGGAAATGGATTTCTTGAGTATAGCAGCAAGATGTTCAAAATTAGAAGAAAAAACTGACATACGAGAATAAGTGAATATTAGATACTCAATAGTAGATTATATAAGATACAAGCAATTAAATTGATATGGGCATGTAAGACGAATGCAAGAAAAAGGTTACCCAGAAAACATTGGAATGGTGTCCACCTCGAAGAAGAAGAAAGGAAGACCTCGAAACTCGTTGATGCAAGAAATAAGAACTAGAATGAGAACAAGAGACAGGAGGAAATGGAGTGGATGGATAGAGATGAGCGGAGAAGGAAAATAAAACTTTACGTACAGAAAGATGTGTAAACATTGAAAATCTGTATATAAACAAATACAAATTAAATTATTATTACTATTACTATTATTATTATTATTATTATTATTATTATTATTATTATTATTATTATTATTATTATTATTATTATTATTATTATTATTATTATTATTCAAAACAAGAAGAGATACTAGATTGAAGTTTTATAAAACATTGGCAGTTCCTGCATTATTTTATGGGAGTGAAACTTGGGTAATGACCAACAATTACAAAGTAGAATACAAAGTGTACAAATTAACTTCCGTAGAAGAACAAAAAGCAGCACAAGAATGGATCGGTTAAAGAATGAAGATATAAGAACAGAGTTAAATATGTATCCATTAAATGATAAAATCAAAGGATATAGAGAAAAATGGTTTAGAATTGTAGAAAGAATGAACGTAACAAGATTACCAAAAGTAGCATTTAACTACAAGACAAGAGGTTCAAGGAATGTAGGAAGGCCAGTGAAAAGATGGACAGAACAAGTGTGAAGCGGAACAGGCATTTTGTCTAGCCCGTGAAGTGAAGAAGAAGAAGAAGAAGAAGAAGAAGATTATTATTATTATTATTATTATTACTAGCATATTAAAGAAATCAGAAATCATCTCTATTGGATAACGATCTATTGAAAAGTAATACTACAGAGCATATAGCGATATTCAGCATACTAAATGATCTGTGAAATTACATAATGTTACTACCCTAAGAACATGTTCAATATTACAGCAATAAGGGTGATGAATGTTTCTAAAGCCTGAAGCCACGCGCCATCAACAGCTGGCTGGCTGACTATGCCGATATAAAATTAATAACTGATGGTCCATACAAGCGCCATGCTATCAATACAATTACCTAGTCACGCTGTTAGTTACAGGTTGTAAAAAATAAACTAAACCTTTAAGAGGATCCCGATGGTCTATATCACAAATGTTAAAATACTGGTTATAAAATTATGTTTTTCTTAGAATATATTTACAGTAGAAGGAATAAGCTTTTACATTTTTTTAACAATCACTCGGAATGAGCACACATCTTTAGGAACCTCGACCTAAGTTCTGCAGACCTCTTGTACCTATCTCCGAATTAGAATAAGAAATTAACATATTATTCAAAAATAGTGAAATAAAAGAAGATTAAGATGGTACGGACATGTATGGAAAAAGAAGGAAAGAGGAAGAGGACCCTTAGATTAATAAACGTATAGAAGGTGATGACTTGGTAGGCCAAAGAATAGTCTACTTGATGGACCAATGCTGAAGATTCTTTGCATTGTTTTCGTTTATTAGAAGAATATATAAAAGATTGAAATATTTGGAATGGAGAAAGAAAGTGTTCATATACCTATGTATGGGGCACGCCGAAGCGTTATGGTTAAGGCAATACTCTACAAGCCGGAAGGTAGAGGTTCGAGTCCAAGTGGGGGTCAGATTTTTAAACCGACACAAACCTGGCGGCACTATGCCCTTGGGGTCGACTCAGCCTCTAACGGAATTGAGTACCAGACGCTTGTTCTGGGGGTAAAGGCGACTGTCACGCAGGGCTGACAATCCGGCTGACATCAAGTGACGATTGTGTAGAAAAAAATGGGAGCCTTAACCTTCTACCACCCTAAAGGCCTCCTAAGGCCTGTAGTGGAATCAGTTTATCTTTATATGTATAGGACTATATACAAATTTGTTGGACTGAAGAGAAACATTTGTATAAGGAAAATGTTAAAAAAAGATAACGCAAACTAAAGAACACTGTATAGAAACTAGAGAAAAACTACTTAGACATATTGAGAGGACGAAAACAGATTAACATTACAATCTTTACGACACCCGCTAAAGAGAAAAGAAATAGAGGACGTACTAAAGGAAGGTAGAACAATAGCGCCTTGAGATATTGGAGTAGGTTTTATAAAACGTAAATTATTCAAATTATAATGAATCTCTCTCTCTCTCTTTACCTTAATATAACTTCTCCCTTTATAGGAATTTTATATGCCCCACAGACATGTCGGGAGAGGATTTTTGTAACCTAGGATCATACAAGGGTATGCAGGGCTTGCCTGTATAGTTCATGATGAGGCCACTAATGGGAGTAATAGACGAATAGATGTTATTGCATTTAGACCATCTTCTAAAATTGGTATGATATTAGATCCCACAATTCGTTTTGAGATTCATAGTGGCCAACCTGAGGAAGGTGACTCTGAAAAGAAAGCCATATATGAGCCAACAGTTGGCTATTACAAAAATAAATACCAATTAAATAGTATAACTGTCACAGGATTGACGATCGGGACAAGAGATACTGTACCAGGATTTTATCTTTCTAAAATTGCAATCGCTGCCATTAGAGGATCAATTTCAATTTTAAGAAACCATCTTTACAAAAGTCTACTTTACAGAATATACTTCAATCACAATTATACATTTTTAAATGTATTTACAACATGTATTTCAACAATTTCGGAAATTAATTGTCTGTATCATTTTGTCCTTGTGGCAATCCTCTAACAAGGAAAGTTTTATTTAATAAAATTGGTCATCTCAATGATAAGGGATAAATTATAATTAACGATAATAGAAATGATACTTACAGAACCAAATTGATCTAAAATAATGTCATTTGCCTTTATTCCTGATAACTGATGACTACTGACTTACATTTTCACACTGATATACATTTAAATTCGGACTTTTAATTAATCTATATTTTATACGATTTTATTTATGTATACGTTACGGCTAAACTTGAAAGCCCAATGAAAGAAACTTTCTCTAATAGTTCACAACGTGAAGTGCTCCTCTCAATTAGATACGTCAATATCAAAATCAGAGATAATAAACATTCACTAGTGAAGGTAGACTACAGCCATTAATGTTAACCTCTTACTAAAGTTTAGGGATTATTGAAGATTTCTAAAATTAATTAAGGGAATATTACTTTTTAAATTTTTGTTTATCATTTAACACTTGCTATTCAAATAACTTACACAAAAATACAGAAAAAAATTATAGCTGAACATTATTAGAAACAAGTTTCTAATAACTGGTAACTTTAAATTATTTGGTGTAATGACATGACAAATGTTATTGTTTGACATTTATTACACAACAATAATTATTCATATTCATCACATTTTGCTTTACTTAACTTATTATTTACTAGCTGGCCCTGCGAACGTCGTATCGCCTTTAAATATTTTTACGTTAATTTTTCCGATGTTTTAATAGTTATCTGCTATTCGGGGCGGAAACAAATCCAACAAACCAAAGATCATAAAAATCGGTCCAGCCGTTCTTGAGTTATAAATAGTGTAACTAATCCGACTTTGTTTTATTTATATATATATATATATATATATATATATATAAGTCCCGGCCAAGCGTTGCTGTGGCTAAGGTATAAGTTAAATTATGTTGTAGTAAACTAAGTGAGAAATCTAAATCAGAAAGTTTTTGTTTTACACAATTTTTTAGTTCTGGTACGTTAACTACACCCGGTATAAATATGGGTGGTGGTTTATGTGGAAGTGGTTTTGTTGATTGAGATGAATTTATGTTCTCTGCATTCTCAGTATCATCCATAAGTGTATCATAAGGATTATATACATTTATTGATGGAATATTTTGAGGAGGCTTGCTGATTTCATTATACTTTCGTTTTTTTTTTTCTACGAACTTGTTGGCAGTTTGGATTCATCATCATCATCAAGAAGTCTCTGTATAGTAATATCATCTTGTGATATATTATAGTCATCTTGTTTTTCATTTAATTGAGGCATGGAGATTGTTTCTGTAATATTAGGCATATTATTATAACTAACAGACTTACTTACAGTTCTGTTATTCCGTTCCTTAGGACCTTCATATGTTTTTAAATTGACATTCTTCTTAAATGTAAGATTTATGTCACATAGGCCTATACCAATTTGCGGAAATTCACTTGATATCTTATCATTCATGGTCTCTAGAACTGATTCGCCATATTATTCAATGTCCCTTCTCGGTCCAGTTAAATTTAAATTAAGTTGCTGTCTTT
Source organism: Diploptera punctata (assembly GCA_030220185.1). Classification (NCBI taxonomy): domain Eukaryota; kingdom Metazoa; phylum Arthropoda; class Insecta; order Blattodea; family Blaberidae; genus Diploptera; species Diploptera punctata. Next base: position 2,401,620 of record JASPKZ010008357.1, read on the forward strand.
CAGCCAGATTACTTAAAACTAATACTTACACACGAAATTAATATTATTATCAATATATTGAAAATAAAATAAACACAAACACACTTAAATTATGAAATAATCAATATTTGTAATTCAATTGAAATTCGCGGTTGCAACAAAAAGCACAGCCACCTGGTTAAATAATAAACCAATTACCTTACACCGTCATCTGTTAGAATCGTATGGAACTCACAGATAATAAAATTATAACTCTTTGTTAAATAATAAACAAATAATTTGCAATAAAAATAATGCGACTATAAATTTAGTTATAAACTTCCCTAAGTCTCAAGTTGGATCAAACAGCACACAGCGTGCAAAATTTTATTAAAATCGGTTCAATAGTCTAGGATTCCATCACGGACAAACAACGTGACACGTAATTTTTATATATTAAGATACTATAGAATGCGCGATCATATCTCAATTGTTTTATTACATTGTTTATAATCAATCATCCTGTCACCACAAACATTCAAATAACAGGACATGAATACCTCTAACACTAACATAAAGTGAAGTTGGAAGGCGAGGAAGAATTCTAAATTTTTTGTAGTGCTTTTGAAAATCGAACAAGATGAGAGTACATAACAATAATCAATCTTTACTCAGCCATGTCAATAGAGGATGACATTCACTAGGATATGTTGATTACATTGTAACTTTCACTACTTATAGATGATACTCTAATATATCTAACTCCATGGCACGACAAGCCTAGAATACCCCTGGCCTATCAGCCTAAGGCTGGACTTACATTTACATGTGTTAATCACAGAGGTAGACGATCATTCAGCCAATGTACGGGTGACATGTGGTCAGCATGTCGGGTCCTCCAGCCGTTATAGCTGGTTTTCTCAATCTGAAACCGCTACTTATTCTAGCTATCCAAATTCAACACGATACTGGGTGGGCACCGGTCCCATACTGGCAGAAATTTCATGACACAATTTTTTCCCTCATGAAGACTCGAACCAGCGCAAGCCCCGTATCTCTGCGCTAAGGACACTGTAACATGCATTATTAAATGTCCCCATGCAATTATTGTACTTCGGTCTTAATAAAATAAATAGCTATTACATCAAATGATATGGGATACAAAAAAAGTTTGCTGTTATGAGAAAGGATTCTACAACAGATTATTTTGAGAGAAATCCCTGGTATTTTGGCTGTAAGTTACGTGAACAAGCTTTGTTAAAGAGCACAAATGGAGAAGATATTGTGGGCCAGCCCTTCAAGTGACAAGGCAGTTGACGAATGGGTGACAGTATGAGAACAACTGGCGCCTGTTGACCTATTGGCCTCACAAACAGGCGGAAACTCACATGTTTACCAGGAAACTGAATGCATATGGGTTAAAAATAAAACCTTGTTGAAAATATTTCTAAATGGCCAGATCTCACAATCTAAATGAGATAATCTTATTAATCCTGGCCTCTGCCTACTTTAGATACAATGTATTTATATTTATATCATGTACAACGCACATATTTTTCACGATAATAGGGAGCTAATATTTCCCGGATAATCTAATGTATAGAAAAAGAATGTTTGTCTGTTTGTTCGTACTTTATAGGCGACCATACCTTTCATCCGATTGTGATGGGGGTTTTTTGCAAAATGTTCAGGAGATTCCCGGGATGAAAATAGGCTATAAGAGAGTTGTGATACTCAACTCCTACATCCTTAAAAATCGCCCTTTGTAGTGGAAATTGCATAGGCTGCCTAAACCATAACAAATTCACGAAATTAATATACACAGAATTGAATATATCAAAAAGCTCTACAAAAAAGTCCGCGACAGCATATGTTTATCTCTTACGGATAACTCACAATAACCATTATTGTCTTTCATTGATGCCAAGAAGATCGAGACAAGCACATAGATTCCTGTGCAAGCATAGCAGCACATGACGGGTATTCTTTTACGGATAACTCACAATAACGAATTTTGTCTTTTAGCTCATTTATGCCAAGAAGATCGAGATAAGTAGATTCCCGGGCAAGATCGGGTAATCTGCACGCGGAATCTTAAAATAAATTACGATATACATTTATAATTATTTTTCATCTTACATATTCAACTAATCATAAGTACATTAATGTTTTGTCTTTCAGCTCATTTGTGCCAAGAATATCGTGATGAGTAGATTCCCGGACAATGCCTGGTAAACAGCACGGGGTATCAAAAAATAATTACGATATAAATGTTTCCTCTTACTTATTTAACTAAACATGTTACATATTAATTTTCGTATTTCAGCTCATTTATGTCACGAAGATCGGGATAAGTAGATTCCCGGGCAACGCCGGGTAATCAGCACGGGGAATTTTAAAATAATTACAATATACATTTATAATTATATTTCAGTTTACTTATTCAACTAAACGTAAAAACACATTATTATTTATTTAGGCTTAGCAGCGCACGCCGGCTATTAGCTAGTCTTTATATATACATATGAGTGTCTGTCTGTCTGTCTGTCGGTCTGTGTGCCTTTATGGACTCAAAAACTACTTGACCGATTTGAGTGGGGTTTATGCCATCGTTTGGAGATTTTCTTTTGGGATACTTAACATACATAACATATTGTCATACGAACTATAGAGCCGAAGCTAAAAAAGAAAAAAAGAAAAAAGTGCATCAGTGCACAAAAAAGGTAGGTTTTTGGACGCTTCAATGATTTACGCTTCCTAAACAATGACAAATACACAAAATCGATGTACACAAAATTGAATATCTCAAAAAATTTTACAAAAAGTCCACGACAGCATATGTCTACCTTTTACGGATAACTCACAGTAACCATTTTTGTCTTTCAGCTCACTGATGCCAAGAAGATCGGGATAAGTAGATTCCCGGGCAAAGCTGGGTAATCGAATTACAAAGACTTTTCCAACAATTCAATGTCAATTCTTATCAAATTAAATATGCTAGTTCATATATAACCTGTTTAAATTATTTTGTCCACGCGAACAACGTCGCGGGTTCCGTTAGTAAAAAATACAAATAACTGGATTTGAAACAGATACATTTCTTTAGAAAATATGCAGTAATTAAAATAGCTTCCCTACAGTGGACAATAAATATAACTTAGTTTTTTCATGAAATAATCAGCGCGCCAGGGTATTTATTTTTCCTCGCATAGGCCTATTTAGGCGAGAATATGTTTGTGTAACAGATAGTTTAGAGTACGGATTAATATATATATATATTATATACAAGCCTCGTTGGCAACACTATATTTTAATCGCCATTTCATGTAGTGTTTTCTACGAGTATTTTATTTTAAATTTTATCGCATTTTATTTTCACAACAAATAAACAGACACGAAAAATGCTCAAAATTTTCAAACACAAATAATGAGTGTACTGTACTGTTTAATGATGTTTTATTATTTTTATTAATAATTATTACTGCAATAGTAATTAAAAATTATAAGGTACAGAAACGTATATTGAAAAAATAATTGTAAGACTATATCAGTTTAAACTATTATTTCAAGTAGTCACAAATGTTGATATAGATTTAATATATTATATAGTTAAAGAAGAAATTTATGTATAAATAAAAATTTAAAAAAATAATAAAGTGCTAGATAGAAAAAAAAAAGATTTCTTGAAAGAGAGTGATAATTTGTTGTTCAAGAATACCAACCTATTCTATTTGACTATTTAACTCATGTCCCAAAAGGAAGTCAATGACCAATCACATTTTAATGATTTATTTACAACGAATCACAGTCGTTTTTCACCTGGATTTTATCAGTTTAATTTTATCACTGTAAAATCAAGCTCTTCCTTTTTTAGCTTTCTGAATAGACCATATCATTATTTTTAGTGACTGCATGTGGCTACCAGATTGTATATATAGTGCATGAATGTAACCTTATCGTGGTTGCGGGAGATAATATAAAAACATTTGTAGCAATTGATTGTACCACAAAAAAAAAAGAAAGAAACCACTGCTTGCACTTTCTTAAACGTATTTTTTCTCAGGTAATAACGTTCCAGAAAAATATAATTGAGATATTTACATCATAGGACATCAGAAATTAATTAATATACAGTTTAATGTGTTTAATTTTTTCTCCAATATTTTTTTCTTACAATATTGCGATCATTTGGCAATAAATAATATGATATGGTTGCAGAGATGAACAAGTCAAACATAATGTTTGTCATTTGTTTTCAAATATCGCCGTTTACATTAAATATATAAATATTTTAAAATAACCACATTTAAATAATGATTTGTGAGTGCACAGCTTAATTTTATTCGTTAAATAGTCCTAACAAACGCCACTCTTGATTTCCAAATTCTGTATATAATTTCACTCCTCACTTCGTGAGTCATGAATTTATCGATAATTTGGAAATCACTCGTGGCATTACTTATGATTAGAGCAAGGCAATTAATGATTTTGCATCTATTTCTTATGAAGGTTGAAACATTGCTTGCATATATGAAAACGTACGGCATTGAAAAACGGATTAAATAAAAGCAAGTCGTTAGGGCATTTTTTGCATTTTCTTAACTTTCTTAGGAATAGGTAATTTTTTGGCAATGTATAGGTCATTCTGAGCATTTTTTACACTTTTCTGGAAGGCTGTGACATTACTTGTATTTGATTTAAGATTTTTATTATAATTCAGTATTTTTCCTTGTCATTACAATTTCTTGGAATTAGGTAGTTGTTTTGCTAACTATTACCCCTACTTTTCAAGTTATGTGCATAATGAACTTGCCTACTTCTAGGAATTTTATTCAATTTCTTAGAGCTTATGCTACCTTCTACCCTTATTCTGATTGTTAACTGCAATTCAAAATTGCTGTAAAAGTGCACTGTGTAATTGAAATGGATTTTCTGCAATAAAAGGTACTGTAATATGTGTGTTTTAAATACTTTTCTTTTAATATTTTGATGTTAAGTTAAACTTTATGTAATTCAGTAATCAAGTGAGTACTTAATCTAATAAATAGTATTTTTATTGGTAATTCTTAACTTTTTATTCGTCATTTTTTTATTTTATTGACCATTTTTTGCATTTTTAGGTCATAAATGCATTTTTTATTTTGCATTTTTTACCAATTTATAGCTCATTAAATGCCTTGCCCTACTTATGACAATTCAATTTAACGCAATAAAATTAAATGAACACTAAAGAGCTGTATTAAAAATACTAATCTCTAAATCAACATCCATATTAAATATTATAATAATTGTTTATAATTACTTATGCTGTAGGTATGACCAAGACGTCTTGCACATATTAGAAATATTGTAGGATACGTATGGAAGAACCGAACTAACAATTGCAAAAAAAAAACTATATACTGTAATCATCACTACCAATAGATGCGATTATGTAGTCTATGAGCAATGTGATAAATATGGAAAAACCAGTAAGATTATTTAATAGGTATAACAGTGTACTACATGATCTTTATAGGAAGTCAGATATAATAAGAACAGTTAAGTTCGTAGACTGCGATGGGCAGGACATGTAGCACGTGTGGGGAATGAAAGACGTGCATGGAAGCTTCTTTTAAGAAAACTAGAGGGAAAACGCCCAGTTGATAGACCAAGAATGAGGTGGAAGAATAGCATTAACTATGATTTGAGGGAAGTAGATTATACAGGGAATGATTGGAAAAATTAGCTCAGGACAGGGATGTATGGAGAGCTTATGTCCACGCGGCCATGAACCTACGGGTTCGATAGCGCCAGTAAGTTAGTTAGTTATATTCACTTTCATACTCTCTAATTAAATTCTACTTCAAAATTTCATAAAACTTCGGATCTCGTCAATAAGATATAAATTATAAAATCATATAATTCAATTTAAATATTGATTTTAGGCCACTACGTGGTCTGTTAGTCTTAACAATGGTATGTAAGAGTAATAACATTCAATATGTATGAGGGAACTAAGTGGACCTATTAATAATAATTTGCTGTTAATCACATCAAATAACTTTTATAAAAATCTTTTTATGACTAGTTATTTGAAGAGGTTTAGATTGTTCATATTTATTTAAAAATGGGATAATATTTCATGTTTCAAGAATTAATATAAAATCCTGTTAGAAAGTTTTGGAAAGCCTGATAAATTCTTTTGTGGAGGATGGTACAATATACCGTATACCGATATACGAAAAACAACGATGGCCGTCTTGCATGGGAAATTCAGACATCTAAACCTTACCAATATGATGGTTGATGACAATGCTTTCTGCCTTGTTAACAATTACACATGAAATATGACAATAGCTACAGACTAGTGATTCTGAATTCACGCTCCGAGTGCTGCTTTTAATTGCAGAAGCTATAATAACTTTCGTCTTATAGGTCTATTATTATTTTTCAGACTACTTTCTTTATTAAAACCAAAATGACAGGAATTAATTCATTATTACCACGTATTTTCGTACAACTCAATATTACAAAAATATAATTACAAAAACCTACAAATAACACTGGCGAACATGATTTTTGTCTCATGAGTACCAATAGTTGTACTTAATGCAGTTTTTTATCGTGTTTTCAAATATGTATTCGGGATTTCTGCATCACCCACGGTTTTTTTATTTCAATTTCAAGTAATGGATTTAAATAATTATTTTTTTAATAAGCCTAGATTTCTTCCCGGAAAATCTTGGTGCAGTGAGCCATGAGCACGGGGAACACTTTCATCAGGAGATTTCAGCTATGGAAAAGAGATATCAAGGCAAATGGAATCTTAATATTATGGCCGATTATTGTTGGACCATCAAGAGGGATGCTCCACAGGCGACATATAGCAGAAAATCGTCATATCTTACTTTCTAGGTGGATCCAAATGTTCGAACATTGTGCATTTACGAATGCAGAAAATATTAAAGTGTTTGAAATTATGAATGCCTGTCTCTCGGAAACCGTGCGTGATGGAGAAAAAAATACTGTCAGAATCACATATTTTTCTTTGTGAGAAAAAAAAAGTTTTATTTTTTGTTGCTCAGTGTAATATACCTACGAATTATTATTTAGAAAAAAGCCTCAGTCATATTGGGAGTGAACCCGAAATTTCTGAATACGAGACTCAAACGATACTGCTTGATGTAACTCGCTTGGTTTTAGTTAATTATGTAATATTAATTAAATATGAAGTACGATTAGGTAGTTGTAAGGAAGTGCAAACCCAACATTTGCTTTGACTACTAAAGAAAATCACGGAAACCTTCCCAAACATGTTAGTAGGCACTAGGATTTCAACTCAAATCTATACATTAATACGTGAAGAAAAAACTGTGTACCCCTTTCTAAACACATTGCGCGCACGGAGGAGTGTGGTATTTGACATAATTAAAGTTCATATAGAGAAGAGGTGCAGAAAAATAAAATTTATGTATAATATGTGTTACAAATAAATTAAATTAAACAATAGTATATTACGTTGCAAGGTTGGGAAGTGGTATTTACAGAATCGAGGAAAATGTTTAAAAACCTGGCTATCGCTCGATTTTTAAAAATTTTCCTCGATTCTGTAAAACACTTCACAAACGTGCGTTGTTCATTACTTTTTGCGCGATAGTATTTTCAAAATAATAAATAGGGGCCTAGTAGTAAAATAATATCTTTATTGGAAATATTTGCGTTCATTATAAATAAGTGAGTAACGTTAAACAGTGTGGCCAATGCTTATTAGTTGAAAGTACAGGAGGCCGTGGACCATTATTATTAATAAAATGGCGGCAAATACGTATTTATTGTTTTACATTGTTTCAAATGAAGTTCAGTTCATTTAAAATGCAGTGATTGTTTCGTATAATGTATATTAACACTACCTTTTGGATATTTTTTGTATAGGCCTATACATTGTGCGTAGTATACATAGAGGGTAGTGGTTTTACTTTCCGCACGTGGGTGTAAATGTAAATTACAGTATAGTTATTTAGGTTGCAAACCCGAAATGTAGGAAGTTGACCTTTCAATCATTGTCGCCATTGCTGTAAATATGACAAAACGCACTATCGCGCAAAAAAATAAAATAAATTGTCTCTAAGGAATTTATGTGTATTACTCATTCAATTGTTTACTCATTCATTTGTTTACGTTCAAACTGAAAGTGCATTGTTGCAAAAAGAAAATTGTGCAGCAGCCATGTGAATTGACTTAATCTCGCGTATGTATTATTTGTGCTTTTATATGAAGTGAGTACATTTTATTATTTAGATTTAAATTAAACGCTGTCTAATCTTGGTTTCAGTAATTTCATTATATTTTTTTATATTCAGACATTCGCACCTACTTACATTGTGCTTCGACATTCGAACATTAACGGGTCGGAATGAGAGACAAAGAAGGATATAGGCCAAATGCAAATTTAAATAGTATACAAATGTCAAATGACGCGTTATTATTTTTCAAATATAGCTTAACCAAGCTATACCACATATTTCCTATCGTTCGTATTTTTAAAATAAATCGAAAATTAATGCATAATGACGTCTTTATGACAAACTTAAAAAAAATTAATGAATTGTGGTCGAATTTCGACCGCTGAGCGACCACTGATATTACATAAATTCGTTTAGAAGACCAATATTATGCCTACTTACGTTTAGTCATCGGAAGACTCTGATGTCTGATAAACTCACTCGATACAATTATTATTATTATGCTATATAATTTATCAATTCTTTTTACTTTAATTAATATCCATGCGTCCGAGCTGCAAATATAACTAGAAACTTACTGAATGTAATAATAAGTATATACCAAAAAACAAATTGAAGTAGGCCTAATTCCTTTATTATGGTTTTAAAATCTATTTATGTTTATATTTTCTGATAAATAAAACAACCGTTTAAGGAGCAGTACATTTATACCATCCATCCGAAGGCAGGTCTTTCACTGCAATCATAGCATTTTCATTCTAGACTTTTCAGCTTTACTTGGGAATTATAGGTGTGGTAGCTTCCCGTTGCTTTCCACACCGGTAAACGATGGTGGTGATGATGGCCGGATGATTTTCGGGGACCGTTGGGCCCTAAGCTTCCTGACATTTATCTTACAGGTGAGGAAAACCTCCGAAAAAAAACCTCACCCAGGAGCCTGTCCGACCGGGAATCGAAGCCGGGCCCGCTGCATGACAAGGCAGCACGCTACCTCGAGACCACAGAGGTGGACACATTTATACAAGCATGGATAAAATCAACCCAACTGGTCAGTTGAAGAATGCCTACGTCATAATAAAAAAAGCTTAAATTTGTATCAATGCTTAGTGTTCTCTAACCTAGTGCAACCTTTAAAAAAAACTAACACATAAGTTCATGGCCGCGCGGACATAAACTCTCCACACATCCCTATCCTGAACTAATGTTTTCCAATCATCCCCTGTATAAATTATTTCCCTCAAATTATGGTTAATGTTATTCTCCCATCTCATTCTTGTTCTACCGACTGGGCGTTTTTCCTCTGGTTCTCTTACAAGAAGCTTCCATACCCCTCTTTTATTCCCCATTTGTGCCATACGTCCTTCTCATCACAGTAGCAACCTTAGAATAGATTATATTTTACTATTATTATTATTATTATCATCATCATCATCATCGGCCGCGGTGGACTAGTGGTTATGCTCCTTGCCTCTGGTCCCGAGTTCAAACCCGGCCGGGGTCGATTGATTTTTTTGGATGGAAAAATCCAAGGAGCAAGTCCTCCGGGAGGGACTTTAAGCCGTGGGTCCGGAATCTGAAGATTTTCAGGCTTGTAAAAAATCCTTAAGCCTGAATGAAAATGCCTCTAAGCAAAATTTACTGAATTTTCCCGTCCTAGTACTACCTTGGTTTCCTAGCTGTCACTATGAGGCGGAACGCTGACCACGGACCACTCAAAATGGCATCTATACGAAAACAAGCGTAACTAAATTAGTATGGTTCAAATTCTTCCCTGTAGGGGAAGAGCACCTAAATGTCTGTAAAGGGAAAACATAGGCTTACAATACAATGCAATTATTATCATCTCCTGTCAGGTCAAGTCCTCCAAAGGCTCATGTGGAGTGGGACACACAAAAGTTCAGCAAGGGAGAGGGTGAACTAAGGAAAGAAAGAAGTAGATTATTATCATCATTATTATGTTAATATGTGTGTTTCTAATTCTACCCACTGCACTTTTGGTGCTTCGGGCTCTGGCTGAGCGGATGTATGTTTATGATCTAATTTCAATATACGCAACACTTCGTCAGACCATTTTATATTGATGATGAATTCGTGTATTGTGTTCAGAGTGTAGGATGAGTTACGTTTACGTGTTTGTATTGTAAAAATTGTGCTATATGAGGAATGATGATGAAGAGAAGGGAGAAGGCGACACCCGGTGCCGGCATGTAGCCTACTCCTGTAGAAAAGCACTAAGGGGCCGCCAAGCATAACGTCCCCATTCGACGGACGGATCACTATCAACAGTAGCACATGCCTTCTCAACATATGTATTGCGGATGAATTTGCAATATTTAATGTATGAATCTAGTGCACAATCTAGCGATTAAAACTTATACACCACCACTCCTCCTGGGCCCAAAACTGAAAATCTTGCAATTAAAATTATAATAACATTCAACAAGTTCAACCCAGTCGTGTATCGCTAGTCAAGAAGCAGCCATGCTATTTTTGCCTCACTCTGATGGTTAACCGTTTATATAAAAGCGGGTGCCACGTTTCTCATAGCGCTATGACCGTTTATTACACAAGGACAGAAGACATTGATTATTTATGTTATTATTTGGTATTGTTTAACTTTTAAAATTATATATGTATTTATTTATTAAATAATTTAATTCCAACATTATATAGCTTGTAGATCTACATAAATTTAATATTCATACAAAATCATGCTGAAAATATTATTATATTAGTCCACCGCTGTGGTCTCGAGGTAGTGTGCTGCCTTGTCACGCAGCGGGCCCGGGTTCGATCCCTGGTCGGGACAGTTTTTTTGGGTGAGGTTTTTATCGGGGTTTTTCCTCACCTGTAAGACAAATGTCAGGAAAACTTTAAGGCACAAACGGTTTCCGAAATCATATGGCCATCGCAATCGTCATCATTCATATTCATCTTAGATTAAGCTTAGGATTAGGGACTCTCCTGGCGTACCACTATCATCATCATCCAACATATCGGGGCAACGTAACCCCGCCTTCCAGGCGCCCCAATCTCAGGAGTGGGTTACAAGTACGCCATGCCAGGAGAGAACACCAGGTATGTCGAAGAGAACACCAGGTAAGTCGAAAGACAACCTGAGGCATTTGCAAAAAAATATTATACTTATTATTATTATTATTTTTATTATGATTACTATTATTATTATTATTATTATTATTATTATTATTATTATTATTATTATTATTATTATTATTATTAACTGTTCGGTCTGAAATATTTTCCCATGACCGCCACATGATGAAATCACTTATATATTAAACTAATATAATATGTATATACTGTATTATTATTCGAGCTACATATCACAATAAATCACTGATAATTATAACACTTAATTACGGTATACAATTTTATAACTGGATCGAATGTTCCACATCGTTCCGAGTTTTAATTGAAACTGACGGAGGAATAGCAATGTGGCAACATCGTGATAGTCGCGGCAGTCGAGATCTTTGTATTTTAATAACATATAACAGCTGCGGGGAAACAAAGCGAGCCGCTAGTTAAGCATCATAGTGAGGCGATAATACCATTTGAGCTAGTATGGCGGACTTAGGATCAGTTTCACCAACAGAGGTAACTGTATTACGCCAGTTTTCCCCATGTATAATGCATAGCTTAAACTGGCGTAATACAGTTAACTCTGTTGGTGAAACCGACCCTTATTTTGTTAACATTACTGGTTATCAAGCGATCAAATTGGATATTCTTAAAATAAGTATATGACGCGATAACGCAGGGATGAAGTGCTATTAGTTGATGTCGTTTCCTTACGAAAGTATAGAGATTTCGCTACTTCATTCAAGAAACAGTTATTTTCATGAAGTTACGTAGAACTTGTTTCAGACCTTGTATAAATAAAAGTTTATCACATGGTTGGACAAAGAACCCAAATTGAAGCATCTGGATTTCAATTTCTCCTCTAAAAGCAGCCGGGTTTCAGCGTTGCATAACGGCCGCCTTTACTCCCAGAACAAAGTCTGATACCCATTCCCACAGAGTCTGATATCGAACTTTAAACATGGTGAGCCCAGATGTTTGGAACAATTTAAAAATCCTGATCAAATCGAGAATCGAACTTCGACTTCCGGTTTATAGTGCATTACTTAAATATCAAATGCCTAGGAATAATACTCACAAATAGGAATGAGATGCACGAAGAAATAGAAATTAGGCTCAATTCTGGAAATGCGTGCTATTATGCATTACAGAGACTCTTGACGTCCCAACGCCTTTCAAAAAAAGGTAAACTGAAATTATATAAAACTATTATTGAACCAGTTATATTATATGGATGCGAAACATGGACTCCTATTTTAAGGGAGGAAAGGAGATTACGAGTATTTGAGAATAAAGTACTTAAGAACATTTTTGGACCAAAGAGAGATGAACAGAGAGGAGAATGGAGAAGACTACATAACAATGAACTACATGGTCTTTATAGGAAGCCAGATATAATAAGATCAGTTAAGTCTCGTAGACTGCGATGTGCAGGACATGTAGCGTGAATGGGGATGAAATACGTGCATGAAAACTTCTTGTACGAAACCAGAGGGAAAACGCCCAGTTGGTAGACCAAGAATGAGGTGGGAGAATATCATTAACTATGATTTGAGGGGTCCCGCACCGTAGCCGAATGGTTAAGGCAGGAAGCTATGGCGCAGAGCTACGGGTCTTGCGCTGGTTCGGGTCTCCATGGAGGAAGAAATTTTCTCATGGTATTTCGGCCAGCATGGGACCGATGCCCACCTAACATCGTGAGACATATGGGTAGCTACAATAAGTAGCTGCTCCAGGTTGAGAAAACCTGCTATAACGGCTGGCGGACTCGACATGCTGACCACATGTCACCCCAACAGTGGCTGGATGATCATCATTATCTCTCTGATCGACACGTGGATGTGAGGCCAGTATCCGGCTGGTAGGCTATGGGCCTTCTAGGCCTGTCGCGCCAGAAAAAAATGATTTGAGGGAATTAGATTATACAGGGAATGATTTGAAAACATCTCAGGATAGGGAAGTATGGAGAGCTTATGTTCGCGTGGCCATGAACCCATGGGTTCGATAGTGATAGTGAGTTAATTATATAACTCAAAAATTCTAACATCTTTCATGGGGATATTCTACACTCTGCAGCTTGTAGGAATCTCGGATGATACTAAATGGACAGTTGGTTTCAACAGCAAAAAAAAAAAAAATGTATATAGCCCATTTCTAATACATTTTCTATTGGGTAATAAAAAGAGTGGACATGAAAAGCACAGGAAGACGATGACGTAGACCTTGGTAGAAGATATCAAGTGGAGGGTCAACAGCTGTCGTGGCCGCCATGTGAGAGCAACAAGACGAAGAAAGTTGGGCGGCACGCGACAAATCCCCTGCAGCCACCCTTATAAAAACCACCCCCGCAGCTGTCTTGCGGCACATGGCCAGTGTAAACATTTCATAAACCCTTAACCACTTCATTAGCGTTCCATGAGAGAACATTCTTTTTTTTTTATTGAACCACATGCATTAACCTGGGGGTGTTGAATGCATATCATTAATAATAATAACCCTTTTAGATTCATATAATTTATGTCAACACTATTTTATCATAGGCGTGCGAACGCTATTTTATTTTCAAAACTCTCTAAGGTAGTCCAATAATGATTTTCGATCGTTCGCTCGTCAAAAACGACACTTTTTACTAGCACAGCTACTTTTTTTTGGTACTTTAACTCATGCCCCAAATGGGAGTCAATGAACAATCACGCCGTAGCAAAGTGGTTAAGGCAGTGCGCTACAAACCGGAAGGTCGAGGGTTTGAGTCCCGGTGGGGTCAGGATTTTTAAACTGACCCAAACCTTCTGGTGGCACCATGACCCTGGGATCGACTCAGCCTCTATCGGAAATGATTACCAGGCGCTTGTTCTGGGGGTAAAGGCGGTCGTTACGCAGGACTGACGACCCGGTTGACATCAAGTGTAGTAGAAAAAGTGAGAGCCTTAACCTCCTACTACCCCAAGGGTCGCCTATGGTGGGACCACTTTATGAATTTTGTTTTACAGTCGATCACAGTCGTATTTCACCTCGATAATTATCGAATTTTGATTACCAAAATAAAGAAAGCTCCTCCTTTCTAATATTCGAGCAGGTCAGAGCATTATTTTGCAGCGACTGACTCTCTAACTAATACGTTGAATATAGCAAATAATGAACAGATTCCTTCGACCTATACATTTGATATTTGTGTGATCAACAATTGTGTTTTTAAATACTGATTTTACTGAGTTGGTTCTCAAAAAAAAATTAACAACCTATAATGTTGGTTATAATATACAGTTTGATGAGTGTCATTTTTTCTCCACTAGGGTGCATTCTTATAATATTGCGATCCTATTTAGCAATAAACAGTATAATCAAGTTGCAGTGATGAACAAATGAAACATAACCAAACATTTCTCATTTGTTTTCAAACATCACCGTTTACATTAAATATATATATATATATATATATATATATATATATATATATATATATATATATATATATATTAGTCCCACTAAAGGCCTCAGGAGGCCTTTGGGGTAATAGGAGGTTAAGGTTCCCACATAGATATTTTAAAATAACTGTATTTAAATAATGATTTGTGAGTAAACAGCTTAATGTTATTCATTAAATAGTCCTAACAAATGCCACTCTTGATTTCCAAATCCTCTAGACAATTTGGAAATCACTCGTGGCATTACTTATGATAAAGTGAAAACAAAACTTTTAAAACTAATTTTAGAAACACCCTTGAGGTCGCTAGGTAAAGGTTAGAAGCATAAAATTGGTACCTGAGATATGAGTTGTCTTCAACTATATAATGATGTGAAAGATCCAGAAGGCCTTTCGGAACATATGTGCCATCTTCTGCTTGAGGAGTGGTACATGTGTTCCGAAAGGCCTCCAGGATATTTTACAGCATTATATGCAGTAGTTGCGAACGACTGAGATCTCAGGTACCAATTTATGATTTTAACTTTTATAGAGTCGACATGTTTGTAGATCTACGGAACATTAAAATTAATGATTTTACGGCATTCGGAATAAACCAATATTGTAGAAGAATGAGCAAATTAACATTCTCCATTTTTACACAACAGAAAAATTCTTAGACTTGATCAGGATTGAATCCTTTAACATCAGATACATAAAAGGGTGTTTTACACCTCCTAAGACCATAAGGATCAACCAACCATCATCACCAGCATCAAGGATTAGACCTAAAGGTCTGTTCCGATCTCATGTTAGAATTGGTCTGTCAATCTTTTACTTTGTCTTCCTACATTTCTTCGTCCTAGTGGTTTGTAATGAAGAATCTCTTTCGGAATTCTGTAGTAATCCATTTTATTGATGTGGTTCATCCATTCATCTCTGTACTGTATTGTGCAATTCTATCTAATAGTTTGAATATTTAGTTATATTCGTATATTTTCATTATTTCTTATATATAGCCAGCCAAATTCAACAAAAACCTCATTTATGAAGTTTCTATTCTTCATTCCTGGTTTTTGGTTAAGACCCAAGATCTACATAACCGTCCTGGAACTGCCATTGTTATAACATTTTAAAAAGTGTCTCCTTTCTAGTTATCAAGATCAATGCTCTTCAAAATAGTTCTAAAACATCTAACATTCATAATTCCCCAGTCACAAGAGGAGAAAAAATAATGTTACCATGTGAGATTTCAATGATTGAAAATGCCATTTATAATTTTAAATAAACTCATTAGTTTACAAGGAAACTGTGAATCACTGCAGGCGGAAACCTACTTTGAATTTTTTCCAAAGATGCGTTGTGATGTGCCAAGGCAGAGATCAGAATATTAGCTACCGTTTTTAACTGAAAGGAACAGAATCGAAGCCAGAATCCAGCAATGTCAACCCACTGTACGGAGCAATAGGACTCCCCGCATGAGTAAGAGCGATATGAAGTGAGTGGGGACGTGGCGCGGACGGCAGATGTTGAGAGTTATCCAGTCTACCAATTCAGGTGTTGTATTACTCCCCTATAGTTTAAATGAGAGATTTGGCGCTGAATTTTAGTGCCTTGCAGTTAAAAATGGTATATAATTCTTTGGACACGATCTTTGTGCGATCACATCGTTTCTCTGGAAGAAATTTCAAGGTAGGTTTCGGCAGGCAATGGTTGACAGTTCCATTGTTAAATAGGGGCCTATGCGGAGTATCGATTCAAATAATAATAAAAAAATACACCCGTGATAAATTCCAGGAGGCAATTCCTTCCTCATCCAAACTTGATTTAGTGTATGTCCGGTAGCTATGCGCCAAGGAACGATGCCTTAGACCACTCGGCTACGCCGCGGGTTCTAATTCTTCATAGGCTATGCCAAAATTTGTTAGACATAACAGAATTATTTACATTGTAATCTAAGAGTAAAGCGTTTGTATAAAATTATATTCCAAGATGAGCCGGATTTTAGAGCTGAGCAAATTTTGAGGATACGAATTTCTACGGATTGGAGATTAACAGTAATTTTCCTATGTAAAATTGTAAACTTTCACTGCAGGTGTCTTGATTCATGTATGTCTTTCGGGCTAAATGGCCATGGTCTGATTTTATTAACACTCAACATTTCGTGTACTACTGCGGTAGACATCCTCAGGAGATTCTGCGTGTTCTTTGACTTCCTAACTCTTCAAATGTCGGCTGCAGACTGGCTGTGCGTTGGAAATCGTGTCCTTATTTATATATGAGTTAGGAGGTCAAAGAGCATGCAGACTCTCATGAGGATGTTTACCGCAGTAGTAGACGAAACGTTGAGTGTTAATAAAACCAGACCACGGTCATTTAGCCCGAAAGACATAAAATACATAAATAATTTTCCTATGTTTCAGAGATTTATGGGTGCGAAACATGGACTCTTACTTTAAGGGAGGAAAGGAGATTACAAGTATTTGAGAATAAAGTAGTTAGGAAAATTTTTGGACCAAAGAGAGATGAACAGACAGGTGAATGGAGAAGACTTCATAACAATGAACTACATGGTCTTTATAGGAAGCCAGATATAATAAGAACAGTTAAGTCTCGTAGACTGCGATGGGCAGGACATATTGCACGTATGGGGAATGAAAGATTTGCATGGAAACTTCTTGTAGGAAAGCCAGAGGGAAAACGCCCGATTGGTAGACCAAGAATGAGGTGGGAGAATAACATTAACTATGATTTGAGGGAAGTAGATTATACAGGGAATGATTGGAAAGCATTAGCTCAGGATAGGGGTGTATGGAGAGCTTATGTCCGCGCGGCCATGAACCTATGGGTTCGATAGTGCCCAGTGAGTGAGTAAGTAAGTAAGTATGTTTCAGAGATTGCAAGGAGCGTCAAAGAATGCTACAACGATTTGTAAAACATAAAGCTGGCAAAATTACCAGGTGTAAAATTTCACTAGATTAACTTTTCAACAGAATAAGGCGTCGTTAAATCCCTGATATAAAAAAAAACAAAATTTAATAGACATTTAGGAATTAATAGTGTTGGTGTCAAATCTTTGCAAGTGCTTGGAATATTACGTTGATGTTTATGAGATATACATAAAAATTAATGGCACTTTGTACTTAAATTGAATATTAAGCTGTGACAAATGTGAATAGGAAGAACTCTATTATGATTAGGGAGCATTCAGTGACACAAATAGGACAGCTCTACCAGCTGATCGTGATGAATGTCATGGCTACAGGAACAGGAAGGCCACAGTCATAAGTCACAAGATCACATTTCGGTTTATCGTCTAAATTTCCCACGACATTCATGCAAATAAATAGTAATTTAAAATCATGTTATAGTTCATACAAGTTATAAGTGACTGTATAAATATCATAGATCTCAGGTTCCGTACACCAGTTAGTATTTCAACCGCATTACTTAAGGATAAACAGTTCCATATCTTTAAATTGTGTACAACGTTTATAATGGAATCTAGAACTAAAATCGCATTTACAAACATTAAAGGAAAAACAATAAAGAAAGTTGTTGTTGGTGGCTTCCGAAATTGTTGACCCAAGTCATTTTTTTCCCTAGCTTCCTAATAAAGAGCTTCCAAGTTTCCAGTTTAGTGTTATCCATTTTCTGTAGCCGAAAAGGTGTTCCTTGTTTTGAATTACGGCAATAAAGAATAGTACATTACGATGCAAGGTTGGGAAGCGGTTTTTACAGAAGCGAAGAAATGTTTTAAACCCGAGGGATATCGAGGTTTTTATTTCGGAGATTCTGTAAAACACTTCACAAACGTGCGTTGTACATTATTTTTTGCGCGATGGTGTTTTCAAAATAATAAATAATAGTAAAATGATAACATCTTAGATGGAAATATTTGCTTCCATTATAAACAACTGACTAACGTTAACAGTGTGGACAATGTTATTAGTTGAGACTACAGCAGACCGTGACACCAATTAGTGATAAAATGGTGGCAAGTACGCATTTATTGTTTTATATTACATTTCAAATAAAGCTCAGTTAATTTAAAATGCACTGATTTGTTTCGTATAATGTATATTAACGCTACGTTTTGGATATATTTTTGTATATACATTGTACGCAGTATACATAAAGGGCAGTGGTTTTACTTCCTGCATGTGGTTTGTAATATGTAATATTACAGTATTGTTATTTAGGTTGTGAATGTGAGGAAGTGAATTGCTAACAAAGCCTCATTTCAACAAGAAATTCAATTTTGGCTGATATCTCAATTTAATTAATTACTCATACCTTATCTATTGCAATCTTAAGCAATGACGATGGTTTAGGAGACATGGAGAGCAGGATTTTTAAAAATGTATAATTCTATATTTCACAAAAGCGAATTGCAGTTGAATTCATCCCTTATATTTGCCAAAGCAATAATGATTGGTGAATCTCAAAGGAAATACAAGTTAAAATTTCACATTACTTACCATCATTATCTGGAATGTTTCCGTATGACATTGTTTATATATAGAACTTTTGAAGTTCCAATAAAACAATGATTTTTCGGAAAAAATAAGCTTATGATTAGAGTGTCCAGTAAAATAGTTTATATTTTAAAACTTGTATTTAACATTGAGCTAAATGTATTAATTTTAAGAATACTTCTTCTTTGGAAACTAGACGCCATCGGGAAAAGAAAACAATACGAGTAATTGGATTGCTTTAACATTAGAGGGGAAACAAATGCATTAAAAGGAAGAAATACCTATACAAATATTGCTAATTCCGAAAACTATGGTTAATAAATTATATATCTTGTATCTTGTAAGTCCATGTTTCCCTTAACAGAGATTTAGGCGCTCTCCCCCTACAGGGAAGGTTTGAACCATACTAATTTAGTTACACTTGTTTTCGTATAGATGTCATGAGTGGTCCGTGGTCAGCGTTCCGCCTCATACTAACATCTAGGAAACCAAGGTAGTACTAGGACTAGAAAATTCGGTAAATTTTGTTTAAATGCCTTTTCATTCAGGCTTAAAGATCTTTTACGAGCCTGAAAATATTCAGACTCGGAACCCACGGCTTAAAGTCCCTCCCGGAGGACTCGCTCCTTGGATTTTTCCATCCTAAAAAAATCCATCGAGCCCGGCCGGGTAATATATATATATATTACATCACAGCTAAATTATTATTATTATTATTATTATTTCGAAAACTGTTGCCTTTCTGAATAGTTTAACATTTTCTGACACTAGCGATAGAACTAACACATTCATAAAATCGAAATTGTACCTACTATTTAAAAATAAAGCAAGAAGCAAAGATAGAACGGTCTATTGACATAGTATACGGCACTCGGCAGCAACTGGGCCCGGGGTTAGAGCTTGTCATTCCTAGTGAATGGAATCAGCTGCAGTCTTACGCTACAGTCAGACTTTCTGTTCCTTTCTCCGTCCCTGTCCCTTCTCTCTATTCGTTGTGTTTAATGTCAGTAAAAATACGATTTCTTTAAATTCAATACTCGTCAAGTTGCTCTGTTCGCCGGAACGACATGGGCTGATGCGACACATTTTACGCAGAGTGCCGTAGAGAATTTCATAGACCACTTGCAGAAAAATTCACTTTTTTTTTTTTTTTTTTTTTTTTTTCGTATTCTTGTTCTTTCTCTTCCATTCAAGGTTTGAGTAATTTGCCCGTTTTGATTTCACAGATTTTGCGTTCATTGTAAAAATAAAGTGTAAAAATAAAGTATAAAAAATAAAATAAAAATGTATTCTAATTAAGGATGAATTGAACACCTATTTCATCTAGCTCATTCTATCGTCTTAGATTTATTATTTCATCTTTAACACAAATATTTTATAGAATATTAGAATAATACTTAAACTGGTGAATATATTGAAATTTGCCACTGTTACTATTCATGAAATAAATAATTGAAATTTATGTTTTAATCCTTATATTGGCAATGTATGCTATAGGATACATCAATTGGTTTAATTTACTTAATAGTTTTAATAAAACAGAAGAAATGGAACGAGAAGAAAATGCTTTAAATGTGTGTCGAATTACACAAAAAAAACTAATAATAACAGTTATGCATAATTCCATTTTCACTACGGTCCGCCACATTTAAATAACTGACACGGGGAATTAATATTTTGCCAATTTAAGGTAAGGTAATTTGAATAATCCGCAAGGAGTAAGATAGAAGGGACGACTTAGGAAAACTTGGAAGCGATCGGTAGAGGAGGAAGAAAAGAAAAGAGGGAAAAGCTGGAAACAAGTGAAATGGCTGGCTGGAAGCAGAGTACGCTGGAGGAACTTTACTGCTGCCATATGTTCCATTTAGGAATTGAATAAATATCCTCAACTCAGGGTCGGGTCGAGGAATCAGATGAGATGAAGCCCCCTATATAGAGGTCTGTCAGTTACAAGGGTGCCGGCCGACCACACCTGATGCACCATCAGGGGGGCAGATGAATGAAATGAAATGAAACGAAATGGGTGAGATGAGTATAGAGAAATGGTGGAATGGAATTGTGGCAGGGGAATACGGGAGAAAAACCTGCCCAAGCTCCGTTTCGTCCACTACGAAACCCACATGGAGTGACCGAGACTCGATCTCGGGACCCCAGCGGTGAGAGGCGAGCGTCTAACCGCTTGCGCCACTGAGCCGCCCCATTTAGGAATTACAGGAAATACATAAAATCAATTTGAAGATCTTCTTTCTTGTTGATTGATTGTAATTACTTATTTGGAAATGTATTAATTGAGAACCCATTATAAATATATTAATTGAGAAGAAGAAGAAGATTAAGGTAATTTTAAGATGAGATAAAATATTATAAAACAATATGCTTAGCAGGCTAATTATTGATGGCAATGGCGTTGAGAACGAAAGCTGATGAAACTTAACATCTTCACCTGTAATAATGATACTAGAAAATAATTTTAGACTGATGAATCGTATTGTTATGATAATCTTCTTATAAGGATGATGTGGCTCATTGCACCCAGAAACAATAATCGTGGGCGGTCCGTATCAACTAGACAGCTGTCCCTCCCTCTACCTGCAGGGGTGAGCAAGCAAGTTGTTTACAAATATTATCATTCTATTATCCACATCAACAACAACAACAACAACAACAACAACAACAATAATAATAATAATAATAATAATAATAATAATAATAATAATAATAATAATAATAATAATAATAATAATAATAATAATAATAATAAGAATAATAATAATAAAAATAATAAAATAATAATAAAATAATAATAAAATAAAAATTATAATAAAAAAAATAAAAATAATAATAAAATAATAATATTATTATTGTTGTATAATAATAATTAATAATAATAATTATTATTATTATTATTATTATTATTGCTGTCATTAGATAAATAATGTATCTAATTCAGCGAATCTCCAGTTTTTACAAACAAAATGCTCCTAGAAATATACTCGCATATCATGTTTAAAGTCCACCGCTGTGGTCTCCAAGTAGGGTGCTGCCTTGTAACGCAGCGGGCCCGGGTTCGATTCCCGGTCGGGACAGGCTCCTGGGCGAGGCTTTTTCGGGGTTTTTCCTCACCTGTAAGACAAATGTCAGGATGCTTAGGGCCCAACGGTCCCCGAAAATCATCCGGCCATCATCATCATCCTTATCATTATCACCATCATCCTTCACCGGTGTGGAAAGCAACGGGAAGCTACCACACCTATATTTCCCTAGTAAAGCTGCAAAGCATTGCATGAACATGCTATGATTGCAGTGAAAGACCTGCCCTCGGGCAGAATTACTATGGATGGATCATGTTTAAGACATTAAAAGTCTCGATATAATAGAAACAGTTAAAGTAACAACTAACATTGTTAGTAATAGGTAACAATGTTAAATTATATTATAAAAAATGAAAGGTTATGAACCGGTAATATTACCTATACATTTGCTAATTTAAATTGTCTAATGATTTTTAAAAGCTTTTATTTTTTATTTAATTATTATTTCACAATTTAAATATAGCCTAATATTATAATATCGTATCTATAATTTTTCTTTGTTTCCATTGAGTTTGTCAGTCTCGGCTGACTAATTTTTACCACTGCTCGCCTCAGTTCCGAGGTTTGTGGGTTCAAACCGAACTGGATAAGATGTTTTAGGGTATAAAAATTCTCAGAATGTCTTCCTTCGAAAAATAAGTAAAATCGTAGGTTTACGTCAGATAAAAAAGTGACTTCAGCGCAAAATTTGTCGGGTATTTCCCGCCTACATCTGAAGTGTGAAGTTAATGACCTGATATGTAAAAGGCATCGTTAAATAATACTACCTTTATCGCATGTCATATTCTTCTCATATAAATGTTGATGATGATGAAATGGGGACTGGGGTCGAAATTTCAAGCCAGCATTTGCCTTCAAGGCTGAGGAAAACCATCAAAAAGATCGGCCAGATGGGCCTACCAGGATTTGAACCCTGACGTTAAAGATAATCTCAAACGCAAGCATTTGACCCAACGTGCAAGCAATGTTTGTATTTTTTTTGTAAATAAATGTGAATTTTAAATGCAGTAATAGAACATGCGATATAGTCTAAGTCATATTTGGCGGTAACAAAATAATTGAAATACGACTCCAATATGGGTAATGTATATGTGAAATTACTGTCCTGTAAGTCTTAATTTATTTTACCAATGCTACCACGTTGTCTTTATGACATTTATGGTATTCTCTTCTGGCATAGGACAATTGCAAACCACTTGATGTTGAGGTGCCTGGAAAGCAGAATTGCGTTAGCCCGATGATATGATAAGTACGGTATGAATGACAATGAAGCACCAGGAGAGTCCTTAAACCTAAACTCAGTCTAAATATAGACCATGGGCGATCACAGAAATAATTTCCCTTTAAGAAAAAATCCTGTGATCTGACTGGGAATCGAACCCGGGACCATATGACCTATAGTCAGAAGCACTGACCACTAGACCATGAGGCTGGTCAAACGTTCAATACGTTCATTTTCTGAATAAAAATAATTATTTACTCAAGGTTATAGGTAGACACATAGCCTTCTAAGCCAGAAGGATCGAGCAAAGCAGTATCATTAGCGTAATCATGTATCACATGATTTTTTTTTCTCGCAGAAACCTCGCCTTCAACAGGATGTTTTTCTGAACACAATTATTGCTTTTGGGGCACCATATATCCTAACAGCTTCATTTAAAGCAACGACACTGCTTACAGATTTCAAAGTATTTATTACAGCTTCCTCATATATAACACACATTTCCTGGTTTCTAAAGGTATTATATTTATAGTATCAGTCTTCAAAAATAAAATCCAAATATTAATGTTGTACAGACTTTCAAAACATCTGTCCTTATTCTAGCAAATAATATAAAATGGCCATTCACTGAAACTTTCGGACTGTTGTTTTATATTGATGACCGAGAGAAATTTTTATATAACATTTTTTACAAAATTATATTCTTTGGATGGAATCTTGGATCTTTTCTCACAACTAAGGGCATAAAAACATGCATCAGAATGTATGTAACCTTTGCGGGATAAAGATATTATAGCATGCATTATTCTTAGTAATTAGTATAGCTAGTAACACATGTACACTTAGGTCCAAGCTTTCATTTGATTTCACTCCTCTCATTGTCAGACAACTGGCATTAGCTCAGTGGGATGAAGAGAGAGAAAAATTATTCCTAAGGGATCCTGCTACAGCTATATGAAGCACTAAATGGCATCAATCAAGATTTTTTGTTGTCTACAATATTCTTGATAGAACTAAACGGTTAATTACGATATTTTATTCAATCACTATGTCACTATACAGTTTAACTTACTTACAATACTTAATGATTAAGGAAGGTGGCATATGGTGAAGTAGATATAATAGTGAGTTATATGGACTGTATGTTTTTCCATGACGGTTAAATTAAAAAAAGACTTGAGTGGGCAGGACATGTTCAACGCATGAATAATAGACGTATCCCAAAGAAAATTCTCTATGCAATTATTGTGGGCAAGAGAAGAATGAGAAGAACAGATGGATTGATGCTGGGGACGATTATGCAAAGAAGGAAAAGGAAGACACTGGATAGGCAGATTTTGAGGGGCTTAATACAGGAGGCCAAGGTCCAACAACTGTCATTATAGCTGTAGCGCTGTAGAAGAAGAAGAAGAAGAAGAAAAATGAAAGCCTTAGATCAAAAAGCAAGATAACTTTTTTAGATAAACTGAACTGTGATTAATTTCTCAAATACAATTTTATGAAAGTACAACATTTTAAATGTGATGCATGGAACCACAGAATTAAACAAAAATATTTGAAGTTGGTCCGATAAAATCTAGCCTAATGCTGCAGACTCATTAACGAGGGAGGGGTGACATATTGCGGCCGACTATTTCCATCTCGTCAGACTCACGGCGCACAATATTGTGACATCTGGTGACCGAGTTTTTGGTTACCCTGCTTCCACCTCACCTCATCTAGGTTTCAGCATCCCTATATTTTCAAGGGGTGGTCACTAACCTCATTTTATTTTGGCGAGGAATGTAAACAAGTTGTCTAGAAAGTAATGCTAATCCTTAGTATTTTATTTAACGACGCTCTTTAACAGTCCAGGTCATTAGCGTCCAAAATAAAATCTGGAATTAAAATAAAATCATTACTTAAAACTAAATGGACAAAACTATAAAGGAATAAAGAAATACCGACTTATTCCGCGCGACAACAATGTGACGTCATAATTAATGCTTCCTCAGCCACAACAGATGCCAGTGAGGAGTTTTCTTACGAACTCATTAATTAGTGAATTTTATGGAAAAAAAATAACTTATATTTTTATCGTTCGACCATGACACGAGAACTAACATTTGGAAGGACAACGTCTGCCGGGTCCGCTAGTTACCTCACATAATGTGCATTAATCGATGTTTCTATTACTGCTGTTATTATTATTTTTTATTGCGGATGAGCTCATGTAGGACTACGCAAAGTACTTAGAGGCGTTTCCTTTGAGCCCAAATTTCTTTCATTCTTTTGCTATGAACTTGTTTTCTATCATTTGTCCAAGTTGTTCCAGTTTTTTTCTTCGGTTTGTCTTCTTGGTCAACTTGCCACTTATTCACCTTAATTCTAAATATATCTCTGTTTGGGATACCTTCTTTAGTAATTCCTGCCAATTTTAAGTCCTTTTTGACTTCATCAAACCACTTCATAGTATCACTGGAGCTTTACTTCTGTTTTCGTTATTATTATTATTATTATTATTATTATTATTATTATTATACCGAGACTGTCAACAATTAATCGCAATTCTCTTGGATCAGATAACAAAAGCAATATTGCTCAGCAGCCAAATACGTATAAGCTGTCAATTACATAATTATTTAGTTGTCACGCACTACAACTGGCTCTATTGAACAGAAATGCTCGTAATAAACCTCTCAGTACATCCCTATCCAGAGCTAATGTTTTCCAATCATCCCTCTGTAATCTTCTTCCCTCAAATCACGGTTAATGTTATTCTATCATCTTATTCTTGGCTACCTACTGGGCGCTTTCCTTCTGGTTTTTCTACGAGAATTTTCTATGCCCTCTTTCATTCCCCATTCATGCCACATGTTCTGTCATCGCAGTCTATGAGATACTGTTCTTACTATATATCGTTTCCTTAAAGATCAGGCACCTCACTGTTATGTAGTCTTGTTCATCTATTTCTCTGTTCGTCTCGTCTTGAACCAAAAGTATTTCATATAACTTTATTCTCACATACTTGTAATATTTTCTTTTCCCGTATAGTAAGACACCATGTTTCGCATCCATATTACTGAAATAATGAACGTTTTACATATTTTTAGTTTTCCAGTTCCTTTTTAGAGAAGTTGGGAAGACGAGAGTCTTTGTAATGCATAATATCATGCGTTCCCAGCGTTGAGTCCATGTTTACTTTCTTAATTACTGTTATTCAGATTTTAATTTCCTATACTTCCATGAAACTCCTGGTTTGATAGTTATAGTGAGTTAGTTAGATATTTGAATTCTGCCTCTTCTTCGAAAATTCATGATTTGTTAATTATCCATATAGCAGATTTTTAACATTAATATAATTCATAGTAAAACTCCGTTGGTTTGTTAGCCACAATATAAAAATCATAATTTTGTATTTTATTTTTATTAGGAGGCACGCCGTAGCATAGTGATTAAGGCACTACGCTACAAGACGGAATGTCAAGGGTTCGAGTCCTGGTGGGGTCAGGATTTTTAAACTGCCACAAACCTTCTGGCGGCACTATGACCCTGGGGTCGACTCAGCCTCTAATGACCAGAGTACCAGACGCTTGTTCTGGGGATAAAGGCGGCCGTCACGCAGGACTGACAACCCGGCTGGCATCAAGTGCCGATTGTCCAGAAAAAGAGGGAGCCTTAACCTCCTACTACCCCAAGGGCCTCCTGAGACCTGTAGTGGGGACTCTTTACGCTTTACTTTAGATTTTTATTAAGTTATTACTATGTTTACAGCCGCGTAATATTAACACTAGAAACGTAATATGAAAATACGGATATATACATGAAGCACAGTTATGTATAGATGTTATGAAATTAATAGCAGGTATCTTAATTTTTTGTCTGTCTATATTCGTATATCGTCACATATTCTCTTTTGCGGGAGTTACTTAACCAAACTAAAACGATGTTATGAAATTAATCATACATATCTTAGTTGTTTCTTTGACTGCCTTTCTTCGTATATCGTCACGTATGCTCAGGGAATTAACTAAACTAATATAATTACACTTATTTCCCTACAGATGTTAGCGAGTGATAAGTGTTTCATCGCCTCAAAGAGACAACAGATAGACACGAACATTTCTTGTTTCTCTTTCATTTTGGGGGATTATATATGAATCAAACTCTACCTTTATAAAATCTGAATATTCATAACTTCAATATCATTGATGGCCAATAGTTTTTAATGTATGAATTTAAAATCGGTTATTAATTAGAGTATGTTAAAATTTTACTTAAAATATTTCAACATTTTTTTTAAAAATTAAGGTTGACTTTTTACTTGGATAGGAAGGCCGACTAAATTGTGTGTGTGTGGGTATATATATATATATATATATATATATATATATATATATATATAGGGGGGAGTCAATATAAGCGTATCATGTATAATATAATGATGGAAAGGTATTGAAGACGTCATTTAAGGAGATTAATAGACGCACCTATATAAGAAATCATTATCATTGTCTGTTCAGATTTATTAGAGAACAGAAAAAGCACCTTCTACCATATAAAAAAGGGAGGGACTTTCATTTACTATTTTATAAATCAGAATTCAAGTATAAAATAGGCCATATTCAAATTTCAAGCAAATACGTTGTCACACATGACTAGACTGTCTTCTTCTTATTCTACAGGGATAGAACTGCGCAAAAAAAAAAAAAAAATGTTTCGGTCTCACGCAGAAAACAGATCTCTCCATAGTGTTCTTGTCCGTCCCATACAAATAAACCCATCTGGATTATATGTGAATAACTGTTTTGTTAAACGTTCTTCATCCACTCTTTGAATGTGGTCGAACCAATTTTGTTTTTGCGCGATAGTGCGTTTTGTCGTACTTACAGCAACGGCGAAAATGATTGAAAGTTCAACTTCCTACATTTCGGGGTTGTCAACCTAAATAAATAAACTGTAATATTATATTTACACTCATTTGCGGGAAGTAAAACCACTGTCCTCTATGTATAGCCTACTACGTACAATGTATATACAAAAAATATCCAAAAGGTAGTGTTAATATACATTATACGAAACAAATCACTGTATTTTAAATGAACTGAACTTTATTGAAACAATATGAAACAATATAAAACAATAAACACGCACTTGGGGCTACTTTATCAATAATAATGGTCTCACGGCCTCCTGTACTTTCAACTAATAAACATTGGCCACAATGTTAACGTTACTCACTTGTTTATAATGAACGCACATATTTCCAACAAAGATATTATTTTATTATAATTACAAAGAAATAAACGTTATCTCAGTCAAAACATAAATTTATTGTGTCGACGTTTCAATCTCCTTATATGAGATTATTTTCAAGACATGGTTGTTTATAAATTTATTGTACATAGTTACCATCACCAAGACAATTACATTTTTTATAAATATATGTATACAAATTCAAATGAATAAATTTAAAATTCCAATTTATAATTAAAAGTATTTTAGCAAGGAATCATATGTTCCACACCATTCATTTAAATCTTTTTGTCTGTTTAATGCTTTATTTTGTTCTTTTTTAATATAGGCCATTTCTGCTATTAATCTTTTTGGTAATTATTTTCTTTGAGTAAAATTTTTATGTCATTCCTTTTCATTTTATGATTTTGATTAATTATATGTTCACTGATTACTGAAAGTTCTGTAACTTGTGTACTGATATTCTTTTTATGTTCGTCGATTCTTCTTCTTATAAATCTTTTTGTTTGGCCTACGTAAGACTTTTCACAATCACCACATTGGATTTTGTATACAACATGTCAATTTACTAGTATCGATTTTGTCTTTGCCAGTTTTTATTAAATTTTCTTCAAGTTTATTAGGAACACTATGAGCAAAAACAAATTTGAATGGTTTCAATTTCTTTTCCAATCCTTCATTTAAACCTTTTACATAAGGTAAGAGGCAAGTTCGAGTAATTTTTTCTTTAAAAATTCTAACAGGACATTTGCCTAAGTGTATTAATTTACGTATTATTATTATCATAAGAAGAATTATGTATATTAAAGCAGAGGTTAACACGAATATCGGAGCAGTGCTTCAAATTTCTTATTGCTTTTATTTATATACATATATTCAATGTTTATATATATTTCTGTGCCTTAAGTTTATTTTCCTTCTCCATTCGTCTCTATTCATCAACTTCATGTCCTCCAGTCATATTGAACATCCCCTCTGCAGGGACTCATTGTCTTTGTCAATTGCGTTCAGCATGGAATCAGCAAATTCCGCACGCCGAAGGAAGTCAGTTGGCAGCGATGCTTGCGTAATTTACACTTTATAGGCCAGAAGATGAAGTCGCTTATGGAGGACTTTATGAATGGATGATTTTGGTAAATGCAAATCCAGTGAAGCACGACCAACCGATTTTTGAGGTCCGAGTTGAAATACAAGCTGCCCATTGTCGATAGTTTCTTGGCTCACATCTGGTCGTCCACTCCGTGACAAGTCATTACATTGCCAGTCGCTAGACATTTCTCGGCCCATCTAATTATGGATGAATTCGATGGAGAATCTCTTCCATATTGCTGGCGGAAATTTCGCTGAACAGTTACTGGTGATTTACCAGACTCAGCGTACGACCATACAAATTAGGCCTTTTCTTGTGGTGTCGTCATTGTCGTTTAAATCACAATTTGCAACAAATGTAAACAAAACTTTGAGAGATGTAGAATACGTTGCAAAAAACCACACATCTCTATCTCAAATAGTTTACGAGCTAAGTTACATTGATTTGGTAGCAGGACTTTGTGGACACCCTGTATTATAACACCTTATCTATTAAGAGAGCTAATTGCCATGTGCACAGCGTAAGTTTTGATATTTTGTGTTTTATGTAATACTGTATTATATACATTTGCGCTGTTCGAGTGGAACGGACCTTACAATGACACGACTCTGCTAGAATATATACAAATTTATTATTATTATTATTATTATTATTATTCACTGAATGCTGTAATATACTATCATTATTATTATTGCTGTTATTATTAAATTATGTTAAAACCTTACAGAAACATATGGCTATTGTATTTAAGAAGAATCAATCCACAATTAGCTCATGCCTGCATATTCTTAAGCTTTTTATAAAAGTTTAAAAGTAGATTTTTGTTTTCTAAGTACATTCAAGTTCGTGAGAAATATACAGTAAAATTTCGTGTTATGACTACTTAGAAAGTTTTTCTTCGTATTTCTGTGTTTGAATGTCTGAAACATTACGTGACAAAGTTAATTTTTTTTCACTTTTCTGTAAATTTCAACCAACAATTTCCAATGGCATGCAATACGTTACGGACATTTTATTTATGACAGCAATGCAGTCGCTAATATTAGATCACTAGAATTAACTAGTATTTACCCTTTAAAAAAGTGATCTAAATTATCAGATAATAAAATGCCAAGTTTCTTCGGAATGGAATATGAATTAATAGCTCCTTGTCAATGTAGAGGATTGGAATAAAAAAATTCCGGATTCAATCTAGACTTGGATTTGTTTTCCCACACATCGAAATATGTTAGATCGTCAAAACAGACGGAAATATTATCCCCGAATTTGCAAGTTCCTGAATGAAAAGTTAAATAAGTTATGTGTTTATTAATGTGATTTTTTCAGAAAATTCGTCTATAGGCAATGATTAACATAACTACAGAGACAATTTGTATCCGAGTGGGAATTGGAATCCAAAATCTCCAGATTTAGGCAATGGAGCCCTACCAACTGTCTTTCAGTGTTTACTTTATTATGTAAGTTAATTTAACAATTTTTTATGCTTATATATATTTAAGAAAGGTTTCTTGGGTTATCCACATCAGGATCCTCAGGTTGGCCACTGGCCACTAATTCCGACGTTTCGACATGATCCCACATGCCATTATCAAGGTATATATATGTGTGTGTGTGTGTGTGTGTTATATTGTAAATTTTCGCGAATATAAGTATGATTAAGAAAGGTTTCATGGGTTTTCCGCGTCAAGGATTCAAAGGTGATCGCGTCATTGATTCCAACGTTTCGACATGAATCCACATGCCATTATCAAGAAATGGTTCCAGTTATTGGAATAGGTCTTGGGTATATACAATCAGCAAAACGTATCTGATATATATTGTTGATGGCATATAAGACCTATACCAGTAACTCGAATCTACATTCCTTGATAATGGCATGTGGGATCACGTGGAAACGTCGGAATCTGTGGCCTGAAAACAACCTTGAATCCTTGACGCAGAAAACCTATGAAGCCTTTCTTAATCGTATGTATTATATAGCTACCATCAGGCCATGGTTTAACAGTAGTTCAGTTAATACAATAGGAGTACATTTATATATATATATAGTTTAAATGGTAAAATTAATTTCCATATCATGTTTGTAATTAATTAGCTGATGTTTACAGCACAAATCCATCATAATGACATCTCGCA
This sequence comes from Diploptera punctata, assembly GCA_030220185.1. NCBI lineage: Eukaryota > Metazoa > Arthropoda > Insecta > Blattodea > Blaberidae > Diploptera > Diploptera punctata. Next base: position 2,433,561 of record JASPKZ010008357.1, read on the forward strand.
GTAGGAGTACTTTATTAAGTATTGTGAAAAATAAGTGTCACTAATTAAAGAGGACTAGGGGATGAAAAGAGTGAGAAATGTAGCCTATGTTTGCTCCTACAAATATGGCTAAGTACCTCGATGTTAGAGTGCGATAAACCAATATCGGAGAATAAAATATTAAAAAAGAAAAACAAATTGGATTATTGAAACCTAAGAGTTAGAAAATCTGAAAGTAGGCTCTGCACTACATTCCCTTATTTAAAAAGAGTTAGATTTTGTATTGATGGGTCGATCCTTGGGGACTAGAGATCACCATGCTAGCCTCTGGCACCAAGGTTCGGGGTTCATTCCCGGAAAGTGACAATATATACTTTAGGTCGTAAAAATCTAAAACGGCTTCCTTTAAAAGATAAATAAAGCGTGGGTGATGTGTCGTAAATTTCTATAAAGTATGTATCTTCGGATTTTTACAGCTGCTGCCGTCTTCCCGTGCCAAACCTCCAAAGCCTACGATCTTGGGCATCTCCAATGTTTAGCCCTCTTGCTTGCATTACTATCCTCATGTTTTCCATCCATGTTAACTTTGGTCTCCCTCTTTTCTTCTTTCTGGTCGGTTGCAATTGATATAGTAGTTTCGGCTATCGCTCATCTTCCATTCTTAAAATATGTCCTAACCATTTTAATTCCTTCTCCTCAATTCTTTTAATTATGCTTTCTCATGCTTTCATTACGTTTCGAATTTCCTTATTTGTGACATATTTCAATTCTGACTTTCTGGCACTTCTGCGTAAATAGGCCCAATCCATTTCTAAAAATATTCTTGTAATGATAATAATAATAATAATAATAATAATAATAATAGCTTTATTTTACCTGGCAGAGTTAAGGCCTTAAGGCCTTGTCTGCCACTCAACCAGGTTTCAAAAAATACAAAAAAAAATCTTGTAGTACTTATTGATTGTCCATACCTCACTTCCTTACATTACAACAGATTCCACCAATGTTTTACCTTTATATATTTTTGTGATTTCCAAATATGCTTATCACACCACACAGAACTTAACGACGATATTATTTTGCTACACAAATCAATTCTATGCTTTACGCTCTCTTTGTCTATGCCCTATATAAAGTAAGTAAAAAAAAAAAAAACTCAATCCTGAAATAACAAGCCCCTAAACAAAATTTGTCGACTTTTTCATGCCTAGCTTTTAATTGTGACGCTAATAACATGACTAATTAAATTTCGTTGTTAAACGTACTACTAACTATATAAATAAAAAGTGGGGAAACGTTTTTCATAAGTAATGCCACGAGTGATTTCCAAATTATCGATAAATTAACGACTCACGAAGTGAATTTATCTAGAGAATTTGGAAATCAAGAGTGGCATTTGTTAGGACTATTTAACGAATAAAATTAAGCTGTTTACTCACAAATCATTATTTAACTATAGTTATTTTAAAGTATTTATATATTTAATGTAAACGGCGATGTTTGAAAACAAATGAGAAACGATAGGTACGCTTCTACTGCTTCTTTTGTTTATCACTGCAACCAGATCATACTATTTATTGCCAAAGGAACGCAATATTGTAAGGAGGAGCTTTCTTTAATATGGTAATTATAACACTGATAAATATTTGGTGAAACACGACTCTGATTGGCTGTAAAACAGAAATCATTGAAACGTGATTGGTCATTGACTCCCATTTGGGGCATGAGTTAAATAGTCAAGCTAAATACATTAGTTTATCATGACAAAGGGTGATAGTGAAATTCTTAAGTATGCCCTAAATTATTGATTGAACACGTTTTATTATTTAATGAAAATAGTTAACCTGTAGTTTTGAGAAACGAAACAATGAACTATGATTAAGTCAATGTTAAGGACACGTAACAAACTGCTCCTACACGAATATTTTGGGTTCATCAACTTAATTCCTACACAAAACCCGTCATATTGACATAGATGACTTCGCAACATGCGTAGCAACATTCTACACGGCATTCCAACTCAATTTTTTATAATCAATTGAGTTGGTGTTTACTTGATGAAAATCCATATTTATAAAAATAAAACGTAGTTTTATTTGATCTTCATATTTATTATATAATTCAGTGACAGCTGTTTCGATACACTGTACCTTCTTCAGACATGTTAACAAATTATGAATTGTGCTCCAACTGATCTAAGCAACAATACAACAATATTTATTTATTTTTTTTAATTTAACAAAGGGGATTCATTCAAATCAAGTTGAGAATTTAACAGTTTTTTACTACTTTTAAACTTATTAATTTTTACAGCCTCCAAAAGATCTAACTTCTTACCCTTATCACAAATATGTAAAATTTCAAAATTTGGATCGAAACAATGATTAAATTGGAATAGGTGGTTAGCATAGTTTGAATTTTCTAAATTTCATGAGAGCATATAACAGAAATTTAGAAAATTCAAACTATGCTAACCACCTATTCCAATTTAATCATTGTTTCGATCCAAATTTTGAAATTTTACATATTTGTGATAAGGGTAAGAAGTTAGATCTTTTGGAGGCTGTAGAAATTAATAAGTTTAAAAGTGGTAAAAAACTGTTAAATTCTCAACTTGATTTGAATGAATCCCCTTTGTTAAATTTAAAAATTTAAATAAATATTGTTGTATTGTTGCTTAGATCAGTTGGAACACAATTCATAATTTGTTAACATGTCTGAAGAAGGTACAGTGTACCGAAACAGCTGTCACTGAATTATATAATAAATATGAAAATCAAATAAAACTACGTTTTATTTTTATTTAATTGATCAAATTTGTATGTTAAATAGACCTTTCATAAAAGTAAGACTTATTAAGTACACTGGTGTCCAAAAGTTAAGGATAATTAGTTCATTTGCCGACTTATTATAAAGCATTTGTCAGAATAATACAAAATTTGGTAAGGTATGTCACAGATAATTAGAAACATGGCACGAAAGAAACAATGGCATGAATACGTCATTCACTTGTCATTTTCACAACAAACGAAAACTGCATTTCAGAATTCGAACATAAAAGTTGAACAACAATGGTTCAAATGATTAGTATGGGGTGTGATTACCCCTGACAGCTACACAAGACTCACATCGACGTGGCATGCTAGTGATGAGGTTGTTCAGGAGTTCGATGCTCAGCAAATTCCACTCCTCATGAAGAGCAATGTGAAGGTCTTGAAGTGTCCTCGGAGGAGGCTGACGAGATGCAATTTGTCTCCCTAAGGCATCCCATGCATGCTCTATAGGATTCATATCCGGAGACCTCGCTGGCCACTCCATACGCTGGATATCTTCCTCCTGAAGAAACTCATCCACCAGTTGTGACCTGTGAGGTCGGGCATTGTCATCCATGAATATGAATTCTGGACCCACAGCTCCCCTGAAAAGTCTTGCATGAGGTTCCAGGATCTCTTCTCTATACCGCTGAGCATTAACAGTGCCACCTGCGAAGATGTGAAGCTCTGTGCGTGCATTCATCATTATACCTCCCCATACCAGGAGACCACCGCCACCAAATGGATGTCTTTCCATGATGTTCATGGGGTTGTAACGAGTTCCTTGCTCCCTCCAGATAGTCACGCGATGCGAATCACAGTTCAAGCTGAATCTGGACTCGTCTGTAAATAGCACGCTGCTCCACTGATTTAGAGTCCAGTCGCGATGTTTCCTGACTCCACCGTAAACGTGCTCTCTCTTGTTATCAAGGGTGAGTCGGACGCACACTACAGGCCGTCTAGCATACAGACCAGCAGCTCTGAGTCTTCTATAGACAGTTTGTCTGGATACTCTGATACCTGAGGCGGCCGCAAGTTCTGAACTCAGTTGTCTGGCAGACATTGTTCGGTTTCTTCTTGCAGTTAACGCAAGATATCGATCCTGCTGAGGATTTGTAAACTCTTGGACGACCTCCCACTGGTCTTCGCCTAACGTCTCCGGTCTCTTGGAACCGTCGCCCATAACCTAGATATAACATTTTGTGGCACATTAAGTGCTATGGAGACCTCAGTTTGTGTCTGTCCTGTTTCTAGCCGCCCAATAATTCTACCCCGAAGCAGAGGGTCCAGATGTTGTCTTTGTGCCATTTTACTGCAATCTGTTCTTACACTACATCTGATTATATCATAACTCTCTTTAAAAATGAAGATTTATGGAACAGGGCTTAACTGCAACAATGCAATTTTCATTTATAATTGCTATTAATTTTTTCATTGTTGAAGAGAGATTATAATTTAGTATGTAAACTAAACTAAATGTACTGAGAAACGTTTTGATAAATAATTTTTACTCCTTGCTCCTCTTTAAGTATTTTGATTTTCCGTTTTACAAATTATCCTAAACTTTTGGACACCAGTGTACATGTATATACACACTAGCTAATACCCGGCGTGCGCTGCTACGCCTACATAAATGAAAATTGATGTGCTTTTATGTTTAGTTGAATAAGTAAGAGGAAAAATAATTATAAATTTATATTTTTAGATACCCAGTGTTGATTACCCGGCGTTGCGGGAATCTACTTATCCCGATCTTTTTGACATAAATGAGCTGAAATACGAAAACTAATGTGTTTTATGTTTAGTTAAAAAAGTAGAAGGAAAAATTTATATCGTAATTATTTTTTGATACCCCGTGCTGTTTACCTGGCGTTGTCCGAGAATCTACTCATCCCGATCTTCTTTGCATAAATGCGCTGAAAGACAAAAATTAATGTACATCTTATGATTAGTTGAATAAGTAGAGTGAAAAATATTATTTTAAGATTCCCCGTACTGATTACCCGTTGTTGCCCGGGAATCTACTTATCTCGATCTTCTTGGCGTAAGTGAGCTAAAGACGAAATCCGTTATTGTGAGTTATCCGTAACGGCTGGTAGACTAAGGGCCTTGTCGCGACAGGAGAAGTTATCCGTAAAAGAATGCCCGCCATGTGCTGCTATGCTTGCACAGGAATCTACGTACTTGCCTCGATCTTCTTGGCATCAATGAAAGATAAAAATTATTATTGTGAGTTATCCGTAAGAGATAAACATATGCTGTCCAGGACTTTTTTGTAGGGCTTTTTGAGGTATTCAATTCTGTGTACATTAATTTTGTGCATTTGTTATGGTTTAGGCAGCCTAAGTCATTTAAGCGTCGAAAAAACTACTTTTGTCACTTTTCCACTACAAAGGGCGATTTTTATGGGTGTAGGAGTTGAGTATCACAACTCTCGTATAACCTATGTTCATCCCGGGAATCTCCTGAACATTTTGCAAAATGCCCCATCATAATCGGACCAACGGTATGGCCGCGCATAAAGTACGGACAAACAAACAAACATTGATTTTTATATATTAGATATAGATATTTTATATTGTTGACGTTTTATAAGCTAAGAAAAAAGACACAGAGAGACAGACAGACAGAGACAGAGACAGAGAGAGAGAGAGAGAGAGAGAGAGAGAGAGAGAGAGAGAGAGAGAGACAGACAGAGACAGAGAGAGATAGAGAGAGACTGAGAGTGAGGGAGAGAGTGACAGAGAGACACAGAGAGAGACAGTGAGAGAGAAAGAGAGAGAGAAAGAGAGAGAGAGAAAGAGAGAGAGAAAGAGAGAGAGAAAGAGAGAGAGAAAGAGAGAAAGGAGAGAGCAAAGAGAGGGAGAAAGAGAGAGCAAGAGAGAGAAAAAGAGAGAGAGAAAGAGAGAGGGAGAGGGAGAGAGAGAAGGGAGAGAGAGGTAGAGAGAGAGGTAGAGAGAGAGAGGTAGAGAGAGAGAGGTAGAGAGAGAGAGGTAGAGAGAGAGAGAGGGAGAGAGAGAGAGAAGAAAATGTGTAATATTTCTTGAAATAAACACTAATTATTGTATCAATAACTATTATACCGTGCAATTTGACATAGACGGTAGCGTCTGATGTCGTATTCGACAGGTTTCGGTTTCAAATTCAGTGCTCATCAATCAGAGAAATATTCTTTCTTTTTCTCAATCGTTACTCACTGGAAAAGCTGAGTTTAAATGTTATTACCAGAACTAATTTCATTATAACCGCCATTTCATAATGGCATTAAAATTAAACCAGTAAACTATTTCATAAGCACACGACAAACACAAGAAAAAATAATAAGCTACACTTAAAAGTTCCTTGACAAGATACGACTTTAAATAATAATGATTATGATGATGAAGATGACCGATCTAAGCTTCCTGACATTTGTCTTACAGGTGAGGAAAAACCCCGAAAAAACTCACCCGGGAGCTTGTCCCGACCGGGAATAGAATTCGGGCCCGCTGCATGACAAAGCAGCACGCTACCTCGTGACCACAACGGTGGGCAATATAATGATTGGAAAACATTAACTTAGGGCAGGAATGTATGGAGGGCCAGCACCCTTGCAGTTCACAGATCTCTACAAATATATGGGCTTCATTTCATCTCATCCCTCGACCCGACCCTGAGTTGGACACAACTTGAGGATATTTATTTTATATTTGTTATAATTAAATAAATTAATAAGTAGGAAATGTACTATGCTTAATGCATCGTATAAAAATGTAAGATATATATTTTATAAATTGTTAATGACCTATGGTAGTGAAGCATGGACACTAAGAAAACAACATGAAAGCAGAATAACGGCTTGTGAAATGAGATTCATGCGCAGAACAGCGGGTTGCACCAGATGGGATCGGAAAAGGAACACCGATATCTTAAAAGAATTGAAGACTACGCCAATTTTGGAATATATTAAACAGTACCAACTAAATTGGAAACACCATCTTGAAAGAATTAGTTCAAATCGGATCCCCAAAGCTGTTTATAATTATATACCAAGAGGACGAAGATCACTGGGCCGTCCTATGAAACGCTGGAGGGAAAATTTTCTATAGGATCGTAACAGGCCTTGGCCTAATACTTGGAAGGAAGAAGAAGAAGAAATGAGATTCATGCACAGAACAGCAGGTTACACCAGATGGGATCGGAAAAGGAACACCGATATCTTAAAAGAATTGAAGACTACGCCAATTTTGGAATATATTAAACAGTACCAACTAAATTGGAAACACCATCTTGAAAGAATTAGTTCAAATCAGATCCCCAAAGCTGTTTATAATTATATACCAAGAGGACGAAGATCACTGGGCCGTCCTATGAAACGCTGGAGGGAAAATTTTCTATAGGATCGTAACAGGTCTTGGCCTAATACTTGGAAGGAAGAAGAAGATAAATTGTTAATGTTTCGTAAGCTAAAATAATTTGATTTTCTGTATCATTGGCAATTTTGACTATCGGCTATATATTTGTCCTAGTTGAATGGAAGAGAGGATATAACAAAATAAATAACATACCATTATTTATTTTACTGCGAATATGTACGACTACGCAAAGTATTTACATGCGTTTCCTTTTACTCAATATGTCCCTCGCTTTTTGACTATGGTAAACTATTATTGTTTGATAATGATGATCGTCGTCGTCGTCATTATTATTATTATTATTATTATTATTATTATTATTATTATTATTATTACAAATTCAGAAGATAATCTGCAGAAAGGTCTGTATGAACTTAACAATATTACAGAAGAATATGGATTGAAGATATCTACAGAGAAGACAGAAATTATGGCATTTCAAGAAGTAGATCCTGTCAGAAGTAAAATTGTACTTGACAAAAGCATTTTGGAGCAGGTGAATAATTTTACATATCTGGGATGCAATATCTCATATGAAGAAGAAAAGGATGTAAATGCAAAAACATCTAATTTTTTAATAATTTTAGGGTTGATACTTTCTATCTGCAAGCCACAGTTAGTCCAAAAACATTCAAGACTAAAAGTGTATAAAACACTTGCTCTTCCAACTATTTTCTATGGTAGCGAAGTATGGACGTTGAAACAAAAGGATATACAGAGACTGAGATCTGCTGAAATAGTATACCTTCGGAGAACTGCAGGATACACATTACCAGATCACAAAAAAAAAAAAGACATCTTACAAGAATTACACATGCAAACTTTAGAAAGCAAAATTTCTGATTATAAGTCAAGATGGATGCAACATGTTCATCGAATGGAAGATCACAGGATACCCAAACAAAATGTTAAGATATCAACCTGCACAGGAAGTAGAAGACCAGGACGTCCACTCAAAAGACTTGTGGATGGTGTTTCTCTTGAGGCCGAAACAGGTCAACAAATAGCCTAAATTCGTGAATGTCCTACGATTATTATTATTATTGTTATTATTATTATTATTATTATTATTATTATTATTATTATTGGTGGTAATACTGGTAGTAGCAGTGGTAGTAGCAGTAGTAGCAGTAGTAGTAGTAGTAGTAGTAGTAGTAGTAGTAGTAGTTGTAGTAGTATTATTAATTGTACTAAAAACAGCGATACTCATATAATGTAACAAAAATATTGTTCATATTATAATGGTTTAAATTAATTTTGACTATTTAACTCATGCCCCAAATGGGAGTCAATTACCAATCACATTTCAATGATTTTTTTTATTTACAACCAATCACAGTCGTTTTTCACCTAGATTTTATCAATTTAATTTTATCACTTTAAAATCAAGCTCCTCCTTTTTAACATTCTGAATAGGCCATATCATTATTTTGCAGTGATCACATGTGGCTACCAGATTGTATATATAGTGAACGAATGTTAGCAGATAGTGCTTGCGGGATGTAATATAAAAAAACATTTGTAGCAATTGATTATACCACAAAAAAAAAAGGCACCACTGTTTCCACTTTCTTAAACGTATTATTTCCCAGGAATTTACGTTCCAGAAAAATATAATTCACATTTTTACATCATAGGACATCAGAAATTAATTAATAACCTATAATGTTGGTTATAAATTTCTCCACTAGGGTACATTCTTACAATATTGCGATCCTTTGGCAATAAATAATATGATCTGGTTGTAGTGATGAACAAATGAAGCTTAACAATCGTTTCCCATTTGTTTTCAAACATCGCCGTTTACGTTAAATATATAAATATTTTAAAATAACTATATTTAAATAATGATTTGTGAGTAAACAGCTTAATTTTATTCGCTAAACAGTCCTAACAAATGCCACTCTTGATTTCCAATTTCTCTAGATAAATTCACTACTCACTTCGTGAGTCGTGAATTAATCGATCATTTGGAAATCACTCGTGACATTACTGATGATAATGATATATAATACAAAACTTTAAATTTATAATAAAACCCTGTACTATTTTTATAATAGAGGGAAAAATAGATTATGAGATTAATAAAACAGAATATCTACATAAACTAAGGACATAGTATTTTAACGTAGTTTAACCAGACATTGCTTGTTTGCAACACACATCCTTTACTGCTTAAATCATCCACTTCTAAATTTAGTAAATAATGAATTAACACATTTCATGTTTAAAACTGTATAAATACACATTTAAGTTGCATTCCCTTAGCCATTATGTCTTTTTTGCTTGAATATTTTCCCCGTTTTCTCCCTTCCCTAATTCCAGAATGTCTGGATTTCTGGAGACACATTTCTCAACTGGGGATGGTACTAGAATACAGTTTTTTCTCGTATCGAGTTTGGACTATTCATTCCTAGTCGCGTGGACTGATACCATGGAGGGACATCTCTTTCCAACCCACTAAAAACATCTGCACATTCCCAGCGAATAGAAAAATCTCAGTGGACGTATATAAGTGAAGAGGGAAATCAATATGTTATATTCTTTAGATTCTTTTTATTTCTTTCTTCTTTCAGATAATGTAGCAATGTTTCACTTCGAGGGCTAGCAAGAGTTTTACGAAAATGGAAACGAGGGTTACAGGACGATCAATAAATACGTGTCTGACCATATAAATGTTTCATCTGCTGGTAGCTATTTATGGATCACTAACTGCAACCTGTATTTAGAAAGAAACAATATAACAAATGTCGCTTAAAGGTCGGTTAAAATTAACAAATTTAAAGAAAATAGAACAAATTTATATATAGCAGAATAAATAAAAGTCAACAGTTAAACGATCTGTACAAGCATCAGTTCATAGTTTAAAGCATTGTATAATTTGAACCCTATAAATCTACTATGCTTAAATCCAGCAGTTGTATAGAATGTAGGTTCATGCAGCAAGAAATCTGCCCGTTACTGTACAAAATGGACGATCTTTAATATTTTTCTATTTTTGTTAAAATAAATAAGCAATATATATATTGTTTCACAATTGTTCAATATTTAGCAAGTGCCCTATTCAGGATTACTATTTTTTTAGAGTAACCTAAAGGTTTGAGCATGACAAATTTTATAATCCGTCTTTGCAGAAATATTAGGGGACAAAAGTTAGAATTTGCATATCCTTCCCAACCAAATATTCTGTACATATTGATTATTGTTGATTAAACAATACGCGATACATAATTTGGGAAATATGATTTGAAAATGGTAAATATGTGAACACTTGTGCAGTCTTTTAAGCTGATATAGTTTAAAAGTGATAAATTTGTGAATTGTTTTGCGCAGTCTTTTTACTTAGAAGGAACGGTTTTTAGTTTGGAATAATAAGATAAAAATAATATATAACGATATAAGGATGGAATACCCTGTATTACTTATGAGTTAAAAACTTTTTTGCTCGAGTCGAAAGATGAAGGAATAATCTTTCAATAAATACGTAAAAGTATTCCATCCTTGTATCTTAATATATTTTATTTCATACTAACTTGACTTTATTACCTTTAATTAAATTAATAACATTATGTGAATAAGGCGTCAGGTGAACTATTATACTGATAATTTCATCATCATCATCATCATCTGGTATCATGGCAGCTGCCGCCGTCTTCCGGAAACCAAACGCCATTCCTCTCTGTCCATCCATTGATCTTCATCCATTCCTCTGATATTCATAGTTGCTTGTACCCCTTCTATCCAAGTTTTCTTCGGTATTCCTTTCTTCCTCCTTTCCATTGGGATCCATTCCATAACAATTTTAGGCAATCTTTGTTCTGGCATTCTTTTGACATGGCCATACCACTGTAATCTTTTCTTTTCTATAATGTCTATGATGTCCGGCTCCTCTTCTACACCCATAATTTCCTTTATTTATTTCAGGGCCGCAATTTGAAATGTTATATCAAATATGGAGGGAGTTTTAAAGATAAATGCAAAATTCCACTCATGATTTACTATAAATAAGTCGGAAGAAGCGGTTGGAAACATCCTAAGCAGAGCTGAAGTTAGATGAAAGAATAAGTACGATGAATTTTGATCATGGAAAGTAATAAACAATGTAGATTCAGTGAACTAAGATGTATGTTAGTGTGTATGTAGGATTTCGTAAGTGTTGAAATGCAATACGGGCTATATTTGCAGTGATGTGTTTGAATAATTTATCACAATGTTCTTTTTTTTATGGAATTATTTGAAGTGTCTAATTAAACAACAGTTTTCTTTGTACCTTAACAAAATCAGATAATATCAATAATAATGTATGCAATTACAGAAAATAAGTTGCGTTATGCTCAATGCTGAACATCTCAACAAGGTGTCTCCTCCTGGGGAAACATACACCCAATATAAGGTATGTAAACCTGTTTTCTGTACACAACATTTTCTATTTATAGTTACGTGTCATAAACGGGTTTTGAGGATAAGGTGACACCATACAGATGACGGATCTGAAATTACTGCTTCGGAATTGTGCGTGTGTATATATATGGAATGATAAGAAAAATAAATGCCTGGACGGGATTCGAACCCGGATCTCTGAGTCTGTACCTCAGCGTGATATCCATTACACTACCAGGCGAATCCAATTCAAACATTTATTTTTCTTATATATGTATTATACTCTCCATTATTACTAGATGTCGCGAGAACTCGGTCTTCACCGCCATCTAGCAGCTGACTATATCAAGTAAGCAAATTAAAGAGAATAAAAAATATTTAGTAACACAAATAGTAATATTATAAAAATTCATTCCAAATTTCTAACCGTCTTAAACATAAGCTTATTGGGCTTATTGATTCTCCAAGAAGAAATATTTATTTTTATCTGGCGTTTTGTTTAAGCATAAATTATTATTTTAATAATGCATACTTATAAAGTAACACCACATTTAAAACCCTGAATTCTGAATATAATAGTTTAGAACATTACTATAAAAGTACATTCATATTGATTTTTTTATAATTTCTCATTTAATTAATTCCAGAGGTTTAATGACCTATTTACAGGCACAAACCCACCCATATATTATTTAAAATAAAATATGATATTTATGCTTAGCAAAATTAAATTAAAGTCAGTTCTTATCTTTAATCTGAAAATATATAAAACTATTAGTCTACCAGTTATATTATATGGGTGCGAAACATGGACTCTTACTTTAAGGGAGCAAAGGATATTACGAGTAATTGAGAATAAAGTTCTTAGGAACATTTCTGGACCAAAGAGAGATGGACAGACAGGTGAATGGAGAAGAATACTTAACAGTGAACTTCATGGTCTTTATAGGAAGCCAGATATAATAAAAACAGTTAAGTCTCGTAGACTGCGATGGGCAGGACATGTGGCACGAATACGGAATGAAAGGCGTGCATGGAAGCTTCTTGTAGAAAAACCAGAGGGAAAACGCCCAGTAGGTGGTCCAAGAATGAGGTGGGAGAATGACATTAACCATGATTTGAGGGAAGTAGATTATACAGGGGATGATTGGAAAACATTAGCTCAGGATAGGGATGTATGGAGAGCTTATGTCCGCGCGGCCATAAACCTACGGGTTCGATAATGCCAGTGAATTAGTTATTTAGTTCTTATACTTAATGAAAGGCAAGAAGACGCGAATTTTATTATTTACATTAATCTAAAACATAAATAAAATACTGATTAAATATTTTATATTGGCTTTAAGTTACCATTAATTTTAAGTCTATATTCATGGTATAATCGTATCAAAATGTAAGATTAATTTATAATTAACCTGAATCCATGCTAGGTATAACATGCTTTATTATTAATAAATAATATTTTTATTACATACGAAATACCCCAGCAAATTTATTTCTCAATCAGGTATTGCCACCGAAATTTACAATTCATCATAATTAAATCTGATAATGGAATATATATGGGTTTGTATATTATAATTTATTACTGAATAAAGTTAACACTTCTTTACTTTAGTCAACTCTATTTTGTACAAAAAATGTATTTAAATAAAAAAATACATAAAATCGTAAATATTTTAGCATTTTCTTAACTATTACCTTTTAACATGCACATCATACTTTAATGTTGTAAATAATGCATTAATCCAGTAGCTTTCTGAAATATTTTCAATCCACCTAAGGTTTCAGAGAAATAATTTACCTTACATGTCTTAAAACCATTGCTGTAGATCATGATAAGGTGTAATTTTTTGTTCAATAAGATCGATTATATAGTTGCATGTTACGTTTCTTGGTCTCATATTTATTTGATATTAAGTTGTAATGAATGTATAACCATTTGTCTTGGGAGAAATTTTATGATTATAAAATAAGATTAGAAATAAATGTTCATGTCGGGTGTAGCGAAGTTGGGCAAAGATTGAGCAGACCTTTAGCAATCACATGTAATAGGGAGGCATTAAGCTACGGGTTTTATTAGAAGATAACACTGAAAAGATTTAAAACATAATAGTCTACTGGGGGAAGTTATTACGTTTCAATAAATCAAAATTTAGCGTGTTCAAAAATATTTATGGTCATTTAAAAGGCACTATCCATGCAAATTTTAACGAAAGAGATAAGCTTTCTTTATATTTTATAAAATTCGTAATATTAATAGATGAGAGAGAGAGTCAGAGAGAGAGAGAGAGAGAGAGAGAGAGAGAGAGAGAGAGAGAGAGAGAGAGAGAGAGAGAGAGAGTTAGAGAGAGAGTTAGAGAGAGAGTCAGAGAGAGAGAGTCAGAGAGAGAGTTAGAGAGAGAGAGTTAGAGAGAGAGAGTTAAAGAGAGAGAGTTAGAGAGAGAGAGTCAGAGAGAGATAGAGAGAGGCAGAGTTAGAGAGAGAGAGAGTCAGAGAGAGAGAGTCAGAGAGAGAGAGTCAGAGAGAGAGAGAGAGAGTCAGAGAGAGAGAGAGTCAGAGAGAGAGAGAGAGAGAGTCAGAGAGAGAGAGAGTCAGAGAGAGAGAGAGAGAGTCAGAGAGAGAGAGAGTCAGAGAGAGAGAGAGTCAGAGAGAGAGAGTCAGAGAGAGAGTCAGAGAGAGAAAGTAAGAGAGAGAGTCAGAGAGAGAGAGAGAGTCAGAGAGAGAGAGAGAGTCAGAGAGAGAGAGAAAGAGAGAGAAAGAGAGAGAGACAGAGACAGAGAGAGAGACAGATAGAGAGAAAGAGAGGGAAAAAGAGAGAAAGAGGAAAAAGAGAGAAAGAGAAAAATTGAAAAAGAGAAAAGAGGGAAAGAGAGAGAGAGAAAGAGAGAAAGTGAAAGAGAGAGAAAGAGGGAAAGAAAGAGAGAAATAAAGAGAAAGAAAGAGAGAGAGAGAGAGAAAATAACGAATGAAAGAAGAAAATCAATACATTACTCTATACCATATATATTCCATTATTAGATTTAGTTTAATGAGTAGTAAATTTCAGTGGGAACACGTGATTGAAAAATATATTTTATGTGTTTTGTATGTAATAAACATGTTATTTGCAACAAGATATTTAACTTACATTCCTAATGCGTGTATATATAATTTATAAACTAATTTATAAACTAATTTATACTAACTAACTAACTCATAGACACTATCGAACCCGTAGATTCATGGCTATGCGGACGTAAGCTCTCCAACCAGCCTAATCATGAGTTAATTTTTTCCAATCATCCCCTGTATAATCTACTTCCCTCAAATCATGATTAATGTTATTCTCCCATCTCATTATAGGTCTACCAACTGGGCGTTTTTTCTCTGGTTTTCCTATAGAAGTTTCAATGCCCGCCTATTATTCCCAATTCGTGCCATACCTCCTGCCCAACGGAGTCTATGAGACGTAAGTCTTCTTTTTACACGCTTTATATTAGCTTGACCTGTATCTATCTAACTATCCATCTATCATTGTAACGGAATCTTTCAACGCGATTTTCACCCACCTAAATTAATTGGATCGACTTGAAACTTTGTACACTTGTAAAGGACCCGTGACAATACAATAATTTCATATTTTGTTTCTAAAATCCTGGCCAGTTTTATCAGAAAAAAAAAAGTGACTTTGTATCTATGTAACGGAATATTTGAACACGACTTTCACCCACTTAGAAATATTGGATCGACTTGAAACTTTGTATACTTGTAAAGGATCCGTGACAATACAATAATGTCATATTTATTTTCTAAAATCCTGGCCAGAATCATCAGAAAATAAAAAAAAATGAAAACTGGTATAATAGGTTGCGGATTTGTCGACTTTTTAGTCATTCGTTGTAAGAGCTCAGTTGGTAGAGCAGTGAACTCTTAGTGGTAAAAAAATTCAGTAATCCATAGGTCGCTGGTTCAAATCCGGCTGGGAGAATTTTTTTTAGAAGAGTATTACTTTTAGCCCATACTACAGTAGTATCAAATTTAAAGATATTTACATTTTTATCTTATTCTGTAAAATATTAAAACTGAAAAATAAAAAATAAATAAGAGTTTTAAAAAACTAAAACTAACGCTATATTAGAAATGAAAAATAATTTTAATTTCCAACACGCTTGGGATAAAATTAAAGTGGTCAACAAAAAAATCATCTCCAACACATATAGAATAAAACTAGTTATCAACAAAAGGAAAATATTTTACTATCAAAAATGTGGGGTGCTTTTTTATGATTTTTACATTTGTTCTTAGAGACTTTACTTTTACCAATATCTGTTTATTATCAAATATATTAATTGATATAGAGCACCCCATGCTTTTGATGGTAAAATTATTTTCTTTTTGTTGATAACTCTAGTTTTATTCTATATGTGTTGGAGATGATTTTTTTTGTTGACCACTTTAATTTTATCCCAAGCGTGTTGGAAATTAAAATTATTTTTCATTGTTTTAATTCGGTTTTCTAATAAAGCGTGTAGGTTTAGTTTTTAAAACTATTATTTATTTTTTTAATTTTGAATATTTTACTGCTCTCATTATTATTATTATTATTATTATTATTATTATTATTATTATTATTATTATTATTATTATTATTATTATTATTATTATTATTATTATTATTATTATATTTATTATTATTATATTTATTATTATTATTATTATTTTCTTGGAATTCAGTTTTATATGCATATTTAAAACTCTGTGGTTCATCCAACTCAAATCGTTGTGGAAGGGGTTCGCGATTCGATAAAAGTTGGGAACCGTTGCTATAAGGGATAAGAAAGGAGGGAGCTTGAACATTCGTTTATATATTGGCCTATGTATATAAAGGAGGCCTGGTAAAACTTGTTCACTATGTGTGAAACAACGCTCCCTCATACCCTCATGCAGGTACACTCCCAATGAAACAACACATATGACAAGTGACTAGCAGTGTTTTACCTTGTCACCCTATCCGACGGAGAGTTGGATAGGAGGCTTACTGAGCACTGTTTGACGTCCCTGGTGTAGATGGATTCATTCAAAATTTGATATTTTCCGCTGTAAATAAAGCGTTCTTGAAATAAAGCATTTCAACATTCCAACTTATATCATCATCATCATCGTCACTCCAACTTCATAATTCATCAGCCCTATGTTTTCTAGGTCTTCGGTCACGTCTTCCTCTTGCTTGATGATAATTTTTAGCTAACAATGGATATCTCTCCTTACTCTTTCCATTCATGTGATCAATCCACCTTTGTCTTTATATGAAGGTTTTATGAGATATAAGGATTTTAATGTATAAAACAATTATAAATACTAATTGTGCCTTATTGTTGTTAATGCATTGTGTGTCTGTATGTTTTAACTAATCACTGGCGCACTTACAAATTATTTTATGGCTATTTTAATACATTTCTTAACAGAATGAGGCTTATCATGTTACTGCCCTAAGCCCTTCAATTCATGACTTTTTCCAATAAAGGCTGTATGAATGGGATAATAACAGAGGCCAGTAGATTCCATGCCCAAGATGTGATGGGCTAAATACATGCTTTTTTTCTTTTGTTTGAATTTTCTAGAGCAGACGCCAGTATATCAGACAGACGCCAGTATGTCATACAGACGCCAGTATGTCAGACAGACTCCAGTATGTCAGACAGACTCCAGTATGTCAGAAAGACGCCAGCATGTCAGACAGACGCCAGCATGTCATACAGACGCCAGCATGTCAGACAGACGCCAGCATGTCAGACAGACGCCAGCATGTCAGACAGACGCCAGCATGTCAGACAGACGCCAGCATGCCAGACAGACGCCAGCATGTCAGACAGACGCCAGCATGTCAGACAGACGCCAGCATGTCAGACAGACGCCAGCATGTCAGACAGACGCCAGCATGTCAGACAGACGCCAGCATGTCAGACAGACGCCAGCATGTCAGACAGACGCCAGCATGTCAGACAGACGCCAGCATGTCAGACAGACGCCAGCATGTCAGACAGACGCCAGCATGCCAGACAGACGCCAGCATGCCAGACAGACGCCAGCATGCCAGACAGACGCCAGCATGCCAGACAGACGCCAGCATGCCAGAAAGACGCCAGCATGCCAGACAGACGCCAGCATGCCAGACAGACGCCAGCATGCCAGACAGACGCCAGCATGCCAGACAGACGCCAGCATGCCAGACAGACGCCAGCATGCCAGACAGACGCCAGCATGCCAGACAGACGCCAGCATGCCAGACAGACGCCAGCATGCCAGACAGACGCCAGCATGCCAGACAGACGCCAGCATGCCAGACAGACGCCAGCATGCCAGACAGACGCCAGCATGCCAGACAGACGCCAGCATGCCAGACAGACGCCAGCATGCCAGACAGACGCCAGCATGCCAGACAGACGCCAGCATGCCAGACAGACGCCAGCATGCCAGACAGACGCCAGCATGCCAGACAGACGCCAGCATGCCAGACAGACGCCAGCATGCCAGACAGACGCCAGCATGCCAGACAGACGCCAGCATGCCAGACAGACGCCAGCATGCCAGAAAGACGCCAGCATGCCAGACAGACGCCAGCATGCCAGACAGACGCCAGCATGTCAGACAGACGCCAGCATGCCAGAAAGACGCCAGCATGCCAGACAGACGCCAGCATGCCAGACAGACGCCAGCATGCCAGACAGACGCCAGTATGTCAGACAGACGCCAGTATGTCAGACAGACGCCAGTATGTCAGACAGACGCCAGTATATTAGACAGACGAATGGCGAAGACTACATAAAAGTGAGTTACATGATCTTTATGGGAAACCAGATACATAATAAGTTCAAGGTGTCTGCGATGGGCAGGAAATGTGGCATGATGCTTATCCAAATCTTACGCTTGAAAGAAGTTACGGGGTTTTGATCGATTTATAATTGCCTTCTCCGAGACGATTGTTTGTAACATAGCAACGACTGAATGGTTAAAAATTTCGGATGAATCATTCTAGAATGTGTATTGGAAAATATTATCTCAGGTTAGCGATATATGGAAGTTAGGTAAGTTGAAATACATTCATTACACAGATAATTAATTTTAGAATAAATATACTTGTTACTAGACACTGGAAAATAAATTAAACATAGGCTCAATTCTTAATATGCGTGCTATTATACATTACATCCCATATTCTCTCAAAAAAATATTAAATTGAAAAATATAAAACTGTTACTATATCAGTTATATTACATGGTTGCGAAACATGAACTCTTACTTTAAGGGAGAAAAGGAGATTACGAGAATTTGAGAATAAAATTCTTAGGATGAGACGCGACGTTCACTCAGCCTCCTCCCTGAATAAGCAACCCATCATTAATAGTCGGGCGAGAGTAAATACTTACTCACTTACTTACTCACTGGCACTATCGAACCCGTAGGTTCATGGCCGCACGGACATAAGCTCTCCATACATCCCTATCCTGAGCTAATGCTTTCCAATCATTCCCTGTATAATCTACTTCCCTCAAATCATAGTTAATGTTGTTCTCCCACCTCATTTTTGGTCTACCAACTGGGCGTTTTCCCTCTGGCTTTCCTACAAGAAGTTTCCATGCACGTCTTTCATTCCCCATACGCGCAACATGTCCTGCCCATCGCAGTCTACGGGACTTAACTGTTCTTATTATATCTGGCTTCCTATAAAGACCATGTAGTTCATTGTTATGTAGTCTTCTCCATTCACCTGTCTGTTCATCTCTCTTTGGTCCAAAAATTTTCCTAACAACTTTATTCTCAAATACTCGTAATCTCCTTTCCTCCCTTAAAGTAAGAGTCCATGTTTCGCACCCATATAATATAACTGGTAGAACAATAGTTTTATATATTTTCAGCTTAACGTTTTTTGAAAGGAATTGGGACATCAAAAGTCTCTGCAATGCATAATAGCATGCATTTCCAGAATTGAGCCTATGTTTAATTTCTTTGTGCATCTCATTCCTATTTGTGATTATTGTTCCTAGGTATTTGAATTCAGCCAATTCCTCAAAATTTCCCTCATTTGTCATTAGCTGTCCATTTCCATTATATAATGTATTTCTACGTGTGACCATATATTTAGTTTTACTGATATTTACTTCCAATCCTAATTTCTTAGTGTTACTCAATAGTGTGTGCGTGTTGGCCTTTAGTATCTCCTCGCTATCGGCCAGTAGTACTACATCATCAGCATAAACTAACGCTTATTAATACCATTCAGTTGTAAGCCTTCCTCATTCTCCAAAGATTTAATGGCATGCTCTAGTACAAAATTAAATAGTAGAGGAGATAGTGCATCTCCTTGCTTTAACCCATTCTGGATTTCAAAAGTGTCTGAAAACTGTTTGCCTACACGCACCCTACCCGTTGAGCCATTTAGACACATTCGTATAAGTCTAACTAACTTTTTAGGAATTCCAAACTCCAGCAGGATACTATATAACTTCTCCCTCTTAATTGAATCATATGCTTTTTTGAAGTCTACATATAGTTGATGTACAGTACCATTATATTCCCATTTCTTTTCTAAAATCTGTCTTATACTAAAAATCTGATCTGTTGTAGACCTGTTTCTTCTAAATGCACATTGATGATCTCCTAGAATGTCATCAATATAGGGAGCAAGTCTGCTTACTAATATATTTGTTAGAATTTTGTACGAAGTTGAAAGTAATGAGATGCCCCTATAGTTGTTGCAATCAGTTTTATCTCCTTTCTTATAAATTGGTACGATAATTGATTCCTTCCATTCATCTGGAAGAGCTTCTTTTTCCCAAATCATACTAAGCAACCAGCGTATCTTGTCCATCAACTTTTCTCCCCCTGATTTTATCAGTTCTGCTGGGATCTCATCTGAGCCTGATGCTTTATACATCTTCAATTTTCAATTGCCATTTCAACCTCTAATGCACTTGGCTCTGCGACTAGCATTCTGCTGTCTGTAACTATCCTCCTCAATGTCCTGTTCTGTATGTACATTTAATAGCTGATTAAAATAACTTTTCCATCTATTTAATATACTCTTGGAATCTGCAATCATATCCCCATTTTCATTCCGAATTATGTTTGTTCTAGCCTGAAACCCTTTCTTCTCTATACTAATTCCCTGATATAATTCTCTAATGTTCCTATTTTTTGCATTCATTTCAAGATCATTAATCTTCTCTCTCAATATTCCCTCTTTTTACTCTTTAGTAACTTGGTGGTTTCCCGTCTAACACTACCCAATTGCTCTAAATTTACCTCATTTGGCTCGTGTAACCATTTCATTTTTGCTAGCTTTCTTTTCTTTACAATGTCGGCACATTCCTCATCAAACCATTTCTTGTTTTGCCTCTTTTTTAAACAACCAATGCTTTCTGATGCTGACAATTTAATAGTATCTCTTATAGCCTCCCATCTTTATTTATATCAGTTTCTTCTTCGTTTGCCACATTGTCATCTGAAGATTCCAGTACTTCAAATCTATTAGCAATTTTGATTTGGTATTCTTGCCGCATTTCATCATTTTTCAAGTTTTTTAATTCATATTTTACAGAATCATCTTTAGCGTTTGTTCCTCTCATAAGCGATAGCCGTTGTCTGATTTTCACCCTGACCAGATGATGATCTGAATTGCAATCTGTCCCTCTAACTGATCTAACATCAATGATGCTACTGTGCCAGCGTTTATCCACTAATACATGATCTATCTGGTTCCGAGTTTCTCCATCTGGGGACGTCCAGGTGTATTTATGAATATCCTTATGCTGAAATGTTGTGCTCTTAAGAATGAGATTCTTTGATGTGGCAAATGTGACTAATCTAACCCCGTTGTCGTTACTATCTTCATGAAGACTGAATTTGCCTATTGTTGGTTTGAATATATCTTCCCGCCCCACTTTTGCATTAAAATCTCCTAAGACAATTTTCATATGATATCGTGAAAGGCTATCAAATAAGCATTCTAATTCTTCATAGAATTCATCCTTGATCTTGTCATCTTTATCTTCTGTGGGGGCATGTACATTTACAATTATAAAATCATGTCGTTTACCCTTTAGAATTATGAATGATATCCTATCACTAACAAACTTAATATCTCGGATAGCGGATAGGATCCTCCTCCTGACTAAAAAACCCGTTCCTAATGCAGGTCTTTCTGCACCCCCATAGTATAATGAAAAGCTTCCTGATTCCTGACTACCTTCTCCTGGCCACCTAACTTCCTGTAAAGCGACTATATCCAAGGGCGATTTATCCAATTCCCGCGTTAATATCTCTAGTGCCCCGCTATTGTATAAAGTCCTAACATTCCATGTTCCTAGGAACATGTCCCTGTGTTTGAGCCTTTGGCATGGGTTCCCTGAAGTAGTCCCCGCCCGGAGAACCGAATGGGGGACTATTTGACCTCCGGAAAATTTTACCCCAGTAGAACCCATGTCCGCATTTCTTGACGGTTGTATTTTTACGGTGAAAGATCGTCACTCTTTCGACCAAGGTACTTATTTCGTCTGGCTTATCACCTTCGACCAGTCCGGCATGGGTAACCCTATCGGCAGCAATGCTACCGCCGGCATAGCTCTCAGGATCATTTAAGCACACAAGCCACTCCACCACGACAAGGTAAAGATACCATGGAGGGGGCGAGAGTAAATAAATATATAAATAATTAATTCATTAAATAAATCTTTGAACACCTTCATTACTTATATTTTAAAAAGATCAGAAAAAATACATAGAATATAATTATACAATTATTATTATTTTTTTATCGGATAATTCCTTGAAATTAATATGAAATAGGAACGATCAGTTATGACTGATATAGGGAAAGACTGATTGATGTCTGTAACGCACCCTATTGTATGTTGATGGGCTCGGGACATTCGTTAAATAAGATAAAGATCAAAATAATCATTTTCAGTAAAGAGGATTAGACGCCTGTTAGAACTGACAACGTACACTTGACAGCTAAATTCAAAAGAGAAAAAATATATTGCTGAAATTTTGAGAAACCAAGTAAACTGGCATTTTGACATAAGATGATTCAAACTAATTAAAGGTGAACGAAGCCACCAGAACATTCTAGACAATTCTAGAAGCTTTTTACAAAATTAGACGGGATTCCCGGGCTACTTATGTAAACTTATGTCCCAATTTTAGCCAACCTCAAAAGTAGGAGTGTCCTCTAACATTTGTTGACGTCACAACGAACCAAAGGGTCCAGAACTCTACCACCTGAAATTATAGACAAATGCACCAATTGGTTTAATGTATTTTATCTTAAGGTGGGCGTTATCATATGGTCGCAAATTATATTGAGTGGGGGTAAATGTTAAGCTAATATCAAAATTTACAGACTAAAAGCCACTTCAAAAATTGACTTCGCACTAGCGTTGTGCCCAACCAGTTCATTTCGAGAAGTAGTTCGTTCACTCGCACTCACTTTTGTGAACCATTTAATTCAACTAGTTCGTTCACAAAATTTAGCGAAGCCCTTCATTCGCGGCAAAAAAAAAAAAAAAAAAACAAGAATATGGGCTGGGGGGGGAAGCACGAAGACAAGAGCATGGGATGTAAGTAAGTAAAGTAAAGTAATCCCACTACAGGCCTCAGGAGGCCCTTGGGGCAGTAGGAGGTTAAGGCTCCCACCATTTCTGGACAATCGGCACTTGATGTCAGCCGGGTTGACTTGACGTTAATCAACCACATGGTAACTGTGGATTTTAAGGATAAACGTAAATAGTTCTGTAAATTCCATTTTAATTTATTTTAGTATGAAAAATTCGAATACGACTGCTACCATACTTTTGTTTATTTTATAATTATTTATACCTCCTTTTTATTTCTGTTATAACTGTATTATTTGCATAATTGTATTTATATACAGATTTTCAATGTTTGCATATTTTATTTCAAGTTGTAAATGTTAATAAAAAAACAAAATCGTAACTCTATAATTTGAAAAAAAAAATGTGTGGAGTATTTTAAAACTTTTATGGAAAATATATATTATTTTATTTATATATGTATTATTTACACATATTATTTGCATAATAGTTCTTTAAAAAGAAAGAAATATGCAAAATCGTACTATTGGCAATTACTTGATCTTAGTCTTTACAATCCCTAAACTAAAAATATAAAGAGGGTGAATACTGGGTAGGCCAACAAAATGTAGCCTTCTGTGTGCACTTTTACAGAATGACTTCTAATTCGCGATCAAGAAAAAGTAGTGAAATTTGGGGTTTCTTCGCCAATTTAGGCGATGGTAAAGCAAAGTGTAACTTTTGTTCTAAACACAGTTTCATTCAGGGGGAGGGATTCTTTTAAACTTGCACGGCATATTCGCTCTAAATGTTTAGCAAGGTAAGATTTTTACTAAATTTTGCAACAGCTTTTTGTAAACCTAGTAAAATATGTTGTTTTAAAACTTGGATAAAATGGATTTTTATTAAATAATTTCGGAATTCCAGTAAATAAAATGTTAAGTGATTGTAATATTAGACTACATTAGATTTGTAGCGTTAGTAATGCCGTAGATCAAAAGGAGTAATCCCTGAGTAATGCTGCGTATGAGCGATGACGTAAGCAAGTGGCGGGAAGGTGCCGTAATGTACATGTACTGAATGAATGAGCATGTCGAATGTTGAGAGTTCGAAGTACAACTGAATGTTTAAAGCCAGTTCCAGGGATTATTATTCTAATCCCTGCCAGTTCACTCTGTCAAGGTAGTTCGTTCCTCGAAGACACTTCACTCTTCCAAGGTAGTTCGTTCTTTGATACCACTTCGTTCATCTGAAACACTTCACTCTTCTAAGATAGTTCGTTCTTTTAAACCACTTTGTTCTTCCAAGGTAGTTCGTTCTTCTATGTAATTTCACTCAGGAGAGATAGTTCGTTCCTCTATGGCAGTTCACTCTGGCAAGATAGTTCGTTCTTCTCAGACACTCACTGCGGTACGAACGATATGGAAGACGTAGGAAAGAGGCGGGGACATGCAAGGTCTATGGGCGGAGAAATGTAGAGTAATCAACGAATGAGCGAAAGTTGATTTGGAGTGAGACATCTAGAGCTTGAAATAAAAAGTAAATTTTAATTTTAAGTAGCAGTAGTGAACTCTGAACTGGCAGTTCACTAAAAGTAAGTAACTTTTTGACACTTCACAGTAGTGAAGCGTTCTTTTTAAACGACTCACTCTCGAATTACCCATCACTACTTCGCACTTCGTACTTCGCTTCTCGTGGTGCCACTGGCACGAATAAAACTTAACACATTCATCGTGCTAATGCGAGCGCATATATTCGTTGTTAATCGACCATCGTAAATATAAAATAGGCGCGGTGTAATTAATAATTCAACCGTCTACCCAATATTAAAGTGTAGTCATATGATAGCGCCACCTTGATTTGTTTTATTGTGTGTGCAAAGGAAATAAAGTTATTATTGAATCTCCAATTTGTCGTCTTTTATCAACGCGATAGAATCGTGTCCGCACAATCCTTGCGTATCCCGGGACTAAGAGCATCTCATCCTACCGCAACCCACTGAGCTACCCGAAGTCCTCGATTAGAAGAGGAATCCTTTCAAATTCCTAGAGCCGCCTAAACATCCCATCTAACCCATATTCTGTCACAAGGAAAATGTTTGGATCAAACAGGTATAAACAGACAGATGCATGAAGAAGACTACATAACAGTAAACTACATGGTCTTCATAAGAAGCCAGATATAATAAGAACAGTTAAGTCCTGTAGATTTCAATGAGCAGGATATGTGGCACGAATAGGGATTGAAAGACATGCATGGAAGTTTCTTGTAGGAAAACCAGAGGGAAAACGACCAGTTGGTGGACCAAGCATGAGGTGGGAGAATAACATTAAAATGATTTGATTGAAGTAAATTGTACATGTTCATCGAATGGAAGATCACAGAATACCCAAACTAATGTTAAGATATCAACCTGCAGGAAGAAGAAGACCAGGACGTCCACTCAAAAGACTTCTGGATGGTGTTTCTCTTGAGGCCGAAACAGGTCAACAAATGGCCTAAATTCGTGAATGTACTATGATGATGATGATAAATTGTACAGCGAATGATTGGAAAACATTAGCTCAGGATAGGGATGTATGGAGAGCTAATGTCCGCGCAGTCATGAACATACGGGTTCGATAGTGACAGCGAGTTAGTTAGTTAGGTAGGTGAACTCTTACACCTACTGATTTCGTATATGCAATGGCCTAAAGTCAGTCTGTTGATTATAATGAACGCAAATATTTCCAACAAAGATATTATTACTTTATTGTTATCTTATATTTTGAAAACACCATCGCACCAAAAATAATGAACAACACACGTTTGCGAAGTGTTTTACAGAAACTCGGATATTAAAATCCTCGCTATCACTCGGTTTTTAATAATTTCTTTGGAGGCTTCCATGCACCCATTCCTGCCACATGTCCTGCCCCCCACAGTCTTCGAGACTTAACTGTTCTCATTATATTTTGCTTCCTATAAAGACCATGCAGTTCACTGTTTTGTAGTATTCTCCATTCGCTTTCCTGTTCATCTCTCTTTGGTCTAAAATTGTTCATAAGAGTTTTATTCTTAAATACTCGTAATCTCCTTTCCTCCCTTAAAGTAACAGTTCATTATTCGCATCCATATAATATAACTGGTAGAATAACAGTTTTATATATGTTCAGTTTAACGTTTTTATGAACGGCAAGAGTCCCTGCATTGCATAATAGCATGCATTTCCAGAATTGAGCCTATGTTTAATTTCTTTGTATATATCATTCCTATTTGTAATTATTTATCCTTGGTATTTGAATTCAGCCACTTCATCAATATTTCTCTCAATTGTCGTTACCTATCCATCTCCATTATATAATATATTTCTGTGTGCGACCATATATTTAGTTTTATAGATATTTACTTCCAGTCGCAGTTTCTTAGTGTTACTCAATAGGTGTGCGTGTTGGCCTAACAGCATGTCATTATCAGGGCTGATTGCTGCTCCACATACTCACACTGTGGCAACTACAGGTTACAGTGCTACTTCTACAGTGACTGTAGCAACCCCTAGTTCAAACTCTGCACCAGTTCCATCATCCACGCCGCAGCAACCTACCATGCGTACACTCACAAAGCTCGAGGACATGAAGGGTAAGATTTAATCAATTTTACATTTACGGGTTTTTAAACTTTTTTTTACTCTGAAATTTGGAGAGTGGGTTACTTATTCTGTTATATGTTAGTCAGAAGAATCATGGACTCTAAACAAAGAAAATGAAAATGAGTGGGTGTTTAGTACAATTTACTTATTCCTATTTTCCTACATATGTCAGCTCAAAGAGACATCAAGTAGTATATTGAGGTATTATTTTGAAGGAGGAAGGCAGATTATATTTTGCTCAGAGGCATTAGTTAAGGCCTGAGGTTCATTTACGGAACTCTCGGAGAACTGGTCCCTTGGATTCTTCCATTCTAAGAATCCATCGACCTCGGCGGGTTTGATCTCGCGACCCGTTGGGGGAAGAGGCAAGTAACATAACTCATAAGACCACCGAGGTCAAATACGAACCAAAATAATTAACAGACAAAACATAGAGTACAGAATGTCTTTATATTTTATGACAATTAAAATATTGCATTTTATTATATAATGTTCTGCCCAAAGACAGGTCCTTTACAGTAATCATAGGATTCTTACTGATTCATTTTTCCACTATTTATTAAGAGAATTTAATCAATTAAACCGGTGTATCTTATAGGATACAGTGTCAAATTAAGGATAACAAATAAAGGAAGAAATATGGTAATTATTTGCACAGACAGGTCATTTTTAACAATTTGTTCGCTGAATAGTAAACTATATATAGCAAAACTAATTTCACTTTCAATGCAAACAATGTAAATTAATTAAATCTAAGATATTTGACACCTGAAAATTATATATTTTTTATCTGAGACCGTGAGTAACTTCCTCAAATTAGTTCGGTTACATAGTGTTCTGCCTAAGAGCAAGCCTTCCCCTGCAACCTCAGCATTCTCCATTCTTTCCTTAACTCAGCCTTCCTTATAATATCCGCGTACAAATCATTTAATTTAGTATTTATCATCTGATGTCTTTTTCTGCCTCTAACCTTCTTTGTGTTGACCAGTCCTTCTAGGGCATCCGTCAGCAGGCAGTTTCTTCTGAGTCAGTATCCAATCCAATTTATTTTCTCTCTTCTTTATGAGTTCCAGCATTGTTTTTCCTTCACCCACTCTGTCTAGCAAATCTTTATTTTTCATTTTGTCTTTCCATTTTATACTCTCTATCCTTCTACATATCCATATCTCAAAAGCTTCCAGTCCTCTTTTCCTCATTCCGTCGTAATGTCCAAGCCTGTGTACCATACAATGCTACACTCCACACAAAGCCCTTTACTATCTTCTTCCGTAATTATTTTGTCAAAGGTCTGCAGTAAATGCCTCTCTTCATGTTAAAGATGGGATAAGAGATGAAAAACGCAAATCCAGAAAATCCTAAAGATAAAATAATAATTAAGTTTCTTTAACGCTAGGGATGCTGATCTCCGAGTAGGTTATAATTTATTCCTCCTCCATAACCTGTTTTGTTTTATTCGTCTGAGGTTCCTGCGAAATGAACTGACAAAAATCGCTAATATGTTTGTCTTATTTCACGTAAATCGTGAAATTGTTAATAAATTACTTATAAAATTCATAATAAATTAATTAATTATTTTCTTGCTGCCTACATTACTACCGATCCGTTGCACTACATATAGAACTCTGTATTACGTGTTTTGAAAGATAATAATGCGAAATACCACTCAATAAAATAAGCTATGACGTAGCGGTTCAACAATAGCATCACAGTTCCGTGGTTACGTTGTGAAATAATATTTCAAAATTTGTTTTGCTATAAAAATAATTACAATTTTTCGTTCTTTAAATTCAAGGAAATCGGGTTTAACATAAACACTATCAAAATATTTTGTTTTACAACATACAGCGCTGAATGTGGCTGAGAATTCAAAATATTCTGCGTTAAATTTCGCTATAACACAAGGTAAGTTCGTTGCATTCAAAAGTAAGACAAAGTTAGTGTGTAGAATTAGAATGTAGGTGTAAGAGAGCAGTAGAAGTCCATTAAAGAAATGGCAAGATAGGTAAGAAAGATTCAGAAAATCGAAATTATATTCTATTCTATAGTATTCTGCCCTAGGGCAGATCTTTACTAGGCATTTATAGGTTGGTAGCGTCCCGTTACTTTCCATATCGGTGAAGAATGAAGATGATGTTCAGGGACATTTTGGGCCTTAAACCAACCTGACATTTGTTTTATAGGTGAGGAAAAAACCTCACCGAGGAATCTTGTCCCGATCCGGAATCGAACCCGGGCCCACTGCCAGACAATGCAGCACGCTACCTGGAGACCACAGCGGTGGATTAAGTTAAATAATGTTTACTGATTCATTTTCTCACTAATTACTAAGAGTTTTAAATGAATTAAAGTGGTGTATTTTATAGGATACAGGGTCAAATCAAGGATAAGAAATAAAGGAAGAAATTTGGTAATTATTTGCATAGACAGGTTATTTTGAACAATTTGTTCGTTGAATAGTAAATTAAACTATTTCCATGTCTATTTTTCTACAAACACATCAGTCATTTTCACGTTGTTATGTTTGTTAAACAGTCTGTTCATTCTAGTTTTCTATACATGAACCTAATCCTGTTCTAAACTATCAACCGTACAAAATGTCTGATGTATAGCAAAAATATTTTCTCTTTCAATGTAAAAAAGTATAAATTAATTAAATCGGAGAAATGTGATAACTGAAAATGATATTTTTTTTTTTCATCTGAGACCGTGGGTACTTTCCTCAAATAAGTTGGGTTACATACATATTGTTCTTCCCAACAACAGGTCTTTCTCTGCAAACTCAGTATTCTCCACTCTTTCCTTAACTCAGCCTTCCTTTTTGTATCCGCATAAAAAACATTAATTTTATTATTATCTATCATCTGATGTATTTTCTGCTTCTAACCTTTTTTCCGTTGACCATTCCTTACAGGGCATCCGTTAGCAGGCAGTTCCTTCTTACCCAGTGACCAATCCAATTTATTTTCCTCTTCTTTGTGAGTTCCAGCACAGTTCTTCCTCCTTCACCCACCCTGTCTAGAATATCTTTATTTTTTATTTTGTCTGTCCATTTTATATGCTCCATCCTTCTCCATATTCATATCTCGAAAGCTTCCAGTCCCTTTTCCTGATTCCGTCGTAATGTCCAAGTCTCTGCACCATAGGCCTACAATGCTACACTCCATACAAGGCACTTCACTAGACTCTTCCGTAATTATTTTGCCAAATGTCCACAGAAAATTCTTCTCTTCTTGTTAAAGATGGGTTAATAAATGAAAAAAAGCTAATCCAGCAAATCCTAAAGATGAAATACTAATTAAGTTTGTTTACCGCTAGGGGCGCTGATCTCCGAGTAGGTTATATTATATTCCTCCTCCATAATCAGTTTTTCTATTTGTCTAAGATCCCTTAGATATGAATGGGTAAAAATCGCTAATATTTATCTGATATTTCACGTAATTTGTGAAATAGTTAATAAATTACTTGTAAAATTTTAATAAATAAATTATTTTCTGGCTACCTACATTACTATAGACCGGTTGCACTACATATAGAACTCTTTATTACGTGTTTTGAAAGATCATCATTATCCATGCAAGTGTTAGGCCGTGTGGCCTGTCACGGTCTCAAAGAGGAATTTTCCATCCAGCGCTTTTTTGGACGTCCCAGCGAGTTTTGCCTTGGGAGCAGTAGCGAAGTATTGCTTTTAGAATTCTATGAGACGGCATTCGTTGAAGATGGGCTTTCCAGTTGTTCTGGTAGTTTTGTATAAGGTGAAGAATGGGTTCTACATCCAACTCTCCCACAATTTCCTCATTTCTTTTATGGTCCACTGTACGGCGCATAAATCGCATCTCATTTGCTGTTATTCGGCTTTCATCTTCTCTTCTTCGTATTGTCCATGCTTCACTACCATACCTTAATACTGGTCTTGCGAGAACCTTATAAAGCCGTAATCTTGTGTTCTTCTGTACTAAAGATGGTTTCATTATACTGTTAATTATCCCCGTTGTTTTTGTAAAATTTGTGATTTTCTTTGATATATCAGTTTCATCTTGAAATGTTAAATAATTACCCAAATAATTAAATTTGTTTACTCGTTCTAGAATTTCATCATCCAAAACAATTTTGCTAGGTATAGGGTATTTCCCACAAAAGGCCATCACTTTAGTTTTCTTTGTATGATTTCCATATTGTACATTTTTGCAATTATATTAAAATTGTGTATAGGATACTGTAAATTTCTTTCTGTTGGAGCTATTAATACCTAATCATCTGCAAAAAGCAAAGAGTATATCTTATGGTTTCTATTAATTTGGATAGAACCGTGTTTCATCTGTCGCCAATCTTGGAGTATTATATCCATGTATATGATAAAGAACAAGGGCGAGAGGCCACATCATTGTCTTACGCCCCTATTAATTTCGGTCCATTCTGTTTGTGTGTTATTGATTCGAACTGAAATGAAATTTGTTTTATAGATATTGTACAAATTTAAAATATGCTGTTGTGGTAGATTGTTGTCAGCTAAAATTTCCAACAGTTTATTCCTATTGATTTTGTCGAAGGCTTTTTTGAAGTCCACAAAAAGCTAATTGTGTTTCTACATTGAACTCCCTGTGTTTTTCAATTAAAAATTTCATGGAGAAATAACCATCACAGCAGGGTCGACCTTTAAGAAAGCCATTCTGTTCTTCGCTGAGGAGGCTGTTAAGATGTTTGTATAATTTGTTCTTAATTATATTGGCGTAAATTTTGTATCCAGTATTTAGTAAGCTGATGCCTCTGTAATTTTCACAGTTTTTCTTGTCATTTTTTAAATATTGGTATGACAATAGATTTTGGCCAACTTACAGGAATGTCTCTCCCTTCCCATAGTTAATTTAAGAATGTTAGAAATCTGCCTAAAAACAGAGGATTTGCATTTTTAAATAGTTCAACACTGATTCCATCCTTTTTTGATTCTCATTTTCATTGATACTTCTGATAGTTCATCCTCTGTAATCAAGTCTGTGGAGGTGTTATTTGATGATGGTAAAGTGAGAGTATCTGGAGTTTGGGTCCATAGATTTTGAAAATAATTTGACCATTGTTTGGCTGGGATGACATTAAGGTTGAGAATGTCTTTTGTTTCACGATTCAAATTTTTCAAGATTTTGTATGTCTGTGATGCGGGTCTAGTAATATCATTCTCTAATTGTGACACAAATTCCTTACAATTTTTTCTATGTCTCTTCCTGGTTTCTCCTTTCGCTATTGCACTTGTTTTGTGGTAATTGATTTTGGCTTCTTCTGATTTATTCGATACGTACTTGTGGTATGCTCTTTTTTTGCTTTGATAACAATTCGAAATATCAGGCAATAAAATAAGCTATAACGTAGCGGTTCAACAATAGCATAACGGTCACGTGGTTTCGCTATAAAAATAATTACAATTTCGCTTTTTTTTAATTTTAGGAAAATCGGGTTTACATTAAACACCATCAAAATATTTTATTTCACAACATGAAATCGTCAAATGGGGCTGTAAATTAAAAATATTGTGCGTAATTTGTTTCTAAAATACAAGGTAAGTTAATTGCATTTAAAAGATAACAAAGTTAGTGTGTAGGTGTAGGAGCGCAGTAAAAGTTCATTAGAGAACTGCGTAGATAAATAGGAAAGAGAGAAGGGAAAGGAAACGGGACCCCACAGTCAACCTTAGCTTTTAGTCTATTTTCAAGTTTATTTCCTCTATTAATTTAGACACAGAATAATCTGAAAATGTTATATGACTCATCATAATTAAAAAGGGTTGATATTTATTTAATGTTTTGATAAATCATTGATTATAGCATTCACACGTCATTCAACTGCAGAAAGCCATGGTCTTTGGGTTTAGTAAAATTACAAGCATATTAAATAAAATTAATTAAGTGAATGGTTTTTAAATATAGAATTCTCATTGATAAGATATACGTATTCGGTTAAAGTGGACCCAGGTCCTCGTGGAGGGTCCACATTAACCTAATTCCTTTGTTATGTTTAATTATTTTATACAGCCACCACGTCACATAACATCAAACCAAACTTTTCAGGATATTAAAACAGCATCTACATAATATAATATATTAAGGAGTTTTTCAACATTTGTATTCAATAGCAGAAATTGAGAATTGATTCTTAGCTTGAAAAACTTTTAAACTGGTCATTTTCATAAATATCACATATAAACCCTTTTTTGCAGAAAGAATAAAAAAAACTGATCTTAAACCCGTCAAAGTTGATAAAGGGAAAAAGTTAAATTATTTTATATTCGAAGGCACCACCAATTAAACTAGATATTAACAAGGTTCACTTAAACAGAAGGATACGCATTACCCGAAGTTGCCCTATTTATATTATTAATTAAACATTTTTTTTAGAGAATTTGAGACAACAAGAATTTCCCGTCGTGTAGGCTATAATACAGCCTATATCATGCGTTTCCAGAGTTGATCCTATGCATAATTTATTTCTGTTTGTTACTGATGTAAGTTATCTGAATTTTGACACTTCATCAAAATGTCCATAATTTGATGTTGATATTTTGCACATATAGGAAGAAGAAACAATTCATAATTATCACAATCACTGTGAAAATGTATTAATCAGTTTATAACTTTTATCTTTCTAGGTGACTACATTTGAAAATAAATTTCATGCCATGAATAGAAACAAGGCGAATTTGAAAACAATAGTACATGGAAGGCATTCAAATAATCCCAGCACTGTGAGTGTGTACAAATAAATTATATGAGGAAGGAAAACTATAGAGGAACTGGTTGGTAAGAATATTGTAGCCTGGATAGATGCAACAAAATGGGTGATTTCATTACGCAATACATAAATTGATTGTATGAACTTTATGGTGAAAGTGGTCATCAATTTAAATGTAAAATAATGTAATATACATATATTTATTTACATGCAGAACCATTGCTCAAGGAAACACAACTTCGAACAAAATCACGTACAGAACGTTTCTATATTTAATTGAAGATTACTTCTAGGAAAAAAAAAAAACTATTTACATGAGAATTAATTCTGTGTGCAGCTACCAATTTCCGCTGGATTTCTGTCTCTTTAATTTGCCCTTGAGGAGAGTTAACAGATGTAGTACAACACCTTCATACTGTGACACTTAAAAATGACAGTTTTTTTAAGAAATGCAATATAGAGATGTAAATAAAAAGATCTTCCCTCCACATAAGCAGATATTATTTGACGTAAAATTGTATGAAATTGTATTTAAGGTACGGACGTGCCAATTCTTAGCTCTGGAAAGTTGCACATTTTGTCCAATCGAGTCCTGTGGATCAAGATAGTACTTGCCATATATACTGGATCTCTGAGTGTTGTGCTTTCTTGTTTTTCAGTATATTAATGTTAACCTGCGGATGAATTCAATAATCAAGAATGACGGGTGCCAGCTTTATCAGGTATGTAGGCAGGGCTCAAGCACCCGGGCCAACCCAACACTGGGGGACCTACAGTAGAGACTGGATGTTTATGGAAAATGCCCATAGTTATCTATTATAGATATTGGTAAAAGTGGCTTCATATAGCCACATAGAGCCTATATAGTTGTTTCCCATTAGTTTTTTAAGTGTCTAACATCCGAACTCTATTACAGAAATACCGGTAACCCGTGTGTTGGCGGGTATTCCAACACACCGCGGGGCACGCGTTATATGTAACCTACCGCCTGGGTGGTTAAACCGGGCAAACCCATTATCGGAAGGATCTTAAAATTATATATATATATATATATATATATATATATATATATACATAATGAAAAGTACCGGTGAAAGTCCCAAATCCCTGTCTTAATCGAGTGTCGATTTTTTTTTCCAAAAAAGATAGTTTTGCCATCTTGTTTAACATAGATTTCATTATCTTTATGGATGTTGAACTTATTAGTAATATATTGTTGTGGAACGTTTATCATCAGCTAAAATTTGTAATATATATATTTTTGTCTACTTTGTCAAGAGCCTTTATGAAGTCAACAAAGGCGATATGAGTTTTCTATATTGAATTCCTTGTGCTTTTCTAATAGTAGTTTTAGAGTGAAGAATCCATCTGTACAAGATCTAACCCTTTCTGAATCCATTTTGCTCTTCTCCAATTGTATTTTCATTTTTTTTTTTCAATTTATTTTTAACTACATTAGCATACATTTTATATCCAGAGTTCAATAAGCTAATTTTATGTATTTCAATTATTTATTGTAATTTCAAATGAAATTGCCTCGAGAATTGTTATGATCTTGTAATTAACAGCTGTATATTTCCAATGTCCAATATCATGGAATGTAGTATTATTACAAATGTGTGATAATATTTCAGATTTCAAATATCGTGTGGGAATCGAGTGAACACCGCAGATTACAGGAAACATCCAAGGTAAGATTTCTCTTAAGTTTGTAAATGTATAATGTCTTTATAGTGTCATTTAGAATGTTGAATTTATTAAGCTCATTATTTGAATTAAATCATGCCGTGCACATTCTTTACCTCAGCCACAAGACTCTTTTGGACGAAACGTTGTGAAAACTTTGGTAATACAAGGCTGGAGATGTACCTTAACTTACAACGTCAACCAATATCTACTTATTAATTAAATATTTAATTAATAAATATGGGTTTTCATCAAGTAAACACCAACTCTATTGATTATTTAATATCTACTTATGTGGGAGATGATTTATCTCTATATTACTTTTCCAGAAAACCTCACAATTACAGCAGACGTGAAGATGAATGTGGCGTACTATATTTGTATGAAGAACCTATCAATTCTATTCTGTAAATTGATTTGTAGTGACAAAAAATATAAAATGACAGCTGTACTATGAAATTAGTTCCGATGTAACATGTTTTCTTCCATCAAGAAATTTTCAATTGAATATTAATAAAACCAGTATGTGATTTTGTTTCAAGTTCTATTTTCTTGAGCAATGGTTACAATCTGCACTGAAAGTGTTAATGATTGTTTATATATTAAGTTTATATTCAGTTTACATAATATTTTGGAAATGTAATTTTTCACCAGTATGTGATTTTGTTTCAAGTTCTATTTTCTTGAGCAATGGTTACAATCTGCACTGAAAGTGTTAATGATTGTTTATATATTAAGTTTATATTCAGTTTACATAATATTTTGGAAACGTAATTTTTCAAAGTGAATTCTATAGTAAGGTTCTCTATTTTTCCGTATTTCTAATTCATAATACCTTTCTTTGGAATCTTTTGAAAATATTAATTTCTATTCTTTCCTTTACAGAAGATAGTTATTTTGCTATGAAGTTAGCTGAAACTTAGTATGGAAACAAGACAGCAAATGAACTACTGATATGTGTGGTCAAAACATCAAATCATGCTGCTTGCTTTGTCGAGAAAATGGAACCGAGTGATCGGAATCATCAAGTGTTACTGGAGCACTTCTATTTTTATTACTGTTATTAACTTAAATATTATTATCGATAAATTTACAACATAGTGAAGCATGTTACAATATTTTTATAATGTTCAATTATGTTTCAGGTTGAAATCATGTGGAAAAACAAGAAACTAATTTCCATTATGAAAAACTTTGTATGTACCGTTCATGGAACAGACTGAGAGGGTCAGGGCATGTGGAACGAATGGAGAATAAAATAGGAGCATGAACGCTTCTTGTAGGAAAACCAGAGGGAAAACGCCCAGTTGGTGGACCAAGAATGAGGTGAGACAATAACATTATGATTTGAGAGAAGTAGATTATACAGGAGATGTTTGGAAAACATTCGCTCAGGATAGGGATGTATGGAGAGCTCATATGTGCGCAGGCATGAACCTACGGGTTCGATAGTGCCAGTGAGTTAGTTAGTTAGTTAGTTAGTTAGTAGTGTTTGAGATAATATTCTGAAGGTCCCGTATTCAAACCCCAGTTTCAACCAATCTGATTTCTTTCCTTGCAACAATGTGCAATGGTTAACTGACTTACGCGCCGCTTCCTGTATTATAACAGTGGCGGCTGGTAGGCTGGAAAGCTCACAAGGTTACAAGGAGATTTAGAATGATCGCCACAAGACTAAATCGTAACAGCGCGAGTTTCAAAGTTATTTGAAGTCTCATTAAGTTATTTTATTATACAGGATGTAATGGGTTATCTTCAAGATGCCGGACGCTCACTCCGGCGAAACGTCGGGAACTTCAAGTTTCAAGATCACGGCCAAAAGCCCGGAAATCTTCCACAAGATCATCAAACTAAATTATGCGTTTCTTTAATTTTGTATGGCATGGAATACCAAAAATATTAATCACTTAAAGTATAATATACAGAACGAAGAAAACTATATTTCAAGTTCTGTTGCAAAGCATTTTATTATATGGGTCTGCAACATGGAACCGTAATTGGAGAAGCTGTTTGCTGTATAATTTTTAAGGCGATCGACAAGAATTTAAAGAAGGGATAAAGTCAGAAACAGCAAAATAATGGAAGTACGCAAGTTAGAAGAAAAATAATTAGAAAAAACAGAAGAAAAACGTTTAAAATGGTATGGACAACCTCATAAGAATATAAGAAGATAGAATACAAACTAAGATCATTGATTGGAAAGCTAATAGAAGAAGTGGAAGAGGTAGACCTAGAGAACGTTGGATAGATGCAGTGAGGAGAAGTATGGAAGCTGGAGATTTGATGAAAGAAGATGCTTCAGACAGTAGCCTCTGGCGACAAATCACTTTGGGATTTAAGGAGAAACACTGTATTGTGGATTATTCCGAGTTAAAAACACATACTTTACATTGAAGATAATTATAGTGATTTTAGGTTAGCCGAGCGGTTAAGGTAGGAAGCCTTGGCGCAGAGCTACGGGACTTGCGCTGGTTCGAGTCTCCATGGGGGAAGAAATTTTCTCATGGTATTTCGGCCAGTATGGGACCGGTGCCCACCCAGCATCGTGAGGCAATTGGGTAGCTACAATAAGTAGCGGCTCCAGGTTGAGGAACCAGCTATAGCGGCTGGGGGACTCGACATGCTAACCACATGTCACCCCTACACTGGCTGTTGAACATCTACCTCTGTGATTGACACATGTGGATGTGAAGGGCCAGCAGCCGGCTGGTAAAAGGGCAACCGCTGAAAAGTGGAAAGACCCTCAATCGGAATCGGAGGTTACTTGGAGCTCAACTTCATTTCTCACATATTTGAAAAAAAAATCAACATATATATTTCTGTGAGGTAATTATTCACATATTGCAACAATAAATTGTGTGTGTGCTTTTTATTTTATTTTCTATTTGTATTTATAGTGGCAAAGAATCTCCAAAATTTTAATCACATAAATTCACGCAACAAACATTATTTTTCAGTTTAAAGTATTTGAAAACAAGATTCTGGGCCGAATATTCGTTCCTATAAGGCATCGTTTCGCAACCTTGTTGTTCTACAATTTTGCAAGGGATTCGCCAAAACTTTTCAATAATGACAGGTTTCAAGATTACGCCTATATAGTTTCCCTTTATTTCTGTGGCATTGTCATAATAATAATAATAATAATAATAATAATAATAATAATAATAATGATTTTATCTATTTATATACAGATTTTCACTATCTACACATCGTTCTGTGCCTGAAGTTTTATTTTCCTTCTCCACTCGTCTGTATCCATCTACTGCATGTCTTCCAGTTCTCTTGTTCTCGTTCCAGTTCTTATTTCTTGCATCCACTAGTTTCGAGGTCTTCCTTACTATCTTTTTCCAGGTGGACATATTTCCAATGTTTTTCTGGGTAACCTTTCTTCTTTCATTCGTCGTATATGCACATACCAATTTAATTATTTATATCTTATATAAACGGGAAACTACCACACCTATAATTCCCTAGTAAAGCCGCAAAGCATAGCATGACAATGCTATGATTGCAGTGAAAGACTTGCCCTCGGGCAGAATTACTATGGAATGGAATATCTTATATAATCTACAATTGAATGTCTAGTATTCATTTTTTTTCGTATGACAGTACTTCTTACATTTTTTTCTAATTTTGAACATCTTACTGCTCTCATCATTATTATTATTAATTATTATTATTATTATTATTATTATTATTATTAATAATATTAATATTATTATAATTATTATTATTATTATCCATAAACGATACAGTTATTAATGCAATAAAAAAATGTATAAAAATGCAGTATCTAAAATTGAAATTGGAAAATATACATCAGAAGAAATGAAAGTAATAAATAATAGTTTTAAAAAACTAAAAGCAACACGCTTTATTAGAAAACCTAACTAAAAAAAATG
The DNA here is from genome assembly GCA_030220185.1 of Diploptera punctata. Classification (NCBI taxonomy): domain Eukaryota; kingdom Metazoa; phylum Arthropoda; class Insecta; order Blattodea; family Blaberidae; genus Diploptera; species Diploptera punctata. Next base: position 2,472,633 of record JASPKZ010008357.1, read on the forward strand.
AAAAATATTTTTAATTTCCAACACGCTTGGGATAAATAATTTTACCATCAAAAGAGTGGGGTGCTCAATATCAATTAATATATTTGATAATAAACAGATATTGGTAAAAGTAATGTCTCTAAGAAGAAAACGTAAAAATCATAAAAAGCACCCCACGCTTTTGATGGTAAAATTATTTATCCCAAGCGGGTTATAAATTAAAATTGTTTTTCATTTTTTAGTTAGGTTTTCTAATAAAGCGTGTTGTTTTTAGTTTTTTTAAAACTATTATTTATTTCTCCTACCTTCGATGTAGAGTTGAAGACTTTATTGAAGACTTTATTTTAAGTCTCTATTCGTCATACTTCACGTTGCTTACGTCTAAAATCTACAATAATTCTACAATATTCAATACAGTTTTGTACCATTTAGAATCCATCCTTTCCGTTACATATAATTTGTATATTATTATTATCATTATTATTAAACAACAAAATAAACTGAAAAAAGTAAGAAATGTCAAGAACAAAACAAGAGAGAAAATGTAATCCGTCAAATGAATGAGAAAGCAAAATAATACTAATCTTAAGGTGTCAGTTAATCCATTGCATATATATATCCATAGTTATTCTGCCCGAGGGCAGGTCTTTCATTGCAATCATAGCATTTTCATGCTATGCTTTGCAGCTTTACTAGGGAACTGTAGGTGTGGTAGCTTCCCGTTGCTTTCCACACCGGTGAAGGATGATGATGATGATAAGGATAATGATGATGGCCATATGATTTCGGGACCGTTTGGGCCTTAATGTTTTCCTGACATTTGTCTTACAGGTGAGGAAAAAACCCCGATAAAAACCTCACCCAGAAAAACTGTCCCGACCAGGGATCGAACCTGGGCCCGCTGCGTGACAAAGCAGCACGCTACCTCGAGACCACACAGGGGTGGACTTTATATATATAGTAAAACTTGCTGAAAACGGAACCGCATGGGACCAATTTTTTCCGCATGAGACAAAATTCCGCATTAGACAAAATTCCGCATTATAAACATCTAAAACTTATTACATTTCGTACATTATGGAGTACCGTATATGTTTTTACGTATCTTGGATTAATTGAAGTTCCGCTGCCGTTCAAAAGCGAAGTATAGTATGTACGAGCTACTTCGATGGTAACGCCCGAAAAAACAGTTCGTTTCGTCAGCGTTAAGACTGTCTCTTGGGCGCGTATCCTAAAATTAAAGTATGCAGTTTCGGTTTCCGCTCACTAAATACACTTTTATCCACATATTTTGATTCCCCGCAAATTTCAATCCACACTACATTGTGTCGTCTTTTAAAACACTCCAGCCAATCTGAAGATGCCTGGAAATCGTTATTCCCTTAGGGATTTAGTAACAGCTAGAGCTTGACTTTGGATCATCGGTCATGAAATTTGGAGATTTTTTGTTCGTGCACTTGTAATACACTCCCACAATATTTCGTTGATTTATTTCCTTTTTTTATATATTTTTTAGCTTTCCCTTCTTTTTAACATTTTCTTGCACCCATTCATTTATAATTTTGTCTTTGTGTTTTAAAGTCTCATAAACATGAATTTTTGTACATTGAAATTTAGTCATTATTTCGGGCACTAGGATTTTTTTGTCTTCAATCATATTCACGTTTTTGTTTAACGACACTGAAATATTCGTTTTAGCCATCTTTATTCCGTAAATTCAGAACGCTACCTGTGAAAGATCGGTCCCCGAACTTAAATTAATTTAATATATTACAGTACAATGGTTATTTGTAAGACTGGTACAGTATGTGTATTTCGCATAATGGGTGTGCAGTGTGGCCGACAGAAAATTTCAGGTACAGGAAGAATTCACCCGGCGATAGGAATCATACCTAATTTTTTTAGCCTATCGGGTATTCAATGAAGTAGAAACTAATTTATTTCTCTCTCTATCTTTTCGCTTTATACATTTTTTCATGAATTGTATAGAAATATCATTCCGTCCCCGAGTTGGACAGATTCCGTTTATATGCAAAATAAATACATGCCAAATTACTATTATTTCGCCGGGACCAATAAATTTGTTCACATTGGACAGATTTCCACATTATTCACGTTCCGGATTAAACAAGTTTTACTTATATCCATCCATAGTAATTCGGCCCGAAGGCAGGTCCTTCACTTCAATCATAGCAGCTTTACTAGGGAATTGTAGGTGTGGTAGCTTCCCGTTACTTTCCATACCGGTCAAGGATGATGATAGTGATGATGATGATGATGGCCATATGATTTCGGGGACCGTTTGGGAATTAAAGTTTTCCTCACATTTGTCTTACAGGTGAGGAAAAACCCCGATAAAAAACTCACCCAAAAAAACTGCCCCGAACGGGGATCGAACCTGGGCCCGCTGTGTGACAAGGCAGCACGCTATATCGAGACCACAGTGGTGGACCTTACTTATATAATAATAAAATACATAATATATAATAAAACCTCCAGTACAATGTCAAACTAAAATATAATTTAGAACTAATAATCTCTGGAAAGCAGGAATCAAAGGCAAACTGCTGTAAAGTGGAAATCCTGTATTAAGTAAGTAATTTTCATTTATTTAGGCGCAGCAGCGCACGCCGGTTATTAGCTAGTCTAATATATAAAAATGAATGTTTGTTTGTTCGTACTTTATGCGCGGCCATACCGTTGATCCAATTTTGATGTTTTTTTTTTTCAAAATGTTCAGGAGATTTCCGGGATGAACATAGGCTAGAAGAGAGTTGTGATATTCAACTCCTACACCCTTAAAAGCACCCTTTGTAGTGAAAAACATGAAAGAGTCCCTTTTTTAACCCTTAAATGGCTTACGCTGCCTAAACCATAACAAATACACAAAATTAATGTACACAAAATTGAATATCTCAAAACAATGTACAGAAAAGTCGCGACAGCATATGTTTATCTTTTAAGGGGACTAACAATAGCCATTTTTGTCTTTCACGGATGCCAAAAAGATCGGGATAAGTAGATTCCCGGGCAAGCAAAGCAGTAGCACGGATAACTCGAAATAACGAATTTTGTCTTTCAGCTCATTAATGCCAAATACATCGGGATACGTAGATTCTCGGGCAATTCCGGGAATCAGCATGGGGTATCTAAAAATAATAATGATACAAGTTTATAATTATTATTCCTTGTACTTATTCAACTGAACGTAACAACACATCATTTATTTAGGCGTAGCAGCGCACGCCGGGTATTAGCTAGTATCTAATTAAATATAAAGTGAGCTAATAAGTGCGGTGAAGCGTTATTTACGTTAGAATTTCGACCAATGGGCGAACACTACTTATTAGTATTAGGTTATTATTATTCTCAATCGTCTCCCCTTACGTGCTAAGATTTTATATTACACGTTTTGTAATTTAATGTTACTGAAACACGTTTATTCGCAGAACGGTGCCACATGTTTTCATAACGGTCTATATTCTGCCACAGCGAGTGGTACGTATATTTGAAGTTATGATGAATGGTGGAGAGAGCAAGGTGCTCCTGAGACCTAGGCCCGCCCACAGCGTTCATATGCAAGTGCAACACTTGTCGACCGACAGGAGGTGGTCCCGAGGGATTCACACATGTACAGGAACACCCACTTGAATATTCTGATGCAAGCTGACTTTATATTCAATTTTCTACGTGTACCACTACTCTAGCCTCAGTAACAAATCTACCTGTTTCATCCGATTCTCAAGAGACCTATGCAATTAAAAAAATAGTGGCTCTTCTTCATCATATACCAGTCTTTGAATCTTGCAACGGACCACTAATTACTAATTATTATAATCATAGTTATCGAATGTTTATCGGATAGCATTCGTGCTAGCGATATGGTTGCTAACATTTCATTCATGTTTCTGCTATAATCAATTTCCAACATATTTATTCAGTTAAGTTGGTGGGTTAAGTTAGATTAGGTAGGTTATGTTAGATTGCTTTTGGACTCTTAATTTAAGGGAGGAAAAAGGATTACGAGAATTTGAAAACAAAGTTCTTAGGAAAATTTTTGGACGAAAGAGAGAGGAACGGGCAGGTGAATGGAGAAGACTGCGTAACAGTTAGCTACATAGTATTTATAGGAAGCCAGATATAATAAGAACAGTTAAGTCTCTTAGACTGCGATGTGCAGGACTTGTGACACGTACGGGGAATGAAAGAAGTGCATGAAAGTTTGTTATAGGAAAACCAAAGAGAAAACGTCCAGTTGGTAGACCAAGAATGAGGTGGGAGAATAGCATTAAACATGATTTGATGAAAGTGGACTATATATGGGATGATTGGAAAACATTAGCAATGAAAGGGATGTATGGAGAGCTTATGTCTATGCGGTCACGAACCTATGGGTTCGATAGTGCCAGTGAATTAGTTACGTTAGATTGCTTTATAATAAAATAGCGGTTCCAAACTGCTATATGGATTGGAACACTGGGACTTACCCAAAAACCACGAACGAATAACATAAACTTAAGAAATGGTTGGCTATGTAATAAGCAGATCAGAAACGTAATGAAGATATACGATGAGAACATTCAAGCTATTAGATGAGATTGCACAATACAGAGACGAATGGATGCCACATCAATAGAATGGATAACAACAGATTCTTCACTACAGACCACTACGACGAAGTAATGTAAAACATGGAAAGACCAATTTAAACATGAGATCGGAACAGAACTTACGTTCTAAATCTTAATGCTGTTGATGACAGTTCATGTAGACCAAGAAAGAGGTGGGAGAATAATATTAACCATGAATTGAGGGAAGTATATTATGCAGGTGATGATTGGAAAACATATCAAGTTAAGGATATATGGAGAGCCTATGTCCGCGTGGCTATGAGCATACGGTTTTCAATACTCCCAGTGAATTAGTTAGCTAGTAAATACTCGCAGGTCTTCATCTTTGTTAACGTATATTTTGTAATATACTAGCTAATACCCGGTGTGCGCTGCTACTCCTAAATAACTGTTAATGTGTTTATGTTTAGTTGAATAAGTAAAAGGAAACATAATTATACATTTGCTCTCTTCGTGATTGCAGCTAAAACAACCAATAAACTGATTAATTCTATTTCCAAACTACCTTTCATACAATCCAAATAGTAAATAAAATTTCATATTCCAAGCAATCGCTATAAAGTAAAGTCATTTCGTAATTATTCTTAGATACAACTTGCTGATCACCCGGCGTTGCCCGGGAATCTACGTATCCGATGTACTTGGTATAAATGAGCTGAAAGACAAAATTCGTTATAAAACAATACCAGCCACGCGCAGCTATGCTTGCCCGGGAATCTACTTATCCCGATCTTCTTCGCATCAATGAAAGACAAAAATGGTTATTGTGAGTTATCCGTAAAAGATAAACATATGCTGTTGTGGACATTTTTGTAGAGTTCTTTTGAGATATTCAATTCTGTATACATTAATAAAATAAAATAAGTTTAAAATATACCTTCTTAGGTAAAATCCGTCGTCCTCATCTTACAAAATATGTAATCTTTATGCCTGTAGGACTTTCAGAACATCCGTTCCATCTTCAGCAGGTCCCTCTTCGCTACAACATCCAGTATGATGGTTGAGGCTGCTGGTCCTAATGTGGTATCGTCAGGAAGAAGCTTTAGTCACGACATCACCACATTAGGACCAGCAGCATCACACTGGATGTTGTAGCGAAGAGGGAACTGCTGAAAATGGAACGGATGTTCCGAAATGCCTACAGGCATAAATATTACATATTTTATAAGTTGAGGACGACGGATTTTACCTAAGAAGGTATATTTTAACTTTTTTATTTTATGACTCTCCACCTCAACGGTTTTAACAATGAATTTTATTAGTATTGACTGCATACATTAAGTTGGTGTATTTGTTATGGTTCAGGCAGTATACGCCATTTAAGCGTCAAAATAGGGACTTTATTTCACGTTTTTCACCACAAAGGGTCATATTTTAGGGGAGTAGGGGTTGAGTATTACAACTCTCTTATAGCCTATGTTCATCCCGGGAATCTACTGAACATTTTGCAAAAACCCCATCACAATCGGATGAACGGTATGGCTGCGCATAAAATACGAACAAACAAACAAAAATTAATATTTATATATTCGATTATATTTTGTTTTAGGGAGAATATTAATAGACATGTTCCAACGATCGTATAGTGTTATGTTGAGTAATTCTTAGCACAACTCATTCAATTTTCAGGCTCTTTTACTTTTTGTTTTGAAAATAAAATAAATGTATATATATATATATATATATATATATATATATATATATATATATACTGGCTGGCCCGGCGAACGTCGTATCGCCTTTAAATATTTTTACGTTAATTTTTCCGATGTTTTAATAGTTATCTGCTATTCGGTGCGGAAATCAAAGATCGTAAAAATCGGTCCAGCCGTTCTTGAGTTATAAATAGTGTAACTAATCCGACTTTGTTTACATATATATATATATATATATAAAGTCTCGGCCACGCGTTGCTCTGGCTAAAGTATACGTTAAATTATGTTGTAGTAAACTAAGTGAGAAATCTAAATCAGAGAGTTTTTGTTTTACACAATTTTTTAGTTCTGGTACGTTAACCACACCCGATATAAATATGAGTGGTGGTTTATGTGGAAGTGGTTTTGTTGATTGAGATGAATGTATGTTGTCTGCATTCTCAGTATCATCCATAAGTGTATCATAAGGATTATATACATTTATTGATGGAATATTTTGAGGAGACTTGCTGATTTCATTATACTTCCGTTTTTTTCTACGAACGTGTTGGCAGTTTGGATTCTCTTCATCATCAAGAAGTCTCTGTATAGTAATATCATCTTGTGATATATTATAGTCATCTTGTTTTTCATTTAATTGAGGCATGGAGATTGTTTCTGTAATATTAGGGATATTATTATAACTAACAGACTTACTTACAGTTCTGTTATTCCGTTCCTTAGGACCTTCATATGTTTCTACATTGACATTCTTCTTAAATGTAAGATTTATGTCACATGGTCCTATACCGATTTGCGGAAATTCACTTGATATCTTATCATTCAAGATCTCTAGAACTGATTCGCCATATTGTTCAATATCCCTTCTCAGTCCAGTCAAATTTAAATTAAGTTGCTGTCTTTCAGCCAGATTACTTAAAACTAATACTTACACACGAAATTAATATTATTATCAATATATTGAAAATAAAATAAACTATGAACACACTTAAATTATGAAATAATCAATATTTGTAATTCAATTGAAATTCGCGGTTGCAACAAAAAGCACCAACCACCAGGTTAAACAATAAACCAATTACCTTACATCATCTGTTAGAATCGTATGGAACTCACAGATAATTATAACTCTTTGTTAAATAATAAACAAATAATTTGCAATGAAAAAATAATGCGACTATAAATTTAGTTATAAACAACCGTAGGTCTCAAGTTGGATCAAACAGCACACAGTGTGCAAAATTTTATTAAAATCGGTTCAGTAGTTTAGGATTCCATCGCGGACAAACAACGTGACACGTAATTTGTATATATATATTCAAATCTGATTAAAATGAGGAAATAAACAAAAAGAGCAAATAAGCAATATCAGTCTACATAGAGTGCACTCAGATAATAAGCTTACGAAGGAACTGTCAACCATTGCATGCCGAAACCTACTTTCAAATTTCTCACAGAGAAGCGATGTGATGTATAGAAGGCCGTGTCCAAAACATTATCTGCCGCTTTTAATGCAAGGTACCAGAAATGGGAACCAGAATCCAGCAATAGCAACCCACTGTGCGAAGCAAATGGACATCCGTGCTTGAATAGAGTGGCGGCACACGGCAGAGTGTCAGGGTTATCCAATTCATCAAGTTTTATAGATTACCTGCAGTTATACGAGATATCTGACGTCGGATTTTAACGCCTTGAAGTAAAAAGCGGCAGATATTTTTTCGGATATTACAACACTTCTCCGGGTTAAATTTGAAGGTAAGTTTGGGCATGCAATGGTTACGGCTCTCTTGTTAGGATAATATATTAAATCAGGGGTGAAGAATTGGTAAATAAAGGGGCGGATGATGTCATCCCCAGTCCACATACATTTACCATCAAGATTGTCTCTCGGCAAGCAAAATGCAACAAATGCGGAATCCTTTTATCTTAAAGACGAGCAGCCGAATACTAATATATTCATCCTATGCTCTTTACTTTATTTTCCGGAATTTTTTTCGGGTATATATTTAAACGTTGATTCATTTGTTTTGCACACTAATTCATCAATTACTGGCTTAATTGTAGATAAATCGAGACTCAATACGGAGAGTAGGGTATCATTTAAATTTGACTAAATATCACTCTTAGCGTAGTTGTATTTTGAAAATAGTTATTCACACACACACACACACACACACACACACATATATATATATATATATATATATAGGCCTATATTGACTTAAACATTTCAACAATGCGGCCTGAAAAATGTCTCAAGTGATTTTCTATCATAACCCGTGTATAATAATAATAATAATAATAATAATATTAATAATAATAATAGTAATAAATAAAATAATAATAATTTATTTACATATTTTCAATGTTTAAAAATCTTTATGTGCCTAAATTTTAATTTTTTTTCCACTCGCCCCTATCCAACTACTCCATGTCATCCAGTTCTCTTGTTCTCATTCCAGTTCTTATTTTTTGCATCCATGAGTTTCAAAGTCTTCCTTTCTTTATTCTATCTGGTGGACACCATTCCAATGTTTTTTTTGGGTAACCTTACTTCTTACATTTGTTGTACATGCCCATACCAAATTAACTGCTTATACGTATCTTATATTATCTATTATTGAATATTTAATACTAATTTATTTCTCATATGACTTTATCTATTATTTTTTTCCAGTTTAGAACATCTTGCTGCTCTCCTTAAGAAATCCCTTTCCATCGACATAAGTTTTCATTCCAAGTAATAATAATAATAATAATAATAATCATATTTGAAGAGAAAAATTATACGCTCAGACCGGGACTTGAACCCGGGACCCTTGGTTCTCTATACCAAGTGCTCTACCAACTGAGCTACCTGAGCAAGTACCGATCTAAACGCAAATTCTTCTCTATATACATTGTAATTCCCATCCACCAAATGCTGTGAAGCCATGCTTCTATCTTGCAAATGGCGGCTCCTTTATTAAGAAGACATATTTGGGAATTATACATTACAGCCAGTACGGCTTTTTCCAAGTTTTTATTATTGATTTCGTACATCTCAATGATGGATAAATCATATTTGAAGAGAAAAATTATACGCTCAGACCGGGACTTGAACCCGGGACCCTTGGTTCTCTAGACCAAGTGCTCTACCAACTGAGCTACCTGAGCAAGTACCGATCTAAACGCAAATTCTTCTCTATATACATTGTAATTCCCATCCACCAAATGCTGTGAAGCCATGCTTCTATCTTGCAAATGGCGGCTCCTTTATTAAGAAGACATATTTGGGAATTATACATACATACAGCCAGTACGGCTTTTTCCAAGTTTTTATTATTGATTTCGTACATCTCAATGATGGATAAATCATATTTGAAGAGAAAAATTATACGCTCAGACCGGGACTTGAACCCGGGACCCTTGGTTCTCTAGACCAAGTGCTCTACCAACTGAGCTACCTGAGCAAGTACCGATCTAAACGCAAATTCTTCTCTATATACATTGTAATTCCCATCCACCAAATGCTGTGAAGCCATGCTTCTATCTTGCAAATGGCGGCTCTTTTATTAAGAAGACATATTTGGGAATTATACATTACAGCCAGTACGGCTTTTTCCAAGTTTTTATTATTGATTTCGTACATCTCAATGATGGATAAATCATATTTGAAGAGAAAAATTATACGCTCAGACCGGGACTTGAACCCGGGACCCTTGGTTCTCTAGACCAAGTGCTCTACCAACTGAGCTACCTGAGCAAGTACCGATCTAAACGCAAATTCTTCTCTATATACATTGTAATTGGAAAAAGCCGTACTGGCTGTAATGTATAATTCCCAAATATGTCTTCTTAATAAAGGAGCCGCCATTTGCAAGATAGAAGCATGGCTTCACAGCATTTGGTGGATGGGAATTACAATGTATATAGAGAAGAATTTGCGTTTAGATCGGTACTTGCTCAGGTAGCTCAGTTGGTAGAGCACTTGGTCTAGAGAACCAAGGGTCCCGGGTTCAAGTCCCGGTCTGAGCGTATAATTTTTCTCTTCAAATATGATTTATCCATCATTGAGATGTACGAAATCAATAATAAAATAATAATAATAATAATAATAATAATAATAATAATAATAATAATAACGTCACTACAATCATCATAATGTTGGACATGACCGATACAGTGATGATAACTTATACATAAAATCAAGGTGTAAGACCAGGTAACAGCATCTTTTAATATACATGGACGACATTCTTAGAGAATGGATTAATAAAACTATTTGAGGTATAAAAATTGTCCCAAATGTTATTATAAAGACGATGCTGTTTGCAGATGATCAAGTGTTAATAAGTAAAAGTGAAAATGAACTACAAAAATTAATTTATGAACTACAAAAAAAATGAGAAATATAATTTAAAAATTTCAGAACAAAAAACAAAAACAATGGTTTTCTGAGGAAAATACATTGTTTGTACAAAAATAATACTACATGATACTCCTTCAGAAGAGGTCACAAGTTTCAAATATTTAGGATGCGAGGTAACGTATAAATATATTGTCTGTCCAATGGATCTGTACCCCGGTAAGATATGTGAACTAATGCCTACTTCCTTTTATGCCTCGGTAAATCATTTCCCTTCCTGCATTCCTATATATATATATATATATATATATATATATATATATATATATATCTATTTTCTCTCTCTCTTGCACTTTCACTCCAGTGTTGTCAACTCAACTCCAACCTTGCATTATTCAATATTCAAGAGACATGACACTGAGGGAAGTTTGACAACATCCCTACTCTATAAGTTACTATAGACTGCCGTTTGACGTGTTAAGAGGGGAGTGCGGTGATGTGGTGTGAGTATAGACATGCACTTTTCTAAGGACGATGTCAGCGCTATGGAGGCACAGATCAGTTGGCCGAGTATATCAGTGAATGTAAAAATAAACTTCCCCTTTTTTTAACATATATGCGGTATAATAAAGGTAATTTTGAAAGGAAAAACGAGAAAGTAAACTCAAATTAAGTTCTGTTCGGTGACAGCAATACGACTTCTACTATCCATCCACCCATAGTAATTCTGCCTTAGGGCAGGTCTTTCACTGCAATCATAGCATTTTCATGCTGTGATTTGCAGCTTTACTAGGGAATTGTAGGTATGGTAGCTTCCCGTTACTTTCCACACCGGTGTAGGATGATGATGATGATGGTGATGGCCATATGATTTCGGGGACAGTTTGGGCCTTAAAGATTTCCTAACATTTGTCTTACAGGTGCGGAAAAACCCCGATAAAATCATCACCCAGAAAAAATGTCCCGACCGGGGATCGAACCCGGGCCCGCTGTGTGACAAGGCAGCACGCTACCTCGAGACCACAGCGGTGGACACTTCTACCAGGATCAGGAACTTAAACCATGACTAGAAATAACATTAACAAATTACAGGCTACAGAAGTGACGTTTTTGATGTCAGTTGTGGGTTGTACTAGGTTAGATAAATTAAAAAATGATATAACAAAATAATTAAATGTAATATCATTAGAGGAAAGGGTTCATCAAATTGATATCAATGGACTGAACACCTAGAAAGAATGAGCTACAGTCATATTCCTAGAAGAATTCTTGATTATAAACCTGAAGGAAGGAGAGATTTGGGAAGACCACGGCAACGTTGCGATCGTTGGGGAATATGTGAGGCTTAAGAGCATAATCCCTGATGGAAGAAGTAGAAGAAGAACAATACTAATATAACATACAAGTAATTAATTAAATTTAATTCACGTCATGTAAAGAACATTAACATATATTGATAACATATCTATTTCTAATCATACCTGAAATTTTATCTTTTCTATGCTCATTGGCATGTAAATAATTGAAATGCTGTCTGATGTTACTATGTCTTACTTAGCAGAACTATTTAGAACACTAAACACACGGTCTCCTCTCTCCCCCCCTCTCTCTCTCTCTCTCTCTCTCTCTCTCTCTCTCTCTCTATCTATCTATCTATCTATCTATCTATCTATCTATCTATCTATCTATCTATCTATCTATCTATCTATCTATCTATCTATCTATCTATCTATCTATCTATCTATCTATCTATCTATCTATCTATCTATCTATCTATCTATCTATCTATCTATCTATCTATCTATCTATCTATCTATCTATCTATCTATCTATCTATCTCTTTTTATTCTGATTTCAGAAATAATTTGTCAATTCTCACGAAATGTATATCTGCTACGTTTAGCCGCGATTGAACATAATTGACCTGCACGCTTTGTGTAGTCATTCATATTGTAAACAGATTTTTCAGGTATAGGGGATGGTTATCGCATAGGTGCATTTGTTTGCGATCTAAAATAGCAAGTTCCTTATATCTCAATACTTTTAAAATTCATACTGAATTCAAGTTGTTTTGTAATAATTTACAATAATAAAATTGTACATGACATACCAGTCGTCCTCAACATTAAAATTATTTAAAATTGTGTAGGCCTGTCAGAACTACTTGTTCCATTTCAGCTGCATAGTTACAATGAATTTTACTTCAACAGCTGCTGAAGATGGAACAAGTAGTTCTGAAAGGCCTACAGAATTTTAATGTTGAGGACAGATGATTCCTAGGAACTAATTTTATTATTTTAACTTATTAATCTCTTATCTGCTTTAAATAATAATCTGGTAAGTAAATTATGGAACTGGGATACCATAGCGGTCAATATACGCAGCCATTGTCTATAGCTGATTCACACGATGCCCTGGAACATACTGGGGACATAAACAAAGTTAAACCTGACTGGATATGATTGAAAATGAAATACCTGTATGAATACATGTAATTCTTTTTCAAACATAACCGAACAGTGATACTTTTGTTTATACCAGCAGTAAGTCCCAATGCCGTGTGTAAAGACAAGCTACAGTCAATGTTTGGATACATTGATCCCTTCGGTATGCAGCTTCCTCCGGTTAGTGATAAGTAATTTAAAATTTAACATGGAATGTGTATTGGAATTATTGATTTTAGATTTGTTTTAAATTTGAATTATATTCTTATTATGTCACGTTTTCTTGTTAGATGTGAAAAACATATAAAATGAATAATTTACTACGTAATAATAATAATAATAATAATAATAATAACTGTCATATATGGAGCTGTATAAAGGAAATGCAACAAAAACTTAGGAAAAAACTAATGTTAATGGAAATCCATTTTTTGATGTTCATAACTGGAGGAAAAAATAAATAAAATTTATAAAAAATACGAGAAAAAATAAATATTACACATTCAGTAGTAGATTGTATAAGATATAATCAGTTAAATTAGTATGGGCATGTACGAAGAATGCAAGAGGTAAGGTTGCCCAGAAAAACATTGCAATATTATCCAACTAGAAGAAGAATGAAAGGAAGGAAGACCACGAAACTCATGGATGCAAGAAATAACTGGAATCTGAACAAAAAGACGGGAGGATATGGAGTGGATGGACAGGGACGAATGGAGAAGAAAAATAAAACTTTAGACACAGAAAAATGTGTAAACATAGAAAATCTGTATATAAATTTAAAAAATAATAGCTAATTAGTAATAAAAGTTATATATATATATATATATATATATATATATATATATATATATATATATATATATATATATATATATATATATATATATAAGGGTAAAGAAGGGGCAAGAAGCATAAAACATAGCCTCTCCTATCCAAATTCCATTCTCACCATTTCGTGGTCCACTCTGTTTCTATAGTACAAACGAGAAAATGGCGACCGAGTCACAGCTGTATAACTGTTTCATCAAATGCAGAGTAGATGCTGCATTACAAGCCTGTCCAGAGGCTAAAAGTGGCAGCCCAACTACTGGACTACCATTGGCTAAACAAGTATTGAACTATCAATGTGGACACAGATCAGTGGGTATATCTAGAAGTTGGCTGCAAAGTACTTGAAGAATGAACAGGTACGTAATTCAATTCCTATATAACGATGATAATAACAATAACTAACTAACTCACAGGGAGAATCAAAACCGAATGTTCATGATCAGGTATAATAAGCTCTCCATACATTCCCAAATTGAGGTAATGTTTTCTAATCATTCACTGTGTAATTTACATCCCTAAAATCACGATTAATATTATTATGCCATCTCATTTTTGTTCGACCTATTGGGCGTTTACCCTCTGGCTTTCCTATAAAAGTTTTTCATGCAACATTTTCATTCCCCATTCGACCCACATGTCGTTCCAATCGGAATACACTAGACTTAAGTGTTGTTTGTTATATCTGATTTCCTTAAAAGTTCTATTGCTCATTATTATGTAGTTTTCGGTATTTACCTGTCTGTTCATCTTTCCTATGTCCAAAAATGTTCGTAAGAATTTTATTCTCAAATACTCGTAATCATTTCTCCTGCTTGTTTTTTTATCCGTATATTATAACTAGAAGACTAACAGTTTTATGTATGTTTAGTTTAACTTTTTTTTTAGAGATGTTAGCATGAAAAGAATCTCAATAATGCGTTATGGCATGAATGTCCAGAATTAAGCATATATTTAATTTATTTCTGCACCTCATATCTGTTTGTAATTACTGTTCCTAGGTATTTTTTCGCTCATATGATATTTATTGACGTTTCCGTAACATATTTCTATGTATGACCATATATTTACTCCCACTCCCAATTTCTTGGTTTTACTCAACCGAATGTGCGTCTTGGCCCACAATAACTCCTCGTTATCGCCTAATAATACTGCATCATACCATATACCAACAATCAATACTAAGAGCGGACGTGTTTTTGTTAGAGTGGTTGAAGTGTGCAGGGGACAAAGCATTATGGAAGAAGTTAGAAAGCTGATTGAAACATTGTCAACTGAAGTGAAAGAGGGGCTTGAAAAGTGAAAAAATTCGTGATATTGAGACGAACATGCATCGGATGGAGGACAGATTGAAATGGCTGGAATCTAAATTAGACTATCTCGAAAACCAGAGTCGCCGTAATAATATTGTGATATATGGTGTACATGAAGAAGACAGGGAAAGCTGGGAGGAAACTGAACATATAGTTAAAAGAGTAGTGGCGCAAATCGGCATTGATTTGGTGGACAGTGATATTGAAAGAGCGCACAGAGTAGGTCGTGGGAATAGTGGAAAGAGACCGATTGTATGCAAATTATCACACTACAAAATAAAATGTTGGATCCTTAGAGACAGTAAATATCTTAAAGGGACCTGTATCAATATTGCCGAAGACTTTAGTGAGAAGGTGCGCCGCG
The DNA here is from genome assembly GCA_030220185.1 of Diploptera punctata. NCBI lineage: Eukaryota > Metazoa > Arthropoda > Insecta > Blattodea > Blaberidae > Diploptera > Diploptera punctata. The sequence continues at coordinate 2,488,198 of JASPKZ010008357.1, forward strand.
AAAGAGACTTTCTTAAGCGACACATGCTCGAGGCGAGGAGGCAGGGCTGCCATGCAATCATGCAATTTAATAAATTGATTATAAATGGACGAATCTGGAGCAGGGAAAAACTACAAAATATGGACAACTCTGAAAATGAATTTGAAGAGGTCATTGACAGCGAGTCCCAAAACATACAGGGGACGCTTCAACAGCAGGTGGTCTCCTTACAGCAGAGGAGGGAGAAAATTCTACACGAGAGAAAGAGAGAGGGACCACTACCTTAATAACTCCCAGAAATCCAATAAACATACAGCAAAAAACGGCCGAACGCAAACAGCATACCCCACCTCTAAGAGGTGAACGACCGGCGGACACAAGAACTCCAACAAGAAAATCACTAAGACTTCAGAATCTACCCGCAGAAAAGGAACTATTGAGAGGGGGAAGTTCGAAAAATACAGGTAAGACTAATGACAAGGGAACACAATAGGGTTCGTTGACAGTCGGTTCATGGAATATCGAAGGGTTAAAGCAAAAATTTCAATGGACAGATGTGTAGAGTTTATTGAGACTTTTGATATATTAGCTCTAGGAGAAACATGGTTAAAAGCTAATGAATGCGTAAATCTACGTAATATGAAAGGTTATTTTAAGGGTAATCAAAAGAGAGGAAAGAGAGGTAGATATCCAGGCGGTGTTGCCATTTTATATAAAGCTAACTTAGACCCATATATTAAAAAGGTAAATATTACTTTAAAAGAGGCAATTTGTATATATTACCATACAGAAAGAGCAGAAATGTGTCTGTTGTCTATTTATCGCCAACCACTAAATTCCAGGTATGCCAATCCAAATTTTTTCGTTGAATTGTCTGACTCGTTGGCAGAAATAAAAGATAGGTTTCCGGAAGCGGGAATAATAATTTTAGGGGACTTTAACTGTAGGATTGGGGAGGAAAATATCACTATAAAATCGGATGATAATGAAACACCGAGGTGAGGGTAGGAGAAGCAAAGATAAGATTTTAAATTCAGAAGGAAACCAATTGTTAGCTTTTTGCGATGCATTTGAACTTGAAATTCTGAATGGGAAATATGGGGAAGATAAAAATGGAGAACTGACATTTATTAATAAAAATGGAAGTAGCGTAATCGATTATTCAATATGCACACAAGACATGATTCCAGTCCTAAGTAATTTCTGTATAGTTTCCAGAATCGAATCACACCACTTCCCAAACAAACTTATTTTAAATATGAAAGGTATTAGTGAGACAGTTAATGATGAGGTGGCAACAATATTGCGGCCAATTATCCGTTTCAGGTGGATCGAGGATCTGAGAGAAGAATTTAACAGGAGTTTGGAAACGCTAATACAGGATCTGCAATTAAATGATCTTAGCGGGGGGAAATTATTAAAACTTTGACAGAATGTTTTCAAAAAGCAGGGGAAAAATTCAAGGTTAAATACGCAATGAACCAGAAGGACAAAGGGTGGTACAATAATGCATGTAGAAAGAAGAAGAAATTTGTCGAAAGTAGTCTTTTAAAGTTTAGAAAAGAAAGCACAGATGAAAGCAGAAAAAAAATATGCGCAAGAGAGAAAGGAATATAAAGACTTATTGGCAGAAACAACACTAGCATGGCAAAATAAGAAATCCGAAGAAATGAGAGTCGCGACTGAAAGTGGGAACATTGCGGACATATGGAAAGCGATAAGGGAACTCAAAGTAAAGTCCATAAATCGGACAAGAATAACGCCCGGGGAATGGAGAAGTTACTTTGATAGGGTGCTGGGAAATGAGAGGTTAAGATATAATCAAGGAAATATAGTTGAGATCCCTGACCCAATTCATATTCAATTACTGGATCAGGATATTTCGAAAAATGAAGTGGTTTCTTCCATTAAATGTTTAAAGAATGGTAAAGCACCTGGAATTGATGGAATACCAGGGGAATTCTTGAAAAATATGATATCATCCAATAAATTATTAGACGTTTTGAAAACTGCGTTCAACAAACTTTTTAATGGAGGAGATTATCCGGAAGCCTGGGCGACAGGTGTCATCCAACCGCTATACAAAGGGAAAGGTGGGGCACAGATACCAGAAAGTTATAGGGGAATTTGTCTCTTGTCAGTGTTCGGAAAAATATATTGTAAAGTACTTTACGAACGAATCAGACAATGGGCTAAAGAGAACAATAGGCTCTCAAAATATCAGGCAGGTTTTAGAGAAGGGTACTCCACGGTGGACAACCTATTTGTTCTGAGAACATTAATTGATGACAATCTGAAAATGAAGGGGGGTAAATTATTTTGTGCATTCATTGATTTTAAGATGGCATTTGATACTGTGGACCGAAGCGCACTTTGGGAAAATTAAATCGGAAAGGATTGTCTCGTAAAATGATACATGCTTTAATGTCAATTTATAAATATGTTAAATTTTGTATAAAAGTAGACCAAGGGCACATTACAGAGAGCAGCGAAGCCAATCGGGGAGTGAGACAAGGTTGCATTTTATCACCAATGCTATTTAATCTATTCGTTGATGATATTGTAGACGTAATGCTAGAAGGAGAAATTGAGGCTCCGGAGATAGGAAATGTTAGAATCCCAGTCCTGTTGTATGCAGATGATTTAATTATCTGTTCCAAGACAATCAAGGGATTGCAAAGAGGTCTTGACCTACTGGAAATATACTGTAGGAATTGGGGATTGACTGTAAATGCTAGTAAGACAAAAACAATGACATTTAAAAAATGGGACGGTTTATGGTAGAACAGAGGAATGGAAATACAGAGATCAAGTTCTTCAAAACGTGAAACATTTCGAATATCTTGGTACGACGTTGAAAATGAACGGAAAGTGGAAAAAACACATGATATAGCATTATTTAAAGGGAGGGGACAACTTAACAGTGTACTCGGTATTCTGGGTCGAGTGCCTGATATTCCAGTCAGCACATTAGAAAAAATGTATGGAGCTATGGTCAGGCCAGTCATGCACTATAGTAGTGAGATTTGGGGTTTCCAAAGAACGGAAATACTAAATAAGGTATATACGCATTTTCTAAAGTATATTACAGGACTTAGTAAGGCCGTTTCTAACTGTGGAATTTTATATGAATTCGGGTCATTCCAGGACGATATTAACTGTAAAATTCGTGTACTCAAATACTGGTTGCGAGTAATCCAAGGTGAACAAACAATGCTTAGAGCAATTTGCTACGACCACCAAATTAAAAACATAGATGTTAAATTTTGGGCAGACGAGGTTAGGAGAGAACTCCAAAAGATTGGGATGGGCTGGATATGGGAAAAAGGGACTGAAAATCGCAAGAACGTGTGGAGAAAAAGTAAGGAGGAGGTACTTAGATGTAAACGAACAAGATACCTTCGCCGAATGTACAGGAAAACGCTCACTGTGTTTACAAAGAGACCTAAAGCACGTCTGGGGAAAAGAATCGTATATACTCAACCTAGGATTTAAGGAGAGATCAGGGCTTGCTTGGTTTAGGCTAGGGGCATGGAAATTTCTAAAAATTAGCGACGATCACGATATGCGAATATGTCCAATGTGCGGGAACTTTGAAGATGAGATACATATATTAGGAAAATGTAATGATTTAGAATATTGGAGACGTCAGTTATTACCGGAAAGATTTCTAAATTCAAATCGGGAAAGATTGGCATGCTACGAGTTATTGGTAAATCCAGAAAATTGGATAAACCTCGGTAAATTTCTGGACAAAACGCGAAAAATAAGGACAACACTCATTCATGAATAAATATATGTTATCAAAATGCAATACCATTAATTATTAACAATTATATATAAATTAATTAGTGTATAATGCTGTTGTGTTATTATTTAATTGTAATATTAATGTGTTTTCTTTATGTAATTGTAATGTTAATGTTTTTTTAGTGTATAATGCTATTGTGTTATTACTTAATTGTAATATTATTGTGTTTTCTTTATGTAATTGTAAGGTTAATGTTTTTAGTGTATAATGCTATTGTGTTATTATTTAATTGTAATATTATTATTGTGTTTTCTTTATGTAATTGTAATGTTATTGCTATTGTGTTATTACTTAATTGTAATATTATTGTGTTTTCTTTATGTAATTGTAATGTTAATGTTTTTAGTGTATAATGCTATTGTGTTATTATTTAATGGTAATATTTTTATTGTGTTTTCTTTATGTAATTGTAATGTTATTGCTGTTTTTGTTTATTTTTCTTTACACTAGTACCAATTATTACTTTATTGTAACGGACTGTCAACAGCACGTACGGCTTACTGCCCGTGCGACCCATATTTGTAAATAATATTGTAAATATCTTACTTTTTGTCTAATAAAGTCCTACTACTACTACTTCACTCAAAAAAAATCATTGTTTAAAACCGTTGAGGTAGATAGTCATAAAAAATAAAGCTAAAATATATCTTCTTAGGTCAGAGCCGTCGTCTTAAACTTATAAAATATGTATGCTTTTTAAAAGTAAACATCTTTTATAAGATGAGAATGACGGCTCTCACCTTAGAAGGTACATTTTTAACTTTATTTTATTTCACAAACCAACAGCTTATTAAAACAATTGATTCATATGCCTTCTATATCCTCTAAAGCAGGGCCGCCCAAACTTTTTAATGGGCACGGCCAATAACTGATTGTGCAATTGATCGCGGGCAGGAACATAAATATCTTTATTATTATTGTTGCTACTGCTGTTTCTATTGTTATTATTATTATTATTATTATTATTATTATTATTATTATTATAAAAATAAAATTACACGAGCATAAAGAAGAATTTTAAAACATTTGTGACACCATGCTGCAATTAAAATTGTAAAAAAAAATGTACAAAAGTGAATAGACCTATATTTACCTAATGAGTAGAGTGGAGCGGGCTTTTTAAAGATAACAAACGATCGATGTCAGGTGTCTGCTGAGTAGTACTGATAAATAAGACGTATTGGAGATGTTCGTCACTCAAGCTTCATATCAATCGTGATTTTTTAATTTTAATTTTAGAAAATTAATGTTCACACAAGTATGTCGAGAAAAAACATGCAGATTAAACGTCGGGCGTGTTCCTTCAACCCGAAATATTATTCAGGTAGTAACTTGTACAAAACTTAATGAGATCTGTAGGACCAAAAACTCCTTTCATTGCGCCATTACACTGTAAATCTATTAGTTCAAATTGCAACATTGCTGCTGCTTTGTTAACATCGAAGGAAAACGGAGACCAAAACAAATAAATGTCTGGTTCCGTTTTATTGGGAATAACAAATCTATTAGAAAACTCTTCTTCAATTCTTTCAATAACTTCCACAAAATAATCACTTCTGAAACACAATTCAGGATATTCATTTTGCAGAGCATTTACACTTGGAATACGCAGTTTTTCACAGACACGTGCCTTTTCAGTAGCTTCAGTTTCAATTAGAAAGCTTTTATTGCACAGTACACTTGGTTGATTAATTTGCCTTTACCTTGTAAAATTATGTTCAAGTCATTCAAATGCTTTGCCATTTCGAGAAGAAATGCTAGTGCTTGCTGGTCCAGGATTCGTTAAACTTCCAACACTCGGAATCAACTTTGTGTATTTTTGAAAGCATTTTCTCATTTTAACACTATTTTTACAACTATTACGTGCACATGCTACTGTTTGATTGACAATACAACAAACAGAACAATTAATGTTGAATGTTTGGAGTGGGGAGAAAACGGTAAATAAGGGATGAATCATCTCTACTACTTTGCGAGGAGAAGCGGTAACACCTCAACCTCACATTACAGAGAGCTGAATTTCACACAGGGATGTACAAACTAGATGTTACATTTTAAAATCTAAATTTAAAATATAAAATTAATTTGTTCATTTCAGTGCTTACGCGGGCCATACGAAAATCCATGGCGGGCCGGATGTGGCCCGCGGGTCGTAGTTTGGACGGCTCTGCTCTGAAGATTATATGACATACTCTAGTATAAAATTGAACAGTAGAGGACATTTTCCGTCCGCGGAAAATGTACTCCTTGATTTAACCCACTGTAAATTTCAAATACATCTGACATATGTTTGCCTACTCTTTGTGTCATTTAGGAACATTAGAATAAGTCTAGAAATTGCAAGATTCAACAGGATACTATAGAACTTCTCCCTCATTATTAAACCATATGCCTTTCTGAAGTCTACATATTGTTAATACATAGTACCGTTATATTCCCATTTATTTTCTAACATCTGTCTTATACAAAAGTTTTGATCTGTTGTAAATATATTTCTTCTAAATCCACATTGATGATCACATATTACGTCGTCGACGTAGTGACTAGTGAGTAATTTTATATACAAGTATACTTACTTACTCACTGGCACTATCGAACCCGTAGGTTCATGGCCGCACGGACATAAGCTCTCCATACATCCCTATCCTGAGCTAATCCTTTCCAATCATTCCCTGTATAATCTACTTCCCTCAAATCATTGTTAATGTTGTTCTCCCACCTCATTCTTGGTCTACCAACTGGGCGTTTTCCTTCTGGCTTTCCTACAAGAAGTTTCCATGCACGTCTTTCATTCCCCATACGCGCAACATGTCCTGCCCATCGCAGTCTACGGGACTTAACTGTTCTTATTATATCTGGCTTCCTATAAAGACCATGTAGTTCATTGTTATGTAGTCTTCTCCATTCACCTGTCTGTTCATCTCTCTTTGGTCCAAAAATTTTCCTAAGAACTTTATTCTCAAATACTCGTAATCTCCTTTCCTCCCTTAAAGTAAGAGTCCATGTTTCGCACCCATATAATATAACTGGTAGAATAATAGTTTTATATATTTTCAGCTTAACGTTTTTTGAAAGGAGTTGGGACATCAAAAGTCTCTGCAATGCATAATAGCATGCATTTCCAGAATTGAGCCTATGTTTAATTTCTTTGTGCATCTCATTCCTATTTGTGATTATTGTTCCTAGGTATTTGAATTCAGCCAATTCCTCAAAATTTCCCTCATTTGTCATTAGCTGTCCATTTCCATTATATAATGTATTTCTACGTGTGACCATATATTTAGTTTTACTGATATTTACTTCCAGTCCTAATTTCTTAGTGTTACTCAATAGTGTGTGCGTGTTTGGCCTTTAGTATCTCCTCGCTATCGGCCAGTAGTACTACATCATCATAAGTAATGCCACGAGTGATTTCCAAATTATCGATAAATTCACGACTCACGAAGTGAGGAGTGAATTTATCTAGAGAATTTGGAAATCAAGAGTGGCATTTGTTAGGACTATTTAACGAATAAAATAAAGCTGTTTACTCACAAATCATTATTTAACTACAGTTATTTAAAAATATTTTTATATTTAAAGTAAACGGTGATGTTTGAAAACTAATGAGAAACGATAGGTAGCCTACGCTTCTACTGCTTCTTTTGTTTATCACTGCAACCAGATCATACTATTTATTGCCAAAGGAACGCAATATTGTAAGAATGCTCTCTAGTGGAGAAAAAATGAAACACATCAATCTGTATATTAATTCATTTTTGATGTCGTATACATTTAAGAAAGTGCAAACAGTGGTTTCTTTTTTTGGTGGTATAATCAATTGCTACAAATGTTGACATGTAAGCACTATTATATACAATCTGGTAGCCGTATTTGTTATAGGCTCAGTCACTGCAAAATAACGGTCAGACCTGTTCAGAATATTAAAAAGGAGGAGCTTTGCTTAATATATGATAATCCTAACGTTGATAATTATTTCGTGAAACACGTCTCTGATTGGTTGTAATACAGAAATCATTGAAACGTGATTGGTCATTGACTCCCATTTGGGGCATGAGTTAAATAGTCAGCATAAACTAACAGCTTATTAATACCATTCAGTTGTAAGCCTTCCTCATTCTCTAAAGATTTAATGGCATGCTCTAGTACAAAATTAAATAGTAGAGGAGATAGATATACAAGTATATTTGTTACAATTTTGTACGAACTTGAAAATAATAAGATACCTCTGTAATTGTTGCAATACGATTATATTTCACAGATTGGTATGGTAATCGATTCTTTCATTCATTCTTTCTCCCAAAATCATACTAAGCAACTGATGTGTCTTGTCCATAAAATTATCTCCCATAGTAATAATAACAATAATAATAATAATCCATCCATAGTAATTCTGCCCGAAGGCAGGTCCTTCACTGCAATCATAGTATGTTCATGCTATGCTTGCAGCTTTACTAGGGAATTGTAGGTATGGTGGCTTCCCGTTGCTTTCCACACCGGTGAAGGATGATGATGATGATTATGATGAGGAGGATGATGACGATGGCCATATGATTTCGGGGACCGTTTGGGCCTTAAAGTTTTCCTGACATTTGTCTTACAGGTAAGGAAAAACCCCGATAAAAACCTCACCCAGAAAAACTGCCCCGACCGGGGATCGAACCCGGGCCCGCTCCGTGACCTCGAGACCACAGCGGTGGACAATAATAACAATAATAATAATAATAATAATAATAATAATAATAATAATAATAATATAATAATAATAATAATAATAATAATACATTTTTTAATTTTGGATTTTATCCATATTACAATGTTTCATTCCGTTACCCTCAAGAATTTCTGTCTCCATTTGTAGTTTTCCTGAACATACTCATATGTAGTTCATATGTTAATCCCAGCTCATACTCATTCATCTTCTCACACCATCCATACAAATTTCTTTAGGTCTAATCATTTCTTTTTTTTTCCAATATATATCATGCACGCCACAAATATCTTACGTCCCATTCTATCCATGCTCTTTCGACCCTGTCTGTATCAGAATTAGTAAAATCAATAATAATTTCATCTATTGTCCCCACAATCATACAACATCCCTACTTACAACATTGATGGCACTTTTCTAGTAAAACTTGGACACAGTGGGACTCCAACTTCTGAGTTTGGAGCAATAACGAACACTTCAAACTTATTAGTCATCAAAACTATTCACTAACACAGAACTAGTAGATAAGAAAACTCAACGTGTAGCAACTATTATGTTTTCAAAACTGAGGATAGTTGCAAGCAGTACCTGTAACTTGCCCTCCCCTTTTACCGCACCATACGCTATTGACCCCTAAGAAGCGGCTAAAGAAGCCAGAACTGCAATATACGTAACCCCGATTATATGATGGCTGATAAATGCTAACGAAGCACTAGAAAAGCCCTTACACTTAACGTAAATTCCAGACCATGGGCGATCAAAGGAATAATTTCGAATGAATGTTTCTAGGAGTTTGAATTGGAATCGAACCCGGAATCTAATGGCCTATAATAGGAACCATAAAAATAATAATATAATAATAATAATAATAATATAATAATAAAGTAATAATAAGGATAATAATAATAATAATAATAATAATCATCATCATCATCCGGTATCATGGCAGCTGCCGCCGTCTTCCGGAAACCAAACACCATTCCTCTCTGTACATCCATTGATCTTCCTCCAATCCTCTGATATTTATAGATGCTTGTACCCTTCTATCCGAGTTTTCTTCGGTCTTCCTCTCTTCCTCCTTTCTATTGGGATCCATTCCATAACAATTTTAGGCAATCTTTGCTCTGGCATTCTTTTGACATGGCCATACCACTGTAATCTGTTCGTTTCTATAATGTCTATGATGTCCAGCTCCTCTTGTACATCCATAATTTCCCTTATTTCTTTATTTCGTATTCTATTCATTCTAAATTTTCCAGCTGATCTTCTTAAAACATCCATTTCTGTACTTAAAATTGTTTTCATTTTCCTGGTAGGAATTTGCCAGACTTCAGCACCATATGTTAAAATGCTCTGAATGATGGTTTGATTTATTTGTAATTTTCTATTTCTTGTAATATTTTTGCTCCACCAAACAGAGTTTAAAGCATTTCTTGCTTGTTTTGTTTGTGCGATTCTATTTTTAATTTCCACTGTGTTATCGCCTGAATGGTCTAATTTTGTTCCTAAATAAGTGCATTCAATAATAGTTTTTAGTTCTTCTCCATTGTTGAAATTTATATTTTCCATTTCTTCTCCTATACACAGATATTTAGTTTTCTCAATGTTTATATAAAGTCCCTATTTTTCATATTCTTCTTTTAGTTTTTAGCCATATATTCTATGTCATTGTGATCCTGTGCTATTAATACCTGGTCATCTGCAAAATTTAATGAATATATATGTATTAATAATAATAATAATAATAATAATAATAATAATAATAATAATAATAATATGCTCTATAATAGGATATAATATGTTTAATATCAGGTTAATATAAATGGAGTTAGGTAAAGGAGTGAAGAAGATGAAAAGACAGCATTGATTGGGAATCCCCGAGGGTATAGAGATAGAGGAAAATTGAAACAGGCTTTAAGAAAGACAGTTTCTGATGAAATCGTAAGAAAAGGAAAACTTGTAAGGCAATGATGAAGTTGTCTCAGAATTAGGAGATGCTTTGTAGATACATCTAGCTAGGAGATAAATGAAAAAAAAAGATTGAAGACTAATATTGGAATAAAAATTTATTTTGAAGAACTTTTTTTTTTAAAATTATCAAAAAATTACTTTACAAACTTTGGGTGAAAGCCAATATCGATTAATATCAGTACGCTTGTATGATCACACTTACATATTCCTTATTAAATATAATGTAAAAAATAGTAAATTGGAAAACAAATGATAATTCAGAAGTAGTGGAGGAATTAAAATACCTAGGAACAATAATTAGAAACAGAAATGAGACGCAGAAAGAAAAATTAAAACACATTCTGGTCACTAAAAATGCATGCACATATACATTTGTCACCGCAACGCCCCTAAAAAATATCAAACTAAAAATAGCTACATAGAATGATTATGATTTCAGTTACACTATATGGATTGGAAAATGGTCTCTAACTTTAAGCTCTCTATACATTCCTATTCTGAGGTAATGTTTTGCAAACATTCCCAACATAATTTACCTTCCTGAAATCATGGCTAATATTATTACCTCACTTCATTCTTGGCCTACTTACAGGAGTTTTCCCTCTGACCTTTCTACGAGAAGTTTTCATGCTCTTCTTTAATTTCCCATTCGTGTAATATGTCCTGCCTATAGCATTCTACGAGGCTCAGCCGTTTTTATTATGACCGCTTTCGTCTATAGAACATGTAGCTCGCTGCCATGTAGTTTTTTCCGTTTAGGTCTCTGTCGCCTCTCTTTGATAATATAATTTTCATATGGATTTTATTTCCAAATGCTCATAATATTTTCTCCTCTATTAAAGAAGAGGTCATGTCTCGCTTCCAGATAGTATAACTGGAAGCATTACCCTTTTATATATTTTAATTTGACATTTTTTGATAGAATTTGGGCTGACAAGTGTCCCTAAAATGCATAACAGGTTGAGTTTCCTGATTTATGGTCATGTTCAATTTCTTTCTTCACCCAATTCCTGTTTGTAATATTGTACCTAACTGCTGCGCGACAGGCCTACAAGCCGCATGCTGGCCTCACATCCAAGAGTGGTAGACGATCATCCAACCAATTTATGGATTGCATGTGGTCAATATGTCGAGTGCCAGCCATTATAACTGGTTTTTCTTAACCTGAATCCGGTACTTAATGTAGCTACCCAAATTCGTCACGAAGTTGGGTGGGCACCGCGGTCCCATACTTGCCGATATTCCTTGACTATTTAACTCATGCCCCAAATGGGAGTCAATCACCAATCACATTTCAAAGAATTTTGATTTACAAACAATCACAGTCGTTTTTCACCTCGATTTTATCAATTTAATTTTATCACTTTAAAATCAAGCTCCTCCTTTTTAACATTGTGAATAGGTCATACCATTATTTTGCAGTGACTGACTCTCTATGAAATTGGTTGAATACAACAATTTATATATTAAGATGAAAGAATTCTAGAATGCATGTGACTACCAGATTATATATATATATATATATATATATATAGTGCACGAATATAACTAGATAGTGCTTGCGGGAGATAATATGAAAACATTTGTAGGAATTGTTTACACCACAAAAAAATCACTGTTTCCACTTTCTTAAACGTATTATTTCCCAGGTAATAACGTTCCAGAAAAACATAATTGACATATTTACATCATAGGATATTAGAAATTAATAAATAACCTATAATTATGGTTAATTTTTTTCTCCACTAGGGAGCATTATTACAATGCTGCCATCCTTTGGCAATAAATAATACGATCTGGTTGAAGTGATGAACAAATTAAGCATAACAAACGTTTCTCATTTGTTTTCAAACATCGCCATGTACATTAAATACATAAATATTGTCAAATAATGATTTCTGAGTAAACAGCTTAATTTTATTGGTTAAATAGTCCTAACAAATGCCACTCTTGATTTCCAAATCCTCTAGAGGAATTGGAAATTACTCATGGCATTACTTATGTTAATTAGGCTAATTTCAGTCCAAGATTCTTCGTTTCATTTAATAGAATGTGTTTATTACTTCTTCGTTATCTTCTAATAATACTACGTTATCAGCTTATATCAACAGCCGTTTAATACTATTGAGTTATATGTCTTTTTTCTCCTCAAAATATTTGACGGTATGTTCAAGAACAAAATTGAATAGTTAGAGGAGAGGACTATTCTATGCCACCAGTGAATATTCCAACTGAGAACAAGTGACTTGTAGCGTTGTGATGGCAATGTGATAACACATGTTCCAGCTAGAGCCAATTGCCAACATCTCTTCTCATATACAGTTTGCAACTAGATTCCCATTAAACATTTTGAGGACGTATAGTAGGGATCAAGACGGATTCGTTTAGCATAGGAACTTACGTCCAGAAACGTACGGTTTTCCCGTTTCACGCATGCAAAATACCACAAAAAACATTAAATTCTCCTGCATTCTCGACGCCAGAGACCCTGTACGTTCTCAGATTTGAAAACGCTAGAATACCATGTGTAGGATCACATGAAATCTTTGATTTACGAGACTCCTGTGGCAAATTAGGAAGACCTACGAGCGCGGGTTATGGCTGCGTCGGATATTGCAGGACTAAGGATTGGTTACTGTCAGTGCTGTATCAATGTTGATATAGGTAATCGTCACATGGAGCTCTTCTTGTGGACCCATATCACAAGCAGCAGGCATCAGAGACAGCAAGTGTGTTGTGGTATTTTGCGTGTAGCGGGAAAACGGTACGTTTCTGGACACGAGTTCCTATGTTAAACGTAACCGTCTTGGTCCCCACTACACTTTAAGGGAAGTCTATCTCAAGAGTCCACCTGTATTAGTGGGCAAGGTAGGGTGAGAAAACGGGCACGTTAGTTTTAGATAGGCACGTAAGGGTGAGAAAATGATCAAATTAGTACTCCAGATTAGTTTAGCGTGTGTTAGTGGGTTTCAGTGATAAGTTGGCTACGCTGTCTGAGAAATAACTAACACATATTTTACATTGAAAATATGGTGATTTTGGTTCACTTTAAGCTCAACTTCTCACTTTATTTTATGGCATTTTTAACATTTCTTTGGGAAAAACAATCAATATACATTTCTCTACGGTAATTATTCACACACTTCAATAACAAATTATCTGTTTTGACGTGAATACATCTTCAAATTCGCGTCCATAATGGGAGGTAATTCAGGAAACTGATGATAACAAAAACGAGGGATACAATTTGGTGTTGCAGCTACCCAAGCTATCATCTACAAAATTTAAATACACCATGTGATAGATAAAGGACCAAATAATTCATTATATTGAGAGTGGATTGTGACGCATTACGCGCCACGGAGGAGGAAGCGCTGCCATTTTGTGATCGTTTCGCTGCATCACACAATTTTCGGTTCGTATAACTTTTGACCCTGAGATGTTACGACGTTCATTTGCGTTTCCATCATCAGCTCGCATAAAGAACTATCGATTTCGTATATACAATATTACTATGAAATAGTTATAGTGAATATATATGTTGTATAAAGTAGAAAAATTAACCCTTTGCCCCGAATTGCGTAGTAGAACGTACTGAATATGCTTTGACGCTGCCCCACATAACGTACCAAAGCATAGTAGAATATAATAGAGCTGTATTTCTACTTGTATTTATTTTCTTGAAAATTTTATTATTTTTGTCATACTTTGGTATCTGTGAAATTCATTAAAAGTGGCAACAAGGCTTGCTTTGTACATTTCCGTAAATTTCTTAACGGTATTTTCTTTGTGTACCAAACCCTTTTTTGAAAACCTATATCGGTTCATCTGTAACCATTGTTAACAAAAGCAAAAATGCAGGTCTTAGGAAAACTATTTCTAGTTTCAATCCACTGTGCAGTGAAGACATTGTGGCCGCGATTGATGAAGAAATTGATTATTAAAGTGATGGTTCCAATGCTAAATGGAGGTGTAGCTTAGCGCAAGACTGTTATATAGAGCAAGCGAGTGACTGTGAATAAGATTTCGAAGCGTCAACTGCCGATCTTACAGATAACCAAGTAAAGAATACTATTCTTCTTTTAATAAAATTGGTCCTCAGAATTAAAAAAAAAAAACTTGTTTTATCGTTTACTTGTGTTGTACATAGTTTGGAGGCAGAAGCAAACGAAATATTTTTTTCCCACTATTCAGGCCTATAGATAGTAATTTCTATGTCCTGATTTTAGAAGAAAATAATATGCCGAGAAAATTGAAAGAAAAACAAATAAAACTAAAATGGGTGGAAACATATCGAAATTAAATTAAAGCTTAAGTTGGAATTTTAATACTTTTGATACATAGTTTCATTGTCAGAAACATAGTACAATATATGACGTCAACTAGTACATAATTAATGTGGTGTTTTCAACCAGTCAATGATAATATATTCATGGACAGTATAAAGAGGGTTCAAAGTCAATACCGTCTTCAAGACTATTGAATATATTCACGGATACCATCTTATGTCTATTTTGAGTTATAGTAAATTTACATAAATTAGAGACTATTTTTTATGATATTTGTGTATGCCCTATTGTAAGACAAGCAATGACTCTTAAGCGATTCGAAAAGAAATCGCAGTATCTCCATTGGAGTGATGTTATGGGAAGAATATTATGAAATAATATTGAAAGTGCGCCACGCACTGAACATCATACAGTAAATATGTTAGGGCTGTTAAAAGAGGTCTTATAATTTTATATCACAACGAGAGATGAGTGCAAATTAAAAAAGTAGTGCTAATTCAAAGAGTTTAAATTTTAATTTAGGATATTTTTAAGTAGGGCCTATACTGATATATGTGTGACTATGTGAATATAAGCAATGCATATTGTATATTATGCAATTGAGAAGAACAGCTAGACAGGAAACTGGTGAGTACTCTTACTAAATTAAATATTTGATAATTTAGCTATTAGTGAGTTTATAAAATATACTCAAATTCGGTGATGACTGCGAAAAATGTAATCAGGGACCAAAATTATAATAAATTATTCTTAAAAGCATAACACTTCTTCATTTCTTGTCGGTATGTTATATTAAAATTATTACGGCATATGGAGGAATTTTTTCTTCACATATAAAATAGAGAGAAAGAGTAATAAGAAAATAAATTGGCAAATAAAGCAGTAAGTAAATTTAATAAATTTCAACAAATATACTTTATCCGTATTCGAACATTGGAATTGCTATATGTAATCAATGATACTACTTTCTCTGTGTGTACATTGTTTTATTTATTCAATATATAATATGTTTTTAAACATTGGCATAATACTTTCACCTGGGCACCTGGAATTTAAAATTTAGAAATTGCCTAATTAATACGGCTTCTTAATATATTGATTTAAGAAATATATCTTATGGATACTGTAAACAATACCATCTCCATAAGATGTTGTATTAAGATTAGTTATATATATATATATATATATAGCATATTGTATCTTTACATATTTGCTTAATTATTTCATGAAGAAATTCGTAATTACAACAAAAAAAAAGACAGATTCTCATGTAATTTGTTTCACATTATTTTCATACAAGTGGCCATACCTATTCCTCATATGCCATTCTTCAATTAAAATAGTCGAGAAGACATTTAAAATTTAAATACCCCAAAATGAATACGTCTCTCCACAGCTAACTAGTAGAAATCTTTGAGCTGGGCAAAGGGTTAAAATAAATAATACAATGTTGGTCTATACTTGTTAAAAAGCCAAATCAAAATATAGAGATCGTACATGGTAGGAAAGGGCTTCTCGAGAGCAATCCCGTGGTACCCATAAAACACCATATGACAGAGTGAAGCAGTGCCGGGAATGTAAAAAAATGAAGGCGTCCGAGCGGATGACGACGGCGCCAGTATATCTGCAGCTAAGGCGGCCACATACATATAATACGCTCAAAGAAAATATTACCCGTTACATACACGTGTCCACGACACAGCCATATCCCGATTTTTTTCCATACTTTATTTGAATTTATGTTGATGGAATGGTGGAATAGAATTCCCTAGGAGATAGTTCATATCCTTGCTTAACATATTAGGAATTTAAAGAGTACATGAAATCTGTTTTACCTACCCGCATCGTACTCATTGTGTCATTTATACATATTATAATAATCAATTTAAAAAAATGCATTATGAATCTCAGTTGTTGTCACTATATACAACTTTTAAAATATAAAAATTGGTACTTCATACTCAGTCATCCTTAACTATCAACAGTATAATTTTTATGAGGATTTCGAAAAAAAATTCATCTTCTGTTTGCAGTTTTGTACTGACTGATGCTAATAATTATTTTGTAAAGAGGGCTTTGGTCATTGGGCATGTTCTCATTTAAAAGGTGTTTGTTTGAAAATCAATGTTATCGAAGAGATCGAAATCTTAAAGGAAACCACACAATGACCAAAGCCCTTTTTACTAAATCATTATTAGCTACAATCAGTACCAAACTACAAACAAATGATTAAATATATTTCGAAAGGCCTCTTATAATAATTAAGGATATAATAATTGAGGACGACAAATTTTTAAATTTTAAAATTATTATATTAATAATACATCTATCATCATCTTCTTCATCTTATTTCCTGTAGTTCCTAAATGGAACATAGGGCAGCAGTAAAGTTCCTCCAGCGTACTCTGCTTCCAACCAGCCATTTCACTTGTTTCCAGCTTTTCTCTTTTTCATTTTTTGTTTCCTCCTCTACTGACGCAATTCCACTTTATTTTTATTTATTTGCTAACATATGGAACACTGGTTCGTTTTTCTCTCCACAGTTTTTCATTTGATATTATTTCCGGCCATCTGTATTTAATCTACGACTCGGGCATCTGTTTACAAAGGTCTGCATCTTTTTATTTGTTGCTTCCTTAACTTGCAATATTTCGCAACCATAGAGGAAGATTGGTTTTACGTTGGTGTTGAACAGTCTAAGTTTTGTTTTCAAAGAGATGTTACTTTTCCATATGGGGCGTAACTGCGCAAATTCTCCATTTGCAAAACGAATCCGTCTTTTTATATATTCTTCTAAGATTAAATAATTACTGGCCATGACAGCTCAGAGATCTGTGGATATTTTAAATGAAGACAAAGACCCGATTTGAAAACATCTATTGATTGATTATAAATTATTTATTTTGGGAGACGTCTTCATTAATATTTACAAGAGTCTCTGAGAGTAGATAAGTAGAATTAAGTGTAAGTTGTATGCAAATAGCACATTCAAGTGTATCTTGGGAAAGAGATATCAGTTTAATTGTTTTGAGTACCAACAGCGCTCAGAGAGTGGAATGCGATCGTAAGCCTCTTAACTGCTCTCTTCAGTATAACTAAACTCTGCTGATTGCCTGTTTTACGTTGTAATTGAGGCTTTCATTTAGCAGTGCACCCTCTCACAACTCGCTATTGTATTAGTTTATTCCAACAACTCAGAAATTACATTTAACTGCTATTTGTAACTGTTCGCTTACAGCACTAAATGCGCTAGCATAATGGTTTGACTTTTGCACAGGAAACTACGAAATTAGCTATTTTCTCAACATATTATATGTTCCAATACAGTAATATATACCATGTATAACATCATCATTTATTTTTATCTAATGCAGGGCACTTGAAATACATTTCGTTCACCCAAATAAAAAAACCTATTACTTTACATAATAAAAACAATAACAGATTATATAAACACTAAGACAAAATAAAATAAAAACAATGGTATCATGTAAATTAATTTACAAACCCCTAAAATACTTATCTAGAATATAGTAGTAGCTTTAAATGCATTAAATCCCATCACAAAATTCTCTTCTTATTGTTGCTAGTGGCTTCCAGGATTGATGACCAAGAATTTTTTCCTTATCTTCCTAATAAAGAACTTCTAAATTTACAGTTTTCTGTTTATTCTTACCTACTTTTCTGCAGCTCAGGTGTTCCTTGTTTAGAATCACATTACAGTTCACACAGAGTGGGCTGCATCTCTTCACTCTCGGTTTCATTCTTAAGAGATATTCTTGAAGGCAGATCATGTCTTAAAATTAGCCGGAACTGTCATCATCATCATCATCATCATAGTACACTCACGAATTTGGGCTATTTGTTGACCTGTTTTGCCACAAGAGAAACACCACCCAAAAGTCTTTTGAGTGGACGTCCTGGTATTTTGTTCCTGCAGGTTGATAGATTAACATTTGTTTGAGTATCACGTGATCTTCCATCCGATGAACATGTTGCATCCATCTAGACTTATAATGAGAAATTTTGTTTTTACAGGTTCCATGTGTAATTCTTCTAAGATACCTTCTTTTTTCTGCTCTAGTAGTGTGTATCCTGCAATCCTCCGAACGTATCTCATTTCAGAAGATCTAAGTCTCTGTATATCCTTCTGTTTCAATGTCCATACTTCGCTACCGTATAAAAGAGTTGGAAGAGCCAGTGTTTTTTATACACCTTTAGTCTTGAATGTTTTTGGACCAACTGTGGTTTGAAAATAGAATTTATTAACCCTAAAATCCTTAAAATGTTGATATTTGTGCATTTAAATTATTTTCTTCTTCATGTCAGATATTGCAAAAAATATTCACCTGCTCCAAAATTTTATTGTCAAGTACAATTTTTATCAACACCTTGGAATGCCATAATTTTTTTTTCTGTAGATATCTTCAATCCACATTCTTCTGTAATTTTGTTAAGTTCATACAGAACCTTCTGCAGTTTATCTTCTGAATTTGCAATTATTATTTGGTCATCTGTAAACAATGAGGTGTTTAATTTTGTATTTTCTGATATTCTTATTCCAAATTTATATTTTTTGTTCCAACAACATATTACTTCGTTGATATAGATCGCAAAGAGTGTTGGGGATAGCGGGAAACCATGTCTCACACCACGAGTTATAATTCCTTCTTCAAAAAACGCTGTTATTTAATTTAATCTTTATGGTGATATCTTTGTAAATATTTTGTATGTTCTGCAGAAGTAAAGTTGTTATATCTCTGTCTTCCAATATATTGAAAAGTTTTGGTCTCTTGACTGTGTCGAAGCTCCTCTAATTTGTGTTCTTGACGTAGACATATCCAAATTGTTTTGTGAATAAATGCTCAATATAAATAAGGGATTAACATAGAGGTTACAGAGGAGAGTATGTACTTAGATGGGAAGAAATATCTGTTTAGCTCAGTGGTAGAATATTAGTACGTAAATCTGAAGCTCCAGGGTTTGACTCACTCACAGTTGATGCAAATATTTTCTCTTTACCACTAATTGAAATAGCTTAGTTGTACATAATAATTTATATATTTTGACCATATTTTAGTTGTATAAAATCCCATCACCATGTCTTCTTGGTGTAGAAGCATCCCAATTGAATTGTGAATACTTTTCACTGCTCTGACATAATGAAGGGATTAACAGAGAGGTTAAAGAGGGAAATTTGTGCTTGTATGGGATGAAATGTCTGTATAGCTCAGTGGTAGGGCATTAGCATGTAGAGCTGAAGGTCCCGGAATTCGATTCTCATTTCAGTTATATTTTTATCATTACAAATAACTAAATATTTCTACTTTTTCTCTATCGTAATCTAACCTCTCACTCTATACATACTTTTATGTGTCGCACGCCGCCTGGGCACTACCTGTAGAGACACGGATTTATACTTTGGATAACAGAAACATATTTCTGATCAGACAAGGATATGAAGGGTCTCACAGAATAGTGAAAGTTTGCGGACATTTGTCTTGCAGGCAAGGAAACCCCCCCCAAAATCGCCCAAGGAACTTGACCCTATCTGAAATCGAACCCGGGGACGCTTCGTTATGTGCAGCGGCGATACCCCAAGACCACAGCGGTGAACGAAACTAAAAGATTAAAACTAAAATAAAGTTATTAAGTCTGTTGCTCTAAGAAAAACAATTTATTTTGTTTTTCAATAGCTTGAAAGAGTTGCAGCAGATGTTCGTGCAGGACAGTGGAACAGAATCCTTATTGGCACCAGTCCTACACAGCATGTAGAGAATATTGTTCAATATTCCCAGGCGATGGAGATTGGTAGTGAGGCAGTCAGGTCTTTGCTATCCGAAATCATAATCTTCGAAAGGCAACACCTTGTTAACTAAATTATTCTTCTACCATTTTCATTTCATGATATTCCTGGAATATTATAATTTCTCTTACACCTTTCCACAACTTTCTTATTTGGTCTTCCGCTTATTTCTCCTAAAATGTTTTCTTCAAAAAATGTTTTAATGGAAATTATTGTGACAGGCATATGGTCAAAAAGCTTATTTTTCTGTCATTGATTTTGAAGATTTATGTCGTAAGTTCTTTTAAAGGATTGAAATAACAAGTAGTAGTAGTAGGACTTTATTAGACAAAAAGTAAGATATTTACAATATTATTTACAAATATGGGTCGCACGGGCAGTAAGCCGTACGTGCTGTTGACAGTCCGTTACAATAAAGTAATAATTGGTACTACTGTAAAGAAAAATAAACAAAAACAGCAATAACATTACAATTACATAAAGAAAACATAATAAAAATATTACAATTAAATAATAACACAATAGCATTATACACTAAAAACATTAACATTACAATTACATAAAGAAAACACAATAATATTACAATTAAGTAATAACACAATAGCAATAACATTACAATTACATAAAGAAAACACAATAATAATATTACAATTAAATAATAACACAATAGCATTATACACTAAAAACATTAACAATTACAATTACATAAAGAACACAATAGCATTATACACTAAAAACATTAACAATTACAATTACATAAAGAAAACACAATAATATTACAATTAAGTAATAACACAATAGCATTATACACTAAAAATCATTAACATTACAATTACATAAAGAAAACACATTAATATTACAATTAAATAATAACACAACAGCATTATACACTAATTCATTTATATATAATTGTTAATAATTAATGGTATTGCATTTTGATAACATATATTTATTCATGAATGAGTGTTGTCCTTATTTTTCGCGTTTTGTCCAGAAATTTACCGAGGTTTATCCAATTTTCTGGATTTACCAATAACTCGTAGCATGCCAATCTTTCCCGATTTGAATTTAGAAATCTTTCCGGTAATAACTGACGTCTCCAATATTCTAAATCATTGCATTTTCCTAATATATGTATCTCATCTTCAAAGTTCCCGCACATTGGACATATTCGCATATCGTGATCGTCGCTAATTTTTAGAAATTTCCATGCCCCTAGCCTAAACCAAGCAAGCCCACCTGAGATTTCAGTTGTCCCAACTAATTACAATTTAGGTTAAAACACTTCACAGGTAAGTACGATATTTTATAGTCTTCTTAGGATTATTATTGTTCTCATTTTAAACTTTTGCTATTTGTGTAATAAATTATATGGCGAAGATGAAACTTGTTCTGAAAGGCCTACAGGTTTTAACTAATTAACGTAGTTTTGAAACAAAAATCAACTTTAATTGAAAAAGAGTGATACAAAAAGATACCAATACTCTATATTTAAAAAGTTATTGATGATTATAATGAATTTGAGATATATTTATTTATATTTCTATTCATATATATTAATTGTCCACCGCTGTGGTCTCGAGGTAGCGTGCTGCCTTGTCACGCAGGGGGGCAGGGTTCGATCCCCGGTCGGGGCAGTTTTCTGGGTGAGGTTTTTATCGGGGTTTTTCCTCACCTGTAAGACAAATGTCAGGAAACCTTTAAGGCCCAAACGGTCCCCGAAATCATATCGCCATCATCACCCTTATCATTACCACCATCATCATCCTTCACCAGTGTGGAAAGCAACGGGAAGCTACCACATCTACAATTCCCTAGTAAAGCTGCAAGCATAGCATGGAAATGCTATGATTGCAGTGAAAGACCTGCCCTCGGGCAGAATTACTATGGATGGATATATTAATTTTTATATATTGTCAATACTGTATATCGAAAAAATAATAATATAGACAAAGAAGGTTATTGGCATATTAAATTATATTTAATGGAGTAAGCATATAATCAAGATGACTAAATTATTAATAAATGACACAAATGTGAAGAGTATTTTATTACAAGGTGCGGAAACATGGACGTTGAAGCTGAATACAGAAAAAATTATTAGTTAGAGAAATGAACTTTTTAAGAAGATCGACATGAATAACAAAATTAGATAAAATTAACAATAATATAATAAAATAATAATGAATGTAGAAAAGGATATTGTACAAGATATTGAAGAAATCCAACTAAGATGGTATGAACATATAATGAGAACAAGGGACACAGAAACAAACAACTAGTATTAAAATGGATACCTCCTGAAAAAGGGAAACGTGGTACACCAAAGCCAACGTAGATAAAGGGAATTCAAGACAACATGAAGAAGAGAAATATGACAGAAGCAGACACGCAAGACCGAGAAGTGTGGAAGAAAAATATTGTATATTTTGGTTGAGGATACCTGTGTAAATAACAGAAACAATCCTGAAATAAAAAAAAATACTGTATACATTTATGGCAGGGTATATTTTATTTTGTCAGGTTTTCTGCTATTCCATAGGGTGTTGTATTATCCTGGCGTTCAAGTCCCAAAGTTGTGATTGGTGACCGCTAAAACTTGTTAGTCGGCAATCTCAAGATAATAGTAAATTTGCTATTGGCTGAAGCCGTTGTGGCCAGATACCGCTTTCTTTTTGCCCGTTTTCTTTGGTGGCTTCTCCTTGTTCTATGGCCAGTGAAAGGTAGTCATTTGTGATGGCTCCGGGAGAGCCCATTAGTCTCAACAGTAATTTTTCAATAGTGTTTTATGAAGCTAAGTGCATTATTATAAACATTAAATATTGCTCATAGTAAGCAAAGTGCATTATTCTATATATCATAGATTGTTTTGAAAAAAAACAAAGCATTATTGAAATCATTAACATTATTAGGCATTACAAGGATAAAAAATATGATTATTAAAATAAATTAATTTTGCTAACATTAATAATGAATCCTATGACATACATTCTACAATAGAGATTTGCACGTCTAGATAATAGTATAGCTCTTATAGAACACGTGTCCTTGTATGTGAGATTTATTTATTAGTCAATTAATTTTAAATAAATAATTAAATTAACTAGTTTTACTCATAACTCTTCCGAGAAACTGGATACCCGTTTTATAAAAAAATAACATATGGAACATATAATTTATCAATATATTATTTAATAAATTAAGGGAGTGGACTCTTATTTGAACAGCGGCTATAGGACATGCCACTGAACCATCGCCTTTCAATAAAACTTATTTAGTCACGTACAGCCGTTGTCAAAAAAGTGACGCTACTAATATACCATATGTGGTTTGGAATGTTCTGAAAAAACTGGTGTTTCTGTAATCACAAATATAAAAATAATTTTATAATAACTATAGAAATAATAAATATAAATTATAAATATAAATAATGTTATAAAATGGAAATATTTTTAAATAAAATCTCAAATATTAATTGTTCTTTAGTACGGTATCTATAGAATAATACAGGGATAATTGGAAAACTTTAGCTCAGGATGTCTGCGCCGTCATGAACCACTGGGTTCCTTAGTGCCAGTGAGTTAGTTTTTTTTTTCTATCGGATATCTATGACTTGTTCGTAACTGGCTAATGTAGGGCACAATACTGACCACTAATGCATGAAATGTACAAAAGATGTACAAGGTGCTGTTGAGACGTCAGTGTAAATGGGAAATAGACATGAGTGACGAGAAGATGTATAGCTGGTAGGGAATGCAGAGCTAAATAGATGGCGCTGTCGTCATTTATGTGCAGAGGTGTCTTGGATAACAGATGACTGCCGTCTCCGACCTCACAAATTTCTATCGATTTCCATCTCACGAAATGTAAGAATTCCTATTATCCTCACCGATTCAGGTACATCCTATTCTATTATTATAGGTGTCACATTACCCGAGAACGTTCATTTTTCTACCAAACTCCTTATTTCAACTTCCACATTCTAAATGCTGAGGGTTTCTATTCTATCTATAGACAAATGGAACAAATCCTTCCTTCATCAACATTTTAAGACCATCTCTATCCTATATTATGCCGCGTTTCGATTATTATGACTTACTCTTCACTGACACTAATATTATATTCGGACGAAGACTGCAGCAAGTTCATAATGCTTGTGCTCATTATATATGCAACCTCCGTAAATCAGACCTTATAACACCAGGTGAAAGATACATTGTCTCTGCTTCTTATACAACACTTTGTCCACATCATCACCCCTTTATATTTCTACTCGCTTTCATTCGCTATCCTCCCACCATAACTTAAACACACAATCGAGAGGAAATTTAACTCTAGCTGTTCCTCTACATCGAACATTTCACTATTCCTCAACCTTCCTTGTTTCAGCCACCCGACACTGGAATTCACTCCATTCGTACATCAAGGTCTGCGCGGCTCAAAAACAGTTGAAAAAGATACTCACTACATATTTCCTTAGACAATATAATATAGACCGTGTTATATGTATACTTTTATTATTCCTTTACATTTTAAACTTAATTTCGAAGCCATTTACTTAACTAATTATAGGTTATTATTTTTTATTATTATCATTATTATTACTATTTTTCTTTCTTACCCTTTATATTGTGTAGTCTATGTCTATTATGTATAATGAATCATAATTCTTATTGTATGTGTAATGTAACCCTGGTGAAGTAGAAGAGAAGACCTTAAGGCCTTAACTCCATCAGGTAAAAAATCAATAAATAAAAATAAAATAAATATTTTTATATTCAATGATCCATGTTGTCATATCGACATTTCTGACGTTCTCTCTAAAAAAACTAAACTCCATGGCGAAACAGGCCTAGAAGGCCCTTGGCCTACCACGACTACTGGCCTCACATCCCATGAGTTAAAACAACATAGCTAGATAAACATCCAGTAAGTGTAGGGGTTACATGTGATCAGCATGGGTACACAAGCCAGGTTTTCTCAACCTGGAGCCGCTACTTATTGTAAATATCCAAATGGTTCACGATGATGGGTAGGCACTGGTCCCATATTGGCTGAAATGTCATGAAAATATTTCTCCCATCACGGAGATTCGTACCAGCGCAATATGAATGACGAATATGAATGATCATAATGGCCATATGATGTTCGGGGGCGGTTTGACCCTTAAAGTTTCCTAACATTTGTCTTACAGGTGAGAAAAAAACACCGAAAAAACTCACGTAGGAAACTTGTGCCGACTGAGACTCGAACTCAGGCCCGCTGCGTTAGAAGGCAGCACGTTACCTCGAGACCACATCAGGGGGAATATCCTATATTGAATAGTGCGAAAGTTATCGATCGTCAGTGACGTTACTGCCACAAAATAATTCATTCATTATAGATTTATGACACGTAAAATAAATTCAAGCGTGAAATATACGGCCTCTGAACAAAATTTGTCGGTCGTTTCACGTCCTACTTTAATTGAAAAATTTAAAGCATATTTCTACAGAATTAGAAATAGTAGGGAGGCGATATGACGGAAGAATGAGCAGGAATTCACTCTGGCTCTTTTGTTCACTCAGAGTTAATAATCTGGTTATGCAGCCGGTGACACAACTCGTGCTCATCTACTGCGGTTCCACTAACTTAAACCTAACTTCTCTACTAACCAGCAAATTAAAAACTTAATAATAATAATAATAATAATAATAATAATAATAATAATAATAAAGCACCAGTGGATACTATAAAATGGATTGGTGAAGTAAAAAAAGGACTTAAAATTGGCAGGAATTACTCAAGAAGATATAATTAACAGAGGTACCAATAGAATTAAGGTACACAAATGCCAGGTTGACCAAGAGAACAAACCCAAGAAAAACTGGAACATTATGGATAGAAGAGAGAATGAAAGCCCATAGTAAAACATGAGGGACATATGGAGTAAAGAAAATACATCTAAGAACTTTGCTTCTGATGTTGCTAAATATTCACTCCAAATCCAACGCGAGGTTGAATTTTTCATTAGACAAAATACTCTCGACTTCGTCGCTAGTGATTTTTTTATAGAAAAAACACAACCTCTTGTCAGATTACTGTTGGTAAGTAGATTACTTTGAACAATGAATAATGCTAATTTTACAATGTAAATATGGTAATTATAGGTTTGCTTCAGTTCAACTTTTCACTCAATTTTAGAGCATTTCTGTAATTATTTTTGGGGAAAAAATATATAGGTCTACATATCAGGTAATATTTAATATAATGCAGCAAAAAAGTGTGTTTTCCGCTTTTTTTAAGTTTAAATTTATGCTGGTGGGCTAGAATCCCCGACATTTTAAAAATCTCCCTAACGGCCGCCATGTTCTTTTCTCGCAACTAGATACATTAATAAGACTATTTAACTCATGCCCCAAATGGGAGTCAATGACAAATCACATTTCAATGATTTTTTATTTACAACCAATCACAGCCTAGTTTCGCCTAAAATTTATCAACTAAAGTTTATCATAATAAAGCACCTCCTTTTTAACATTAAGAAAAGGTCATAGTATTATTTTGCAGTGACTGACTCTCTAAGAAATACGGCTACCAGAATGTATATATAGTGCATGAATGTCAACACATAGCGCATGCAGGAGTTAATATAAAAACGTTTGTAGCAATTGATTATACCACCAAAAAACGAAACCACTGTTTGCACTTTCTTAAATGTATTTTCCCCCAATTTAATAACATGCCAGAAAAATATAATTGTCATATTTACATCAGAAATGAATTAACAGTTTGATGTGTTTCATTTTTTCTCCACTAGAGTGCATTCTTACAATATTGCATTCCTTTGGCAATAAATAATGATCTGGTTGCAATGATGAACAAAAGAAGCAAACGAAGCGTACCAATCGTTTCTCATTTGTTTTCAAACATCGCCGTTTACATTAAATATATAAATATTTTAAAATAACTATAGTTAAATAATGATTTGTGAGTAAACAGCTTAATTTTGTTCGTTAAATAGTCCTAACAAATGCCACTCTTGATTTACAAATTCTCTAGATAAATTCACTCCTCACTTCATGAGCCGTGAATTTATCAATAATTTGGAAATCACTCATGGCATTACTTATGATAAAGTTATATTTCGTAAATCAGAAAAATATGTTCAATCATTCTACTTGCTGAAAAATTCGCTTACTTTAACCAGTTCCTGCGTCTCAGACTTTTTCTATATAATTGCTAAACTTTGCACAACACACAACAAAACGTGTATACAGCGGTTTTTGCTGGCTGTTGTAAATTAAATTTAGCATTATATCGCAGAGACAATGAAGAAACGCTTCATTGAATGGGAGAGCGCTAGCGCAGCGGTAGATAAAGTTTAGTCTACATGTCACTTGCATTCCATGCAATAAATAAATGTTAGTCAGGATGGGAAATGAATAATGAAGATGAATGCCACTCAAGTTGTATGAGTGAAAATGGTCTCCATCCCACAAAATGAGCTTCGCCTTGCTCTGCAGGCGATGCTCTTCGTCCATCAGCATAGATTACGTTGCAAACAAAACAACCAGAGTGATTTATCATTTCACGTAATACACTGTTTTTATAGATATCCAATATATTACGTCATTCCGAATATATCGCAGCAACCCAATATATTTCAGCTTACTCTCATTTTCGTGCCGCGCTCAATAACATAGGCCCTACTTGTTTTTAGCTGATTCCGAACAATGTAGCTATTGAGGTTGTACTGATCAAAATATTTTCGAAAATTTGTTGCAAATCTTCATCCATCTTATATTAATACAATAGAAGGTTCTTCTTGGTGACTATTTAACTCACGCCCCAAATGGTAGTCAATGACCAACCACATGTCAATGAATTTTGATTTACAACCAATCACAGTCGTTTTTCACCTCGATTTTATCACTTTCATTTTATCAAGTGGCTCCCAGATTGTATATATAATGCACGAATTTAACCGGATTGTGCTTGCGAGATATAATAGAAAAACATTCGTAGCAATTGATTATACCACTAAAAAAAACGCTGTTTGCACTTTCTTAAACGTATTATTTTTCAGGAATTAACGTTCCAGAAAAACATAATTGGCATATTTACCTCATAGGACATCAGAAATTTAGTAATAATACATAATATTGGTTATAAACAGTTTGATGTGTTTAATGGTTTCTCCACTGGGATGCATTCTTACAATATTGCGATTATACTAGGCAATAAATATGATCTGGTTGCAGTGATGAACAAATTAAACATATAGTTTCTCATTTGTTTCAAACATCGCCGATTACATTAAATATATAAATATTTTAAAATAGCTATATTTAAATAATTATTTGTGAGTACACAGCTCAATTTTATTCGTTAAATAGTCCTATCAAATGCCACTCTTGATTTCTAAATTCTCTACATAAATTCACTCCTCACTTCGTGAGTCGCGAGTTTATCGATAATTTGGAAATCACTCGTGGCATTACTTATGATACATTTATATTATAAGAAGTCAATAAAATACCAAAATCATCAAATTAAAAATTAAAAGAGCCAGTTAGTTTCAACAACGAAGCTATAATTTTCAAGACTAATTATTAACTCACAAAGATTATTCCTGATGGTGAACTCAGATGTTAAATAATATAATCTTAGGCACAATTTAGTAATTTGTAATAGAAAATGTCCGTAGATACCATTATTAGAAACCTCTAATAGAATGTGGATGAATATATTATACATTTATCAATAGTCAAATTATGATCCTCTGACTTGGAAGTCATAACAATAGATTGATCTTCTCGGTGACTATTTAACTCATGCCCCAAAATGCGAATCAATGGCCAATCACATTTTAATCATTTTTTTAATTACGACCAATCACAGTCGTGTTTCACCTCGAATTTATCAAACAAGATTATCATATGAAAGGAAGCTCCTCCTTTTTAACATTCTGAATAGGTCATAGTATTATTTTGCAGTAACTGACTTTCTAAGAAATGCGGCTACGAGATTGTATATATAGTGCACGAATGTCAGCTCAAAGTGCTTGCGGGAGACAATATAAATACATTTGTAGCAATTGATTATTCCACAAAAAAACACTGTTTGCATTTTCTTAAACGAATTATTTCCCAGGAAATAACGTTGCAGAAAAATATAATTGACACATTTATATCATAGGACATCAGTAATTAATTAATACCTATAATGGTGGTTATACATTTCTACACTAGGGTGCATTCTTCAATATTTGTGATCCTTTGGCAATAAATAATATGATCTGAGTACAGTGATGAACAAGCATAACAATCGTTTCTCATTTGTTTTCAAACATTTCTTCTCATTTTATTTCAAACATCGCCGTTAAGTTAAATGTATAAATATTTTAAAATAACTATATTTAAATAATGATTTGTGAGTAAACAGCTTAAATTTATTCGTTAAATAGTTCTAATAAATGCTACTCTCGATTTCCAAATTCTCTAGATAAATATTCACTCCTCACTTCGTGAGTCGTGAAGGTATCGATAATTCGGAAATCACTCGTGGCATTACTTATGATAAATTTATATTATAATAAGTCAATAAAGTTCCAAATCACAAATTAAAATTAAAAGAGCCAATTAGTTTCAATAGCGAAGCTATCATTTTCAACACTAAAAATTGACTCAATAATCAGACTCGAAAATTTATCGCCATTCAAACTAGTTGGCTCTTTTAAATTTTAATTTGGAGATTTGGGTCTTTTATTGACTTCTTATAATATTCATCGATCTTAATGATGAAACAACAACTTATATATATAAATGAGTGTTTGTCTCTCCTGCATGGACTCAAAAACTACTTGACCGATTTGAATGAGTTTTTCACCACCATTTATAGAACTCTTCTGGGAGAATTAATATATTTACTGTATATATATATATATATATATATATATATATATATATATCCATAGTAATTGTGCCCGAAGGCAGGTCCTTCACTGCATTTATATGCTATGCTTGCAGCTTTACTAGGGCTTTACTATGGAATTGTAGGTGTGGTAGCTTCCCGTTGTTTTCCATACCGGTGAAATGATGATGATGATGATGATAATGATAAGGGTGACGATGACCATATGATTTCGGGGACCGTTTGGGCCTTAAAGTTTTCCTGACATTTGTCTTACAGGTAAGGGAAAACCCCAATAAAAAACCTCACCCAGAAAAACTGCCCCGACCGGGGATCCAACCCGGGCCCGCTGCGTGACAAAGAAGCATGCTACCTGGAGACAACAGAGGTGGAAGTATATATATATATGCTACGCTACTATTATAAGGTCCGAACTAAAAAAAGGGGGGCAATGGTACACTAACAAAGTTAGCTTCTTCGATGACTAAATGACTTACGCTGCCTAAGTCATAACAAATACACCAAATTAAAGTATACAGAATTGAATATCTCAATATGGTCTACAAAAAAATCCGAGACAGTATATGTCCATCTTTTATGGATAACTCACAATAACTATTTCTGTCTTTCAGTTCATTGATGCCATGAAAATTGGGATAAAATAAGTAGATTCCCGGGCAAAGCCGGTTATCAGCACGACGTATCTAAAAATTATCATAAGTAACTAACTAATTCACTGGCACTAACGAGCCCGTAGGTTCATGGCCTTGCGGACATAAGCTGTCCATACACCCCTATCCTGAGCTAATGTGTTCCAATCATTCCCTGTATAATATACTGCCCTCAAATCATAGTAAATATTATTCTCCTACCTCATTCTTGGTCCACTAACTGGGTGATTCCCCTCTGGTTTTCCTACAAGAAGCTTCCATTCATGTCTTTCATTCCCCATTCGTGCCATATGTCCTGCCCATCGTAGTCTACGAGACTTAACTGTCCTTATTAAATCTGGCTTCCTTTAAAGACCATGTAGTTCACTGTTATGTAGTCTTCTCCATTCACCTGTCTGATCATTTCTCTTTAGTCCAAACATTTTTCTAAGAAATTTATTGTCAAATACTCTTAACCTCCTTTCTTCCCTTAAAGTAGTAGTAGTAGGAATTTAGTAGACAAAAAGTAAAATATTTACAATATTATTTACAAATATGGGTCGCACGGGCAGTAAGCCGTACGTGCTGTTGACAGTCCGTTACAATAAAGTAGTAATTGGTAATAATATAAAGAAAAAAACAAAATATAATAATAATAACATTACATTTACATAAAGAAAAAACAATAGTATTACAATTACATAATAATAAAATAGCATTATACATTAATTAATTTATGTCTAATTGCTAAGAAGTAATGTTTTGCATTTTGATAACATATTTTTATTCATGAATGAGCGTTGTTCTTATTTTCCGCGTTTTGTCCAGAAATTTACCCAAGTTTATCCAATTTTCTGGATTTACCAATAACTCGTAGCATGCCAATCTTTCCCGATTTAAATTTTAAAATCTTTCCGGTAATAACTGACGTCTCCAATATTCTAAATCACCACATTTTCCTGATATATGTATCTTATCTTCAAAGTTCCCGCACATTGGACATACTAAGTCCTGTAATTATTATTAGAAAATGCGTATAAACCTTATTTAGTATTTCCGTTCTTTCGAAACCCCAAATCTCACTACCATAGTGCATTACTGGCCTGACCATCGCTCCATACATTTTTTCTAATGTGCTGACGGGAATATCAGTCTCTCGACCCAGTATACCGAGTACACTGTTAAGTTGTCCTCTCCCTTTAAATAATGCTATATCAATATATTTTTTCCACTTTCCGTTCATTTTAAACGTCGTACCAAGATATTCAAAATGTTTCGCGTTTTGAAGTATTTGATCTTTGTATTACCATTCCTCTGCTCTACCATAAACCGTCCCATTTTTAAAGGTCATTGTTTTTGTCTTACTAACATTTACAGTCAACCCCCAATTCCTACAGTATATTTCCAGTAGGTCAAGATCTTTTTGCAATCTCTTGATTGTCTTCGAGCAGATAATTAAATCATCTGCATACAACAGGACTGGGATTTTAACATTTCCTACCTCCGGAGCCTCAATTTCTCCTTCTAGTATTACGTCTACAATATCATCAACGAATAGATTAAATAGCATTGGTGATAAAATGCAACCTTGTCTCACTCCCCGATTGGCTTCACTGCTCTCTGTAATGTGCCCTTGGTCTACTTTTACACAAAATTTAACATATTTATAAATTGACATTAAGGCATGTATCATGTTATGAGACAATCCTTTCCGATTTAATTTTTCCCAAAGTGAGCTTCAGTCCATAGTATCAAATGCCATCTTAAAATCAATGAATGCACAAAATAATTTACCCCCCTTCATTTTCAGATTGTCATCAATTAATGTTCTCAGAACAAATACGTTGTCCACCGTGGAGTACCATTCTCTAAAACCTGCCTGATATTTTGAGAGCCTATAGTTCTCTTTAGCCCATTGTCTCATGCGTTCGTAAAGTACTTTACAATATATTTTTCCGAACACTGACAAGAGACAAATTCCCCTGTAACTTTCTGGTACCTGTGACCCACCTTTCCCTTTGTATAGCGGTTGGATGACACCTGTCGCTCAGGCTTTCGGATAATCTCCTCCATTAAAAAGTTTATTGAAGGTAGTTTTCAAAATGTCTAATAATTTATTGGATGATATCATATTTTTCAAGAATTCCCCTGGAATTCCAGGTACTTTACCATTCTTTAAACTTTTAATGGAAGAAACCACTTCATTTTTCGAAATATCCTGATCCAGTAATTGAATATAAATTGGGTCAGGGATCTCAACTATTTTTCCTTGATTATATCTTAACCTCTCATTTCCCAGCACCCTATCAAAGTAGCTCTTCCAATCCCGGGCGTTATTCTTGACCGATTTATGGACTCAACTTTGAGTTCCCTTATCGCTTTCCATATGTTCGCAATGTTCCCACTTTCAGTCGCGACTCTCATTTCTTCGGATTTCTTATTTTGCCATTCTAGTTTTGTTTCTCCCAGTAATTCTTTATATTCCTTTCTCTCTTGCGCATAATTTTTTTCTGTTTTCATCTGTGCTTTCTTTTCTAAACTTTAAAATACTACTTTCGACAAACTTCTTCTTCTTCTTTCTACATGCATTATTGTACCACCTTTTGTCTTTCTGATTCTTCCTGCATTTAACCTTGAATTTTTCCCCTGCTTTTTGAAAAGATTCTGTCAAAGTTTTATATAATTTCATCCCCGCTAAGATCATTTAATTGTAGATCCTGTATTAGAGTTTCCAAACTCCTGATAAATTCTTCTCTCTGATCCTCGATCCACCTGAAACGTGTAATTGGTCGTAATATTGTTGCCACCTCATCATTAACTGTCTCACTAATACCTTTCATATTTAAAATAAGTTTGTTTGGGAAGTGGTGAGATTCGATTCTGGAAACTATACAGAAATTACTTAGGACTGGAATCATGTCTTGTGTGCATATTGAATAATCGATTACCGCTACCTCAATTTTTATTAATAAATGTCAGATCTCCATTTTTGTCTTCCCCATATTTCCCATTCAAAATTTCAAGTTCAAATGCATCGCAAAAAGCTAACAATTGGTATCCTTCTGAATCTATTATCTTCTCCTTACTTCTCCTACCCTCACCTCATGTTTCATTATCATCTGATTTTATAGTGATATTTTCCTCCCCAATCCTGCAGTTAAAGCCCCCTAAAATTATTATTCCCGCTTCCGGAAACCTATATTTTATTTCTGCCAACGAGTCAGACAATTCAACGAAAAAATTTGGATTGGCATACCTAGAATTTAGTGGTTGGCGGTAAATAGACAACAGACACATTTATGTTCTTCCTGCATGGTAATATATTACAAATGACCTCTTTTTAAATCAATATTTACCTTTTTAATACATGGGTCTAAGTTAGCTTTATATAAAATGGCAACACCACCTGGATATCTACCTCTCTTCCCTTTAGTTTGACTACCGTTGAAATAACCTTTTATATTACATAGATTTACGCATTCATTAGCTTTTAACCATATCTCTGCTAGAGCTAATATATCAGAAGTCTCAATAAACTCTACACATCTGTTCATTAAAAGTTTTTGTTTTAACCCTTCGATGTTCCATGTAGCGACTGTCAACAAATCCTATTTTGTTCCCTTGCCATTTGTCTTACTTGTATTTTTCAAACTTCCCCCGTCTCTCAATAGTTCCTTTTTTGCTGGTAAATTCATCAGTCTTAGTAATTTTCTTGTTTGCGTTCTTGTGTCCGCCCGTCGTTCACCTCTTAGGGGTGTGATATTCTTTTTGCGTTCGGCTTTTTGTGTAGAAATTTGTCCCTCCTCTGCTGTAAGGAGACCACCTGCTGTTGTAGCATCCCCTGTAGGTTTTAGGGACTTGCTATCAATGACCTCTTCAAATTCATTTTCAGGGTTGTCCATATTTTGTAGTTGTTCTCTGCTCCAGATTCGTCCATTTATAATTAATTTGTTAAATTGCAGGATTGCATAGCAGCCCTGCCTCCTCGCCTCGAGCATGTGTCGCTTAAGAAAGTCCCTTTCGCGATGCACCTTCTCACTAAAGTCTTCGGCAATATTGACACCGGTCCCTTTAAGATATTTACTGTCTCTAAAGATCCAACACTTTATTTTGTAGTGTGATAATTTGCATACAATCGGTCTCTTTCCACTTTTCCAATGACCTACTCTGTGCGCACCTTCTCACTAAAGTCTTCGGCAATATTGACACCGGTCCCTTTAAGATATTTACTGTCTCTAAAGATCCAACACTTTATTTTGTAGTGTGATAATTTGCATACAATCGGTCTCTTTCCACTTTTCCAATGACCTACTCTGTGCGCTATTTCAATATCACTGCCCACCAAATCAATCCAGATTTGCGCCACTACTCTTTTAACTATAAGTTCAGTTTCCTCCCAGCTCTCCCTGTCTTCTTCATGCACTCCATATATCACAATATTATTACGGCGACCCTGATTTTCGAGATAGTCTAATTTAGATTCCAGCAATTTCAATCTGTCCTCCATCCGATTCATGTTCGTCGCAATATCACGAATTTTTTCACCAACGTTGCACTTTTCAAACCCCTCTTTCACTTCAGTTGACAATTTTTCAATCAGCTTTCTCACTTCTTCCATAATGCTTTGTCCCCTGCACACTTCAACCACTCTAACAAAAACACGTCCGCTCTTCTCGACGGTCTCGACTAAACCATCCCCTTAAAGTAAGAGTTCATGTTTCGCATCCATATAATATAACTGGTAAAATAATAGTTTTATACATTTTCAGTTTAACGTTTGTTTTGAAATTAGTTGGGACGCCAAGAGTCTCTGTAATGCATCATAGCACGCATTTCCAAAATTGAGCCTGTTTAATTTCTTTGTGCATCTCATTCCTATTTGTAATCATTGTTCCTAGGTATTTGAATTAGCCACTTCCTCAAAAATTCCCTCATTTGTCATTAGCTGTCAATTTCCAATTATATTATGTATTTCTATGTGTGACCATCAGTTTTATTGATATTTAATCCCAGTCCCAATTTCTTTTCACTTATTCAACTAAACATAAAACATTTCATTTATTTAGGTGTAGTAGTGTACGCCGGGCATTAGTTAGTATTATATAAATACATTGTCACGCTCATCTAGGGGGGTCGGCCTTAGATCACTTTTTTCTTAATAGACACGACAAATGTTAACATAAAAATTTCAAACTCACTTTATTAGCTTTATAAAATGTCAATAATTCTTCTTACACAAATTGCTGCCAATGATGCACTTGGATTTACAATGTAATTATCAACAGTAATCTAACAAGAGGTTGTGTTTTGTGAATAAAAAGTCACGAGCGACAAAGTCTCCAGTGATTTTGTCTAATGAAAAACTGAATCTCGCGTTGGATTTGGAGTGGATATTTAGCAAATAATACACCAGAAGCTAAAAATAATTACAATGTTTAATATTTACCAAATGTGAGGTTATATATTAATAATAATAATAATAATAATAATAGCTTTATTTTACCTGGCAGAGTTAAGGCCTTAAGGCCTTGTCTACCACTCAACCAGGTTTAAAAAAAATACAAACAAAAAAAAATAGTCTTAAATGTAAATTACAATATATATATATATATATATATATAAACGATTACAAGTTATGAATACAATACAATTAATATTTATAATGTATTTTGATTTACTCTAAATTTAACGAATTAAATATATAATATGTACAATATATATAAAAAAAACGAGGAAAAGATTAATGACATAGTATAAAATTATATAAATAGAGAAAAATTAATTATTAGACAACAGGTAACTGTATAAGCGTGACTTAAAGGTTCCAAGTGTGCGGCAACCCCTGATATCTTGAGGAAGGAGATTCCAGGAGCGGGCAGAGGCTACTGTGAAGGAAGTAGAATAGGAGGAAGTGCTATGAAGAGGAATTGTTAGCAGACTGCTATCTTGTGATCTAGTGTCAATATTGTGGTAAGAGGATAACTTCTCAAATCTGGACGCAAGGTAAGTAGGGATGTAGGAATTCAGAAGCTTGAAAAGTAGTGAAAGGGAGTGCAATTTACGTCTGTCAGTAAGACGGAGCCGAGAGAGGTTATTAAAGTGTTCGGAAATATGGTCATAACGGCGGATATTGAAAATGAATCGAACGCAAGCATTATGAACACGCTGCAGTCTCTGCGACAAGTCATAGTTTAGATCATTATATATAATGTCACAATAATCGAAGTGTGGTAACACAAGATTCTGCACAAGGATTTGTTTTAACGAAACTGGGAGAAAATTATTTAAACGTCTAAGATAATGTAAGATGGAGAAAGTCTTTTTACATATGTGCTTCACTTGTGTTTGCCAGGTTAAATTTGCGTCTAGATGTAGTCCAAGATCTATTACTGAAGAAGAATAAGGGATAATTATATTATTTATAGTAATGTTTGGAAGTGTAGATATGTCAAAGGTTGTAAGCAGTCTTTATTGTCCCATTAGAATTACTTGTGACTTGTTAGGATTTAGATTTAGACCGATACTTGAAGACCAGTTAAAGATGGATATGAGATCGTCATTCATTTTTGTCAAGCTGTTATAGAGAGAATGAGGAGGTGAATGTAGGTAAATTTGGAGATCATCAGCGTAGAGGTGATAACGGCAGTGCTTTAGTACAGTTGGCAAGTCATTTATGTAGATTGAGAAAAGAAGAGGTCCGAGAACACTGCCCTGGGGGACTCCAGCCGGCACGTTGCGCCAAGAAGAAGATCTAGAGTTTAATGAAACGTATTGTTGACGACCGTGCAGGTATGAGTCGAACCAGGATACAGCGCTGTCAGACAAGTGTAGGTGCTTGAGCTTTATCATAAGTAAGTCGTGGTCTACTGTGTCAAAAGCTTTGCTGAAGTCAAGTAAGGTTAAAGGAGTCAATTGACGTCTGTCCACGGCTTCACGAATATCTTCAGTAATTTTTAGCAAAGCTGTGGTTGTGCTATGACCAGATCTAAAGCCGGATTGATAAGGATCAAGGAGGTGATTTTCTTGGAGATATGCAGTCATTTGCTTATGTACAATATGTTCCAGGGCTTTAGATAATGTCGGAAGGATGCTAATCGGTCGGTAGTCATTACAGTTAGTTGGTGTACTTATTTTTGGTATAGGCCGAACACTAGACTGTTTCCATACAGTAGGGATGATAGAAGTTATAAGGGAAGCATTAAAAATATGAGTCACTGTGGGTAGTATAATGTCAATGATTTTATTTAGCATTAAAATGCTGATGTTATCTGTTCCTTGTGCATTGGATTTAATCCGCTTGAGTGCTTTTTTAACGTCTATAGGCGAAATGTCGTTAAAGTAAAATTTATCTCTTCCTATATGGGGGGATGGGGATAAGTCTTTAAGAACGTCTATTTTAGTCTTGTTGTCTGAAGGTGTCATGGGTATTGAGGTAAAATGTTCATTTAAGTTATCTACAGAAATGTCTATAGAGTCAGTTGAGGGATTCAACTGTCTAAGTCCCATTGCACGGAGATTTCGCCAAGTGTCCCGTATATTGTGATCTTACTTCGGGCGATTTCTAAGCCGGCTGTATAATTATAAATAGCATATATTTACTGTTAAATCTCTTTGGGCTTGGGAAGAAATCAGTAACAGATGATTGTATAAGAAATAACTGTTAACAATAATGCAAGTTAATAATACATCATTTAATAATTTTTTAGAGCAACAGAACTAACTTTTATTGTAATTTTTGAAGTTGTTTTATTTTGGCATTTCTTGCTGTACCATATCGATCGTACATTGTTGAATCGATACCCTTGTCAAAGAAGTTAATTTGCGGAGATATTTCTCATTACGAACAGGAAGAGACACAATTATCGGTCTATGAGATAAATAGTCTTACTTACTTACTCACTCACTGGCACTATCGAACCCGTAGGTTCATGGCCGCGCGGACATAAGTTCTCCATATATCCTACCCTGAGATAAATGGTCACATACATTATTCCCAGTAACTAACAATTTCATTTGACACACCTCATTCTCGAGCTTACATCACTGATTTGTGGTGTACAAGCAACTAACTCTCCGACTCTCGCAAAAATTCATATATGTGAGCGTTGGAACATTGGCAACGTATAACCGACATTTTTCCAGATTGGAAGTTTCACGAATCGAAGTTTCCGAACGAGAGGACTTCAATGTGTGTCTTTTAACTCGCGATTACACTGCTCGCGAATGAAACAATTATATAATTAGCGCGTCAGTTAATTGACAGCGATATAGTGACCTTATTTGGTAAGATCTGGGGCAAGTGGACTTGTTAGAGACTGTAAAATAATTGTGTGATAGATAAACTGTAACAATATTAATTATTACAGTAATATGTTAGTGAATATGTGGAGTTTTTCAACATCATCTTGATGTTTTATTGCGATGAAACGACGTGAAAACCAACCCCATGCCAAGTAGTGACAATACAATAAAAACAGGCAAATCATAGAATTTACCGATATATCCTTACATTTTATCCTTATAATGTGTAAAACATTGAAACATCTTATTAGATGTATACATTTTGAACTTTTATCTAGACTGGTGTTAGCCAAATGGTCGATATTAGACCATAATCATTATTGAAAATGTGAGGAAAACATTATGAATTTACATGTTTCCAACATTTTTTTTTTCTTCTACTCTTATATATTCGTCCATTATATATCTGAGACCATACATTTGTACACACACACACACACACACAATATATATATATATATATATATATATATATAGGCCTATATGTTATACACTTAGAATGCAAAATAGTTCAACACACACACAATATATATATATATATATATATATATATATGTGTGTGTGTGTGTGTGTGTTATACACTTAGAATGCAAAATAGTTCAGAATGATAATTAAATAAAAAATAAATATAATAATAGTATGTACATCATTTATTGATATGAAATAAGATTTACATTTCAATTAAAAATCAAGCTTAAACTACTTAAAATTTGTTATTAATCATACAGAACTCTCATCATTAAAAATAATTAATTACAATTCTGATTTTTGTATGTTGTTCTCAAAATAAGTGAATGACACAATTCCTGAACTTTGTACTCTGCACCAAGGAATCGTGTCTTAAGCCGCTTGCCTACGCGGTCGGACTAGCTACTTAATCTAGGTTTACCATAATGCTGGACTATACACATAACATCAAAATAGTTTTGGTACATGTAACTTAATCTTTATCTTAAATGTACGCCTGAATCGGGATTTGAACCCGATGTCTCTGGTTCTGTACTCTAGCGCTCTATCCAAAAGCTACCAGGAATTGTGATTCAAACGCATATTATTTATCTCTCTTATTATATGAATTCCCGTGCGCCGAGGTATGAACTTTTCGTTCCACTGTGTCTCTAGCGGCTTCTCGAATTTATAGCTTCACTGGCTATAAATGTGGTGTGATTCCCATTAAAGTCTTCTTGGTAGAAAAATAAACTGTATCCAAAATTGTTTTATTGATAACACTAAAGCTCGTCTATAGCTACTTAAAAACCGTTGATAAACAGAGGAGAAAAAAGGTACTGAACTGTTTTGTCTTTACCTATTTACATATAGATTTATTGGTAAATTTCGGGATATACTGGTGCGAGCTGGAAAAATCATATTCATATAAAAAATAAATAATAGTTTTAAAAAACTAAAACAACACGCTTTATTAGAAAACCGAACTAAAGAAATGAAAAATAATTTTAATTTCCAACATGCTTGGGATAAATAATTTTACCATCAAAAGCGTCGGGTGCTCTATATCAATTAATATATATGATAATAAACAGATATTGGTTAAAAGTAAAGTCTCTAAGAAGAAAATGTAAAAATCATAAAAAGCACCCCACGCTTTTGATGGTAAAATTATTTATCCCAAGCATGTTGGAAATTATAATTATTTTTCATTTTTTTAGTTCGGTTTTCTAATAAAGCGTGTTGTTTTAGTTTTTAAAACTATTATTTATTTTTTATTTTTTAGTTTTAATATTTTACAGAATAATATAGAAATGTAAATATTTTTAAATTCGATTCTATTGTAGTATGAGCTGAAAGCAATACTCTTCTAAAAAAAAACCCCTCCCAGCCGGATTTGAACCAGCGATCTATGGATTACAGAAATTATATACCACTAGAGCGTACCGCTCTACCAACTGAGCTCTTACAGCGATTGACTAAAAAGTCGACAAGTCCGCAACCTATTATACCAGTTTTAATTTTTTTTTATTTTCTGATGATTCTGGCCAGGATTCTAGAAACAAAATATGAAATTATTGTATTGTCACGGATCCTTTACAAGTACACAAAGTTTCATGTCGATCCCATGTTCCCAAATGGGTGAAAATCGTGTTCAAAGATGCCGTTACATAGATACAAAGACACTTTTTTTTATTTTCTGACGATTCTGGCCAGGATTCTAGAAAAAAAAATAAATTATTATATCGTCACGGGTCTTTTACAAGTATGCAAAGTTTCAAGTCAATCCAATGATTTTAAGTGGGTGAAAATCGCGTTAAAATATTCAGTTACATAGATAGATACAGGTCAAGTTAATATAAAGCGTGTAAAAATAAATTTATAGATATTGTTTCATAAATAATGTATTTTTTAAACAAAATTTTAACTTTTATGTCAAAAAATGAAACTAATTTTTAAAATGGATACCATAAGATTCTATGGTCTAGAATCATGTATCAGCGATGTTTATTATCCCGTGCCTGTACCAGTCGTTAGTTTTTTATGCGAAAAAATTGTTGAGACCCACTTCCATAACTCCAATGTTTCAAAATTTCACGCAAGAAATCTTGCCATGGATCGACATACATGGCAATATGAAGCAGCAAGGTCATGGCTATATGCAAGGTTTGGGTAGTTCGATTTTTCCCCATTTTCTGAACTTTTGTCATAGTTGTTCTTGCAGTATGGCGCCAGGTCGGATTTGAAACACATGACCCTTAAAATTTATTTGATGAACTGATTCCAGTTAACAATAAATATCCACAACGACTGCCCGGCCGATTGGAACCTCCCAGTGAATCACACCTTAAAAATTCCACCAGACACACAACACAATGGTATATAAAAAACCAACATTACTTATGAGACAACTTAATACTTAGATTTGCCTCTCTTCTCACTTTTATATAGAGTATCCAATTTCGAATCATCTGTTTATTATTGTTTTAATATCGAATTAAAAAAAACAGATAAAAACAACTCCATATTATCCGACACAGCGGAACATTGACCTGCTTTTGCGAACTAATGCCGTGTCATCCGGTTTCACGTCAGTGTATGATTTTCAATTAATGTTTGTATGCTGGATTACCAGCAATGATGAACAATGTTAGTGCTTCATTTGCTATTTGTTCCTGACTACATAAGGTTAATATCTACGTCAATGCGACGCACCAACAGTGCTGCTATGACTCGAAGTAGACGTTCCGCTGTGTCGTATAATAAATAATCTTACATTCCAATAAGATTATAGTAAACAATACAGTATATACCATATTCAATACAATAAATAGGCTATTATACGAGTACCTTTAACATATGTTTTGTGTAGTTCTGTATTTCATACAAAAATTAACAAAAGTCTTTGGATTTCCTATATCAGTCTAGGTCCATAAATAAAGTAAAACAAACGTAGGGCCTATGAATTTTAATTCATGTTACATGGTTGCCTGTTAGGAAATATAGAAATACGTAACATACAAACAGAAACTATATGGCGGTGACCGGAGTGCGAAGAAAAAATTACTCTTGTAAATAGGTCTGAACTGCACAATGATGGTGGGATTTTTCGTTCTGTGCTCTTCTATCTAGTTCTTATCTGTTTACACTGGTAAATCCTGAGATTTACCAATACTTTTTTGCAAAAGTTTAAAATGCATAGATCTTAGGATATTTCAGTGTTTTATCACACTGCAACGGGAAATATTAGATCATAAAGGTAGATTCTAAGATTTGCGTGTCTTCGCACATTTACAAGTAAAACACTCACTTACGCGAGCGTTCACACACACACACACACACACACTCACACACTTGCAGATCTGGTGAAAATTTCCATAATCAGAACACTTAAATATCTACAATACAAGAGAAACAAGTTCAAAAAAAAGAGAATAGATTGAACATATTAAAAGTAAAAAAAATAAGTTATTATTTATAGTATAAGCGAGAAAGAAATACAGCTCCTGACTACAGGAAGGCCTAGAAGAAAATGA
This sequence comes from Diploptera punctata, assembly GCA_030220185.1. Classification (NCBI taxonomy): domain Eukaryota; kingdom Metazoa; phylum Arthropoda; class Insecta; order Blattodea; family Blaberidae; genus Diploptera; species Diploptera punctata. Next base: position 2,531,593 of record JASPKZ010008357.1, read on the forward strand.
GAAGATTGATTTGAAACTTCCTGATATAAAAAAAGAGCTACAGGCCTAATATATATATATATATATATATATATATATATTGTCAGGGATGGAGATAGTGATGAAAAGAGATAGAATTTATTTAAATAATTCCTCTCAAAAAATATAATTTTTCAACTGATATACTTCTATAAGTAACTAATTTGAATTTTCAGGTCAATTTTCTTACTATGCGATTAAGTTCATATACCACATTCAATCAAAAGATCCAAAAAATAATAATTTTTATGCTTAATTTATAAGAAAAAATTAATTTTACGTTCAGAATATTATAGGTAAAAACTATAAAACTATTAGATCTGACGTGTATATTCGTATGGTTAATTTAGTTACAATTACACATTCTTATTTATTACAGAGGATGAGGAAATTGTAGGCCTACCTAAAAATGTATTTATGGGTTGGCCAAATATTGGTTATTTAAAAATAATTTAGGGTTAATTATTGAAGATTAAAAAAAAGCATAATTTATATATATTTTAAAATCAATATAGGCTTAATTTTTTTTATTGCCGACTTCTGTTACCCCTTTTCATATATCCTCCCCTTTAAATATATTTTTTTTGCTAGTCTTTCATTTCTTGCACAATTTTTTCAACTTTAAGTATTTCTCGTGCAGTTTCATTTCTCCTTTGTAAAATCTTATAAACCCAAATGATGTCGCAAAAATGTCATCTATGATTCTTTTTTTTTTCAATCTCTTGCTCAAACTCTAAGTCTCATTTATATTTTAAAGCTCCTTTTTGAAGTGAACTCATGTCTGCTATGTGATAAGACTACTTGGCCGAAATCATTTTCGTTTCCAGGGTACACCACGTGGAGGTGAGTCTATCTTTGTACCCCCCTTTTTGAAGTTATATTGCGTATTTTAAATTTTCCTTCTGGTGCCATATTTTTTTATATTCTTCTTTTTATTTATTTTATTACATGTTTTGTAAACTTTCTTCTACATATTTTTCATGATCTGATATTAAAAAACCCGTCACATAGAAACTGCGTAATGTAGTAAGAGTAGTAGTAGTTCTAGTTGTTGTAGTAGTAGTAGTACTTTATTAGACTAAACGTAAGATACACACAATGTTATTTACAAATATGGGTCGCAAGGTCAGCTAGCCGTACGTGCTGTTGACAGTCCGTATCAATAAATTGTCTAGCAAATAATATTATATTATTCGACCCAGCGCAACTTTACCTCCCGTCATAGCAGTACTGTTGCTGCATCGCACGGACGTAGATACTAACCATGCGTAGTCAGGAACAAGTAGCAAATAAATCACTTACACAGGTTAGGGTAATTTGTTGTACAAATAAAAAAACACTATACAAATTGCATTGCATTCCTCGATGCCACAGACTGACGTGAAGGGAGTTTACGCGGCATTAGATAAAAAATCATCACGAAGCAGTTCAATGTTCCGCTGTGTCGGATAGTAAACAAAAATACAAAAAACAAAGCGATAGATTACAATACAATTACAATATACATTATTTAAGCTAGGCATAGTTATTACGTATTAATACTATTGCATTTTGCTTATTTATTTAGGAATGGGTGTTGTTTTTTTTACGTATTTTCAAGATATTTGCCCACGTTTGTCCAATTTTCTGGGTTTACCATTAATTCGTAGCGTACGAATCTATCACGATTTAAATATTTAGAAAAATATCCGGCGAAAACTGACGCCTAAAGTATTCCAAATTTTTACATGTTCTTAATATGTGTATTCAACATAATAAGCACTTTCCATAAATCTACAAATAATGTGCTCGCCATTAACAACTCTTGACACCATAACCAGCAAAAAATCAGCACATTTAATAGCTTAATTAACAGAATGTTAAAGTTGCCCCTAAAAAAATAAATCATAACAAACAATTAGAATATATTAAAAACATGGCAAAAAGTAACGGTTTCAATAAACCAATCATAGATAAATTGGTAAGAAAACAAAAAAAGAAAAAAATTACATACAAAACAACTAAACTTGAAAGAGAATCCGTTAACAATAAAATATGGATAACATTATCATATACAAGAAATGAAACCTCAAAATTGGCTAGAACTTTGAAATAAAATAACAGCTTATAAAACCGATAACAAATTAAACATAATGGCATAGAAGAGCATAACAAATTCAATAGCAAGGGAGTTTACAAACTGACATATAAAGATTGCCATAAGTTTTATGTAGTCAGAACAAATAGAAACTTCAACATAAGATACAAGGAACACCTCATAGATTTTATGTACGCGGGTGGAAAGTCAAGCTATGCAAAACATATAATTAACGCTGGTCACCGAATGCACATAATTGAACACACACTATCGATAGTTCACCGATGAAGAATTTCAGTTAAAATTAATCTACTGGAAGAGCTTGAAATCATGAAACAAGTCGACAACAACTTGCTACTGAATGAGAACACACCCCAAACATACAATCCCTTACACGAGATACTTAAAAACCAGTTATTTCCTACTAGAGACGCATCAAGGCCAACAACGTCTACAGCGTCTTAACTTTTATTAGCTCATACACATCCTGCTGATGATGGAAGTTAACTTCCGAAAGGCCTCCAGTTAATATTTTACACGTGCATTATTTTAACAAAGTTGAGGACACGACACCTGCTAACAGGTTCATTTTATTTTTTAACTTTTATCTTATGACTATTCACCTCAACGGAATTTGATATGCATTTTATTAGTATTGGGCATTGTAGTTATCCTATCGGTATTGAGTGCTCAACCGCTCTGTGAAGTTCAGAGATTCTGTAAAGCGAGGAACCGAAAATATAATTTTTAAACAATTTAATCTGAATGAATTGACATTTTCGCTTATCTTCTGGAGCAAGAATGGGTAGGAAAGCCGATGGATTACGGCTAAGTAACCTAGACATGACAGGAAATCTTTTGCGGCTGCTAACAAGTAATTTAGATGAACAGGAATTTTATTCGCAAGATGTTTCTTTACTAGATATCAAGGTATGTCGTCATGCACTAACATTCATAGAAGTTTTTTTTTTAATTTTTACATGATATTTTCAAACCGTGTTTTGCCATGGGCATATTAACAGTTATTTACATATATATTAACATTTTTTAACTGCAATTGTATTGATAATAGTTTATTCTTGAATTGAACTGCAGTGTCTGTAGTGCTTTTGTGGTGGTACCGGTCATGGTACACAATTTGTGTGTTTATCTTTTGTTGTGTTTTTCTATTTTTAAGTGAACGGATGTTGATTGAAGTTTGTAACTGCTATGATGTTGATGTGGAGCTTTAGTATCTGGGGTGAAGCAGATTTTAATTAGGGGGTAAAATCCCGGGTTAATATTGGGTATTGTTTGTTGCACCGGACTAATTCAGGGCTGGATTGGGTTTCGGAGGGCAATGTGATCTTATCGCAGGTATGCGGAGAATTGAATGGCGTTATTAATTGGCCTGAGGTTTACTAAAATTCAATCTTTATTAAATTTAAGAAAATATAATGTCGAGAATTACATATTAATATAATTCGACGTTCGTCAGTTCCTCGATTCTCTGGATGGGGGGGGTTACTTTAACCTTTAATTTAGGTTGATAGTCGACCGGCGATATATTTCAAAGTGTTGTAAGTGTTTATACCGTTCCAAATTCTAAGTCCTTAACACGACAGTTTTTTTTTAATAAGTACCCATACTTTAAAATATGGAGTGCAAAGCACGGCCGAATTAGAATCCCAGTACACAAGTGTCAGCTGGAGATAGTTGGATTCTTGTCTGTAGTCTGTCCCTGACTTTCGGGAAGAAAGATTTCGTCAAATTCCCTTTAGTGGTTGATACCCATTCCTTTCCCAATTTTCTTCACTAATAGTTCTCAGCTGTTTCTTCACAGTACTTACTGGAATCCTGTCGAAAATCGTCAGTAGACCGCCGTCGCACGCTGCTTGCTTCGCTAGGCGATCCGCTATCTCGTTGCCGCAGACTCCTGAATGTGCCTTGACCCAGCTGAAATTCCACTGTTCAGTTGTCGCCTTGTAGAGATCTCAGCTTATTCCTAATCTCTTCAATTAAATAGTTGTGAGTGTTTTTGTCCCTTAGGGAGTCTAACATAATCTTACTGGTAACCGGACAGGGGAATATAAACGCCTATTTCCATCGCTTGAATATAAAAGACAGTGCAATGTGTGCATGCGGTATTGGTGAGCAGACAGTGGACCATGTGATATATGATTGTATATAATTTGAAATAAAAGACAGACTCTTATACATTTTGTAAATAAGGGTAGTGAAAGGTGGTCCATAGATAAGTGTAAATTAGTTAATATGTATACAAATAAAAGTAACGTGATCCCACAACGGGCCCGGGGGCCCTTGGGGTAGTAGGAGGTTAAGGCTCCCACTTTTTCTAGACAATCGGCACTTTATGTCAGCCGGGTTGTCAGCCCTGCGTGACGGCCGCCTTTACCCCCAGAACAAGCGTCTGGTACTCATTTCCGTTAGAGGCTGAGTCGACCCCAGGGCCATAGTGCCGCCAGAGGGTTTGGGTCAGTTTAAAAATCCTGACCCCAATGGGACTTGAACCCTCGACCCTCCGGCTTGTAGCTCAGTGCCTTAACCACTCCGCTACGGCGTGCCCCCATGTATACAAATAATTCACCAAATTTGCAAATAGCATAGACTTAAAAAAATAGAATAGGACATTAATTCTACAGTGTATATTATAAACTGATAGAAATAGTTATTAAACCAAGGCATGTAGTACTGCAGAAAAATGTAGTGGAGCATGCTGCCATATGAAGATTTAAAAAAAAGTGTCTGCCGGATGATCTTGCAGAAAAAATGTTTCTCGGGCGGTCTTGCAGAAGAAGTGTCTCTCGAGTTATTAGAATATATCGTTAAATAGATATGTTTTCCCCTTCCAAATAATTTTTCAGAACTAGCGAATCCGTTACAACAATTTTTATTGCATACCTTTTACATAAGGAGTAATGGGCGTTTCTTTAGTAAGGAATTTCCAAAATATTCCACGGACACCTTCTCTCCCACAGGGATTAGGTAATTTAGACTTACTCGCCCTATATAGAATTTCCCATGGTTGTGAGACAGGTTGATTGACAATTTACCAGAAGCTTCTAATTACGTGACGCAGATTAATCAATTAAGAATTAAATATTGTTAATATTCAGTTAGTAGGTTCTTATTTTCATTCAAATTGGCTGTATATGTTTCCAATAGCATGAGAGGTTAAAGTGTATATTATATAATAAAGGTAGCCTCAAAATGAACATTATGTATTTTTTTCGTTTTACGAACAATTTGCAGTTTGTGGGTTATATATGTTTTCGGGGTAAATATTCAATTTTAAATTTCCGGACCCATGTTGAACTACACTTTTTATCTTCTCTCAATATGAGGTATTCATTCCTGAAATTTTGCCTTTGAGTTTTGTTACATCCTGTATTATATTGAATGACAGTGTTTTGTAAGTGATATTCCATGATTTGAAGTTCATCCCCATATAGCTATTTTTTAACAATAATAAAAGTTGCAGAGTGTAACTTCCAACAGGTTTAGGTGTTTTTGTGTTGGTAAAAGTGGACACTTCTAGACTCAAGTGTCGCTGCGAGCTTTAAATGTAATTACAGCCTCGTCCCTGTGAAAAGCTATTTTTTTTGTCGCACTTGCTACCAGAGCATGTTATAGAATAATTTATCACAGACGAAGCTTTGCAACATCTTTCAAACATTAAAAACTGTCAGTTAAGAACAAAGATCCTTTCATGTCCTGAATCATATATCCGGAATAATTTATCTTAAAGTTGATGTATTATCACTTCTCCTCTAACAATAGAAAATTAATATAGATGGGCGAATCAACATAATTGTTGTTTTCTATTATGGTAACTTCCTGTAATACAGTAATTTTTATTCATCGATCTGAATACACTAAGAATTTGTCCAAACAAACACGTAAATGACAATGTAGAAATACAAAAGTGAATGGAAATGAATGTAAAAAAGGTACAGTCTTAAAAATGATGAAGAAGCTCTTGATAGAATTTTAAAGCGAGGTTCACAGCAGTAAATTATTTTATTTCATACTACGTCTTACTTCAGTACTTCATGATTTTACAAAGAGGTCGGAAAATTGAACAATAAATTGCACGTACAGTAATATTCACAAAAACGGGCCCAAAGTTTATCAACATATGAATGAATCATGGAAAAAGTACGTAACAGTTTTACAAGAAAACAACCGAGAGTAATCAATAGAACATAATAGCTTATCGATTTAATTTTATATTTAGGAATATTCCACAATACAGTTATTCTCCTTCAACCTAAATTGTCGCCAGAGGTTCCTGTCTAAAGTATTTTCTTCCCTCAAATCTCTAGCTTCCATACTTCAATTCACTCCATCCATCCATCGTTCCCTTGGGCCTGCCTCTTCCACTCCTTCCATTAGCTTTCAGTAAGTTTATATAATTAGTATTTCATTATAAGACAAAAATAGAAATAAATGTGTTCACTTTTAAAAATATATTTTAGTAGTCGTGTTACATGTGTCACGAATGGGGAATGAAAAAGGGGCATGGAAGCTTCTTGTAGGAAACCCAGAGGTAGACACCGAGTTGGTAGAACAAGAATGAGGTGGGAAAATAACATTAACCACGATTTGAGGAAAGTAGATTAAAACAGGAGATGATTGGAAAACATTAGCTCTGGACAGGGATGCATGGAGAGGTTATATTCGCGTGGCCATGGACCTACGTGTTCAATAAAGCCATTGAGTTAGTTAAATTGCATTTAATGTTGTCAATTGGCAGTACGATCTTCATTAGTTTTACCGTTGCAAGTAGTAATGAAAATAGCTGACTACACATTCGAGACCGTATTGAGTTTATGCAATGATCGATTAATTTTTTGGCGCCATATATTTTGAATATATATATATATTATATTTTACCTCTCTCATATTGGCTCATGTAATCATTTTAATAACATGCAATTTTTTTTATATATATGGAAAATAAATATATTGCACTAGTCTGCCACATTAGAAAAATAAACTAAATAATAGGATGTAAGAGTAATCGTGAACCCTTACCCCTTGCAGCATTTTTCCAAGATTTTAAGGTTATATGTGTACATATTTGCTTGAAACTGCTCCAGGAATTCAGAGTTATGCTGACAAACACACACACACACACACATTACAGCTTGAAAGCGAAAAAAATCAGTGCTAATATATTTTTCCCTTGGTTGTAATAATATATCTCTTAGAACCCAGACCGCTGTTTCCCTCCATTCCTCTTGTCCAACCAATCAGCGTCAATATCCATACCACTTGAACTAACCAATAAAAACGATGCTCATGTAATGAAACGTCTCCAACTAAATCGTTGTGATCGCGAGAATTCCCAACACAGTTTAATGGGAAAGGGGACATTACGTCATATAATTCTAGCAGTACGATTGCATTTTGTTCGCTGCCAATTATAAACAATTATACAATTGTACATTTTATGTCCCACGACTTATCCGAACAGTTTAAGATAACTGTATCATGTCTTGATGCAGAGATACGGGACTAACGCTGCGCTGGTTCGAGTTCCGATGGAGGAAGAATTTCTCTCTCGGAATTTCTACTAGTATAGGACCAGTGCCCTCCCAACATTGTGAAGAATTCGAGTAACTACACAAATTAGCGGCTCCAGGTTGAGAACATCTGGTATAATATTTGGGGACTGACATGCCGACCACATCTCACCTCTAAACTGGCTGGATGATCGTCTACCTCTGTAACAAAAAAATGTGGATGTGAGGCCAGCAGACGGTTATTATAAACTAAGAGTCTTCTAGACCTTTCGCGGCGTGGAGTTAAATAAGTATATATATACTGAAAAAATGTAAATTCTCTACATATTTTTGTCATATATATATCAGAATCCATTTTTCGATAGAAATTATATATCAGAATGCCATTTACATATCAGAATCAATTGTTCGACATAAATTAAATATCAAAATGCCATTTAGATATCACAATCCATTGTTCGACAGAAATTGAATATCAGAATGCCATTTAGATATCAGAATCCATTGTTCGTCAGAAATTCAATATCAGAATGTCATTTAGACATCAGAGTCCATTGTTCGACAGAATTATACAATTTTTTTCGACTTCTTCAGTTAATTATCTTAAATTTAGCGAGTTGTGGTTGTAGTGGTCGTGGTCTACGAGTTAAGAACTTCCTGAAAGTTTCTTCTTCGCAACCGCAGACGAAACGTCGAGAAAGTTTTTAACTGTCAAACCCCAACCACTAAGCCCTAAAGACGCTTCGTTTAAGATGACTGACACCGCTCGTGAAAAACTTCAAAGTTACACTATTTTAGCAAGCATCGAATAACATGCAACATTTCACGATTTGTGGAAAATCAATCCCCCTTCTATTCACATCCCTCAAACTGTGGTTAATATAATTCTCCCATCTCATTCTTGGCCTACATACTGCGTTTTTCTCTGTGTTTTTCTTAACCCATTGGAGACTTTTAACGAGTATCCCTCGTGAGCAGGTAGAAAGTCCAAACAGCCCCACAACGAGGTAGACTCGTTGTTGTGTTATAACCCCCACTGTAAGACGTTAGGTTTCTTTAGTGGTTTAACATTTTCGGTTCACCATCAGTAAAATGTGTTGTTTGTTTATGTAAAGTAAATATGTATAGGCCTAGTGTATTGTATAGTTTATTTTTAGTTATTATTTATAGAATAGTAGACTATAGTTGTAGGCATTTATTACGGTAAAATATAAGTGAATATAAATTCAGTGCTTATTTGTTAAAATTCATAGTTTTAAAATTAATTTTTTTTCTTGCAATATGTGCGTAAATAGGAGAGAACGTATTGCTTTTGAGAAACTAAGTGAAGTAGTGGATGAAATATTATGTGACAGTGATTGTAGTGAATTATATGGAACGAAGATTCGGACGATGAAATAATATACAGTGACAACGTAACCGTGCATGCTACTGATGGTAGAAATATTAGGTGAGTTTCGTCCAGTTTTTATCTATAGTATTTTATAATTTACAGGTCGATATATAACTATGATAATTAAAGAATATACGAAGAACTTTTCCTGATTTTATAATGTATAGGTCTATGCTTATTTTATTTCATATATTTATTTTTATTATGTACAGTATTATTTGCGTTTGTTATTTTTTTCGGTCTTGTTTGAACATATGATTTGTGTTTACTTTCAAGGCAATGTCCGAGAACTTTTACAAAAAGATGGTTTCTGAATTGTTTGTCAACTTTCACAGCCTTGAAAATAACAAAACATAACGGTTTACAATGCACAAAAGAGGGTAGCAGGTAGGCCACATTCCTTTGCTATTCGTAAAAGTACAAGATACTAAAAGAAATTCAGGGGTAAACAAAATATCTGAATCATAAGTGATAGAACAGAGTATGTGTATTTAAAGTCCAGCGCAGCCGGAGTAGCGGCGCGGAGATTTAAATGGGTTCCCAGTGAACATGCTAGGCACTTTAAACGTGTCTCCAATGGGTTAAATCTACCATTCGTGCCACATATCCTGCACAACGCATTATACAGTAATTAGCAATTTTTATTACAGGTACATGTGGTTTTATATAAAAACTGTGGAGTTCAGCATTAAGTAGATTCCTTCATTCACCTGTTTCTTCGTCTTTATTTCGTTCAAAAAATTCCTAAGCGCCTTATTCTCAAACTGGGCATATCATGTGTTAAGGAAACACGCTACATGATGATTCTATTCCCGATAGGGTCAGGATTTACGAGTACATTCGACAAGTATTGGCAACACAGTTGTAAATCAGCCATCTTAGCGATGGCCACTGTAATATTGTATTATGTTGTTCAGCAGTCTTTGTTGTATAAATCTATAATATTGAAAGTCTCGAAATAGTAATATTTTATGAATACATTCATTGTTTCTCTCATATAAGTACGTAATACCGCCCTAAAAAAAGGGTTCAATAGAATTTGTTTAGAAGGTGAAATTGGGAAGTACACCGAATTCATCAGGCAGGAGCAATTATGATTATAACTTATTCACAAATATCAAAGAATCTCCATTGAGACATTCGATTTCAATCAACGGTTGATATCCGGAAAACTCTAGATCAATTAGACGAGAGAGTTATCCAGAAATGGTGCTGTAGATGAAGGGCGACGTCTGCTGAGGATTTGGCAACGCTTAGTTTACACAGCAAGATGCTATAAATGAAGTTCGTAATGTTAAAAGTGATCTAAATACATTTGTTGTGACGTTATAATAGTATTGTCACTACTTATCGAATGCCTTGGTATAATCCGGTCTAAACCTACGGCGGCACTGTACTCCTGAACTCTACTCAGCCTCTAAGGAAAATGACTATCAACTCATATTCTGGAAGTTAAAGCGACCGTAATTCAAGTCTGACAACTCGGCTGACATTGTTATGATTATCTAGATGAGGGGAGCCTTTACTTCCTCCTAGCCAAGGGCTTTAATGGGATCAATTTACGTTTTTACTTTATGTAAAATACCAGCAGTTTATTATCTAGTCTTCAAATAAAAGAACATGTGTCTGATCCATATAACAAAAATAAGCACTATCTATATATTTCTAGTTTAATATTCTTTTAGAGAATCTTGGGAGACAAAAGTGCTTGTAATGCATAATAGTATGCATTTATAGAGTTCAGCCGAAGTTTATGTTCTGTCTGCAACCTCACTGATATCAAGTATATAATTATTATCCCAAGGTATTTTAATTCCACTTTTTTCAAATATTCCTAATTTGGAATAGTTATTACTAACAATTTTATAGGAGAACATTGTAATTAGAGATAATCATGATACGAAGAAGTGAAGAAATTTAATGCTTCTTTATCATAAGTAATGCCACGAGTGATTTCCAAATTATAAATAAATTCACGACTCATGAAGTGAGGAGTGAATTGATCTAGAGAATTTGTAAATCAAGAGTGGCATTTGTTAGGACTATTTAACGAATAAAATTAAGCTGTTTACTCACAAATCATTATTTAAATATAGTTATTTTAAAATATGTATATATTTATTGTAAACGGCGATATTTGAAAACAAATGAGAAACGATTGTTATGCTTCATTTGTTCATCACTGCAACCAGATCATAACATTTATTGCCAAAGGATCGCAATATTGTCCGAATGCACCATAGTGGAGAAATTTATAACAAACATTACATGTTATTAATTAATGTCTGATGTCCTATGATGTAAATATGTCAATTATATTTTCTGGAACGTAAATTCCTGGGAAATAATACGTTTAAGAAAGTGCAAACAGTGGTTTATATTTTTTTGTGGTAAAATCAATATTGCTACAAATGTTTTTACCGCAAGCACTATCTGGTAACATTCGTGCACTATATATAATTATACAATCTGCTAGCCATATGCAGTCACTGCAAAACAATTCTATGACCTATTCAGAAGGTTAAAAAGGAGGAGCTTGATTTTAAAGTGATAAAATTAAATTGATAAAATCGACTGTGATTGGTTTTAAATAAAAAATCATTGAAATGTGATTGGTCATTGACTCCCATTTTGGAAGTTAAATAGTCCAATGTATTAGAATGCGTATTAAGCAATCCGAAGTTAGATGCTTTACAGTGTGAGCTTTCTGGCTTAAAATAGAATGCTTCAGTGATCCAAGAGCCAAAATCACGAAGTTATATCATTGATCAATATTATTGTAAACTTTCATCATACATATAGAGAGATGACACTTGTTTTAACTTCCACTAGGTAGGAGTAGAATTCAGCTCTTCCTTGGTATATTTTTGCTAAACTAAAATAAATAGTTTAACTATAAATTTAGTTTACTTTACTTAAATATTTACTTATATATTCATCGTTATGATCTTATGTTTTTTTTTTATTTAGTATTTTTCACTAGTTGATGAAAGATATAGCCTTATGGAATTAACTCCGTCACTTTGGGTAAATTATTATTATTATCAGTATTATCATCATCATTATTATCATCACCATTACTATTATTATCATTATTATAATTATAACTATTATTATTAATATTATTATTATTATTATTATTATTGTTGTTATTATTCACGACTGGAGTATAGAGGCAAGAATAAATTGTCCAAAGAGATGAAAACTTCTGAGGTATTTAAAAAGACTCTTCAGTGAATTTACAGTAATTAAAATACTATTTAATGAACGGACATTTTTACGAAGAAAATTACTCAATTGAAATAAGTTTCGTATTTTGAATAGCATTGTGACACACTGTTGGGACGGCTTTTGAATTTCGCGGGCTGTAACGAGACTCTAAAGTCTCGCCTTTTAAGGTATAAGGGATTCGTTAGTCGCAACTCACGAGTTGGGAGTTTCTGCTGGGAGATTGCCAGATAGGGCTGCCCATCGCTTCTCGATGGTTTGATTTTGATAAGGAACTATTCTCAAATTTTTACAAGGTCCGACATTTCCAGAACCTTCAATGTCGGCTATAAATACCCTGCGGAACAGTCAGTCGGTAAGTCAGTACTGATCTGGAAAGCGACCAGTGAATTGTGATCTGTGGAGCGAAGAATAAGTAACTGTGAAACTTCAGATTACTAGCGAGGTGTATTAAATAACTTTGGCGGCTCTGTGAAAACGTCAAGGGCTTAAATAAGAATAAAGGCATATTCACATAGGAACATTAACGCTAACGCAAGCAAACACAGAAGCTTGCAATTAGCTTATTTAATGGAGCTATTCACAATGAGTTTCATTAATATTAACACTTCGCTATATGCTAACACCAAAGCTTTGCAAACTCCGAGCTTTCATATACGCGTTACCTGAAGTATTAAAACATAAAAAATAAAATAAAGAAAAAGAACTACCTCATTGCACAACTAGATCCGATTCCGATTGAGGGTCTTTCCACTTTTCAGCGGTTGCCCTTTTACTAGCCGGCTGCTGGCCCTTCACATCCACATGTGTCAATCACAGAGGTAGATGATCAATAGCCAGTGTAGGGGTGACATGTGGTTAGCATGTCGTGACCCCTAGCCGTTATAGCTGGTTCCTCAACCTGGAGCCGCTACTTATTGTAGCTACCCAATTGCCTCACGATGCTGGGTGGGCACCGGTCCCATACTGGCCGAAATACCATGAGAAAATTTCTTCCCCCATGGAGACTCGAACCAGCGCATGTCCCGTAGCTCTGCGCCAAGGCTTCCTGCTTTAACCGCTCGGCTACGGCGCGGGACTGCACAACTAGATAAAAGAAAAAAAAATGGAGTCCTTTTATGAGACGTTAATTATTTGTCCTTTGTTCAAATATAATCGTTGCCTTTATAAACAAAAAGTTATATATATATATAATTTGATTAAAGCAATTAACTGTATTGCGAATGAACTGAAATGAAAAGGCAAGTTTTAATTATATATTATCAATATAGTATCTTTTTACATTCTAGGAACTTCATAGGTTATAAAATACTCAGTTTTCTTTATTTTTTTTTAAATCAATGCCCCAGGTTGTCATTTCGACATTTCTGGTGTTCTCTCCAGGCACTGGCTTAATTGTAACCCACTTCTGAAGTTGGGGCGCCTAGAAGGCGGAGTTACGTTACCCCGATGATATGAAAGGTGATAAATGATAATGAAGCGCCAGGCGAGTTCTTAACCTAAACTTAAGCTAAATTCCAGACCATAAGCAACCACAGGAATGATTCCTTTAAAAGAAAAATTCCTATGGTTTACCAGGAACCGAACCCAGAACCTCATGAACAGTAGTCAGAAACGCTGACCACTAGCACATGAGGCTTAATATTTACGGGGGAATTTAATCAGTGGTGACAATGTAATAATTTAAATAACTTTTTTATATTTTTCTTCTTTTTTGTTCTTTTGCTAAAAACACGGGTTTGGGTATATTCCCGTATGTAAACAACTGGAACTGATCTTTCCAACGGCGACGAGGTTGATCTACGTCTTTGTTCCTGCAGGGTGATAATTTAATATATTTTTTTGATAAATGAAATTCTGGCATCCTGAGAACATGCTGTCTCCATTTATGTTGGTGAAGTTGGACTTTCTCAGTCATTTCTTTAACACCCCATTTAGTCCTAATATCAGCAAATATGTGTTACTGAACGTAGAAATCTAATTTGTGATGTGTTGATTCTGCTTTTATTAGATTGTCTTAATGAGATGACTGAGATATTATATTATGAAAGCTGATATGAATATCCTTTTTTATTTTTATGTAATTTATTGTAATTATGTTTATAATGTTTTAAATATTCTCTTGCTTTAATGTTTAAGTTTATAAAATTTATAGCGAATCCATAAGCTTGAACTGCATTTGTAAAGTTTTATGTTTAAGGGGATCGGCCGCGGTGGACTAGTTGTTAGGCTCCTTGTCTCTGGTCCCGAGGGTCGCGGATTCAAAACCTGCCGGGGGTCGATGAAATTTTTAGGATGGAAAAATCGAAGGAGCAAGTCCCCCGGAAGGGACTTTAAGCCGTGGGTCCCGAGTCTGAAGATTTTCAGGCTCGTAAAAGATCATTAAGCCTGAATAAAACCGAATTTTCCCGTTGTAATATTACCTTGGTTTCCTATATGTCAGTATGAGGTTGAACGCTGAACACGGGCCACTCCAATGACATCTAGAGGAAAAAAGTGCAACTAAAATATTATGGTTCAATGCCATCCTTGTAGGGGGAGAGGGCATAAATCTCGTTGTGGGAAAAAAGTTTACAAGAACAATGTTTAAGGGGGGTAGAATTTGAATTGGAATGTAAATAAATTGCATTTTGATTGATTGCAATAAGGGCTGCTGACTATGGTAAAATGAAGCTATATTAGCTTTCCCATGTCATAGTGAATGACGTTGTGAATTTGTATACATGACCTACGTTTATGCCATCATGATAATGTTAAATAGCTAAGTGAATGAGCGATAATCTTATGATTCGAAATTTAATTAGTTAAGTTATTCTCTTTGGTCCCGTTGGGGACGTGGGTGCATCCTTAGTGAGAAGTTTGTTAACCAGATTAATTTAGTTACGCTTATTTCCCTATATATATCAGCGAGGAACGTGTGGTTAGTACATAGACTCGAGGAGACATCTAGCAGGAAACTAAGGTACTACTTGTATGGATGATGGCTGGTTAAAGTTTCCTCAGAGGCCTTTTTATTCAGATTTGAGGTTATTTTACGAACCTGAAAATCATCAGACTCGGGACCCATGGCTTAAAGTTCCTCCCGGAGGATTTGTGTATTGGATTTTCCATCCTAAAAATGCATCGACTTTGGTCAGGTTCGAATTCACGAACCTCGGGACTAGAGGCAAGGAACATAACAAAACCACTGTGGGGACGGAAATATAATTAGTTTGAACCAATTACAAACAGCTGGGATACTTGTAGCATTGTTATTTAACTAAGTTCTACCCGGTACCGCTTATAGTGACAATATTATTTTATTTCGTTTTATTATTTTTAACAATGTTTTGGTAGAACAAATCAAACATTTGTGAGTCAATTTCGACAATACTTCATTGATAGTCTACCTCGATAGATTCAAACTGACACATTGTTAATTAAATTGTTCGACATTGAAAGCATGGCTAAAAACAAAATACCTTACTAAAATACATGATAAATTCCGTGTAAGTATCAATCACAATTAAAACAAATTACACATAATGTTACAAAATTCATACCTGTAATGATAAATCATAGTCATCAATGATTATTATTTTTTTTAGAGTGTAGGATTTTCGGTACTAGCTATATCAATAGCAGGAGTCATACGTTACTATCTTCTACTGATGACTGAAATATAATAGACTTACAGTTTTCTTTTTAAATAAAGAGCAGGATTGTGTGAAAAGAACTGTTTTCCTATTTGGTGTAACATTTGGGAAGCCGTCTCGGTACATGCGTGGCTAGCGCCGGCGGCTGTCCTGACTGGTATCCCATGCTCGAATTCTGGCTGTTTCGGAGGGGCACTGGTGGTGGGCCATACCGTATCCCAAATTTGATTGCACCAGCACTCTCCACTTCTTTTCCCTCCCCCTTCCCATGTCATTTCATCTTCATTCATTCATTCATTCATTCATTCATTCATTCATTCACTCATTCATTTCATATCACCCTACACCTCATCTCATTTAGGAAAATGGCCTGATCTGGACACGACAAGATATTGGGTTCGAAGAGCAGAGCTACCCATTGTCCCTCGGCCCGCCGAGCGCACACTCAGTTTGACCCGGGTACACACTCGGCAGCCAGGTGGAATCAAGGAGCAGGGCCTGTGACCTGTTTCTTCCGGCTCCTTTAGGAACTTATATGCCCTCTACAGCCCATAGATATTGTTTTCGAGTTGATAGTAGAGCGATGATCCAGCAGTCAGTCACACCCCAGCCGTAGATCAGGAGAAAAAGATCAAGTCATTAAGCATTTACATGCATGTTTTCAGGTTTCGGTTAGTTGTTATCATCCTAGGACGCCCAGAGGAAAACCGCTACCGCCACGGGCGCCGCCAACGCCCCGAGGAGACGAGGGTGAACTCCCTCCCCCCATGGAGGCCGGACACCGCAAAACCCGACCAGAAACGATCCTTCTCAGGTTAATCTGATTGTTAGCGAAATTGAATTTTGAAAATAAAATTTGGGAATTTATAATTTACTGGTGGCAATTAGGGGACCACTCCGACATTTCTCTTTGCGCTAAGGAAAGGCAACGAAAACCTTAGCAGGGTGGTTGGCAAACCACGGGTGTTTAAAATATGTCGAATTTGTAGTAGGGGGGATATTAGTGTACTTCTTCAAAACTCAGAGTTTTGTAGCAACTTAGGGCAGAATAGGGTTAAAAGGAGGGTTTGTAGCCCCTCCTTGAAGCCCTGAGCACAGCCCTAAAATTGTGATATGAGTCATATGTGAATGCCTGATGTGCTGAAACTAGAAACATTATAACAGACAACATAACATCGTAGAGTAGATTTCACTACTATTATTCCCTAACAAACAACAATAGGTCATATAATATAATGTACCTAAACAAGGTTCCCGTAAATAACCAAGAGTCCATACGTTGTTCGGGGCACGCCGTAGCGTAGTGGTTAAGGCACTGAGCTACAAGCTGGAGGGTCGAGGGTTCAAGTCCCGTTGGGGTCAGAATTTTTAAACTGACCCAAACCCTCTGGCGGCACTATGGCCCTGGGGTCGACTCAGCCTCTAACGGAAATGAGTACCAGACGCTTGTTCTGGGGTAAAGGCGGCCGTCACGCAGGGCTGACAACCCGGCTGACATCAAGTGCCGATTGTCTAGAAAAAGTGGGAGCCTTAACCTCCTACTACCCCAAGGGCCTCCTGAGGCCTGTTGTGGGATCACTTTACCTTTACCTTACCATACGTTGTTCTAATCTAACATTTGGAAAGTACAATGAGTGTAGAAAGTGATCTTACAGTTAAACTGTTTACTATCAGTACAAAATATTGATACCAATCGATAAGCAAAATTAGTATACCATTTATTTCTCATATATTTCATGTTAACTTTATCTTTAATATACAAGAATAGTCATATTGCCATCCCTTATGTGCCATGAAAATTAAATATAAAAGTCTATCCATTATTCTATGAACAAGAAATGACTTTACAGGACTTCACAAAAGGGATTTCCTAATCTGTAGTTCACAACGTACACAGTGCCAACTCCAGCAGTATAACCAGCACAGTTCTGCAGAATGTACAAAACAGTTAAATAAACATACAAAAAAATAAACAAAATAATAAGTACTCAAAACTATCTATGTATTTATGCAGAATACACTAAACAGTATAATGGCTCAATAAAAAATTAACACTAATTATAAAAAACAGATGAACTTAAATATATTGTTCGGTTGCGCAATAAAATATGCAAATCAATATAAGATATTAGGTGATACCATAATCCGTAATGTCTTAAGAGAAATTGGTTACAATGGAAGAGTGCTCTGAAGGGTGTACTTAGCCTATTAAAAACATAACTAAATAAAGTATATTATAAAATTACCAACAATACCATCATATTTTACACTCGCTCTTTAATAGTTCCGAATGACCCTCGGTTTAAAAAGGAAGAGGGTTTATGGGAAGAAGACGGAATGAAACGAACATTTTATCCTGTTTGATTGTTTTAATTATAAAAATTACGATTTATTAATATATATATATATATATATTTGACATTTGGCAATGAAGGCAATTATGATATATATATAACTCAGTATCTCAGTGATTTGTAAACATACATTTAAAATAATTTCAAAGTCCTGTTGATAAGTTGACAGCCTTTTTCATTATTTTAATAAATCTTATTGAAAGTAATATATTTGGTGAAGTTTTAAAATTACTCTTATAATAATCATAATAATAATAATAATAATAATAATGATCATCATCATCATCCATGCAAGTATTAGGCCGTGTAGCCTGTTACTGTCTCAAAGAGGAGTTTTCCATCCAGCGCTTTTTTAGACGTCCCAGCAATCTTTTGCCTTGGGGGCAGTAACGAAGCATTTACATATACTTTCAAGTTTCAAACCAATAATAATAATAATAATAATAATAATAATAATAGTAATAATAATAATAATAATAATAATAATAATAATAATAAGGCAAATATTATTACGGAAATATTTAAATAAATATGTGAATATCTATTGAAACAATATAAATACAATATTTGAAACAATATAATTTTTAAATGGTGACTAGACAAAACGCGTTCCAAGTTGCATGCAGATAACTTTTTTTTGAAGCAGAAATGTCAATTTTTGTGTTGTCATGTGAATGAAAATCAGACTTACGGAAAACTGCTATGAAATATTGGAGTGAACAGAAGAATGAATATTCTTACTTCTTCAATAACATTTGAAAGCCATTTAACCTACAGAAACGATTTTCTAACGTACCAAGGTATAGTCTTTCCTTATTCTTTTTCGTATATAGGGTGCGACAGGAACAATGACTCAATTTAAATTGCCCGACATTATTGGACACGGCTTCCTAGAGAGTTGATATTGGTACGAATGCGTAGTGCAGTTCAAAGCATTGGCAGTCAGTAAGGAGCGTAGATCAAACGAACACCGTGCGTCTGCAATAGAAACGTTTTTAAAATGTGGTGACAGTGATTGATCAAGTTCCGTCTCGGAAGTCGATTACAAGATTGATACAGTTGTTCAGAGCAACGTCATCTGCAACAAACGATAAGCCCCCTTGTAGGCCATGTACGGTTCGCACCCCGGACAACATTGCAAAAGTAAGAGCTGTTTTGGCAATGTCAACTGGCCACCCCGTTCGCCCGATTTATCGGCTTGTGATATTGTTCTGTGGGGATTCCTAAAGTCAAAGTGTATGCTAATAAGCCAACAACTCTTGGAGACATGAAAAACAATATTCACGTCGAAATCGAGGCCATAACAGGTGACACTCTTCGTTAAGGTTATGGAGGATGTGCATGTTCATGCAGAAGATTGCATCGCCAAGAGTAGTGGACATCGAAAGGACATAATTTACAAAACGTGATATGTGTAATCAATGGTAGGATGTGTTCTTTTGAACAATGTACACTAATAATGTGTAGTTGTATTTCTTCATGCCAAACTAACATGTTTAACATGGGTCATTGTTTCTGCCGCACCTTGTACTTTATTCTCTTTGCACAGTTATATGCTAGATTTACTGAATGTTCAGACCAGAAACCAATCATATTTCCAATGTATCTTTGGTATTGTAGACGACGTCCTTTCATCCGCTGGTACATTATGTCTTGATATACGAAAAATCCTATTTTGATGTCTTTTAGATACATGTCAAACTTATAGTATTCACACGTACATTTATTGCTTGTATGTATAACTGTCTTCAGTTGTCCTTATTTATAATTGAATCATTTCTTCTTTTATGTAGCAATTTTTCACAGGGTATTCATCTCTTCTGTTTTTACACGCTTTATATTAGCTTGACCTCTATCTATCTATCTATCTATCTATCTATCTATCTATCTATCTATCTATCTATCTATCTATCTATCTATCTATCTATCTATCTATCTATCATCTATCTATCTATCTATCTATCTATCTATCTATCTATCTATCTATCTATCTATCTATCTATCTATCTATCTATCTATCTATCTATCTATCTATCTATCTATCTATCTATCTATCTATCTATCTATCTATCTATCTATCTATCTATCTATCTATCTATCTATCTATCTATCTATCTATCTATCTATCTATCTATCTATCTATCTATCTATCTATCTATCTATCTATCTATCTATCTATCTATCTATGTAACGGAATCTTTCAACGCGATTTTCACCCACTTAGAATCATTGGATCGACTTGAAACTTTGTATACTTGTAGAGGACCCGTGACAATACAATAATGTCATATTTATTTTCTAAAATCCTGGCCATAATCATCAGAAAATCAAAAAAAGTGTTTTTGTATCAATGTAACGGAATCTTTCAACGCGATTTTCACCCACTTAGAAACATTGAATCGACTTGAAACTTTGTATACGTGCAGAGGACCCGTGACAATACAATAATTTCATATTTTGTTTCTAAAATCCTGGCCAGAATCATCCGAAAATCAAAAAAATGAAAACTGGTATCATAGGTTGCGGACTTGTCGACTTTTTAGCCATTCGTTGTAAGAGCTCAGTTGGTAGAGCAGCGAACTCTTGGTGGTATATAATTTCAGTAATCCATACGTCGCTGGTTCATATCCGGCTGGGAGGGTTTTTTTTTATACAAGAGTATTACTTTTAACTCATACTACAATAGTATCGAATTTAAAGATATTTACATTTTTATCTTATTCTGTAAAATATTAAAACTAAACAATAAATAATAAATAATATTTTTAAAAACTAAAACAACACGCTTTATTAGAAAACCGATCTAAAAATGAAAAATAATTTTAATTTCCAATACGCTTGGGATAAAATTAAAGTGGTCACCAAAAAAATCATCTCCAACACATATAGAATAAAAATAGAGTTATCAACAAAAATAAAATAATTTTACCATCAAAAGCATGGGGTGCTTTTTATGATTTTTACATTTTCTTCTTAGAGAGCTTACTTTTACCAATATCTATTTATTATCAAATATATTAATTGATATAGAGCACCCCACGCTTTTGATTGTAAAATTATTTTCTTTTTGTTGATAACTCTAGTTTTATTCTATATGTGTTGGAGATGATTTTTTTGTTGATCACTTTAATTTTATCCCAAGCGTATTTGAAATTAAAATTATTTTTCATTTTTTAGTTTTCTAACGAATCGTGTTCTTTTAGTTTTTTAAAACTATTATTTATTTTTATTGTATTCCCAATTGTTAAGGTTAGTTGGAAACACTGTATCAATCTAAAAAAAGGAATCTAATAAAAAACTTCTGTATTATATATTATAAACCAACAACCCTCATCAGATTACCGATTTTATGTAAAAAAAGTAAATCATTTTGATGTTTGATAATTTTTGAAACAACAGAAAATGTACTAGTAACTGTTGAGATCAGATTTTAGGGCTCGTAAATCTGGAGCCGAAGAAGTTTTGCTTTAATAAATAATAGTTTAAAAAAACTAAACAACACGCTTTATTAGAAAACCGAACTAAAACATGAAAAATAATTTTAATTTCCAACACGCTTGGGATAAAATTAAAGTGGTCAACAAAAGAAAAATCATCTTCAACACATCTAGAATAAAACTATAGTTATCTACAAAAAAAAATACCATCAAAAGCGTGGGGTGCTCTTTATCAATTAATATATTTTATAATAAACAGATATTGGGAAAATAAAGTCTCTAAGAATAAAACGTAAAAACCATAAAAAACACCCCACGATTTTGATAGTAAAATTAGTTTTTTTTGTAGATAACTAGTTTTATTCTAAATATGTAGGAGATGATTTTTTTGTTGACCACTTTAATTTTACCCCAAGCGTGTTGGAAATTAAAATTATTATTCATTATTTAGTTAGGTTTCCTAATAAAGCGTGTTGTTTTAGTTTTTTTAAAACTATTATTTATTAAAAACTGCTTCGTTCTGTAGTATACAGTAGTATTAATCTCTGAGGATTAGATCAGAATTGGGTATACCACTGCTTTATAAGCTCTAATTTCCATTTCCTTAATAAAATATTGATTTTTCATGAATATATAATTAATGCAACCTTCTATACTGGCAGCATTATTAGCTTGACATAAAACTTCATTTTGCAGTCATCCCAA
The DNA here is from genome assembly GCA_030220185.1 of Diploptera punctata. Classification (NCBI taxonomy): domain Eukaryota; kingdom Metazoa; phylum Arthropoda; class Insecta; order Blattodea; family Blaberidae; genus Diploptera; species Diploptera punctata. Next base: position 2,553,968 of record JASPKZ010008357.1, read on the forward strand.
ACTGTTACCTCAATCCTTATACACTTGAAAACATTACTTGCTCCATCACCCACTCTCAAGTTCCAACTTATATTTCAAAGGAAATGTACTTACGGTCATATATTTAGTTATAGTAATTTATATTACGATGCGAGGTCGGCAAGTGGTTAGTACAGAATCGAGGGAAATGTTTAAAAATCGAGCGATAGCGAGGTTTTTAATTTCCGAGATTCTGTAAAACACTTCACAAACGTGCGTTGTACATTATTTTTACGCGATGGTGTTTTCAAAATAATAAATAATAGTAAAATAATAACATCTTTGTTGGGAATATTTTGCGTTCATTATAAACAACGATTAATGTTAACAGTGTTGGCAAAGATTATTAGTTGAAACCACAGGAGGCCGTGAGACAATATTAGTGATAAAATGGCGGCAAGTACGTATTTATTGTTTTATATTGTTTCAAATAAAGTTCAGTTCATTAAAATGCAGTGATCTGTTTTGTATATTGCATATTAACAGTACTTTTTAGATATTTTTTGTATATACGTTGTACATATTATACCTAGAGGGCAGTAGTTTTACTTCCCACGCGCATTTTGTAATATGTAATATTACAGTATAGTTATTTAGGTTGGCAACCCCGAAATGTAGGATGTTGAACTTTCAATCATGATCGCCATTGCTCCAAGTACGACAATATACACTATCCCGCAAAATTATATTTTCATATTAAATGTGACAGCTGAGATGGAACTTATGTAGAATTTTTTTTGGAAATAATCCTCTTTATCTGTCATCAGGACAGCATCGTCGCGTCGACATAAGACAACTTTTACTTCACGTTTCCTCGTATTATATAAAATGGCCCACTTAAAAAAAAAGTATTCACCATTTCAGACCAAGCTCTTGACTGAACCAAGTTGTGAAAGACGTAACTATGGGTATTGATTTTATAATCATCAAGTAAAGGCTGTGAAACCAGTCTTCTCTTCTTTATCCTTTTAATTTATTGATATTTCTGTCACTTCTTCCAAAACAGTCTTTCTTGGTCTTGCCCTCCCCCCTTTTTTCAAAATATTGTCTTAAACAATTGTTTTAAGTAAATTATTATGACGGACTATTTGGCCATGAAATAATATTTTTGTATCGTTGATTCTGCAAAGCAGTGCCTTATCTTATTCTTTTTTATCCAGTACTGTTTAGTTTGTTTTATTGTCTGAGTAATTTATCTTTGCTAACCGTCCCCATTACCATATTTCTATTGCTGCCAAGTCTCTTTATGTCACTTTTTGTCAGAACCGAATTTTCACAGCACGCTCCAAATATAGTCTTTTTTTGTTTTGTTTCATCTTTTATATAATTCAGCTTTTATGTGTACATAAATTTATATTCCCAATAAATGCTTTCTTATCTAATGGAACTATATTTCAATTATTGCACGGTTGTGATTCGTGTTTTATAAAATTGTTTTTTAAAATTTTACATTGTCAAATAGTGCGGTGGATAAGTGGTTATGTTCCTTGCTGCAATTTGGGGTTTTCTACAGAAAAATCCATGATAAGGAATTGACGTAAAATTTTAATTGATTTTATTATTTTTTATAGTTAATTCTGAACTTACCTTTTTTAAAGGCAAATTATTGGTTACTAAAGCTATTTTTAAAATGTCGTGAATCATAAACATTAAAAATTCTCCTTCTAAAATATTTTGAAGATATTCAGTGTGACCTACAAATGACAAATTTGAAAAATCCATATATTTTTATTAACCGGCCTCTGATTCCGAGGGTCGCGGGTTTAAACCCGACCGGGGTCAATGGATTTTTAGGATGAAAAAATCCAAGTAGCAAGTCCTCCGGCAGTTACTTTAAGCCGTGGATCCAGAGCCCGAATATTTTCAGACTCGTAAAAGAATCTTAAGCCTGAGTAAAGAGGCCTCTAAGCAAACTTTAACGACCTCATCATCCTAGTAATACCTTAGTTGCCTGCTAGATGTCTCATTGAGTCGGTATATTGATAACTATAGTCCAGCCGCTGAGTCTCCAGCTCTGACGTTTCAATGTTGCCGATATGAATATTCAGTGGGAGAGTCCGCTTTTTGTACCACGCGGAATATCAAATCATGGCGGTTAGCAGCAATACAACCGACAACTTACTAGCGGCGTCAAGAACAGTGATTCGTTGTGGCAGACGTCCAATCCCACTTCAACTATTTCCTTACTGGCAGTAGAAGGCGAGTTTCTCCCTTTACTCCTGGTAAAAGCTAAACGTCAGGGCGGGAGACTCACCGGCTGGGCTGTTAATTAGCTTGATATGGTAACTCCTAACAAGGAAAGGGTAATGCTCAATATTAGGCTGTTAGGCCCTTGTAGATGATGAATAGTGCTGTATGGATGTTCTGATGTGGTTATGTCAATATTTGCATGATGACGGATGCATCACTATTGCTAAATACTGACCAATTTAGCACATCTATGTGTTTCTAAACTCGTCGATATTAATGGTAGAAACAATGTTAGGATATCTGTATGAAATTATTTGTCCATTTTTTTATTCGTGGTTTAATTTTATTTTTATTAGTGGAATCAGAAAAGTAAATTCATATTTTGTTTCCAAAAGTGTTGACATTGTAGAAATAAATGACCTGGAAATTTTCTCTAGGCACAGGAAAAATAAGTTTTATTCAAGTAATATCTACGACTACATATGCGTCTCCACTTCCTCATTCACGTATTTGTATGAACTTTTATTTTTCTGGAGAAAAGTTGGAAACTGAATTTTAGTAACTTGTGGAAACGATGATTGAGTTACTAAGCAAATATGTTTTCATAGATTATTTTACCATTCTTACATTTGTTTTTTTTTCTGAAAACTCTATTAGAATAAAATATAAGTTTCCATTATTATTAAACGCACTTTGAAAAATACAACTTGAAAATTTCGACTCACAAAACTATGAAGAACTTTTTGCTCAAATCATGTCACATCATAAATATTAATAGGCAATCATATGTTAGATCACTTCCTCTAAATCTCTTTTATTCCACTCTTCTCTCTACTCCTTGTGTCGATGTTAGTTTTGGACTTTCCTTCTTCCTTCTTTTAACTGAATTCAATGTAAAGAATTGTTAAGATATATTGAAATAATGTCAACACTTACTTAGGCCTACCAAACATTTTATCCAACTATAAACCCAAAGGAATATCAATTAAACTAAATATATGGTCACACATAGAAATACATTATATAATGGAAATGGACAGCTAATGACAAATGAGGGACATTTTGGAGAAGTGAATTGAAATACCTAGGAACAATAATCACAACTAGGAATGAGATGCACAAAAAAATTAAACATAGGCTCAATTCTGGAAATGAGCGCTATTAAACATTACGAGACTCTTGACTCCGTTCAAAAACACGTTAAACTGAAAATATGTAAAACAATTTATCTATCAGTTATATTATATGAATGCGAAAATGCACTCTTACTTTAAGGGAGGAAAGGAGATTACGAGTATTTCAGAATAAAGTTCCTAGGAATTTTTTTGGACCAAAGAGAGATTAACAGACAGGAGAATGGAGACGTCTACTTAACAGTGAACTAACTACATGGTCTATATAGGAAGCCAGATACAATGAGAACAGTAAGTCTCGTAGACTGCGATGGACAGTACTTGTGGCACGAATGGGGAATGAAAGCAGTGCATGAAGTTTCTTGCTGGAAAACCAGAGGGAAATGGTAGACCAAGAATGAGGTGGGAGAATAACATTAACCATGATTTGAGGGAAGTAGATTATGCAGGGAATGTTTGGAATACAATAGCTCAGGATAGGGATGTATAGAGGGCGTATGTCCGTGCGGCCATGAACCAACGGGTTCGATAGTGCCAGTGAGTTAGTTAGTTATAAACTCAAATGGAACATAAATGTGTGTCATTCGATATCTAGATGGTGAGGAAACAGATCGTGGTCCTAATTCCAGAAGGTAAAAGAAGGAGAATAATAACATTAGAACAAATTAATTGATTTATTTAGTTTGCCATCTTACTTATATTTATTCAGAAAATTCTGTCAATAACAAATACAAATCATATGGCAATAGCATCAAACACAAAACATTTAATACTGAAAAACAGGAAAGGAATAAAAAATACATTGCGAAGAATACGCAGATTTGTGGATCAAAATAACTGAAAAAATGGGGAAAATTAAGATGGATTAATTCAATAATTATATTTTGAATAGCAAATTAAAAATTTATTCCATAAACCAGCAAAATCGGGCAATAAATTTTAATTGCTGAGCAATTTGATTAGTTTACGCAATTCATGTATAGAAATCTTTTACTATTCATGGCGATATGTCACCACTTACGAATTACAAATTCTGGCGAGCTATTGCTACTCCCACAAACACCACCGCCACACCATGTATTAATGCCTACATAGTACCCTTTATCTTGGCACCATTTTTAGTTGCCAGAAGTTAATAAATCCAATAATCCCATTTCAGTAGTAGTTCTTCGGAAAATTTTTGGACCAAAGAGAGACGAACATACAGGCTACTGGATAATACTACATAACAGTGAGCTACATGATCTTTACAAGAAACCAAATATAATAAGAGCAGTTAAGTCACGTAGAGAGGAGCATGGAAGCTTCTTGTAGGAAAACCGGGGGGAAAACTTTCAGTTAATAGACCAAGAATAATATGGGAGAATAACATTAACTATGATTTGAAGGAATTAGAATATATAGGGGATGATTGGAAAATATTAGGTTAGGATAGGGATATATAGAGAGCTTATGTCCATGCGGCCATGAACCTACGTGTTCGATAATGCCAGTTGCTCGTAGCTAGTTAGTTAGTAGTTGTGGTGAGGTTAACACATTTTCAACATACAAGGATGTGAATTTTGTTCATCTATTGAACCCTTTAATTTAAAAATTTTCAGAATGACTTTTCTTACAAACTCAGGAACAATAGAAAAGCTTTGTGGTCCTTTATAAAGTTAGTAAGGACCTTGTGCAACTTTTAAGTTTTACTTTTGTGTTAGATCCGATATTCTGTTAGTTTTCTTTGTTTTCCTAATTAGCTTTTCAGTCAGTACTTTATTGTCCTTAACATTCACCGTTTTTAACAGACGATAAAAATATACAGAGTGTAAAACGACATCACCGACAAACGTTCTAGATTTATAAGATTTTTTTAAGATTTAAGATTTATTTAGCCTGGTGGAGTTAAGGCCATGTGGCCTTCTCTTCCACTCACCAGGACAAACATATATTACATAAGAATATAACAATCTTAATTAACTCTAATATTAAACACTAAGTAAAAATTTGATCAAAAGATAATATTTAATATACATATTACGATCTATAATACAACCAGTTAATATTAGTTAAAATTAAGACTAAAACTAATAATAAAATGTATACAAGCAAGACATATTAAATTGTCCCTGTCTAGTGTATATAAAAAACAGGAAAATAATGAGATATAGAAAACTAATTTTACGATTATACAATATTTAAAACAAAACAAATAAAAATATTTGTTATTCTTAATATTATTTACATAAATAATTAAATATATTAATATTGCTAAAAGAATACTATCAGTGAGGTGTATAAGTCAGTTTGTTATTAAATAATTCTTTAGTTTGTTTTTGAAGGATGTTATAGTTTGACAGTCTCTGACATAGGGTGGAAGGGAATTCCATGTTTTGGTAAGTTTATAGTTCATGGAGAAACGATTATGTTTTAAGGAACATAGCCTATACAATATTTTTAGAATTAATTTGGTCCATAGTTGAGGTTACTGTATGAAGGGTAAGAATAATAAAACCTGTGCCTGATATCTCATGGTCCTCATCAAAGTAAGATTTCTATTAAAATTTTGAAGCATGTTCCATCATCAGATCATCAGAAGATAGGTACTAATTGTGTTCGATGAATGTTTTGTATAGTGGTACAGGTCGTTGGGCGTGTTCTCATTTAGTAAGTTTCCATTCCTGGCTTCTTTAAAATTTTTTATCACTTGTAGAATGTTTATGGTAAATTTTATACTGGCAGAACTACCAGGAGTTTAACAAAATATTCAAAGAGCATTTCAAATATTTTAAATACAATGAGGATAAATCAAGTTTTGCAAATTATGTAATAAAAACAGATAATCAATTCTACACAATTGAAGACTTGCATGGAAATAGATGTAAGTGCTAATTTGTCAGTACTCAAATTTTGCATGGATAATAAATTATGTCCAACGCCAATGGCCTGCCAAGACACGGACGTACGAAGAACTCAGTGGCACTGTCGCATCTATGTGTTCATGGCCGCGCGAACATCCCTATCCTCAACTAATATTTTCCAATTATCCCCTGTATAATTTACCTCGCTTGAACCATTGTTAATGTCATTTTCCCACCTCATTCTTGGTCTACGTATTAAGCCATGGATTCCAAGAAGTAGCCTCAACCAAAGATCCGAATGAGGGACTACTTTACATCCAGAAAATTTTACCCAAGTGAAGACAGTCATATTTTTACGGAGAAATATAGTCATTCTTTCAACCATAGCACTTTCCTCGTTTGGTTTATTGCTTTTGAACTGTCCGGCAAGTGTAACACATCCGATTGCAAAGCTACCGCCACTATGGCTCTCAGGTTCGTTTAAGCACGCAAGTCACTCCACCACGATAAAAGGAAAAATATATTATTGGACGTACAAACACCAATCACACACAAACACACACACACGCACACAAATATATATATATATATATATAAATACAGATTTTTAATGTTTACACATCTTTCTGTGTCTAAAGTGTTATTTTACTTCTCCTCTCGTCCCTATCCACTCCATGTCCTTCAGTCATCTTGTTCTCAATCCAGTTATTTCTTTCATCCACGAGTTTCGAGATCTTCCTTTCTTTCTTCTTCCAGGTGGACATCATTCCAATGTTTTTCCTGGGTATCCTTTCTTCTTGCATTTGTCGTACTTGTCCTTTCCAATTCAATTGCTTATATCTTATATATAACTATTGAATGTGTCCACCTTGTCACGCAGCGGGCTCGGGTTCGATCCCCGGTCGGGGCAGTTATTCTGGGTGAGGTTTTTCTCGGGGTTTTTCCTCACCTGTAAGACAAATGCCAGGAAAACTTTAAGGCCCAAACGGTCACCGAAATCATATGGCCATCATCATCACCATCATCCTTATCATTATCTTCATCATCCTTCATCGGTGTGAAAGCAATGGTAAGCTACCGCACCTACAATTCCCTAGTAAAGCTGCAAAGCATAGCATAAAAATGCTATGATTGCAGTGGAAGACCTGTTCGTCGGGTTTTAGAATTATATTGGATGGATTACTATTGAATATTGCTATGCAGTATTTCTCGTATGGACTTTATTATTTAGTTATTATTTATTATTTTTTTTTTTTTTTTCCAATTTTTGAAAATTCTTGCTGGCTCTTCTCAAGAAATCCATTTCTCATCGATATAAGTTTTTGTTCGATTTTTCATACTTCAGCTCCATATTGTGACAGCATTGAAATTATATACTACTAACTTATTTTTCATGGTTAACATGTTCTGTTTCCATATGGGACTTCCAATTTATCATTTCTTGTTATATATTGTTTCTTTGTTGTTTACCTTTATTTAATATTTTCTTAATGCCACTTTGTTGCCTATCCTATTTATTTCTTCCCCAAAAATACTCAAATTCTTCACATCCTCTAATATACTCCTTCTGAACTTCTAATATTAAATCTTCGGTTTCTGCTCCACATCAAATATATTTTTTCTAAATTTATTTTTAAATCCCAATTATAGTATTCGTCCAATAATTGTCTGAAAATAAATTCCGTGTCTTCATATTCTTGCGCAATCATAGCAATTTTTTAATGTCTGCTAGGGTGGACCGATCAAGATATGCAAAAAAAAAAATAATGTTTCCTTGAGAACAACCTCAATAGATTAATTCCTTCGGAATTCGCTAAAATTGTCCTCTGTGTATGACATATCATTCCTAAAAGTTTGTCGGAGTGGTCTTTTAAATCCTGCATGTTTTTCAATTGTAGCAATCAAATAACAATGTAATATTGCAACATATCCTACAACTGCAAAGGCAATGCTAATTTTAATATCAGGATGCAACTTGCGGGTACATTTTTATTTGTTTTGTTTAACAATATGAACCACGATCAACTGATATTTGGTTTTATAGCGGTTATTCATGCATATTCCACCCTCTGTACTCGTAGCCTTTAGGCTATGCAAAATACAAAAACCCATATTAATAATAATAACAATGATAATAATAATCATTTTTTAAAACATTGAGAGTTCCTGCATTACGAGAGCGAAACTTAACAATAACAAAAATAAAAATAATTTATTTTCCTTTGAAGTCATAGTTAACCTGTTCAATAATAATGATTACGATTACGATTATTATTACAATTATTATTACAAGTATTATTATTACAATTATTATTATTACAATTATTATTATTACAATTATTATTATTACAATTATTATTATTACAATTATTATTATTGTTATTATTATTACTATTACTATTATTACTATTACTATTATTACTATTATTATTACTATTATTATTACTATTATTATTACTATTATTATTATTACTATTATTATTACTATTATTATTACTATATTAATTACTATTATTATTATTACTATTATTATTATTACTATTATTATTACTAATTATTATTTTTATATTATTATTGCTATTATTATTATTACTATTATTATTGCTATTATTATTACTATTACTATTATTACTATTCTTATTACTATTAATATTATTATTATTACTATTATTACTATTATTCTTATTACTATTAATATTATTATTATTATTATTACTATTATTATTATTATTATTACTATTATTATTCTTATTACTATTATTATTATTATTCTTATTACTATTATTATTATTCCTATTACTATTATTATTATTCTTATTACTATTACTATTATTATTACTATTACTATTATTATTACTATTACTATTATTATTACTATTACTATTACTATTATTATTATCATAGATCATAGGTTGATTAATTTCTTTGACATCGTCCGAGTCCTAATAGCCAATTTTGTTGGTCCATCCGATTTCCTAGTTGTAGATGTTTCTCCTACATGTATAAATATATTCCCTGACTCCAGGAGGTTTTAGGTCTTCCTCTGCCTCGTCGTCCCTCAGCTTTCAATTCCAAAACACATTTTGGTAGCCGATCCTCTTCCATTCGCTGGACATGTCCATACCATCTTAATTGCAGAGTTTTGATATAATCTAAAATAGTGTCTTCAATCTTCATTTTGTCCTTATAACTGAGTTTCTAATTTTTTTCTTCTTGAAATTCTTGCCGCCCTTCGTATAAAATCCATTCCCATTACCAACATATACTTATTTGTTTTTAATGGCCAAAGTTCTGCTCCATCAGTAATGATGTTTTTAACAATTGTATGATATATGCTACTTTTATTTGTATTACTTATATTTTTATCCCACAATATTCCGTTGAAGAAGGTAATTGAAATTTTTCCTTTAATATCCTATTTATTCTCTCTTCATCATCATCTTCATGGTAAGCTCCTGGTCTCTTCCGCTCTCAGAATTCTTCTTCCCATCGTCTATTTCCTCTTCATAACTTAAATTTTTATTTATTTTTATTCTCAAATATATGATTTCACTACAAGATTTTTCTGTTTCTCCAGTCTCCAAAATTAAATTTTGTTCTGGTTCACCAATTAATAAATATTTTGTTTTCTTCATGTTCAAAATTAATCCCCATTTAATATATTTTTCTATTAATTTTCTAGTCATATATTTCATATCTTCATAATCTTGTGTAATTATGATTATTATTATGATTATTATTATGATTATTATTATGATTATTATTATGATTATTATGATGATTATTATGATGATTATTATGATGATTATTATTATGATTATTATTTTGATTATTATTTTGATTATTAGTATGATTATTACTATGATTATTATTATGATTATTATTATGATTATTATTATGATTATTATTATGATTATTATTATGATTATTATTATGATTATTTTTTTTTTCATTTTTTTTTCAGCATGCCCCATTGCCGTAGTAATATTACATGCATAACATAACAAACATAAAATCAGATAACATAACATCACACATTTGGTTTTTGTTTACATGTTTTTTTTTTATCTTCGTCACTTGTTAATCACTCATTTTCGTACACTATTGTTTTTATATATTTTTTGAAATGTCTTAAATATTTGTGTATTAGGTCTTTCTCCGTCACAGGCCATGTTCCTCCTTCTTTGATGATTTCCTCTTTCAACTTATTTCTAGAATGCTGCTGCAATTCAGAATTATAAAGCAGATGTTCTACATTTTGAATTGCTTTTCTACATGGACAGGTTGCGTTGTTTAATATTCCAATACGATAAAGATGTGATTTATTTTTTCCATGACCAGTTACCATTTCAGAAAATTCTGGAGTTATTTCACATTTAAGTTTTAATCTGTCTCTGACTGATGGGAAGAACTTCTTACATGTGGCTCCTTTATCTGCGTTGTCCCATTCGTTCTGCCATTTAATGGTTCCTTCTTCTTTTATTTGGGCAACTATTGATGATTTAGGTATTTTTGTATATTCTACGGTTACGCTGGTTTCTGTTGCAGCTTGTTTTGCCAATTGATCTGCCATTTCATTCCCATAAATTCCAACATGTGATTTTATCCAGCCGAAATGTACTATCCAATTTTGTTCCCTGAGTTTTGCTATTGTTTGTCTTATTTTTGATATGATGTATCCCTGTTTGAAGTTGTTTTTAATTAGGTCGAGAGTAACTTGACTATCTGTATAAACTGCAACAAAACTTTTTTCAGAGCTGTTTTGGTCAATTGATGGTATTGCTTCTAGAGCTTTAAGAATTCCTATCTGTTCAGCTTGATTATTTGAGCAACGATTGGACAATTTGGCTTTTATTGTATGCTCTAATTTTCCATTTTTCAAGATAACTGCAGCAGCCCCTACCATTCCTTGGAATTTACTGCCATCAGTGTATATTTTTATTTTGTAGTTGTTCGATTCTTCAATGTCGCTCACATTAATTCTTTCTGCCGGATGTGGCCACTCCTCCTTTTTGAGTGGTGTGTCAATGTTTGTGTGGTCATCGTGTATGGCTCTATATAACTGGGCTGTTTCTTGTATACTGATAGTTATGGGTTTAATTCCAGCTAAGATACAAGATACTTCATATGGTAATGTTTTATAGGCTTTGGCTATGGTGACATTTATAATTCTTTGAACCCTCTTCAACTTTTTTAAATTTTTTTGTTTTCTTAATTCTTTCTCCCATATTGGGGCCCCATATCTTAACATAGGCAAGATTGCTCCATTGTATATAGTCCTTAATGCTTTATGTCCCAGTCCCCACTGCAATCTAGCTGCCCTTCTTAACATGTTCATTAGGCTCATAGCCTTGTTAGTTGTTATTTCAATGTGTTTATCAATGCTTAGTTTGCAATTAAAGTGGATTCCTAGATATTTCATTTCTTGAACTTGCTTGATGCGTTCATGGTTGACGTATACACTGATATTTTTATTAATGGAGGTCCTTTTTCTTGATATTAACATTGCTGTGGACTTGGATTCATTGAATGTGATTTTGTTATTGTTAGCCCATAATTCTATTTTTCTTATGTCAGTATTTGCGTAATTTTCTGCCTCATTGTCGTTACTTCCTGTTGAGAGAAGTATTAGGTCGTCAGCGAAAGCCGGTAACATTAGAGTGATTTGAGAAGTTAAGATTCAACAGTGAGTTGTACATGATAGTCCAAAAGCCAGGTCCGCTACATGATCCTTGTGGGCATCCTTTGGTTACTTCCTTTGTAACTCTAAGCGTATTCACTGAGAACATTGCAGATCTGTCTCTGAAATAATTCTGTGCTAAAATGTATAGATTTTTTGGACATTTAAGTTGTTTTAGATTGTATAGTATGCTCGGCCACCATGCCGCGTCGAATGCACCTTTAACATCTAGACTTACCAGAACTACACTTTGTTTTATATTCAGGCTCTGTTTAATGGTTTTTGTAATCTCCATTACTGCTTCTATTGTTCCTACTTGTGGGGTAAATCCAAATTGGTTGTTATTAAGTAATTTATTCTTGTACATGTGATGTAGAATTCTTTCGATGAGTAGCTTCTCCAGTACTTTTCCCGCTACATTGAGGAGGCTTATTGGTCTGTATTTTGACACTTCATTAGTATGCTCCTTGCCTGATTTAGTGATTGGAACTATTATTGATTTTTTCCACATTTTTGGGAAGCAACCTTTTTGCAAGCATGTATTGTACAGTTCTGTAAATAAGTTAGGGATAATGTTGTGTGATTCCGGGTTCTGTGGCCGTGGTCCATAGTTGGTGTTGATACCAGACGTTTCGCCCTCAACTGCGGAGGGCATGCCCTCCGCAGTTGAGGGCGAAACGTCTGGTATCAACACCAACTATGGACCACGGCCACAGAACCCGGAATCACACAACATTATGATTACCGGCCGTGAAAGCCTGCATTCAAGTTAGGGATAAGTTTGAATACTCGTAGTAGTATGTCACTTGATATGCCATCTTCCCCAGGTGTTTTTTAGGATCAAATTTCTTGAGCACAGCGAGGATTTCCTCCTTTGTGAATTCTCTGTCATCTGCTTCTTCTGGTGGGTCTATTATAAGTTTTCTAATTTCTGAATGGTATTTATTATCATTTCCTTCATTGTCCTCAGGTACAAAATAATCCATGATATGTTTTACTGTACTTTCCATGTCCTTGGTATATAGCCCTTCTGGCATCCTAAGTGTAGTCAAGGAAGTCTTATTTCTAGTTTTTCCAGATAGCTTTTGTAAACTACGTTCCATGGATTGGATCCAGGTGTAACTGTACAAGCACTTCTCCATGACTTTGTTTTTTCCTCTTGGAGCTTAGCTTGATACGCCCGTTTGCCTTCTTGGTAGAGGTTCTTTCTCTCTTCTCTTAGTTTTGAATTGTTCTGCGTTCTTTGGTATCTTCGCCTCATTGCGTTTGTCTTTTTACGTAGAATCGTTAATTCATTTGTCCACCAAGGGACAGATCTACCTTTCCTTTTTTTACATATATTCTTTGGTCGGAATGCCAATCTACTTGCTATTTGAATGCAGGAAAAGAAATCTTCTATGACCTCATCAGTGTGGTTTGTTTTCTTAAGTTTCACTGTTAGTTCTTTTTCAACAATTATAGTATCTTTTGTTGTACAACTAAACGTGGCTCTGATCGTCTCCATCAGGCCTTCATCAAAATTGTGGAAGTTTTCTTCTTTTATTATGTATCGTGGATAATTATTCTGTCCAGGTGTTCTGTATTCATTGTTATATGCTATTTTGAAAGAGATGAGTTTGTGGTCAGAGCAACTTTCCTCCTCTCCGCTGGTCCACTCAATAACAGATTGAAAGAGATTAGAAGTCGAGATTGTTAAGTCAACTCGACTGCTAGCTCTACTAGTCTCAAATGTTGGGATTCCATTATCATCGTTAATTATTATTAAGTTCCTGGTAGTTATAAATTCTTCAAGTTTTTTACCTCGTTGGTTTGTTTTATTGTCGAACCACGTGATGCTCCTAGCATTTGTGTCAACTGCGATTAATACTCCAAAGTCCTTTGCGTGATGTATTATAGTTTCACTATGTTGTATATCTCTTTCTATGTCTCTTTCGATCTCGAAGTATAAACTCGCTGCGTAAAATTTTTTGTTGCTGGTAATGATTTCTACTACAATACAGTCCGTGTTACTTAGCTGGTTAATAGCTATCGTATCCATTTTGTTATTATTAGTTATTATTGCAGTACTTTTTCTCCCGGTTCCCCCTGTAAATGTTACAAACGTCTTGGGGAGACCTGCCAGTTGATTATTAATAATATACGGTTCCTGCATAAATATTAAGTCTGTGTTTTGTTCGCTTATAATTTGCACTAAATTGTTGGTTGCATTCCTAGAATGTTGCATGTTAAGTTGGAGACATCTTAATGTATGAGACTGGTTAATATTCGCACCTATATTATGACTCGTAGCCATATTAATAATCTGTGTTAAGAATATACTTATTTAACATTGCCTTATAAATATTACATTCTTTATCAAGTGAAGAGTGATTCTCATTTACCAGTGCCGTTTTATTGTATTTATTGTGATTAACACAATTAATACATTTATATTCTTCTTTTCTTACTGTACATTCTCTAATGTGATGATTACCTGTGCAGAGTGGACATGTTTGATCGCCTCTACACTCTTGGGCGCGATGGTTATACTTACTGCACTTAAAACATTTGCTTATTTTAATGTAATGATTATGATGATGATTATGCTGATGATATTGTTGATGATGATGATTATTGTGATGATGATGATTATTGTGGTGATGATGATTATTGTGGTGATGATGATGATTATTATGGTGGTGGTGATGATGATTATTATTGTGGTGGTGATGATGATTATTATTGTGGTGGTGGTGATGATGATTATTATTGTGGTGGTGATGATGATTATTATTGTGGTGGTGGTGATGATGATGATTATGGTGGTGGTGATTATGATGATGATGATGATTATTATGATGATGATGATTATTATGATGATGATGATGATGATTGTTATGATGATGGTGATGGTTGTTATTATGATGATGGTTGTTATTATGATGATGGTTGTTATTATGATGATGGTTGTTATTATGATGATGGTTGTTATTATGATGATGGTTGTTATTATGATGATGGTTGTTAATATGATGATGGTTGTTATTATGATGGTGGTTGTTATTATGATGGTGGTTGTTATTATGATGGTGGTTGTTATTATGATGATCGTTGTTATTATGATGATGGTTGTTATTATGATGATGGTTGTTATTATGATGATGGTTGTTATTATGATGATGGTTGTTATTATGATGATGGTTGTTATTATGATGATGGTTGTTATTATGATGATGGTTGTTATTATGATGATGGTGTTGTTATGATGATGGTTGTTATTATGATGATGGTTTTTGTATTATGATGATGGTTGTTATTATGATGATGGTTGTTATATATGATGATGGTTGTTATTATGATGATGGTTGTTATTATGATGATGGTTGTTATATATGATGATGGTTGTTATTTATGATGATGGTTGTTATTATGATGATGGTTGTTATTATGATGATGGTTGTTATTATGATGATGGTTGTTATTATGATGATGGTTGTTATTATGATGATGGTTGTTATTATGATGATGGTTGTTATTATGATGATGGTTGTTATTATGATGATGGTTGTTATTATGATGATGGTTGTTATTATGATGATGGTTGTTATTATGATGATGTTTGTCATTATGATGATGGTTGTCATTATGATGATGGTTGTCATTATGATGATGGTTGTCATTATGATGATGGTTGTCATTATGATGATGGTTGTCATTATGATGATGGTTGTCATTATGATGATGGTTGTCATTATGATGATGGTTGTCATTATGATGATGGTTGTCATTATGAT
Organism: Diploptera punctata; assembly: GCA_030220185.1. Lineage (NCBI taxonomy): Eukaryota > Metazoa > Arthropoda > Insecta > Blattodea > Blaberidae > Diploptera > Diploptera punctata. Next base: position 2,569,605 of record JASPKZ010008357.1, read on the forward strand.
GATGGTTGTCATTATGATGATGGTTGTCATTATGATGATGGTTGTCATTATGATGATGGTTGTCATTATGATGATGGTTGTCATTATGATGATGGTTGTCATTATGATGATGGTTGTCATTATGATGATGGTTGTCATTATGATGATGGTTGTCATTATGATGATGGTTTGTCATTATGATGATGGTTGTCATTATGATGATGGTTGTCATTATGATGATGGTTGTCATTATGATGATGGTTGTCATTATGATGATGGTTGTCATTATGATGATGGTTGTCATTATGATGATGGTTGTCATTATGATGATGGTTGTCATTATGATGATGGTTGTCATTATGATGATGGTTGTCATTATGATGATGGTTGTCATTATGATGATGGTTGTCATTATGATGATGGTTGTCATTATGATGATGGTTGTCATTATGATGATGGTTGTCATTATGATGATGGTTGTCATTATGATGATGGTTGTCATTATGATGATGGTTGTCATTATGATGATGGTTGTCATTATGATGATGGTTGTTATCATGATGATGGCTGTTATCATGATGATGGTTGTTATCATGATGATGGTTGTTATCATGATGATGGTTGTTATCATGATGATGGTTGTTATTATGATGATGATTGTTATTATGATGATGGTTGTTATTATGATGATGGTTGTTATTATGATGATGGTTGTTATTATGATGATGGTTGTTATTATGATGATGGTTGTTATTATGACGATGGTTGTTATTATGACGATGGTTGTTATTATGACGATGGTTGTTATTATGACGATGGTTGTTATTATGATGGTTGTTATTATGATGGTTGTTATTATGATGATGGTTGTTATTATGATGATGGTTGTTATTATGATGATGGTTGTTATTATGATGATGGTTGTTATTATGATGATGGTTGTTATTATGATGATGGTTGTTATTATGATGATGGTTGTTATTATGATGATGGTTGTTATTATGATGATGGTTGTTATTATGATGATGGTTGTTATTATGATGATGGTTGTTATTATGATGATGGTTGTTATTATGATGATGTTTGTTATTATGATGATGTTTGTTATTATGATGATGTTTGTTATTATGATGATGTTTGTTATTATGATGATGTTTGTTATTATGATGATGTTTGTTATTATGATGATGTTTGTTATTATGATGATGTTTGTTATTATGATGATGTTTGTTATTATGATGATGTTTGTTATTATGATGATGTTTGTTATTATGATGATGTTTGTTATTATGATGATGTTTGTTATTATGATGATGTTTGTTATTATGATGATGTTTGTTATTATGATGATGTTTGTTATTATGATGATGGTTTGTTATTATGATGATGGTTTGTTATTATGATGATGGTTGTTATTATGATGATGGTTGTTATTATGATGATGGTTGTTATTATGATGATGGTTGTTATTATGATGATGGTTGTTATTATGATGATGGTTTGTTATTTATGATGATGGTTGTTATTATGATGATGGTTGTTATTATGATGATGGTTGTTATTATGATGATGGTTGTTATTATGATGATGGTTGTTATTATGATGATGGTTGTTATTATGATGATGGTTGTTATTATGATGATGGTTGTTATTATGATGATGGTTGTTATTATGATGATGGTTGTTATTATGATGATGGTTGTTATTATGATGATGATTGTTATTATGATGATGGTTGTTATTATGATGATGGTTGTTATTATGATGATGGTTGTTATTATGATGATGGTGTTATTATGATGATGGTGTTATTATGATGATGGTTGTTATTATGATGATGGTTGTTATTATGATGATGGTTGTTATTATGATGATGGTTGTTATTATGATGATGTTGTTATTATGATGATGGTTGTTATTATGATGATGATTGTTATTATGATGATGATTGTTATTATGATGATGATTGTTATTATGATGATGATTGTTATTATGATGATGGTTGTTATTATGATGATGATTGTTATTATGATGATGGTTGTTATTATGATGATGATTGTTATTATGATGATGATTGTTATTATGATGATGGTTGTTATTATGATGATGATTGTTATTATGATGATGATTGTTATTATGATGATGGTTGTTATTATGATGATGGTTGTTATTATGATGATGATTGTTATTATGATGATGATTGTTATTATGATGATGTTGTTATTATGATGATGGTTGTTATTATGATGATGATTGTTATTATGATGATGGTTGTTATTATGATGATGGTTGTTATTATGATGATGGTTGTTATTATGATGATGGTTGTTATTATGATGATGGTTGTTATTATGATGATGGTTGTTATTATGATGATGGTTGTTATTATGATGATGGTTGTTATTATGATGATGGTTGTTATTATGATGATGGTTGTTATTATGATGATGGTTGTTTGATTGATTGATGAGATGGTTGTTATTATGATGATGGTTGTTATTATGATGATGGTTGGTTATTATGATGATGGTTGTTATTATGATGATGGTTGTTATTATGATGATGGTTGTTATTATGACGATGGTTGTTATTATGATGATGGTTGTTATTATGACTGATGGTTGTTATTATGATGATGGTTGTTATTATGATGATGGTTGTTATTATGATGATGGTTGTTATTATTATGATGATGGTTGTTATTATTATGATGATGGTTGTTATTATTATGATGATGGTTGTTATTATTATGATGATGGTTGTTATTATGATGATGGTTGTTATTATGATGATGGTTGTTATTATGATGATGGTGTTATTATTGATGGTGTTATTATGATGATGGTTGTTATTATGATGATGGTTGTTATTATGATGATGGTTGTTATTATGATGATGGTTGTTATTATGATGATGTTGTTATTATGATGATGTTTGTTATTATGATGATGGTTGTTATTATGATGATGGTTGTTATTATGATGATGTTTGTTATTATGATGATGTTTGTTATTATGATGATGTTGTTATTATGATGATGTTTGTATTATGATGATGTTTGTTATTATGATGATGGTTGTTATTATGATGATGTTTTGTATTATGATGATGTTTGTTATTATGATGATGGTTGTTATTATGATGATGGTTGTTATTATGATGATGGTTGTTATTATGATGATGGTTGTTATTATGATGATGGTTGTTATTATGATGATGGTTGTTATTATGATGATGGTTGTTATTATGATGATGGTTGTTATTATGATGATGGTTGTTATTATGATGATGGTTGTTATTATGATGATGGTTGTTATTATGATGATGGTTGTTATTATGATGATGGTTGTTATTATGATGATGGTTGTTTTATGATGATGGTTGTTATATGATGATTGTGGTGTTATATGATGATGGTTGTTATTATGATGATGGTTGTTATTATGATGATGGTTGTTATTATGATGATGGTTGTTATTATGATGATGGTTGTTATTATGATGATGGTTGTTATTATGATGATGTTTGTTATTATGATGATGTTTGTTATTATGATGATGTTTGTTATTATGATGATGTTTGTTATTATGATGATGGTTTGTTATTATGATGATGGTTGTTATTATGATGATGTTTGTTATTATGATGATGGTTGTTATTATGATGATGGTTGTTATTATGATGATGGTTGTTATTATGATGATGTTGTTATTATGATGATGGTTGTTATTATGATGATGTTTGTTATTATGATGATGGTTGTTATTATGATGATGGTTGTTATTATGATGATGGTTGTTATTATGATGATGGTTGTTATTATGATGATGGTTGTTATTATGATGATGGTTGTTATTATGATGATGATGGTTGTTATGATGATGGTTGTTATTATGATGATGGTTGTTATTATGATGATGATTGTTATTATGATGATGGTTGTTATTATGATGATGGTTGTTATTATGATGATGTGTTGTTATTATGATGATGGTTGTTATTATGATGATGGTTGTTATTATGGATGATGGTTGTGTATTATGATGATGGTTGTTATTATGATGATGGTTGTTATTATGATGATGATTGTTATTATGATGATGATTGTTATTATGATGATGATTGTTATTATGATGATGGTTGTTATTATGATGATGGTTGTTATTATGATGATGGTTGTTATTATGATGATGATTGTTATTATGATGATGATTGTGTATTATGATGATGAGTTGTTATTATGATGATGGTTGTTATTATGATGATGGTTGTTATTATGATGATGGTTGTTATTATGATGATGGTTGTTATTATGATGATGGTTGTTATTATGATGATGGTTGTTATTATGATGATGGTTGTTATTATGATGATGGTTGTTATTATGATGATGGTTGTTATTATGATGAGGATTGTTATTATGAGGATGGTGGTTATTATGATATGGTTGTTATTCTGATGAGGGTTGTTATGCGGATGATGGGGTGATTATAATGATGGATTGTTATTATGATGATGATTGTTATTATGATGATGGTTGGTATTATGATTGATGGTGTTATTATGATGATGGTTGTTATTATGATGATGGTTGTTATTATGATGATGGATTGTTATTATGATGATGGTTGTTATTATGATGATGTTGTTATTATGATGATGGTTGTTATTATGATGATGGTTGTTATTATGATGATGGTTGTTATATTGATGATGGTTGTTATTATGATGATGATTGTTATTATGATGATGGTTGTTATTATGATGATGATGTTATTATGATGATGGTTGTTATTATGATGATGGTTGTTATTATGATGATGGTTGTTATTAATGATGGTTGTTATTATGATGATGTTGTTATTATGAATGATGGATTGTTATTATGATTTTGATTGTTATTATGATGATGGTTGTTTATTATGATGATGGTTTTTTTTTATTTTATTATGATGATGGTTGTTATTATGATGATTGTGTTGTTATTATGATGATGGTTGTTATTATGATGATGGTTGTTATTTATGATGATGGTTTGTTATTATGATGATGGTTGTTATTATGATGATGGTTGTTATTATGATGATGGTTGTTATTATGATGATGTTTGTTATTATGATGATGGTTGTTATTATGATGATGGTTATTATGATGATGGTTGTTATTATGATGATGGTGTTATTATGATGATGGTTGTTATGTATGATGATGATTGTTATTATGATGATGATTGTTATTATGATGATGATGGTTGTTATTATGATGATTGGTTGTTATTATGATGATGGTTGTTATATGATGATGGTTGTTATATGATGATGATTGTTATTTATGATGGTGTATTAGGTGATGGTTGTTATTATGATGATTGTTGATATTATGATGATGATTGTTATTATGATGATGTGGTTGTTATTATGATGATGATTGTTATTATGATGATGTGATTGTTATTATGATGATGGTTGTTATTATGATGATGGTTGTTATTATGATGATGGTTGTTATTATGATGATGGTTGTTATTATGATGATGGTTGTTATTATGATGATGGTTGTTATTATTATGATGATGGTTGTTATTATTATGATGATGGTTGTTATTATTATGATGATGGTTGTTTATTATTATGATGATGGTTGTTATTATTATGATGATGGTTGTTATTATTATGATGATGATTGTTATTATTATGATGATGGTGTTATTATTATGATGATGGTTGTTATTATTATGATGATGATTGTTGTTATATTATGATGATTGTTTGTTATTATGATGATTGATGTTATGTATTATGATGATGATATGTATTATTATGATGATGATTGTTATTATTATGATGATGATTGTTATTATTTGTGATGATTGTTATATTATGATGATGATTGTTATATGTATGGATGTGATTGTTATTATATGATGATGATTGTTATTATGATGATGATGATTGTTATTATGATGATGATGATTGTTATTATTATGATGATGATTGTTATTATTATGATGATGATTGTTATTATTATGATGATGATTGTTATTATTATGATGATGATTGTTATTATTATGATGATGATTGTTATTATTATGATGATGATGTTATTATTATGATGATTGATTGTTATTATTATGATGATTGATTGTTATATTATGATGATGATTGTTATTATTATGCTGATGATTGTTATATTATGATGATGATTGTTATTATTATGATGATGATTGTTATTATTATGATGATGATTGTTATTATTATGATGATGATTGTTATTATTATGATGATGATTGTTATTATTATGATGATGATTGTTATTATTATGATGATGATTGTTATTATTATGATGATGATTGTTATTATTATGATGATGATTGTTATTATTATGATGATGATTGTTATTATTATGATGATGATTGTTATAATGATGATATTGTTATTTATTAATGATTTTATGTATGATTATTATGGTTAGATTATTATCGTTTGTTATTGTGGTTATGATTATTATGTTGATTATTATTATTATAGATATATAGTAATGATTTTCTTTTTTTTTTTTTTTTATTTTTTTTTCAGCATGCCCCTTACCGTAGTAATATTACATGCATAACAAACCATAAAAATCAGATAACATACCATTACATAACATCACATATTTGGTTTTTGTTTACCTGTTTTTTTTATCTCGTCACTTGTTAATCACCATTTCGTACACTTTTTTTTATATCTTTTTTAATGTCTTAAATTTTGTGTATTAGGTCCTTTCTCGCACAGGCCATTTTCTCCTCTTGCTGATTCTTCTTTCCTTATTTAGAATGCTGCTTGCAATTCACAATTATAAAGGAATGTTCTACATTTGAAGCTTTTCTACATGGCAGGTGCGTGTTTTAATATTCCAGTAGTTAAAGTTGTATTTATTTTTTCCATGAAGTTACCATTTCAGAAAATTTGGAGTTATTTACTTTAAGTTTTAATCTGTCTCTGACTGATGGGAAGAACTTCTACATGTGGCTCCTTATCTGCGTTGCCATTCGTTCTGCCTTAATGTTCCTTCTTCTTTATTTGGGCAACTTATTGATGATTTAGTTATTTTTGTATATTTACGGTTACGTGGTTCTGTTGCAGTTGTTTTCCATTGATCTGCATTTATTCCCATAATTTCAACATGTGATTTATCCAGCGAAATGTACTATCCAAGTTTGTTCCCTGAGTTTTGCTATGTTTGTCTTGTTTTTTTTGAATTATATATCCCTGTTTGAAGTTGTTTTTAATAGGTCGAGAGTACTGACATCTGTAAAACTGCAACAAAACTTTTTTCAGGCTGTTTGGTCAATCATGATATTGCTTCTAGAGCTTTAGAATTCATGTTCAGGCGTATTATTTGAGCAACGATTGGACAGTTTGGCTTTATGTATGCTATAATTTCCGGTTTCAAGAAACTGATATTAGTATTATGATTAATAGATTTTATATTATGATTAATATGATTATTATTATATGATTAATATGATTATTATTATTATGATTAATATGATTATGGTTATATGATTAATATTGATTATTGTTATTATGATTATTTATTATTATTATTATTATTAATCATTATTAGCTCATTATTATCACTATCATTATATTATTATTATCATAATTTCATTATCAATTATTATTATCACATCAATTATATTATATATATTGATAATTATATTATATTATATTATATTATATTATATTATATTATTTATCTTATATTATATTATATTATATTAATTATGATTATTATTATTAGCAATATGATATTATTATTATATTATCAATATGATGATTAGTATTATTTCTATCAATCATTGATTATTATTATTATTATCAATATGAT